>CM053509.1:122908181-123082289 GCA_028627145.1 Eidolon dupreanum | reverse complement strand
CTCTCTCTCTCTCTCTCTCTCTCTCTCTCTCTCTCCCCCTCTCTCCCTCTCTCCCTCTCCCTCTCTCTTTCTCTCTCTTAATCCAGGGGCAGAAACATCTCTCTTAACATCTTTATCTAGCCCCAGAAAAGGAGGCCATAGGGTTTCAGAATAAGGAAAAATCCATCCTTCTACCAACACAGCTGTGCAGTGACACTTACGTTGAAGTCATACAACACACCGAAGTTCGCTGCAGATGCCTCTTCAGCTCTGGGAACTGTTTTTCTAGGTAAACTGCCATATGGCAAACCCCAGAGGTACTATGTGCAGAAGCAAAGAAAACAGTTAACAATTGGAAACAAAGTCTGAACCACACATGTGATCACGAATGGTTTTGTTTAAAAGCACTTCTGAAGCCTTTTCATGAGGACTCTGTGGATCGCCATGTGGGGTCCATTTTCTGGGAATCATCTATTAAATTCAGAATTAAAAACAAAGCAAATGCTAAGGGCCCTGCATTCTGAGTTCAGTGGACCACCAGGAGTTGGGCCAACCACATTGCCCGGAAGGCTACTCACCACCACCTTCAAACTGGTCTCATTTACAGGAGGTCTGGAAAGCAGAGAGGTGGCCTTTGGGGGACTACAGTGTTCTAGAAAACGGTATTACCCACATCTTCATGTGGAGTGGGGAATGGAGGAAGAATCCCTCATGTTAAGGAAAAGAATTTTTAGGAGAATCAGACAATTTGAGGGCAACAATATGAGGGAAGACCACACCCTGATTATCATATGTGCTTCACCACCAATTCAGGTTTACTGACCTGATTCGTGCTATCAGATTAGAAGAGAAGTTATTAGGGGTGAAGCCAGCCCATAACAGGGCAGGAATATATGATACCAGGAGCCTTGGTGAGAGCTGAAAAAGCATTCCTTTAGACCCAGGCAGGCACATGGCTTGCCGAACAGATGATGCTTCTTATGTGAGAAGAAACTCTCTTTTCCCGGGTGCAGAGCCTGAGAGCATAAGGGCTGGAAATCAGTCCCTTCTCCCTCTCTCCAAAAAAGCTCCCTGCTTCTACCACAGCCCTGCAGCCCCTCTGACTTCCTGGGACTAGAAAGAACAGAGGGTGAGTCTACCCATGCTATTTCACCCCAAAGTTGGGGGCTGCAGAGGACAGAGAAGATTAGGGCCTCAGGCTTGTCCAGGGACACAGGAAGTTGGGCAAAAGGGCATATGCGTCGAAGGAACCGAGTGAAGCTGCTGGGTGGACGCAGATGAAAAGCGGAGACTTGTTACCAGGAGGGGACCAGCCCCGCCTCTGGTGGTTCTGTAAAGTTAATATGCAGGGTGCCCATCCTCTTTTGTTCTTTTGCTGGAGCTGGTAATCATTGTTCAGAAAACAGAATGCCCCTAAGCATTTAATACCATCTGTAAAAAAGGCATCTAAAGTCAATATACTTCCTAGTGCTAGGAATACATCCAACTGAACATAGAGAAGTTCCCTCCACTACAGACTATCAGGGATTCTGCAATTTCATACAGTTGGAATGAATTAGCTACAAACTTTCATTTTCTCCACATGGAGGCAGCATGGTGCGGGGGAAAGAGTAAATGCAGTTTATAAAACTCCATGTATAAGGAGTGTTGTAGTGTCGGAGTGTTGAAGTTTCAGGTTTCCTTAGAGAGACGAACAAAAATAAAGCTGGGGTTAATTTGAAATAGATAAAATATATACATTCTGCTGCATCTCCTGAAAGTTTTTGCTTTAGAGATAAACTATACATAACTTATGGTCTGTGCTCTCTGTCTTCTATGAGCCAAATAGCTGTAGAACCCCCAGAATTATCTCAGGAATTATAAAGCTAGTGGATTAGGATGCAAAAGATATAATCCTGGATCTTAATCCCCGATCAACTTTAAAAAAACAAAACTCACTCTGAGACATTAGCTAAATCCAATACTCATTATGTGATTCAGTTTTCACATTTTTTTAACTGGGGGAAGAAAAACTCTTCTATAGTCTACCTCATTAATTTGTTGTGAGGTTCGTTAAGTAAAATAAGTGAAAGTGCTTTGCACTATTAAAAGCCAAAAACTCTTTATAAATGTAAGGCAATATGCATATTATTATGCTAATGGGAGGCCTGATACAGAACCCGGCCCTGATTCTAAATCATGAGGATAAAAACTCAAAATAGTACTTGTTGTCAATGCTGTATTGAACAAACTACCTTTATAATATCAGTAGCTAAAATGACCCTTTGTAAGAAAAACAAAGCCTAACCCAGTTTTTGTATGGTAAGCATCCAAAAGGTCAGAGTCATTTAACTTCACGTGGGTGAAGACCCCAACCTCACTCTTGCTTCTCAGCCTTAACCGACCCTTCCCATATCATCAGGACTTTTCCCCTTCTTTAATCTGGACCCTCTCTCTGTTTTACTCTACTCTCTGACCTTGGTTCTAAAGACCCCACCCCACTATGTGTGTATATGTGTTATTTTACTTTATGTTTTAAAAAATTTCTCACACCGTGTTCCTTTAGTAAAGAAAAGTTAAATGCCTTGAGTTGCATTAAGAAGCATTTCTTTCAAACTAAACTTGGCAAAATAAGTAAATACAACTCACAGGTGTCAAAGCCTTTCTTTCGGACAATTACATCTGGATACAAGGGCCACCTTGGGAATCTGACAGAAGCTATGAATCTTTCCACACAAAAATGTACATGTAAACATATACATAACATTTTATATATGATGTCAGGAGGATCGTGCATCCTCTGTAGCAAGGATTAGGAATTTTGGCCCATGGGCACCATTTTGGAGATTAACCTTGCAACTAATACTATGACTCTCAGAGTAAATGAAAACAGTTAGTTATTCTACTCTTAAAGAGGAAAAAATGTTTTCTAGGAAAGTGACCACATGAGATGCCTGTTGCAGCATGTTTTGCAAACTGGGAGTCAAAGTCTTACCTCTGGCAACATGATGAGGGTAAAGGTCAGGACGAAGAGAACCATGTTTACTCCATACATCCATCTCAAGAAAAGAAAGTATGAGGCCACTGATGAACCAAACTGGCCTATTAAAAAGAACATTAAAAAGGTTGAAAGTAATGCAGGGAGGTAGGGAGGAGGCAAGAGAATTAAAATGTTAATCAAGCCACATTCAGAGACTGCAATATGCTGATCCGCCCTATAGCCAGGCCAGGAGGACACCTTCAGAACAAAGGAAGATTTCTGCTGGGATTGCTATTAGTCCATTCCCCACACCTGTGAAGGGGAAACTGGAACCAAGGGTCATTCCCTATGGCTAAAACCATGGGTTTGGAACCTGTGGATTAAAGGCTGGGAACTGCAAGCAAGCCTTTCACTCTACATATTCTTACCTTTTCAAGCTACATATCCTTCCCCTTCCTCAAAGGATACTTGGTTAAAAAAATCTTTTAAATTATAACTCACAGGAATTAAAGAATGATATATAAACTGAATTCTCAGGGTCCCTCTCAGTGCCTTTACTCTGTCTCTCTCACTGTCTCTCACTGTCCATCTCGCTTTCTGCCTTTGAGAGACCACACTTTCTGTGGAGTGTTACCCCTTTTCTGATAAACCTTCCTTTTGACTCTGCTTTTGGTGTGTGTTTGAATTCTTTCTACACTCTGACAAAGGACCCTCTTCTCTCAGTGCAGAGCTTGGTTCACACCCTCCCCCACCCCCATCCCCACCCCCACCTCCCTGCCACTCAAGGAAATAAAACAAAAGCTTTGTCTTGCTGCCCTCTAAAATAAATCTGCGCTTTCCAACACATTGCTTCTTTTCACCTATATAGTCTCTAGCATTCTTCTGTTTCTATCTAGGAAAAGAAAATGTTAATTATGATGGAACTACTCTCTATTATGTCAATGTAGTCGTATAGAATTATTATAACCTATGCCTTTAGAGTCTATCCAGGGAAAAGCTGCCTTTGGCTAAGCAGCTAGGATTGCCATCTGAAGAGCTCATTTTATTCCTTGAGTTAATACAGTTTAAGTGAGCAAATATATGTAAAGCGGTTACTACAGGGCCTGGCCAGTAGCTAGCTATCATTATAATAATGTTTGCTGCGCTTCTTCCTCCTTTTTCTCAGGCAAACAATATTCCTCTTAAAAAAGGTACCATATCCCTATAGGCCATCTTATGCTGTTTCCCCACATTAGTGACATTTTACAAGTATAGTGCAGAAGCTGAAGTTCATTCATTCACTCCACACATTTTTACTAAGCATGTTCTGTCAGGAATTGTCTTAGATGTGAAGCACATTATCGCAGATAGGGTCACTATCTTACTACAACTTACATTTTAGTGAGGTGTGAAAACAACAAATATGAGAGAATTTAAATATTAAAATATACATATTTAGGATATGTATCATATATATTATATATATTCTATTATGTAGTATATATTCTATGTGTATGATATATATTATATTATATATGTATATTATTACATATTATATGTATATGTACTATAGTGGCTAACATATGGATTATCATATATTATATGGCATATATAACATGTATAATATGACATATAATTATATTATTATATAAATTACATATATAATAATTATAGCCAGATAGTTTCTACAGAGAGGAAGGTAAAGGACTAAAGGGTCGCTTTAGGTTGCCCAAGGAAAGTAAATCAAAGCAGGTAACATTTGAGCAAAGATCTGAAGTTGGAGGAAGAGGCAGCAACACCCCCAGCTGGAGAAAAGCAGCTCAAGCAGAGGAAGGATCAAGAACAAATATCAGTCTCAAGGGAGGCAAGAGCTCTGGATAATCGAGAAACAAACCCAAGGCCTGTAATAGGAGCACAGTGAACAAGAAGCCAAACTACATTGTGTAGGGTATTTTTCTCGATTAAGAAAAAAGGTGAGGATTTTATTTTAAATGTGATGAAAACTCATTGATAGCTGTTAAGTGGTGGGGCTGGGGCGGGGGCAGTTATGACCGTTAAGAAATCACTTCAGCTTTGGGGAATAAATTGGGAGGGAATAGGTAAGAATGTTCTGTCAACTCACACCTGCTCTAAACAGTAAAAATTGAAGTGATCTGTTCAATGCTTATTGAATAAGAAAAAAATAAAAGCATTCTCTTAAGTCAGAGAATGGAAGAGAAGAAAAAACAGAGATTTAAAGTCTCAGGCTGAGACTTCATTGATTTATAAAAGCCAAAGTTTCTTTGATAATCACTTAAGGTTCAACATCAAATTGCTCATTTTCCCAGTCTCCCCAGTTCTCATTTTCAGGTGCCCAAGAAGAAACAAAGAACAGCCTCCACCACCTGCTACATAAATCCCTTTGCCTTGTCTCATTCAGCAAAGCACCTCTAGTGACCAATGGTTTCCTCAGGCCTCTAGCTTTGAAACATTATTACAGGAGGAGGAAGGTTTATGTGGAGAATATTGCAGCCTCAATTACTAAGTTGAGACCGTGTTCACATAAGAGTCATATCTCTATTTCTGGCATTTAGTCTATTCTTTAGTTACCATTGTACTTATCCCCATGATGTGGCAGCAGTTTTTTATAGAAACTTAAAAGGAAGTCAATATCTAAGTGGGTATTTGGAAAGAAATAAATTATTTTGAAGTTTGAAATATTTGGATTCATTCACTTTGTAGAGGGATGAGAGTTCTACAAGATTTCTAAAAGCGTGTGGTTTTGATAAACACGTCCCTCTCCACAGGTTCTGTAACCAGATGCGCTGGCCTGTCTACAGAAAGGCTAAAGCAGATCTGTCCCTCTTAGGACATCTGATCACCCACCTGGCTCCCAGTGATTTCATATTGTTTTATGGCGGCTATCTATGTTCTCTGGTAACGATTACCCGAGGACTCCCTCAGCCAGGTTCATTCGTCATGTTTTATTGAAAGTAGTAGACTTCCAGCTTGTTAGTCATTACAGTTACTCATTAACTGGAAGAAAACCTTGTCTTCTGGTATTTAGTGTAAACTTTTCCCTGAAAACACATTTAAGATCCTCTGGTACAGAGTCCCAAGCACAGGATACTGACCCTTCTTTTCTTCCGTGCTTACATTCTTTCCTCCTTCCCTCTTCCCATCCCTCCCTCCCTTCTTTCTTTCCTTCTTTCTTTCCTTTTACAGTTTTTCTCTTCTAATTAGCAACATGGCGCACCCTTTCCCAGGCCCCAATACACAACCCCTGGCCAATGAGTTTCTTAAGTTGAATATAGAGTATAAATACACCTAAAGGTAAAAAAAGAGGAGTCAGTTAAAATGTATACCCTCTGCCATGTATAAACCATAGTCATTATGGATGAAATATACTTTAGACTCCAAAGCTTTCAAACTCTAGTTTTCAGACTTGAAAGTGGCTTCACAACAATTTTATTTGGAAATAGAGAAGTGAGATCTATTTATTTCCTTTACTGAATCCTAAGTGCAAAAAAAACGAATTGCAGGAAAATAGATTTCACTAAAACCAGAGTGATTGTAGAAAAGACACAGACACAGGTCAAAAAAACAAAAAAACAAAAAAAAAAAAACAAACAAAAAAAACCCCTGAGTAATCCAGAAAGCAATGTTCCTTTTACATTACACCTACGAATGGCAGAGGGGCGAGAACAATAACAAAACAAACAAAGAGCTTAAATGAGAGAAAATAAATCAACTGGTTGACATTAAAGTTCCATAGGACCTTTCCCTGTCTCGACACAAAAATGAAAAAGAAATTTTCCCTCTTCGCATCCATTTATCCTAGCAGTTCTCTCCTACTAGACATTGCTGGCTAAAACAAGCATTCACTAAACACAGAAATCTTACTGTAATGTGGCTAAAAGAGCATGAAGTCATTTTCATGTGCTTAGTTTCTGAGATAGAACTTATTTATTCTTGTAAACAAGAATGAGTAATAATAATAACAACTAACATAGCTTGATGGGCAATTATGTGTACTAAGAACTTTAGCAGTGTCAACTCATTTTACTGCTTCTGGAACCTGGTAAGCTTAAGTGTTAGTGGATGGGAATAAAAAACTGAAACATAGACAATGCCTGAACCAAGACTTATTAGTAATAATAACAGCTACCATTTGATAAATCTTTGTTTTAGACACCTATTTGATCTCTACATATTAACTCATTTAACCATCATCAAAACTCTGCAGAAAGGGAATTATTGTACTTCCACATTACGAAAACTTAGGCCCATAGGTTACACAGATAATACATGACAGAGCTGGGGTTACATAGGTAGTTACATAGGCAGTAAACAATGAAGCTGGGTAGTCTTGATCTACAGGTATTTGACTCCAAATCTAGATCTCTCTTATCCACAGTGCTGTATGGTTCCTCAAGTAGAATCATAGTTTAATTTTTTTAAAAATCTTCCATATAGAATAAATAAGCAGTGGATGTGTATGTCTGAAAGGATAAAGATAATGTCCATCAATCGGCAAAGGCCAGTCAAATTCACACATTCAGATGGTATCCATAAATGACCAATTCTTCTTCTTTCTTTAATCTAAGTGACAAATGCTGTTTCCAGAGTGAATCACTGATATATTAAAACAGAGTCTTTGGCATGTGTTAATGTGCTGCCTTAAGCTTATACAATATTCTTGTTCCTGAATTTTCTTGTTTGTCTTTTAAATTATAGTGAACATTTTGTCTCTCCTTCTGCTTATTTATTATTAAGGCAAAGTAATTTGTGGTTTGTCATCATGCATAATTTTCTCTTGAACAAGACAAGCAGGTAAATATGAGCATTTATAAATGGGAAAAGACCAATTAAATCACCTGCTGTATGAGCACAATAAGAGTACCATCTTGTTAGGCTATGATACAAAGGCATTTCTTTCAAACTGCCTAGGGCTAGAGAATTAAACATGGCACATTTGATTGTATTTTCTGGAGCCCTTAAGCCAACAAAGAAATATGAGATTTAAACTCTGTGCTTAGGGTAGCCCATTTGAAGATCATTCCAGTCTTAAAAACAGGTCTATCACACATCAATTTTGATGCTATATTCTACTATTAGAAAGAAGTAGATTTCGATTCTGAGAAAGACTTGTTATCTCTAGCTTGAAAGACATTCAATTATTTGATCCATGGCTTTAATAGTACTGTTAGTGTCACAAAGGGTATAAATTACATTTCCCAGGAATATAAATGTGCAGCTTCTTCAGCAAAATATGCAATGTGGTTAATAATGTGCATTCCTGTGGGTAACCCTGGGATTTTAGGCCTCTTTACAAGGTTGGCATAACAGTAAAACTCCATGGCATCTCCATTTGACATAGAACTTCACAGCATCCCTTTGTGGCAAGAATTATTAAACCTATTTTTATGTGAAAAAAAATTGGAACTCCTCAGGTTAGTACTTGATCCACACTGGTAAAGGAATCTGGATCTTACTGAAACCAAGACGGAAACAGCATGAGTTTTAGACTTTATTTGCATTCCCTTCTTGATTCTGTCAATCATTGTACACAGCTTTGTGGAAGTTCAGTGAAGGCTGGTAATTTGGGACTCCTTTAAAACCACATTAAAAAAAAATTGTTTAGTACTTACTTAGAGAGTGGGGACAAAGTAGACAAGAAAGACTACTGTCAATGAAGCTCAAAAGCTTCTCTTTTAAACATGTCTCTTACCATAATCCATAATCATTTTCATTATTTAATTGCTTATATTTTATGATCTGTCTTCTCCATCCACCCCAACCTCCCACACACATATTTACTCATTTGGATGTAAAATCAATGAAAACAGTCTTTACCTGTCTTTGTCTGCACTGCACCCCCAGTGCCTAGAAACATGCATAGTAATGACAGGCACTAAGTGAGTATTTACTCAGCTAACTAATAAATTAAGTCAAGCTTATTCTGAAGATTAAATTAGTTATTATATGGTGGATGATTCTGATTTTGAAAGGAATATAATAATATTTCTGAATCTTTTATGATTAAATGGTCATTTCTTTAAGAAAAAAAAAATCTATTTGTTTTGTAATATAAAATATATAATTTACAAATAGAGTATTTGTTTAACCTAGTGTATTCCGAAAAGAATTCACAAAGTAAATTATGCATGCCTCTCTTAATATAAAACTGTTTTCCATTTCACAGTTTCAATAATTTATTTCTCAAAAGTATAAAAGAACATCACAAACTTACATATACATCTAAACCTGACTATAACTTATAAATTATAGAATATTGGGTTGGAAATGGCCTTGTATAGTATCTAGTTAAACTCCAAATTTTGTGGAAACTCCAAATGTGGAAACAGAGGGCCAGAGATGTAAAAAGATTTCTCAAACTACGAAGTCAATAAGGGACAAAAAGACCACGACCTTTAGAAAACTGATTCCATGTCCCATTTCTTCCATTCAGTTCAGCTTCAAAGACCATCACAGACACATGCTTTCCCTATCTTTGGTAAGCCACTTTCTATGAGATGGTTAGTCTAACCCAATAACTCTGCTAATACACTCCTAGAAAGGTTTTGTACTTTTCGGCTAATACAATAGCCCCAAAGCGTACAGTCCGCTTATGATTATCATTAAAATCTTAGTATGTTAAGAATGTAAAACATATAATTAAATAAATAATTGACTTAAAAATAAATATACATGCTACTAAATAAATAAATAAATATAAATAAGAAAACGGGGAACAATTCCCCAAATAGGATAACTATTAAGGGAATCTATAACTACTCATCTTGCCATTGACATGGTAGAATCTTCTCTGGTGCAAAAGAAAAAGTTTACAATAATTTCCACAAAGTAACAGTCGGTATGCCATATTGAGAGAAGCACAAGCTTTGGGCCCACATCTCCTCTATTAATTCTGGGACAGTTATTTAGCCACAACTCTAAAATAGGAAGGCTAATGTGCACATTGCAGGCATTTAAAGATTAAATAAAATCATGTTTGCAGAGTGTCTGACTCACAGTGGCACTCAATAAATGGTGGTTATGGCAACTGTTGATAGAATAGAAAATAAGGGTCAATTTTCCACAGTGAGGCAAAGCATCATTAAAAGTGAAGAAATTAGGACAACCTAACCAAATAATAAATTACATTCAGAAGGGAAAATAATTCACATTTGCTTGAATCGTCCAGTTTGACTGTTCCAAATTTTCTGGGGGAAGAAGGGAGAAGGAAAAATAACTAACTGAAAGTATTATTGAGTAGTTCTCAATTTGATTTTTTTCACTGTGACACACATGATAGCTGGTGGTCAGTTATAACTCATTTTTGTGTGAAATTTCTGGCAATAAAAATAATTCCATCTGTTTCTTTCCCACTGAAACACACGTGAGCATGACATTATTGAGATATGGTGGAACCTGCTCCAGTGTATCTTAAAAATAAGTAACTTGCAAATGTATGTATTTCAGTTATTAATTATGAATTTCTTGAGGTATATCTCATAACTGATCAAGATTGATTCAACCCTACCATTTTCAGAAATGAGAAGACTGAGGCTCACAGGGATTAAATGACTGGCTTACAATAAACAGTTAATCTGTGGCAAAGCAAGAACTAAATTTAGAGTTCTTCCACACTAATTGTATCAGGATCTTAATGCTCCAAATGGCCTTCTATTCTTCAGTGTGTCTCAAGGTACCATATTTCAGCAGCACACTGAAAACGTAAGGATTCCATAAGGTTTGGGTTGTACTTGTGTGTTTGTTTTTGATGTATCTAAATTCCTTCTTCCATTTCTTAGAATGGTAGATATTTGGAGAATTTGTCTGTATTTAATTTTACTCAACATATATTTATTAAGGCCAAACATGTTCTAGGTCTAGAGACCTGGTGTGAACAAAACAAAATCTCTTCTTTCCTGCCTATAAAAAGAAATGAATGAAAAATAAAATAGGATTGCATTAAAAATTCAATTAAAATACAGTATTTTAGATAGTGATAAGGGTTAAGGAAGAAAGTAAAGCAAGGAAGGGATGGTACAGAAGTATGTGGTACAATTAATGAGCTGATATATTTTAATTCACTGCCATTTGATAATGAGAGATAGTCACTCCTAAAACATGCCCCACATGTCAGTGAAATATCCATCAACTGTGTTATCGCCCTATGGAGGCTCCATTTTAATTATGCAATGCCACATTTAACCATCAGGAAAACCAAGGCATGGAGAAAAATCAGATCCTAGTCAAAATCCTTAGAAACCAGTATATGGCAAGATTGTGTTCAAAATTGTTTTAAATGTTACCCCTTTTCCTTCATACTCTTCATTATTTTATTTTTTTTAATGATTTATTATTATATTTACAGTATTTTTAAATTTTAATTTTCCTTATCCTAAACCTAGAGCACTGTTCTAAATAAGCTTTGATTAAGTATATTCTCCTGCCTTCTTTGTACACAGTGAATATTCTATAAAATGAAGGCATGATATGATATCCAAATAGCAAGTTCCTAGATGATTATTGCTTATGCTACTTCAGAGGTTTAAAAATGAGGTTTTAAAAGTTCTTCATACCTTTTAGATGTTGTTCATTTTGATTATTGTCTAACATGAGAGTATATATTTTCAATGCCATGTTCATTGCCAAAATAAAATTTCTGCCTTCCCAATGATATAACTCAATGTTGTTGTGTACAATACTGACTTCTCTGTGTAATACACAAAACAAAATCAGAATGAGAACATTTTGGTTTGATGTAGGAAGGGAGAGAGGAATCTCCACTGCTGTGATTGGCAAGTGCTAGCAAATCTTCACAGTGAGCAAAAAAGATATAAAGTTTTTTGGTTCACTTTCTTATTTTTAATCTTTCCAATAGTACAGAAACTTAGAAAGGCTTATGATAAACTTATGAGACATTTATTTTGGACAACCTTCCCATCTAAGGAGATCTATTGAGCACTTACTTTCAATTGCCTTGATTTTATTTTCCCATGGGACACAAGCAGCTTTGAAGTTCTCAAAATCACGGAGAAATTTTGCCCATTTCTGTAAAGGAAGCCCAGTATATCAGTAAAACTCAACCTCTTGTTTGTCAAGATGTTTATTCTCCATCCCCATCCCAAAATATCATGAAACAATGGGCTTGGAAAGATCTCTCTGGCACCATATTGCTTTTTATTAAAAGGGAAAACAGTAGGTTTTACTTGCCTCCCTGGTCCCCCCTCTTCCCCAGACCAATTTAGTTCAAAAATTTTTATGGATCCCTTGTTTTAGAGAAAATACGTTGAAAAATATCGGTTTATTCTGCCAGACAGTGGAGGCTGAGTTAGCAGCAAATGGTATCGTTTAATTCAATATTCATCACATGAAGGAATTAATAAAGTCTGAATAAAACATAGTCCTGTCTTGAAGAGCTTCTAGGTCTACCAGAATATATTGTACATAGGTAATTTCAGTACAGGATGGTAAGTGCTATGACATGGGACATTTTTCATTTTAGTAGAGGTAGAGAGGTCAGCTAAATGGAAAGGTATGATGTATAGAAAAGGGGAGAAGAGAAAGATTCATAAATTAGTTTTTATAAAAGAACTTTCTTCTATTTTATTACATGTTGGGGCATCCATGATCAAGAGGACTGCTAGGAAGAGTGAAAATGAGGCAGACAACTTTGCATGTGTTCACGTTATGCTGGGATAATGTATCAGCTGGACAGGAACATAAAGCCTAAAGAATAGTAAGAGATGAGTCTGATATTCAAAAAATTACCTCAACTGGAAACAACACAAATGCCTGTCTATAATAGAATGGATAAATAAATTGTGATGTCTTCATATAATGGAATACAACATATCACTAAAAATGACCTGTAATTCCCACAACATAGATATATCTCATGAACATAATATTGCATCAAAGAAGCCAGAAATAAAAGTATAAGTACTATATGATTTCAATTATTTATATTGCAAAAATAAACAAAACTAATCTATAATATATATCATAAATATATACTATATATTTTATATTTAAGATATATGAACTCTATTTACAAAACATCTTTATGGAGATACATTTAGCTTACAAGTGGTATAACATTTGTAAAAAGGAGATAGTAATATCATGCACCTACTTTGCTGTGACAATTAAATATAACTTTACAGAAGGATTCAATTCTGTGCTTGGTATGTAGTAAATACTAAATAAATGTAAGTTTCTTTTCTATCTTTTCCAAAAATCTATATTTCATTCATTTTTCTTATTTTCTATTCAATTTATAGTTTATGTTCCTGGAAAAGAAGAGCTATATATGTAGTTCTGTTACTTATAGACATATTGAGAAAGAAATTTTGACCCAGCCCCCTTAACTACCAGAGAATAAAAATGAAAGAGGCATAGTCTTTTACATTTGGAAGTGATAAAATCACACAGGTAAGTCTTTTGGCATAAATCAAAATTTCTGAACTTAAACTTTTTATTTTAACTCCTCTAAGGAGCCTTTTTTGAGCCTTTTTTCCCCGAGACACCCCCACCCCAAATTTTAATACCATAAATATACTGTGTATGTATGCATACTTTATATATATATATATAAAGTGTAAGATTTTCTTCTCTCTCAAAATGGAACCAATTTTCTCCCCCTGGGGGTCAATATGGCCTCCATTGAGAATAAATGGTGTCAAGTAAATTGAGTTATGAAAATACTTACCTTGGCCATCATCATCTTAAATGCAAACCACCTTTTTCCTTTTCCTTTCCCAAGAGCTCCTTCATTTTCACTCACAAATTTTTTTGCTTCCCTACAAAAACAAAATACAGGATAGGTGGGGGTGGGATGAGATTAATAGAATATACAGGTAGCAGATATTTAATTTTATTAATTTTGCAGTCTTATTTCTTCTAGACCCTTCTAGAACCTTAACAAGTGAATCTAAGCTGTATTTTATCACCTAGGAACCTGTAATGGATGTTTAAGTTGTTTAACTTTGGCCAGGAAAAATAAGATATTTTAGTCAGCTGGAGTCACTGAAAAGCAAGGAATTTATGCTAAGTGTCAAAATAGAGAACCCTAGCTCTTCTCATTTCTAACACATATAAAACTGAATCTGAAGTTTACTTCAGATTCTGGCAGTCAGAATGTTTATTCTAAAATACTTTCTCTCCTTCTTTTTTAAGGATTGGTATTATTTTTTGAAATTGGGCAGAGAGATTAGGACAAACTGACATAGAACACTCTTACTGACCTGGTATTTAATCTCATAAAAGCAATTATGATTTAAAACAGAAAAATCATCTTATGTAAAGCAAAGGGTTAGGAGAAGAGGGAAAAGGAATGGAAAACTCTTTGGCTTCACATTTAGAAAGGGCTTCAAATTTTAACTTTAACATCATTTTCAAATATCTATACATTAGAGTAGTCACACTAATGTCTTTGCGTGTGTGTTAAAAGGTATTAATTTATCAAAATGGATAATGTGAACTCATTAAAAATACTATAATATTTGTAACTTTGATCAATTTTGTTGTTGTTGTTGTGTGTTTGATATATGAAAAAAATTTAGAAAGTGGAGGCGAGCCAGGCCTGTCTTGACCTCTCAGGAGCCACAGGGAACCTGAGAGGAAAACCAAAACTGAACTGTGATTATACAGGTGCAACGTTGTCATCAGCTGCATGGCCCCTGGAATGTATGGTTTTACAGACAAGACCATTCAACACATGACCTATATGAATAAACTTACTAACAAACAAAATATATCTTGAAAAATTAAAAAGTTGGTGAAGAATTTTTTGTAAGATGTTTCTTAGTGCTGAACTCATGATTTTACAGTACCCAGTGATCAAAACACAACACAAAACTGCTGACTTAACTGATAACTAGACAGTGGTGCCCCATTACTCAATTGTACATGGGCACCCACTCATAGTCTGCCATAAACACACAAGCACAATGAGAAGATTCTCTTCGGTCATCAAAAAGACCCTACAAATCAGTTCTTTGAGAGCAGGGACAATATCTTGTCCTTTTGTATCTCCCCCAGCATTGTCAGCTTCTTGGACCATAGGAAGTACTTAATAAACCTAAACCTGCTGGAAATAGAGCTGAATGACTTAACTCAGGGTAGATACAGACAAGGGAGTATCTAATAATTATATTTTCCACATCAATTAATGCTTGAAGATAAGGTTATTCCTAGACTTTGGAATTGCACTCTTCCTCATTAGTCTTCTCAGAAACTTAATAGAACAGCCTCCTAGAAATGAAGAAAAGTTACTAGGCTGGCCTTGTTAAACACCCTGACATTTGACATTAACTCTGGGCTGTGGAGATTAATTGAAAAATGGTTCCTAAAACATTTATTTATATATTCTAAAATGTTCAATAGAGGCACATCAAGAAGTATAAATTGAGCTTTCATGGCCAGGTCTTCAGATTTGTGCAATCAAGAAAATATCACATTTAAGTATTAACTGTGTTATAGAGATAAAAACATAAGAGCACAGCACCTAGCAGACATTTAAAATTTTGAACCAATCTAAAAGTCAGGTAACAAGTTCCAACCCAGTGTCTGAGATTTGTCTCTGTGACCCTGTCTACGTTTTGGATGCTCTCTTTACACACGACCACAAGCGTCCTGCTTCTCAAAGAAAAGCATACTCACCCAGGATGCACACCGACCTGAGTAAGTTCTGGCACAGGTCCCCTTAGTTATTGCATGGCCTTTAACAGTTCAGTATTTCCAAACAAACAAACAAACAAACAAACAAACAAAAAGCAGGCACTTGCCTCTCTGCTTGCCAGGGTGGTGGCAAGAATAAGGTGAGATCACAGATGTGAAAGTGCTGAAGGGATCATAGTCGATTCTACTGTAAAGGTTACTTCTAAACCACAAATTTGTTCAAACATGATTGATAGATTATGGAACTATGTGAGCATAACACAAAGTTTCATTTGCTTATGTGTGATTTTATCTACAAGAAACACTAGTTGAATGCAGAAAACTGCATCCAGCTAAACCTAGCAGTGTAGGAATACATAAAATGCATGCATTTTATCTACCAGCTCCTTCACTGCTTCACCCATGTTAGAAAAGCCCCATCTGTTCACAGCTGGTTTTTCAATGACCCTCCTTCCATGATTCACCATAACTCACACATTGCAACCCTATCCTGCTAAGGCACTTCCACAAGCAAACTTTAGGTCTTTTCAAAAGTAAACTGCTATGTTTATTATAGTATTTATATATTTCTTAACCACTCAGCATGTGTAAAATGTTGCTGTCATTTTACACCTACCTTTTTTTAATGTTACTGGTTATAGTTTTGAGTATTGTACCTCTAGTCCCATTTTGCCCGATGTTGCATATTTTGGTAATGTTTAGGAACCTATACATTGTATTATAGGAGAACTAACTATAATTCAATTATTTGGCACCAAGAATTTTAATTCATAAAACCAATTATACGTAGGACTCATCATTCTCTATTGTAATAAACATAAACAGAAAGTCCAATATTCTTCTTAGTAGTAAAATCTAATTTTTTTTTTCAAATGTAAAGTGCCTATTTTATACGCAAATTCACTACTCTAGATATTTAGCAGATAATTTGAAAGGTACTCAGTAAGTTATGCCACTTACTAGGATGGCCAATTAGAAAACACAACCTCTCTGAGCAGTCAGAAGTATAAAAATTATCTACCCTACTCTATATTTCTCACGAGATTTTTAATTTTGTGAGCAGATGATTATGCTACAAGAACATTAAACTATGAAGATTTAAGGGAGAAAGGAAAGTCAGGGTTATAACCAAATTAAAATAATCACAAAATTAGTCATAAATTCATTTAACAATATAGAAACCTAGTAACATGGCATTCATAAGATTTTTGTCATTTATTATAATTTTCCTTTGAACAATCTAACAAGATTTTATTGTCTCTTCAATCGTTAACTTTTCCCTGATGATAGGCATGGTTTCATATTTCTCTTCCAATTACTAACTTATGCCACCCTCAACATACATATATAAAAATCTGGATTTCACTCTACTCCACATAATCTCAGGTATGAATTTCTCCTCTTTCTTAATGCCCTACCCCTTCTTCCATTCTCCAAGAGATCTCCCCCAAAATTTCATACAAAAGAGTTCCCTAAACAACCACTGCCCTCCCGCTCCCCACTGCCCACACTGGCCAAAATAACTGCTAGACTCAATTCATCAGAAACTGGTCGGGTAGGGGGTGGACTTTAAAACAAAGCCAGTGACCATGGGATGGATAGAGAATAATTGTTTAGCAGGAACAGATTCACATTCCCCTAATCTGAGGCTCTCGGGATGTGAGGAAGCGCTCTCACAGTTTGTAGGCCAGGAAGAGGGAAGACCGGATGGGAAAACAAGCAACCCTTAGTCTTATCAGCCCTGATACAGATTTCTTAACCAGAAGACATCTTTCACTGTGCTAGTAGAAACAAGATGCTGAACGAAACTATCCAATATGAAGATAAACACTAATATTTAACACACTAAAGTGCCCATGATAGATACCAGAATGCAGAGAAGGAAAGAGTAGAGTCTTTGAAAACTAAAAGATAAGAATATTACTTCATATTTTTCCTAGAGTTAATCTATTTTCCTACCTATTTATATTTATCAGGATAATTTAAAGGAATTTTTCTCTATGGCTAAAATGAAATAGACTTTTGTGGATAAACTTTGGCCTCAAACCATTCAAATGTCTGACTGAAAAATGTGTGTCATCCCCTTAAATTGCATTCAACAAAAGCTGCCTGCCAAGACTGTAATCCGGTCTCCAGGTCTCAGAGCCCAAGCAAAAGCCTTGGTACAATATACACAGCTCCCTGAGCTGTAACCCCAGACCCAGGGATAAATAATTGAGTGAGCTCTATTTAATGACAATAATACCTAGCTTCATAATTCATTTATCAACCCCTTGTGTTGGTAATTAGAATAACAAAGTTTCATGAGCTTTCAAGAATGCTTTCACAGTTAGTTGAAGGAGCACACTTTAGCCTAACTTACAAAACAGATAATTTACCCTTAACACATGATACAACCCTTTTTACACAGGAGCGTTAGGACATGCTATGCTGCCTTTGACACATTCTCGTTCCAGGAAACATGTTCCCTGTTTGGGTTAGGTTATGTTGATTTTTCTGTCCTCCTGTTTTCAGTTTGATGGTATGATTGAGCAATCAATTTATTGCTCCAGTAAATGAAAGACATTTCAAAATTGATCTTTAAGGCAACTGTAATAAAAACTCATACTCATAAGCACTTCTCAGTAAAGGGATAAGGAGAATGAAAGATCTTTTCCTCATAAGCACATTTTTAAAAATTTGATCATTTAAATCTGACTTTTCCTAAAGTATTACTAATTGAAAGAAAGTTACAGAGGTAAGAAGCTAGTCTAATGTGCAGAAACTAAAAATAAGGACTGCAGGCCTACTAGATAATATAACTCTGGAAATAGACTGGAACTATTTAAAATCATCCTATTACTGGAAGTGATGGTTCAAAGTATATGTTTTTATAAAAGGGACGCTAGTGACAGCAGTTGTAATGGTTAAGATGCTCAGTTGCTTCATCTATAAAATAGACATAATAATAACTATTCCATTGGGTTTTAGTATGCTTTATAGAAAATAAAGTATGATGTATAAAAGTACATAAGGTAATAATAATATAAGTAATGTATCCATGGCAGACAATAAGAGCACTATAAATAGTACTCTGTGTATTTGGAAAATTGATAAATTAATCTTAGTGAATAAAATGTCTGAGACAATGAAAAAAACAACAAATAAACTAAGAACAAGCAAAAAATTTGCCTCTGCATTTTTATAACCTTCTAGCCTATAGGTCTGGCTTATTTTGGTGTGCTTCTGTTTAGATAGCACCATTTCACAAATAGATTTTATATATATACGTGTGTGTGTGTGTGTGTGTGTGAATACCTCAAATATTCTCATCACCAAAGATTTGTAAAATGGTGTTTCCTCTCTCTGCCTTTACTGTGAAAATATTATTTTTAGAAGTAGGTAGAAATAGTACTGGAAATAGAGATTTCTGTATATGACTGCAAGAAGTACTCATCCAACATTCTGGCCAATAAGCAAATCAATTTTATTTCCATCATTCTTTCATTCTCCCTTTCATTACTTAGCTATTTTTTTCTACATATTTATTCGGTATGTTGTAGAAATGTGGTAAGTGCTTTGAAATAAATAAAAGAAACATGTAGATTCCTTTCTGAAGCTCAAACTCTATTAAGAAAAATTAGTTATAGGCCCATAAAATTGTTACATAACAGTGCCATGCAGACTTGAAGTGAAAAGGGAGAGGACAGTGGAAGTTCCAGAGCTTGTTGAAGATATTGTAGATGAGATAAGAATTAAGAGACATTAAAGGCTGATAGAATTCGAATAAACAGAGAAAGGCATTCTTGGTATCAGTTTGCAGGAATTTCTCTAACAAAGGAGATATTTCCACCATGAATCAAATATACAATGTTACGTTCTTATATGTATTAACATTCAGCTCTTCACAAGGCCATTTACAGGGCTTGGTAGACAGACTGTGCTAATTTTGGTTGATTCATTTGCATTCTAATCAAATTCATCTAATTGAATACTGTGAAACAGGAGGATTCACAGAGTGTGACCTCAGAGTGAGAGTAACCATTCTGCTTTGAGAGTTTGGGTAAAATAATTCTGCACAATACCTATGTGTTCATATTTATACTTTTGTAAGCATTTTTAAGTATTATGAAATATTTTTTTTCAAATTGTCTACTATTTAAGAGTGTTAAAAAGCCTTAGTTTTCTATTGAAACAGAGTGTTCTACCTTTTGATCCTTGAACGGGCAAGAAATTTAAAATGATGGCAGCTCAGTGAGCTCTGCAAATAATCAGGTCTACTTGGTAAATTTGATTGCTTGCCCAATGACGAACTTAGATCTGGAGGTCTGTCCTAAGTATTTGGCAACACATCTTAGGTGAAGTCACCCACAGAGCAAATTATGTTCCCTTGCTGTGTCGAAGTGTGGTCTTAATATTTCATGGTTTCCATCCATAGCTTCCCTTCTACTCTTTCATGATCCCTGTGACCAATTACTTGTCAAAAAGTACTATAATAGTATATGCATAAATATAAAAAATAATTCATCTGAGAAGTCATGTATCTTTATCAGAATATCTGAGTGTGTATGTGTATGTACATGTGCAATAGTATATATTCACATATTCACATATACATATTTACATGTATGTATGTAAACTCATGCACATATTTTGCAAAAGCATAATTTACATAACTATTTAAAAAGTATCTTACACTATTTTAAAATGTTTAATTTTCAGGACTGCAGAAGGGAAACAAGATATATTTGATATGTAAAATTATTTTCCTTTCTTCCATATAGTTTGTTATGATAGTTTAATATAATGTTCCCCAAACATTTACTTTTAGTATATGTATTTTAATAAGGCTTAACCACTTTTATTCCATAGCAACAAGCTTATTTAAGTCCCCCGAATAATTTTCCGCTTTCCATCCTTGGTCATATCTACATAAAAACATCCTCAAAAAATTTTTAGTTATTCCCTTATAATAAACCTGTTAAAGTAAAGGGTTATCTTCATATTTAGTTCCTTATATGCTATTTCCCCAAACAACAAAGAAACAGTTCTCAGATTAATCTTATTTTGTACTTATTAAGTGCACATTTGCTTTTCTCTTACTGTTAATGAATTATGTCAAATATATTTGAAAGCATTCCTTCCTAGATAATTTTAAGTGATAATTAATGCATTTCTCCTTTTAATCACTCTCTTCAAAGATAATATATTTATGGATAGTCTAATAACAGGTTGTGAAAATTAGCTGTCACTGATAGGAATTTTAAAGAGCGCAAGTTAGGTAAATTGCTTTTTATCCATTCAGTGTGTGTTATCATACATAACACATTGACTGATAAGACTCTAGGAAATAAGGTACAATGAAATGGAATTAAGATAATAGTAACCACACTTTATCTACCTAGAAGAAAACTTTAGAACTTTTCTATGTCTAATATTTTTTTATTATGATTATTATCTTATAGCATACTATAAAAAAAAGTCCCTGTTTATTTAAACTTTGGAGTTGTTTGAATTCTGGATAAGTAGATGTTTGTGGAAGGTAAAGAATGAGATTGACTACCAAGAACCTTGTAAAGTATCCTTGAATATTAGCACATTTTAGAACCATTTTTCCAGTGACTAACATCCTTCCATCAAGTATCTGGGCAGAATTTCAGGCTGATTTAACTAGGCTATGTGCTTGAGATAGGTACAAGCATCATAAATGCATTCATAACTCTCCGAAAGAGATGGAGAGTAGTGAGCCACCTGAAAAGCCTGTCAAAGCAAGGTGAGGAATAGAACATCTCCAGGTAACTATGGTAAAATGGTACAGTATAGATAAGAAAGAGTAAATGAATCATAACACAAATAAAGGAGAATTCTTGGCAGGCAAAGTATATTTATCCCAAATGTTTCAGATCTGACTTCCTTAACAATTAAAACATTTTCCAAATTATTCAAGTCTCAAGAAAAAATAACAATTTTCTCATTTGGTTGCTTTCAGTCTCCTTTGAGGGAGAATTTCAGAATGTTATTTGAAAAGCCTTATTAAAATTAACTGTAGTACTTTTCTAAGCACTCACAACAATATACCAAATATTAACAAGCTAAATCGTGAGACAGAAAGAACTGTCAGAGACATTGTTCTTATATAATATGGAAAGATTCTTCCTAATGCAATGAAAATGATGAGATGAGCAATTGTAGTGGGTGAACTTTAATGTGCATGATAAGCCAGAAGAGATTTCTCTGCTCAATGAAGAATTGATTACTCTTGATAAAAATTTTCCTCTTTAAGATGAATTTTAAAAAGAAAAAAAGAGCATAATAGGAGGAGAAGGGAGAAAGATTGAAATTCTCTGTCATGTTATTAGATTTAGGAGGAAATTTTAGAACATAAAATGGAAGACATTTAGCAGAGCGTTACAAAAAAAACAAGAGGTTATTAATGCACTTTGGACCTTTATCTGGAGTCCTGAAATTATAGAATAATACTTGTCCTTCCAACAGGCAGCTCTAATTCAAGCAATTCATTGTTGATTACGGAATAAATAAAGGCAACAGGTTACAATATAACAAACAGTGCTTTTTTCTTTAGCCTCTGCTCTCAGTTGCTCCAGATTAAGTTTCCTCTAACATAAATTTAGTTAATCAAAGGCATTGCTACACCTCCCAATGAGGTGCTGGAGCTGACTCAGTCACTGATTGTTACATTTCCAGAAATTTTGTAAGCTGGTTTTTAAACTGTTGGTAGCTTGAAATAGTTCATAGTGGGAATATTTACACCATGTAAATTGGAAAATACTACAAATCAGGGTTGGTTTTTTTTTTACCAGCACATCCCTGCCCTTTACTCACAAATTCATCCAGGGCCTTAAAAGATCCTCATCACGTTAATGATTCTCTTGCCTTCAGAATGAGTGTCGCACAACAAAACAACTCATGATTAACACTGCCAGCCATACAGAAAACAGTAATTGAAGACTTTTGAGGTACAGAGCACTCTGCTAAGCCCTGAGGAAAAACAGAGCTGTAAGACATCTTTCATGTCCTGAGAAGTCAAAATCTATTCTGAAGGAAAGCAGATTTACATACAATTTTTAAATATATGCAATATAATACAGCACACCAAGAAAGCTAAATGAATAACAGAGTCTATTTGAGTCCAATTTCTATAGGAGTTGGCAAAGAAAAGACCACAGAGGGGAGACAGTATTTGATGAAGGAAAGAGAACTCATGACTGGAAGAACCATAAGCAGCACAGCAGAAAAGTGGAGAGGAGATTAGACTCAAGTGAGAAAATTTACCCACAATAGCTAGAGAAAATTAAACTCATGTCACCAGAAAACAGTTCAAATGAGAAGTAGTATAGCATACTAGAAAAAGCATGAGGTTTTAGAGATAGAAAAACCTAGTTTGAATCTTGACAGTTATTAGCTGTGTGAGGCTATTTTACCTCTGTGAATCTTCGTTTTCTCATTTGTAAAATGAGGATAACGTTTCATTTTCAAGGTTTCTATGAAAATTAAATAAGTTAATGTATGCAACATCTCTTAGCGCAGAATTTGATACATATTAGGCACTCGGAAAAACAAACAAACAAAAAAATAGGAGATGGTTTTGTCTACTTCCAAACCCTCATTTTCACCATCATCAATGACTCATGATTTTGAAAGGAAGCTGGAATTCAGAGTATGAATTTAGATTGTGGAACTCACTGATTTTTTTTTTTTTTTTTTTTTAAGCAAAGGCTTTTAAACTTTGTTAATTACTAGGGAGACATAGAGTTGACACGTTTGAAGTGGTATTTTAAAAGAACACCCTGGCTATAGTTCTTTTGGCGTTATGAAGACTTTGGAGTTACAAAGACTTCAGTTCTGTACCGTGAGTTTACTGAATTATTTGAGACTACTGAATTCTGCTACTAGAATGGATGGAACACCCAAGAGTATTAAGTATAGTTAATAAGAAAGTTCAAGTCAGGTGAAATTCATAGGCAGGGTCAACTTCATGGGCCTGTGACAGTGCAGTCACAAAGGGCTCCATACTCAGATGGGCCCAGTGCTTAATTTACTACTTTGACATTGCCATCCTAAAATTCTTAATAATTGAAATTCCTAATTATTTTTAATAAGGGGCCTTGAATATTCATTTTGCATCAGGTCCTGCAAATTGTGTTGCTGGTCCTGCACATAAAATGTGTTAAGCAAAGCTAATAAACTTGTAGCATGTGACACATGGGAATAATTATGTGTTCGAATACAGATAACAAGTTAGTAAACTTTAATATCTGCCAAAGAAAGATAGAATATAGATAGCAAATACGATGAACACATGAGAACATTATAGTTAGAAAGGGATAGAAAGACCAAGTTATAATCCTTTCACTCCGGGACTGATATCTGTCACTGTTAAACTGACTCCACACTGGTGTTATCCAGTATAGTTCGGTTCCCTCCACGTGTTCTGCTCAAAAAAGCAAAACAACACAAAACAAAACAGCTATAACTTGTGGCATTTCAATAGGCTAATTGACAAGGTACTGCTATGGGCAAGTGGACATGCTCTATGTCATTCTGATAAGGCCTGTTCTTGGCCCAAATCATCTTCATTTCATGGGCTTCTTTGCGAACTCAATCCTCTTAACCACACCATCAGTAGGGTGTGAGAAGCAGAGCATATGAACGTCATGAAACCCAGCATTCAAGAAGCAGCCTAAACACCACTCTACTGCCATTATATTCCCAGCATGCTAATTTATCCCATCTCTTGGTCCTCGTTTCTCACTGTGTTTTAAACTGACTTAATAAACCATGTGATTTGAGCATATTAATTTGGTTTGTGAACCTTTCAGTCCCATGACCTCTGGGAGAGCTTGCCTCATTGTACACTCAGAGACCATCACATCAAGGTAATTTTCTAAACAAGTTCAAATCATGGCTCTATCACTTAATAGTTGTCTGAACATAACAATTACTTATCCTCTCAGAGCTTTGTTTTGTTTATATGAAAGCCATAATAACAATATCTGCCTTGAAGGATGATTGCAAGTGATAAATGAAATTATGATGGTAAAATAATAATAGCTAACATGTATAAAATGATTACTATGTGCCAGACGCCACTCTAAGTGCTTTAGTTCTATTAACTGATTTAATCCTCTCAATAACTCTGTGAGGTACTACTACTTTTATCTCAATTTATAGGTGAAGAAACTCAAGGATGCAAAGGTTAAGAAACTTGTCTAAGGTCACAACGTAATGCTTAATACCTAGAAGGCACTTATTCAACAGTGGATAAATTGGACATCATGTTAAATTTTAATCTACAAGATTCAGATATACTGATTGTCTATACACACTCCATTCTTTGGATGAGAAGATAAATAAACCTAATATACCTGTAATGTATAAGAACTGAAGGCCTGTGCTTTAGTTGAGTTATTGGCTAAAAAGAATCCCAAATGGTTGAAGTATGTGTTTAGTGAGTGTGTACACATGCTTAAAAGTTCTTTTGTGTGGAATTCCTTATTCCTTCACAATGACAGATGAAGGAAAGGCCTTTGTAAACTAAAGTAGAAATCACATTTCTTGCCAAAACAATCTTAAGTTCCAAGGAAACTTAAAGAAAGGGGTGAGGATGAGAGCCAAAGCAGTAGTTTTCCCTGATGGCTCAAACAGGAAATCAACCCTGGTCTATTTTCACTTTCCTAGAATATATTAATTTCTCCAACCAAAAAATAAAAAATAAAATAAAATAAAATATAAAATAAAATAAAAATAAAATAAAATAAATAAAATAAAATACAAAAAGAAGAATGAGAGGATAAAGGAAGGATGAGTAAGAAATAATGTTTATCTAATGATCAGCTGACAGTTTCAAGCACCTGTTTAAATGTAAATGAAATTCTCAGAGTAACTTCTTGGCTTTACTGGGTGTTTCATTAATAAATCACCAGGCCTAATCAGCCAATGGATAACTCCCAGAAATAGTGGGTCAGAGAGCTACAAAGTTGAGAAATTAAAGCAGTTAGTATAACAGCTAAATAAGCACTTTTGTTATCAAAATAAATATTTTTTAAAAGGCTTCTACCCAAGATCTAGACCCATGCAAAAGTATACCTAGAGTGCTCCCATGTCCTAATTTGTAGACTCGTAAAATGTTAGAATTGCTCCTTCCCACAAATAAGCTTCTCTAAATATCCAGTTAAGTTGGGTTTTTCAAAAACTGTTTTTATGTTAACAGGCGCAGAAGCATTTTTATTTCAAATGAACGCTTTATATGGAGTATATTGTGTAGAAGAGAGAAACTATAGGTCTCTTCTGACTGAAGCTGGTGTTTTGGCAGACAAAGTAGCCGGTCCTCTGACCTCTGCCTCCCTCGTGCTGAAAGGTATTTCACCAAAACACTTGAACTCTGAGGATAGCACTATGAAAACCGTGGGTCACAATCCTCCCTTTGTTTTATAAGTAAATAAACTGAGGCTCAGAGAGGAGGCCTTAGAGGTAGTACTTAGATCAGAGTCCAAGTCTTTTAATTTTCAATCCAAAACCTATTCTACTTAAACGAAATACAGTGGTTGCTTATTTAGGTTTAGTCATGAGGGCATTTAATCTACAACATAGAATGTTCTGATACAGTTAAAGGCTTTAGGTTTCAAGATGAGCAATAAGTAGACCTGTTATTTTCCACCCAGGTGTTTTATTTCACCTGTGGTGGCTGCTACCAGGTTAGCGTGGCCACCTCTTATAGGTAGGAAAGATCTAGTCATGCAACTCCCAAGTTAAACCCATATACAACTTAAAAACAGATTATACTTAAAATCCTCACTGTTGAATATTTTTTTAGTTAGGTAACTAATAAAAAAAATAGGAACTGACCTTCAAATAACTGAAAAATACACCATTTCCCTTTGCCCAGCACAGCCCCTCCACACCCACACACAGACACATATTCTCGCCATTCAATAAACCCTTCACAAAGTAGAATATTCAGCTTAATGAGGTTTTCTGTTTCTCAGAGTTAAAAACGGTCTAGCCCTGACTGCATATCAATGACTATTAGAGTAAAAAATAAAAAATATAGACTCCTGGTCTAGTTTCGACACATCACACATCTGCCTCTGCATCCAAAGATTCTTAACCAATAGGTTCAAGGCTATAGCAATGTGTGAAACTGCCTTAATACACAGAAAAACATACACTGAAAAATACCATTCCACTGTGATGATGGAAAGGAAGTGACTTCCCTTCATCACTAAAGAACAAATTCTGCTACCTTGAAAATGCAGAGTACCAGTTCCTGAGCCTTATTTTAGAGTCCGTATGGATTTACAACCCATTCTCAGAGCTTCTTGCCTACATATTAACTGCACATGGTAAACTTGAGTCTGAAGCCCATGCCACTACTCCAGATGGGAGATAACAGGTAAGGGAGAGTAGGGGATGTATTTCTACACCTCCATGCAGTTGGAAAGGGAGGAGATACTCTGGCATTCTTATCCAATTTCACACCGCACTTTGAAAGTTCACAATATTTTTGCTTACCAGTTTTTCAACTTTCCATTTATAGTTACCTATGGTTCCCAGGTTTGGGATTTCATGTCCAGTAATATTTCAAAATATATTTTGGGAGCCAACATAAGGTTGCCAAATTTCTGTTTTGCCCATTGAGGATATTTTTAAACCTATCACTTACGTCATCACTTCATTGAATGAAAACTGGTTTAACAGACACACACACACACACATAAGTACCTGTGCACATACACAAGCATATGCACAGGCACACACATTAGCAGCTCTGTGGAACCAGGAATGCTGCTTGCCTCTGCCTTTATTCATGGCTGGTGTGTACATGCACATACACAAGGAGTTCCCAGTGTACGATTATGTGTGCTAAGAAGACCATTGTTTGAAACTTGGAAAACTTTACTTCACAAAACAAAACGATACCATTATAAATGATGACTAGGTTCCCGCCTCACAGGGTAGATCTAGAATATCTTATTTTGGATATGAGTTAACTGAGGCCCCAGGAGTTTAAGCAATTTCCTTAAATAACACACAGCTGTGGCAGAGCCAAGACTAGAAGTGAATTATCCTGATAGCTACTTCAGTTCTCTTTTTATCACCAGGGGCAATAAAACTATACTATAATTTTCACAATAGTATATATACTATGATACTCAACATGACTAGTTAAATAGGCTTATGGAAAGATAGCTTTGGAAATTTACCACTATTTTAAAAAATGTTTCTACGGAAAAATGTAACCTGTAGCACAACTGAGAGATGCAAACCTATTATCACAGATACATTCCCTTTTTTCACACCCTGTCTCCACCAAACACCATGAGGATCACAATACAATGTGATCCTCAGAGGTGAATCTGCTTCCATCCTCAAGAAAAGGATAATCATTAAGCTTTTCATATCAGAAGTTTATAAATCTGTGTGCCTCTGAGTGTGTTTGTTTCCTCATCAGCACTCAATGTAAGAGTGAAATCGAGTCACTGACATGTTACCAGGAAGTAGTTCTTATCATAAGCCTTAATTGGAATCGGATTTACTGTTCTGTTGGCTTAGCCTCCTCCCTGTGCTTTAATGAGAACTGTCACATGAAAATATTGATTGAGGCTGGGACCCTGAAGAGAAACAAGAGTGTGCAATCCACACAAACCTATAAAATTCAAATATATTATCTCTTTCAAAGAGATAGTAATGGATGTATTCAAAGAATAAATAATCGAAGGTGACCACAGGGGTCATAAGACTCCAAACAATAAATTTGCTTATAGTTTTAAATTTGTAATCATTAGCCCACCCTCTCTAGTGAGTTGATACACACACACACACACACACACACACACACACACACATGATACATTATATATGAATATATGACTATGAGCATTATATATAGTATTATATATATTTAGTATTATCTATTAAATATAAGTAACACATAGAGGATTTAGGAGATCGGTATCAAGGAAAGTGTTTTTAATTATGAAAAGTGACAACATACTTGAGAACTTCAATTTTTTTCTCCATTTTCCAAGGCTTGCATTTGACAGTTGCAATCATTTGTCTTTGCTCATCTAACTCTGCCTTCAATCTTTCCAATTCCTCTTCATCGATTTCTTCTTCTTCTTCCCTTTAAAAGAAAAAAATACCTTAATAAAGTTATGTTTTGCTTGACTTCCAAATTTAAAGATACTCTACCATGTGTACCAACTGACTGTGCATAAGCACTGGAGCCTGTCTCTGAGCACTGATGCAGGGTTTCTGGAATCATTCTAACTTTAAACAGCAGTGTTGACATTCTAATATCTTGAAACCAAGTTGTTTATATATATAGTCCACAGCCTCAAATTCTCAAAACTGTAAAATCTGTGGAAAGAATAGTTATATATCAAGATTTTTTTCTCTCTCTCTTTTGTTCCCTTGTACACTTTTCCCTACCAACTCAACATTTCATTTAAAAAGAACTTTATTTTTCAATAAGGACAGTAAGTTAGAAGTGAAGATGTCTTTGAAGTGCCCTTGAAATGTTTAAGTTATCCCTGTCTCAAAGGAAAAATTAAAATAGGCAAAAATAAAAAAAATCTATTTCTCTAATGTACAAAGGTAACAATCTTTTAATTAGACTCAAAACTTCAATTGATAAAATTCGACTTGAATTATATTTGGTGGAAGTGAATCCTTTGAAGAGGCCTTCAAGGGAATTTAGTTTCTTACTGAGCAAATGAGATATAACTTTTCTGTGTTCCTACCATTGCAAAAATACTATAGGGTCCAGAACTCGAAGAAAATAAAATTAAGACATGAGCAACATAATTTTAAGTTAAGAAACGTCCTATTATAGAGATTAATTTTTTTCATAATAATTTTTTTCCGTTATTAAGCTTTTGTCGTTCAACTTTAAACTCACCTTTCTATATTTAACATTGCTGTGCTGGGGCTGGGATTCTCAGACACAGTTCTGCTCTGTCAGCTGGCTCAATACTAGACTGCCAATAGGTTGATACTAAGAAGGAACGTGGTTTTCCCTTTGGTCTTGTTTACTTCTTGGGGTGATGCTTCCTCCTTAACAATATTTCATCACCCCGGGAGCCTCAAGGCCTTCCCACAGCTGCAGGTGACTCTAGTTTGCCAATTTTTCCAACACTGGCATTATCCCCTCTGCAGTGATTTCAGTTCTGTGGGTCTCTTCTTCATGTGTCTAAGTTTTACTTTCAACCTCTTTTCATTGTTCTTCCAGCCCTTGGGTGGCAGCCACTTCCTAAAGTTGCTATCACTAGGATACCTTAGTGTTCTCTTTTCACTTTTCCATTTATCTAGTTAACAACTATTTATTATTTATCATTTATTAAACAGTTCCTTTGTTAAATGTTCTCTATTCAATTAACTTTTGCATTTTTTTTCCTAACTGGACCCCACAAAGAAATTGTAATCTGACTCAGAGTTAGTCAGAAACATATTCTGTTGTTCACTAAGCTTATAATTAAACACAGTAGGAATATGGCAAAAACTTTTTTGAAAATTCCAGCTGAGAAACAGGAGGACATAGCCATAGTTTTACAACCCATATAAAATGACTTTGCAATCTCTTCTCTTTCTTACCAGTCTATAGGTTTAATCATGTCATGATTATGGAAACAAACATTCACATTAACCCTCCAAAATAACACTTGTTGACAGCTTGATGTTTTTGTCCGACTCAGGTATTTTTGCTTAAAACAGTAATGCTGACTCAAGATAACAGTACACTCTAATAAAATACAATTCTGATTGTCATTAGATTGTTTCTGTTTTATAAAATCCTATGGTGCTGTGCAATCATGATTCAAAACATTTTTTTTAATTTGTCAATTACAATATATGCCAGTTGGTTTGTCTTAAGAGGAAAAAATATATTTTAGTAAGAATTATTGTTTTACTAAAAATTACTCAAAAATTATTTTGAAGTAGACATAGACTAAATCTAAACTAGATAGATTTTGTTTTACTCAAATATTTACGGAAACTATAAAAGAAAGAAAATATATGTCAAGAAACTGTCAAGAACAAATCCAAGTAGAAAATAAAAAAAAGATTTAAGATTAATAATTTAATTGCTTGATATTTTAAGTCTTTAACTTGCCCCTCTTCCAAATCACTTTGATATTTTAAGTCTTTAACTTGCCCCCCTTCCAAAATAATTCAAAATATTTGCATTTAAGTACCTTAAAGCTTTACATTACTGAACATCCATTAAGACTCAAATACAAAACAGTATCTCATTTAATCCAGCAGCATCAAAGAATGAATCATCTATTCAAAATGGATTTGCCACATAATGAAAGCTTATCTCTTTACATGCCAAGTTTTAGAAACAACTTAATAGAACCCTTACACTATTCATATCCTTTTCTGCTATCATAAACCCAGCACTTTATATGTTTAGCTTCAAAAATCATAAGAATTGCTTTCAATAACTCCTTTTCTGATTATCTCTATGAGAATAGTTTTCTCTAAGACTCCAAATAACTTCTCTGGCACATTGATGCTGTCCTGTTTCAAAATAATTCAGGTCTAAGTGGCCTCTTCCTTATTTATATTATGGATTTCTAGAGAATGCAAGTAATTTCATATTCATACCCATGTATTCTAAAGACATTAGCAAATTATCTTCCACAGAAGTGGAGCTGAATAAATATTTACTGAATAACAGCTTATATACAGAATTTTTCTGGATAAGAGGGTTACCAACATAAACCCAGTGCTTAACGTACACTAAACTATAACAATGTCTTCTAAGATTTGTATGGTATGGAAAGACATTTACTCCTACACTAAATAATCCCAGACTGGTATCTTTTTAAAGTCTTTGTTGTTATTTGCTGATTGATTCAGGTGGATCACACTATGCTTCAAGGAATGTTTGTTTTGGGATAAGTTATATTCAAATATGCAGGTAATGAAAATATTACTTGCCAGTATTACAGGGAAACTGCTTTTCTAGGAAGCACTCAAAGAAAGTGTTAATCATATTAAAAAGATATAGCACAGGCATACTTTATCTTCCAAAATTTAGGGCTAATCTGTGCAAGAATGGCTTTCTATTTTAAGTATGATTTATTTAAACAACAGTTGTTAGGAAAAAGGAGACATAATGTGCTGAATTTTTCACTGCTAGGAACATATTACTTATTCACTTAAAACTAGGTCAAGAAAAGCCTATAATATTATTAGAAATACTCCAAAATGTCTAACAAGGCAGTTCTTTTAAACCATCTCCAAAGATTGTTAGCATTACAACCTTGGTTTTGGTTGATTTCAAACGTTTTGTCAGCTCAAGGGAAATTCCCTAAGGTGTTTCACTTGAACATTTAAATTCAAAAAGACCATGAATTAATTAACCTAAATAAACGTGCTCTGATTTGCCTACTAATCTTTCTGGAAGTATATTTGCTAAAGAATTTTCTTTAAAAAAAATAAAAAAAGATGCTTGTCTTCAAAATGAACAATAGAAAATGGACTCCAAATTAGAGATCAAAACTATTAATCATTACAAATAATTTATAATACTATTTAGAATAGTTGCACAAATTGTGGCAGTAATGCTATAATTTGCAAAATCTGTGGAGACAAATTTCATCTTAGCCAAGTTTGGCTCTGTGGAGAAAGGGGGAGGTAGGGATTCAGGGGTGCTTGTGGGTTTCTCAGAATCAGGAGAGTGGGACCAGCTAAGGACAGACACTGTCAAAGGGACAAAATTCCATCCAGCAACAGGCCCAAAACCTAGTTGACTCATATGGTCCTATTCCTAGAGGTTGAGCAGTTGGCATGAGGGCCTTAAGCAGACTGAGAACACAGAAAAATTCCCACCCAACTCAACTTTTTAAAAGGCATAAGTGGAAAGGAAAGGCAAATTTAGAACACAACCTATATCATGCATATGTCTATTGGTGATGTTTTCTCAAAGAACTACTCTTAAATGCATAAGCTTTGCTAATAGGAAATATTATTAAATAACAGTAATAACTAAAAGTTATTAGTAATCACAGAATGACACAGAACTTAAAGTTGTGTTGCATTTTATGTTTAAAAGAAACAAAGCATAAAGGGAATTTGGACATAGAAGATACCTTCCCACTTTTTCAAGTACAAAAATCACAGTTTCACTATTGAAACCCTACTCTTTCTTCCTCCCTGGAAATTAGAGGCTACCTGTAGCTATGGTGAGAGACTGTGGTCCTGCCCAGCAGCCTGGGGCACAAGGCCATTCTTCTCACAGAAACAGGAAATGATTGGGGGTGGGGGTCCCTGGAAGCTAAGATGCTTCAAGGTGAGCAACATGCTTGCTATATCTATCCTTGACAATGAAGGGGCTTCCCAGTACTTCAGTTGAAAAATCATTAAATTTTTTTATGGAATTTTTTTTGTTAAAGAAAAAGGAATAAAGCATAAAGATACTTGAAAATAAGATACAAATAAAAAATACCAGAGTCAAAATTTAAAGCAGGTGGTGTCTTGATCAGAAAAGAAAGAAGAAAGAGAAGGAGGTTGGAAGGAGAAGAAAAGGGAAAAGGAGAGGAAGAAGAGGAAGAGAAAGAAGAGAGAAAAGATTTAAAAACAAAGTAATAAAAATATGATAAAGAAGTAGATAGGGTTACTATTCTATTTTAAAAGGAACTACCGTGTATTAATGCTAAACTTCTCTACCTGACAAAATTTTCATACACTTGTATTTAATTACATTTATTTGTGAGGAGAAAAATAATAGCTAGTTATTGAATACTAAAGTGTGTCAGTTTGAAAGGATGTCTTAGAAAGTACCTCATCATTTCAATTCCCAGGAATGTTTTGGAGGCGATCGCATCACCTCATAATGACTTCCCAGCCTTGTTACCTGAGATTGGCAAGAGTCGTTGGCTATTCTCTTAAATCCTTTCAAAGGACTCTAAGTTTTCTGTTGTGAGATCTGTTTGACATGCACGCTTTTTTAACCTGCCTGCCATCTACAAATTTCTGGAAAGCAAAGACCAGAAAATTATTTTCTTGGATTTTCCCTAAACAGCATTTGATGTATATATTATTCTATACAAAATCAGCACTCAGTAAAATGTTGACCTGGTGGAATTTAAAAATAAAAGGTATTAAAAAGGAATTGACAACCCCTATGCAACAGGGGGCCAAACACTTTTTTTCCTTCTATAAAGGGACAGATGGTTAATATTTTAGGCTTTGAGTGCTATGTATAGTTCTCTTCCATTTTTGTCTGTTTTTTTAATTATTAATAACCCTTTAGAACTGTAAGAACCATTTTTAGCTCTTGGGCTGGAATTAGCTATTGTTTGCCAACCTCTGTTCTATAAAGTAAAGTGATCTGGATTCTTTGGGAGTTTTCCACTTTGATGATAATACATATAATTAATGGGATAACTTAAAAACATGTAAATTAACTATAATATGTTAATATCTATGACCATTTAGATCTCTCTTAAGTCATTTATACATATAATTTAAAACGGAGTAAAATGGCAGCATCAGCTTTAGTCTGTATTTCTTAAAGTAGTTTTAATCACCAATTTTAAAGCCGAGGACTGCCTAAAGGGAATGGTCTTTCAGCTTCAGGTGCTTTTGAATGAATAACAATGTCAGTTATAGACCAAGACTAACGTACGCTCCTCTCTTCAACCTCCTCCTCCTCTCTTTTTCTCTGGCCTTTCTTGTTTCTTCATCCTCTGGCTCAGGTATTGGATCATCCTCATTGATAACATCTCTGGTCCGTTTCCTCTTTGGTCTCAAGCTCTCTCTTCGGGGTAGTTTATCTTCCTCCTCCTCTTCTTCTTCACCTAAACACAACAATTAATACTTCAGTGAGCAATATCAGAAAGTGCTCTTTCCTGTTACCAAATGTAGCCTTACTTTTTAATTACATTGACATACATCTATCTGACACCACAATCCAACAATTCTCCACATCACGATAAGATGCACCATGCCATAGATATTTCATAGCCTGCCATTTAAGTACATTTATCTAGATTCTTATTTCTTTTTTGGTTCATCTACTCAAATATGTGAATGTGGATCCCCAAATTTTAATAATTTTTAGAATGCTAGTCTTCATTTACTTGGGTAACAAGATGATTTGGAGTTTAATATCACTCAATGACCTCTAAGACCAAGTTTAGAGGTTACCAATCAAACACGTAAGGGTTGACTGATTTTTACTACTACTTCTATCTTAGAACAAAGAACAAGAATGACAATAAAAGGCTACAAACTATAATTCTGAAGAAATTAATTTCACCCTTGAGATTCCTCTTAATTCAAATTATCCTCATTCTTGATTTCAAACATTTCTTTCTTCTTTTTCCTAAATATTTCTTTTCCTTTCTTAAATGAAATTGATAAATTGATAGAAAATATACTGACTTGATCATTCTGTCCTTATGAATAGAAATATATATTTAAATTTGTAAACATAAACTTGTAAATATAAATTTAATGTAAAACTGAAAGAAATAATGTTATTTTTTCATCAACTAGCAATGTCTCAGATGTCCCTAACTTCTTAAGAAGCTTTCAGGTCAAGAATAGAAAGAGAATTCAGTTCCTTCCTTCACAGTTTATAACACACAATCTCATTTCACTTTCATTTTTATGAAATTCTGATATTCTTAACTTCTGATGTTTAGAACCAACCACTATAAAAATCAAAGAGTTATCACTATCCTCTTATACAGAAGCTACTGTATGGAAAAATTTGTACTTCACTGGAAAACTATAAACTGTAGCATATTTTTCTTTGTTATTCGATTCTGATTCGTGGAGACTATTTTGTAACTGTAAATTATAGAGAACTGCATAGCAATACAAAATAATTCTTGTCAGTAGACACATGATTACTTGTGTGAAGTAGTATTATATATTATACAAACTCTGTTCAGTGAAGAAATAATCTTTCCCAACCAAAAAAATACCCCACAAAACAGTTACATCTCCATTTGCACATCATTTCAATATTCCTGATCTATAAATGTATCTGTTCTCTTTGGATTTTTCTTTGAATTGGTTGTAATGCTTCACCAGATTCCTCATTCATTAGTTAAATATGTTCATTTTTGCATATGTTTTTATGATTTTATCTTTTTTGAAATTATTTTTCAATATTACTTATCTAAACTTTTTTATTGATATTTCAAATCATTACCAACATTACTAAAGTTGACTAGAGAGAAACAGCAGGATAACTTTTCTAACTAGGTTTTGAAAACTATACTCTGTCATTAAAACCAAGAATAAGTTTTCATTTGTTAAATATTGTGGCAAATGTGTGTTATTTAAACCCCATTCTGGCATTCTGAACCCCATTCAGACTTTATTCCTTTATTAACCACGTTAGTCACTAATTATAGAAAGGACAGAGCATGATAGGGATTGAGAAACAATTTCACCCATAAATAACTCAAGAATTCAAGCAGCCTCTTAATACTCTGCATTTTTTTATATTTTGTATTAATAGTATTAAATAGTATTAAAGTTGCAGAGTTTTACCATGGATGAAAAGTGTACCATTATATTTATCTTTTAACACTTAAGAATAAACATCTGTTCTTTAATACTTTAACTAGTTTCCAAATACTCAAATTCTAAAAAAAAATAAATGTTTTGCAGTTGCCTGCTAAATGCAGATTTGCATACAATATTATATTTTGGAATGGGCTCGATTCAGTATCTAAGGGTAGCAGAATATGCCAACTCAAAATATAACTGTTGGAGTTCAGAATATACCGCCCCAAAATATGCCACTTTGGTATACCCATTACTGAGAAGTAGACACTTATCTGCCCAAACACAGGTTCTCCAATAGAATTCAATTGTCATAAATCCCCTCCCCAGGAGTTTCATACCCAAGGGAGGTTGACTCATATCACAGGAGAGACTAGATGTAGACGTTGCATGCAAAGTTTGTCACAAACTATCATGCCTCTCATCTATTTTTCTAAAGCCCCACTCACCTTTCCTAAGAATCATTTATTCTTTCTTAAAAGGCTTATATCCCTCTTCCTTTTCCCTATTAAGATGATATTTAAGTCTAAAGTCTACGCCACCTTCGAGAGTTACTTATTTTTCCTGAGTATCTTCCATGTACACATGAGGTATACACGTCAATAAACTTCTATTTGTTTTTTTAATATTATTAAACTGTCTTATCTGATAGGGGTCTCAGCTAAGAACTAAGAAAGCTAGAGGAAAAGTTATTTTTCCTCTCCTACAGTATTCAAACTATAGTACCTAGGACCTGTGTGAGATTCTGGTATGTTTTCATACAGATTGAAGCAAATTAATGAAAACAATTGGTATACTGAACATTCAGTGGCGGCAATATTATGCTTGGGCTATTAAATTGATAGTGTTAAGGTATCCTCTAACTGAACTTTTCTCGAGGTGTTGTTTTTCCTTTCAATTTTGGTAAATTCAAAGCTTTTGCTCACATAATGATTTTTCTCATGTTCTAGCACATGAGTGATCTACATGCCTGGAACAGGATTTTGATCCAGGATCTTGAGCTGAATTTACACAAAGGAAAAACAATAGAGTGATTTGGACAAAATATCAATGAATTAAGTACAAAAGAATTTGCTTATTCATTTTAACTGAACCACTTGATCAGTTCAGTCAAAATGGCCAACCTGTTCCATGGTAATAGACTCAGCCTTAGAGAAAAGCTTTTAGGAAAAAGACTTTATTTAACAGGGAAAATAGTAGAGAAATAAAAAAAGCAAATGGAATGTACAGTAAAGGTTCTACTAGCTAGACTTGGTCTCTTTTGTGAGACCATCAAAAGTCATTCCACAGGAGAACATATCCCAAGTGAGTCCATCCACACTTACTTGAACTTTCCTCAGTATCATCATCTTTTTCCTCCACTTGGATTTGTACTGTTGAAGAAAGAAAAAACATAGCAATCCTTTAAATGATGGCACAGTTGTCAGTAACTGGTTTTTACTTATTACTTTCATTATAAAGTTCTTTTGTGCAGTTAATAAAAATATTTTTCAGTAAAATTGTCCAAATGAACACTTTTTATTAAAGATACACAGCTACAGCATTTTATATAACATTGTGCAAAGACTTCTCTTTTTACTGCCTTCAAAGATTTGTAAAACATATCCATTATAAGCCTGTCAACTCGATTTAAAATAACTTCAACCAAAATAAATTCCGTATTGCAATAAGTAGACTTGGGATCTGTTAGTTTATTTTATTCTATGATAAATTGAATTGTTCATAAAGTTATATCCACATGCACAATTTGGTTATTACAACCAAATTGACTTATTAAAATAGAGACTATTGTATTCTAACTATCCAGTGTCAAAGAGCCTTTCAAAAAAAATGCTTAAAAGCTGATATTTCCTATTTCAATTATTTCTATAGGTATTCTATAGATATAGACTAAATTTTCCAATATACGATTTACCTTGACAATGTGGAGACAAGTGATATTGCAGTTCTTTCTAAGACAAAGAACATTTCTTCTGTTTATCTCTCGCTCAGACAGCATCTTGTTTTAGTTTTACTTCATATTTATAAAGGCATGTAAAGGTTTTATAAAAATTTTTAATGTAAAGAAATTTGGGAAAATATATTAATTGACAGATATTTTTCCCTTGACAACTATTGTCCATTTATTACAGATTTAGTCAGCCAGAGACAAAGCAACTTGGCATGGTATAAATTAGAGTAGACTATATCTTTGAAACCATAGTCTAGTAGCTTGCTTACAAAATATTAATTTTATCATATTTTTATTTAAATTAGATAGGCATAAGTCAAAAAAAAAAGCAAAGCTGACAAACAATGTTGCTGTGAACACAGGAAACAGTCCCTGGTTTTGTTTCTGCTCGTGCACTGTCAAAAGTTATTATTCGAAACTTGACAGGCATGTTGAAAAGGCAACACATACCAAGAGTTTAAATTCCATTCACAAAGAAGATAATTATAAAAGCTTTTTTTTTTGCCTTTAAAAAGCATCTGCATAAAAATTTTTAGGATATGCAAAAATGTTATCACTCAAGGTCAGCCACAGAATGTGAAAATGTTCTTTTGTGCATAGCAGACATATGCCTCTGTCACTGGCTGTAACTGGATCTACACAGGACAAAGATTTTTATGTCACCACTGAGAGTTCTCAATAATGAAGGCAGACACTTCTAAGAAGATATTCTATATTCAACAATAATAAGTCACAGTCTTTTATTTACAATTAATGCCACCACCAACCTTCTTCAGCCAAAGAAGAATTCCCTAGGAAGGCATTTTCATGCTATAATATTAGTCTTGGAGCAACATCTGATTAGTGTGTATAATATAGAAACAGCTAAAGACAAACAGCAAAGGCTGACACACAGCATATTCTGCAACACACTAAGCCAAAGCAAAAATTCACATAAAAATATTATACTGATTTGTGATAATCAACTCACTAGACATGATTAAATAAAGTTATTTAAATGAAATAGGAAAAAATACTAAATGAGCAAAAACACAATAAAATCTAAAGGATGGCTCATATATTAAATAAAAGCAGAAGAATGAAATGTCCCAAGCCAAGGAGATGAGCAACAAATCAACTTCCTCTGATAATCAGGGTGAGAAAAAGCAGGGCTGGAGCCATGAATCATCTTCTCAGGTACAGAAAGGATAGTCATAAATGACCATTAAATAAAACCTAAAAATCCATAAGAAGAGACATCCCTGTGTCTGCAAGTAATGAACAACAACAACAACAACAACAAAAGCTATGGTTTCTAAGTGATATGATGAAGAATATTGCAGAAATAGCTTCTTCCCTCCTCTAAGATGACTTTCCAACAGCGATTCTTGTCTGTGCACTGTACATAATTATCTTCACATTCTCATTAGTCAACAGAATTCCTGTGTCTGAGTGTTGATTCAGGGGCCATCAACAGTCTTTTTTATATTTATTGGGCTCATAATTGCCTTGTTCTTGATTCAAGCCATCAGCAAAAGCATCATCAGCATCAAGAACTAAACAGCAGCACTATGACCAAGAAATTTAAGATTCCATCAAAAGCCTCAGACCAAACTTGATTTTAATAGAATATTATTTGGCCTGAAAAGTAACTGTCAATGCTGGTCTGAATCTCTTGCAACTCAAAACAATTCTAAAATACTAACCTAAGAAATCTCTCCAAGACAAAAAGCTTGTGAAAAAGAGTAACTCAGAACACTTAAATGGGAACTACAGACTACGGACTGTCTTTTCATTCTCAATTTTTGGTATGGCCTACAGCCAAAAATCCCTAGTAGTTCATTCCCAATCATATGACCCCCTCATACCTTGGCTGCTTCCCAAAGCCTATTGATTATGTACTTTAAAAATAATCTCTCTCCTGGGGAGTGATGGGAAGACAGGGCAAAGAGAAAATGAGGAGATCTTGGCAAAATGTTGGAGGCAGCAAGCAAAATGACATTGACGTACGCTTATTTAAGAGAGAAATATGCAATAAGAGCAGATGAACTCCTAGGCAACCCAGATCCTCATTTCATGCAAATAGACCCAGTAATTAAAAACAGTAAAAGGAAACAACAGCAAAATGTCACATTTCAGAGGCATTAGAATCACTCAGAAAAATGGATGTTGTTCTAGTATTTCTGTTTTAATCTATAGCACAGAAAGTAATTTATGGGTTTTCAGGATCAGAGTGGCCAAGTGGCCGGAAGAGTTAAATGGTATTGCCTGTTCCTCTGACCAATGTTTAGCTCTTGAAAGGATGCTTGTAGCACCAAGTTATTACTTTGGAAACTGAAAATTCATTTATTCCATTACATTCATTGTACATTCACAAGAGGGGTGAGAGTAAATTGCTCTGGGGTGGGAATTTGTAGACTATAGAAGAAAATACCACTGCTTTTAAGGGGTCTTGATATTTTATAACAGTGAGATCCATAATTAGTTATGAAATTAGTGAGATCCAGCTCACCTGGGTTATAGCAACAATGTATTAGTTATGTTTATTAGGCCTTTTGGGGTGTTTTATTTTCAGGGGTTTTTTTGTGTGTGTGAAGAAATGTCAACACTGGCCCCTTGTATAAAAATGGGGTACCTTTCACCTCAGACTAAACTACCCTGAGAGTGATACTAATCAGTGCTACAACAAACACATTTCCAAATCTTAGCTGAATTAAGGACAACCCCAAGATTTTCAGCCTGAGCAACCAGAAGGATACAGTTGCAAGAAAAGGAGATGGGAAAGCTGTAGGGAGACTAGCAAAGGTGGGAAGTTCAGGTTGAAGATCAGGAGTTTCATTTGACATGTTGGATTTGAGATGCCTATTAGACATCCAAGTATAAACTGAGTAGGCAGTTGAGTTTGGAAGAAAAGTTTGGGCTGCAAATGTAAATTTGGAAATTATTAGTTATTGATGTTATTTAAAACCATCAGGAAAATAAAGGTAAACAAAACAGAAACGAAGACACCAAAATTGAGGACAGGGAGAAGAAGAACCAACCAAAAAGATTGAAAATGAACAATCGAAGTAGCAGAAAAATAAAGGATTGTGGAAGACAAGCAATATGCATCAAAAAGATATGTCTTAGGCTTGTAAGTCCATATTTCAAAAATACTTTAAGTCAATAAAAAGTAGACCCTCTTCAGCTATTTCTCCTATTAATGCTTTTCTTTAACAAGAATTTAAAAGCTAAAGAGAAAATGTGTACCTTTTTTCTTAAGATAGCATATTCCAATGAAAAATTTGCCTTGTTCTTTAATGAAGGAGAGCTATGAACCCCTTATCAAAAACATGAAATCTTTCCCTTCAAGGAGGGAAAAAAAGTGAGAAGACAGATTAGTAAAACTATAAATATATAAGCTTTAAAAAAATTTTTTCTTTTAAATGTAGTATTCATATGAAGAGATACTGTGTGACATTTATGCTCTAAAAATTCCATTCAGTAGCTGCTAAAATTGATCATTTTTGATCATAGCAATAATAATGATAATAGTAATGCAGATTATGATATGGAAAAAATATATATGCATATGAATGTATTTAGATTGATTGATAAATTTATCATCTACAGTCAAAAATAGCATTTAGATATTCTGCTTTTTCTAAAAACCATAAAGAAGGTTAACTAATCCAAATTTCAGTAGGAATGTGGAAAGTTAGCCATAAAGAATTTTCCAAAAGTGAACCATTTGGATGCTAGATAGTGTCACCAAACCATAATGAGATATCATCTCTGTAGAGAACACCCCAGCATTATGCTTCCGTTCATTTATGATAACATTATTGTTGGTGGGTGTAAAGTAGGAACAGAAGCCACTGTCTGTGAAACGGAATAAAATGATGGGGTATGATTCTTTTTCCTCAAGAATAATATCTACCTTAGACATTAAACTTAATTACATTCAACTCAGCAGCTCCCTTTATTTTTGCTATGTGGGGGTACAAAAAAATACTTTTCTTCTCACCTTCAGCATTCTTCAAGCTGGGCTGATAAATTAACAGAGACAGATTAACAGAAGAAAATTAAATTTTAATAATGCCCATGGGGATTCACTTAAGCATGAAAATTCCAAAGACAGTGAGGCAACATTAGGTATATATGACATTTTAGACAAAGAGGAAAAGAGGTTTTGATTTCAGAAGTGAGAATGGGAGATTTACAGGTAGTTGAGAAAGAGTAGAACACATAGCCAGCAAATTCTTGCTAAGCAACTCAGAAACAATGGGACCAGTGGGTATCTAGTTAATAGGCCCCTGTCTGAAGCCTCCTATTTATTATACTGAATTCAAATTCAGCTAAGACAAACATCCTAAGATTTTCTTCCTAAAGCAGGTTTTTCTACATGAATCTCCTGGGCAGGAAAGAGGGGGAAGGAGGTCAAAGATTCTTTCTGAGTCTTTTGTTTCTCAGTAAACAGCTTAAAGTCAATTTCCTAAAAGACAGCTTCAGGCTGGCAAAATTTTGGTCCCCGTCAGCTACTTTTAGGTAAAGACAAGAAGATGTTCATGACGTTTGTTTTATAACAATCTCAAGTCCTTCAAAAGATGAAATTAAACTTAATATTTTGGAAGCCATTAAGTAAAGGCAAGAATTATTTAGTTATTATATCAATCAACCACCTTAATAAACCTGTAAACTACATGACATTTTAAAAATCCTCAGGATTGGGAAACACCAAATGAGATCATTACCCTTAAATATCATCAAGGTATCTAGGGGAAAATTTTGACAGACCTAGATGAATAGTTCTTCTGCATGTGGCAGCATCTCTCTTACCTTCCTTAAGACCACTGAAAAAACAAACCATGGGACACATAGACTCAAAAACACATCAATAGAAACTTGTCTAATAAATGCTAAAAGGCTGGTCATATTTTCAAATATTATAATATGTTGGAGATACTAAACAGGTCTTTTAAATCGCTGTGGTTATAAAATTACAAAAAGAATAATAATTTCGGCTTTTGGTAAGACTCACCTGAGACAGGAGTGAAACTTCCTGCTGTTGAGTTAGTCAGAAAGGTCAGCTGCTGGAGCCCGATGAGTTTCACAAGAATATCTAAACTAGGGTACCACCTATCTGCCTTAAGGAGCCTTGGGAGACAAACCTGAAAAATTTGCAGGCCAGCGACAAGGGCTTCAACCTATCACTGCGCATGTGCAGTATGGTCTTAGAGTGTCCCAAAGGTGACTTTTCCCTAATTTAAATCACAACCATGGGTGGAGATTTAAGATGCTAATAAAACATGAGACGCATGAAGTAGTATGTAGTAGAACTGCTCATGCACTAAAAAGAAACTGCCTCTCCACATGTTGGAGAGGGACCGGAGGAATACGAGGGATGGCCCCTACTCTCCGAGTGCCCATAAATATGCCATATCGTAAACCTCAGGTAGCCACATCCATTCTCTTTCGGAGTGTGCTCCCTTGGCGCATCAAGCTATCACTTTAATAAATCTTTCTCTCTGCACCACTGTTTCTCCCACTTTTCTTGATTTCTATCCTGAGAGAGGCAATGACCCCTGCACAGGTAACACAACCACCCAAAAGAGGAGAGCAGGCAAGAAATACAACTGCTATGGTAGTTGTCATTCTCCAATGTTTTTCCTTCTAGATTAATTTGTTTTTTGAGGCTCTAAGGCTTTTAAGAAGTAGAAAATAAATAGCTGCTATGCCTGCCTTATTAATAACATAATATAAAATATTATAGTTGCCAAAAGGAACTGGATGAATTCTGTGGAGAAACACTTTACTATGAGGTCCTGGAAAGGGAATGACTAACCCTGAAAAGAACAGAGAGAGAGAGAGAGAGAGAGAGAGAGAGAGAGAGAGAGAGAGAGAGAGAAAAGAAGATCCTCTCGAGATAAAGATCCCACTTCTATCTTTTTACATTGAAAATAAATCTTTTTAACACACATAAGAAGGAGAGGAAGGGGAGGCACACCAATTTTTTTTGCACTTCTTTCTTCAGTTTTTATTGTACATGATATTAAAATTAAACACAGACTGAGTGAAGTGGGTAGCTGATATGTTTCCAAAGTCTACCACCTTTGAGTTGGAAGAAAAACTATGAAATGTCGAAGCATAGTTCTTCAAATAGTGAATTATATACTGGAGTATTTGTAAGAAACTTCAATTAGATATTTCATGACACCATTAGGCTACAGAAAAAAATGAAAATAGCTTTTATACTATGTGGTTTGGAGGGTTGGCTATTTTTTTTAACTATACATATTCAAGAAATAGATAGCTTTTTTATAAAGGCATTTAGAGCTCTCTGTGGTTACAAAAAATTAGTGGTGAGTCTTGCTTTTTCTTTGCATTTAGATTATTTTGAGGGAGGGGACATTTCTTATTTAACCATGCTGTCATAATATATATTCAGAGTGTGTGCTCTCGCATTGTAATTACCACTATAAAGGGTAACCACTGTAAATAAGTGTGCTGAAATGAAAATACATTTGCTTGTGTGAGTTTTTGTGGCTAGAATCTTTCATAGTAATAGGATACCAAAATAACAACCAGATGAAAATAATGTGTTATAAAACCTTGGCAGCTATGCTTATACTCTCAGATTGCTTAGAACAAAAAATAATCTTTCTGTCCCCCAAAGCATTTCTACAATATCCCAAGTCATGAAGGATGGTTGTCAGGATTCATGGGTAAACAAACAAAATGTAACAAACAAGAAAACACTAAAGAATTATGAAATGACTGAAAGCAGACAATTGTTCCTAGAGCAAATGAAGCAGGAAGCAACGCTAGCTGAACTCTGTACAGTCTTCACCCTTCCTTTCTAGCAGGGCTTTTGTTCACATCGAAGATGCTAATTACTGCTCATTAGCATACATTAACAAATGTTAATGAGAGTCTTCTAAAGAACAAAAGGCAGTGGGGGCAGAGTTGAATCAGGAAGAAGGCTGAATGCTGAGGGAAGGACTGCAACAGAAGACAGGCAGAGAAAAGGAAAATGAGAGTGGTTTATGACTTGGATTTGTAGTCACCCCAATCCCTAACAAAATAGTAATTACACTAAGAAAGATGAAATGATTCAGTTCATTTTTTTCTTTAAAAAAAAAAGGAAAGAAAGAAAGTCATTAAAATAAATCATTCTTTTTTTCTGCTCTTTAGCTCTGGGAAAAATTACACTTTGTAGGATTTGCTACTGAACTAGGAATATTAGCTAATATCGCCATCAATTAATGAAAAGGAATTCTGAATTCCAGGTGTCCTCATGAGCTTGTAAGCATGTGATCAGCCATCTATCAGAGTCGAATATTTTCTCCACATACTCAATTAATCATACTCAATAAAACTAAACCTGTAATTTGTTTGTGGTCTGTAATTTTATTAAAATAGTTCACACAGAATGTGTTATATGTGTTAATTTATGTCATAAGGGCAGCTGGTTGACATTTGAGTACTCTAGCTAGTAACCCACAAGATTAGAATGAAGATTTAACATCTAAAAGACTAGTCAGAAGCACTTCAGCCATTTCTATCTCAAATTAACACCAGACGGTTTGTTAAATGGAGTAATGCTTCTTAGAAGTAAATTTTGTGAAATTAAATGTGATCAAGGTATGTAGATTGGCTAGACACATTATGTCTGCACCCTGTCCTGTTTTCACAGGGTCAGAGTATATACCAGGATCAATAATCATCTTCTTTTGGAATGGTAGGCATCCTTGGCCCATGAGTTCCAAATGGCCTTTTGTTTTGGTACTAAATGGAAGATTTTGTTATCTGACAAACCCCTATGAAGTGGGCATTATTATTCCCATTCTCCAGATGAGGAATCAGAGAACTAAAGAGTACAAGTGGGTCATTAGCCTAGCTAGTACAACTACTAATTTACAGAGCTGAGATTTGGCTTGAAGTTGCCTCAAATCTATCACCAAACCCTATTGATTTTACATCCTTGAATTTGTCTGTTTCTTTCCATCACCACTGTCAACATCACAAAAAAGCTACCATCGCCTCTTTCCAAGAATACTGAATTAGCCCCTCTTGCCCCTATTCTCTATCCTGCAGCCTACTACATACAGTCATGGATGTAATTTTATAGTACTTGTTAGCTATGTTTGTTTTTTTGGCATCATACAACCACCAATTTTCAAGGATGCATCTTACTGCCTCTTTATAACAGCTAATAGGGTAATCTTCTCATCTCCATTTTTTTAGATGACTTAACATAAAAATAAAATAACAGTTAAACTTTAATATTCTGAAGGAAATATCAGTTTTTCAAAACTCATCAAAATTTCCAGTCATTATAGAATATCAAAAGAATCAGAAGTTTTTTCTAAAATATTATATATTAACATTTTGTACAAATAACAAATGCTTTGGTTTAAGTAAATCCAGTAGGGCAATAGGGAATAGAAAAAGGTAGATGAGATGATGAAAGAAAGACCTAGGCAAATCTGGAGTCAGGAGATAGAATTGAACAAAGAAAGTCTTGAGGGTGGAGGAGAAAACAGATAATTACATTTACTATCTAATGCTGAACATAATAAAATCTTAAATACAAGGGAAAAACAATGAATCTATTTGCCCCAATCAAAAGATTATTTTAAATTTATGATAAAAATGATAGTCATGTATTGGCATAATATCTTCTAAAAGCAGGGGCAAAATGAGAACCTTTTAGGTCAAATATATTGGGAACTTGAAAATTGAAGAATATTGTTTAAAATATGGGTTTTAGAGAAAAGAAAAGGTAAGAAACTAGGTAAATATAGAATTTTCTTTAGTGGGATGAGAGTTGGGAGTGTTATAAACTAACACATTAATAATTATTTCTGTTCCAACACATAAGTATGAACCTAGTATAGACTCTAAGGGCAATATTATCAACACAGGAGAGAATGTATATGTGTGACTCTATGATCAATTCCTGGGATCATTTTGGTCACAGTTATTAAACTTTTTACATGATGATTACAACCGAGAATTCTAATTATCTTACTCTTTGCAGAATATCAGAGTCAAAACTGGCCAAAGCATGTCTCTCACAAAGGTCAATTAATTCCTGAGTGAAATTGATACCTCTATGAAAAACAGCATTGAATATAGTCTATGAAAATAAAATTGAGAACATATATAACAAACATAGCTTTTTTAAAAAAAATTAGAAATTAAAACATTTTTTGTGCGAAATGCTTTTCAACTAATCTCAATTCATTTCATGCTTATAATAATGATAACATAGTTATTACTAGCACTATTTTACTGGTGAGAAATATGAAGCTCAGAAAAATTAACTGACTTGCTAACATCTCTACAGTAAGATAGTGGCAGAAGTATAATTCAAACACAGGGGCATAAATATGAATTCTAAAACTCATGTTCTTAAACAATATGATTTATGATTCCTCTAAGAGAACATTGTCTTCAGTGTGGAAATGGATAAGATAACTCAGGATATACATCCAAGATTTATCTGTGCTTGATGGGAGTGACTATTGAAATCAATAACTTCTAGTTCAACTCCTTCATTCCATCAAAGAAACTCTGGATACACATAGCTCAAATGACTTGCCAAAGATCATACAACTGATAACTGGCAAAACCAAGATTTAAATCTTAATCTTCTATTTCCACATCTATTTTCACACCATGCTACATTAGTTATATTCATTGCAAAAGTTCACCCAAAAGGTTCAAAACTCTCTGCTATAAAATCAACAATGATGGGTCTGAAATAGGACACATACCTAGATCCAAATCCAGGTTTCTGCCATCAACATCAATCTCTACTTGGGCAAAGACTAGTAAAAATTAAAATGTATGGATCCCACAAGTTTACCACACTTAATTCATTAGACGGAGCTCCATTCATTTCAGCACCTCTCACAGATTTCATTCAATGTTTTAATATAGAAGGTGCTCAAAGGATGCTTGTTCAACCAATGATTTAAGTCAGAATGTATGCCAAAAAGAAAAAGAAAGGGTAGGTCCAAACATCGGTCTGTCTCTAGAGAAAATTATACTGTGGAAAGAGGTAATCCCATTATTTGCTATCAATCAGTATTGGTTGTGGGCAGAGTGAGGAACAAGGATGGGTATTAATAATTGATTATCTATATCTGAACCATATTCTAAAGATAACTTCATCCAGTATAAAGCGGTAAATATTTATTGAATTTCGACTCTGTGTAAGGCTCAGTGCCCGGTATTAGAGAGGATACATGGATTCATACAAGAGTGTGATGGTTAATTTTATATGTCAGCTTCTTTAGGTCCACAGAGTGCCCAGATATTTGGTTAAACATTATTCTGAATGTGTCGGATGAATGAGAGTAACATTTGAATTAGTAGACTGAGTAAAGCAGATCACCCTTCCCAATGTGGATAGGCCTCATCCAATGTCTGACAGTCTTCAAGATGAGACAACAATCTTCTCCTGCCTTTGGACTTGGACTGGAACTATACCATTGGCTCTTCTGGGTTTCAGATCTTCAGACTGCAGCCTCTACAATCCCATGAGCCAATTCACTGAAATCACTTGTAATTTGTGCAAATTACTTGATGCCTACCTACTAAAGCTCACTTAAGAAGATATAGATAACCTTAAGAACCTTACATATATTAAAGAAATTGAATTTATAGTTAAAACCAACCCTCAATGAATATATCAAGTTCTGATTGCTTCCCTGGAGAATTTTAGCACATATTCAATGGTAAAGTAATTCTGATTCTGCACAAACTTTTCTGTAAAACTGAAGAGGAAAGAACGTTTCCCAACTTTTTCTGAGCCAGTATTATTCTGATACAAAAACCAGACAAAGACATTCCAAGAAAATAAAACCATAGACCAATATATAAAAATGACAATCAGAATTTGAATTTTTAAAAATATCATTTACAACATTATAAAAAATTACACAGCACCTAGAAACAAATTTGATCAAAGTGGTACAAGACCTGAACAGTAAAAACCAGAAAGTATTGCTTGAAGAAATTAAAGAGGGCCCGAATAAATGAATATACTCATATGTGGACTGAAGATTCAATATCATTAAGATGTTAATTCTCCCCAAGTTGATCTATAGATTCAGCACAATATCAATTATTATACCAGTGGGCTTTTAAAAATATTTTCATGAATCGAAAAGCTGATCCTAAAATATATATGGAAATGAAAAGGACCTAGAAGAGGCTGAACATCTTTGAAAAAGAAGAACAAAGCTGGAAGACATATAGTTGCCCTCAAGGTTCATTATGAAGCTACAGTAATCAAGACAGTATGATGCTGACAAAATGATAGACGATCCAAATACAATTTCTAGGTCACGAGAGTTATGGTTTCTTAAAGGAGGCGGCAGGCCCTTACTTTTTCCCACTCCCTCGGGATGCCTTAAAGTAGTAGTTTCCAAAGTGTAGCTTGAAAACCAGCAGCATTAGCATCCCCTGGAACCTTTTAAGATAGCCAAATATTTGGGCCACTCTAGATCTATTGAATCAGAATCTTTATGGACGAGGCCCAGGAATTTGTGTTTTGACAGACACTCCAGGTGATTTTGATGCACATTAAAGTATGGGAAGCACTGCCTAAGTTTCTCCCTTTCTACTAGAGTCACCACCAACTTGAGAGCTCTGAGTTGTCTTTTCTAGTTCTATGGTATAAACACAATAGTCTTAGGGACCCAGATGAACAAAATTCATGTTTCTCAGTTCTAGGCCAGTCATGGAAATAAACTTTCTTCTTCATGGTCATGATCTTGAAGGAATCAGATAATCCAAATGAAATCAGGTAGTGAAACATGTTTATTAATTAATCTTCTGCCTTTTTTCAGAAGTATTTGAAGAAATGTAACAAAAAGTAAATTGCTCAGATACCCCAATAAACATAATCTTCCTCTCTCTCTCCCATGACAGATCTTTTGCTTATATTTATCTGGTGGAACTTGCCAAATTATATCTTGTGTTATTGTATCTATTATCTGTCTGATTCCATCAAAGTAATCTTGAAGTTAGAGACTCTTATTCATCAGAGTTCTCCAAAGAAACAGATTAAGATTAATAGGTTATTTACATCTGTCTGTCTGTCTATCTATCTATATCTACCTATCTATCATCATCATCTATCAAGAAATTTATTATAAAGAATTGGCTCATGTGATTGTAGAGGCTGCAGTCTGAAGATCTGAAACCCAGAAGAGCCAATGGTATAGTTCCAGTCCAAGTCCAAAGGCAGGAGAAGATTGTTGTCTCATCTTGAAGACTGTCAGGCATTGGATGAGGCCTATCCACATTGGGAAGGGTGATCTGCTTTACTCAGTCTACTAATTCAAATGTTACTCTCATTCATCCGACATATTAAGAATAATGTTTAACCAAATATCTGGGCACTCTGTGGACCTAAAGAAGCTGACATATAAAATTAACCATCACACTCTTGTATGAATTCATGTATCCTCTCTAATACTGGGCACTGAGCCTTACACAGAGTCGAAATTCAATAAATATTTACCGCTTTATACTGGATGAAGTTATCTTTAGAATATGGTTCAGATATAGATAATCAATTATTAATACCCATCCTTGTTCCTCACTCTGCCCACAACCAATACTGATTGATAGCAAATAATGGGATTACCTCTTTCCACAGTATAATTTATTGATTTCATTTGGATTATCTGATTCCTTCAAGATCATGAAGTATGGAATTTAGTTTCCAAATATTTTGGAATTTTCTAGATATCTTTTGCTTTTGCTAATTTAATTCCATTGTAGTTAGAGAATTTATTTTGTATAATTTGAGGACTTTTAAATTTCCCGAGATTTATTTTATGTCCTAGAATATAGTGTCTCTTCAAAATGTTCTTGAAGGGTATGTGTATTCTGCTGTTCTTAGTGGTTATATATATTTCAGGATGGTTGATGGTATTATAAAAGTTTTCTATATCCTTGCTGATTTTTAGTTTTTTGCTTGTTCTATCAGTTATTACCCCCACAAAAAATCTCTATCAATTATTGCAATGGTCCTCAATCTTTTTGACATCAGGAACTTGTGTTCCTATGAGAATCTAATGCCTGATGATCTGAGGTGAAGCTGAGGTGGTGATACTAGTGCTGGGGAGCGGCTACAAGTACAGTCACTTCCCTGCTACTCACCACCTGCTGTGCAGCCTGTTTCCTAACAGACCACTGAATGGTACCTGTCCATGGCTCAGAATTTTGGGCCCTTGAATTATTGTGATAGTGGATTAGTCTATATTTCCTTGCAGTTCTTTCAATATTTGCTTTATGCATTTTGGAGTTCCGTTATTAGGTGTACAAATGTTTAAATTTGTTATTTCCTCCTAATAAATTTACTCCTATCATTATGAAATGACATTCTTTATTTCTGGTAATATTCTTTGTTCTGAAAAAAACTTATGCATATTAATATGGCTACACCAACTTTCTTTTTGTTAGTTCAAAATAGTATGTCTTTTTCATTCTTATACTTTTAACCTCTTTGTGTTTAACCTCTTTATACTGAAATTGGGTTTTTTACAGGGAACAAGTTGTTGGATCTTAATCTTTTTACCCAATCTGACAATTTTCAACTTTTAATTGGGGCATTTAATTACATATCTACACAGCTGAGTTTAAATCTTTACTCTTTCTAGTTAATTTTATTTTTTGTCTCATCTTTGTCTCAGTTTTTCTTTTTTTTTTTTTAGCCTTCTTTTGGATGAATTGACTTTTCCAATGATCCTATTTTATCACCTTTTATGCTTTGTTACATGTAACTCTTTCTGGTTGGTTTATTATTAACTATATTAAGTTGTTGGTTTAGGGCGAAGTAGTATTTAGCTAGTCACAGTCTACCGTCAAGTGATATTATACCATTTTATGTGTAATTTAAAACCTTACATCAGTATATTTCCATTTCTTACCTTCTAAACTTTGTGTTCCTGTTGTTACACATTTTATAGTTCACTAATCTTTTCTTCTGCAATGTCTAATCTGCTGTTAATCTCAAGCAGCTTGTACTTCATCTCAGACATCATAGTTTCTATTCATAAAAATTTAATTCTGTATTTTTAATTTCATTTATGTCCCTATTTAATTTTCAAATTAGCCTTTTGAATATGTGTGATGCAGTTATAACAACTGTTTGTTCATTAATTATATCATCTGTGTCATTTAGGGGGCAATTATGTTTAATTGGTTTTTCTCCTAATTATGGGTATTTTCATGCTTCATTGTATTCATGGTAACATTTGAGTACATGACAGATATTATGAATTTTTTCTTATTAGGTGTTGGATATTTTTATATTCCTATATGTATTCTTTAGCTTTGTTCTGATATGCATTTAAGTTACCTCAAATAGTTTTATCCTTTAGGGTCTCACTTTTAAGCTTTGTAAGGTGGGACAAGAACAACATTTAAGCTAGGGCTAATTTTTCCCTACTGCTGAGCCAAAACCCTTCTGAGTACTCTATCTTATCCCATGAATTATAAGTTTTATAATCTCGCTAGAGGAAAGAGGAACTATTTCCAGACTGTGTGAGCTCTAAGAATTGTTCCCTATACTCTTTCTGGAGGTTCTTTCCCTGACCACATGAATGTATGGACCGTTGCTGGGACAATTATGGGATCACCTCATTTGTTTTCCATTTTTCAAAGGTCCCTATCCTTTGATATCTAAGGTACAATGTCTCGAATACTGTTGTTTTATACATTTTGTCCAGTTTTTTTATTTGTTTTAGATAGGAGAGCAAATTCAGTATCTGTGTTCCATCTTATCAAATGAGAAATCTATTCATGCTAATGATCTAGAGGTCTTTAAGTTGAGTTCTCTTTTTTGAGTCACATAGGAAATAAACATGAAATAAGAGCCATGGCTGCTCCCATCTCTTTCTTTTTTGTTTCATGCCCAATCATTTCCAGGTGATTCCACATGGCATTACCAATTTTGAGGAAATAATTACATTAATTAACTGTGACTACCATAAATAGAAATAATGTTAATAAATATTTTAATGACATGCAGAAATATTTAGGGTATATATTGTGCAAAAAGATTATAAAAATTATATAAGTTATAGGATATATGATGTCTGAAAAAATAAAGAGGGGGGTAGACTAAAGTATGCCAAAATGTTAGCAGCTATACCTAAATGATGAAATTGTGAGAAGTTATTTTCATCTTCTTTAGACTTATTCTTTATTTTCCAAATTATTATAGTAGTGTATATTATCTTTCAAATGACAAAGTTGTGTTTTGTTTTTGTTTTTGGGAATGAGATTTAGGGAGACAAAATGTGAGGGAAATTTTGAGGAAAAGCTATATAAAGTCAGAGTTTACTGCTTAGTTATGTCTCCTAGGAGCTCACACAAACTCTTCTTTGTTTACCGTTGGAGTTATAAAACATACCCCAGTGTCTCTATAAAGAAGACCTAAATTATAAAACATTATTAAAAAATAAAAATAAAAAAAAACAGGAATAGAGCAGTCAGTATTTAGTAAAAAAAACATTTTATCCCACAGTATTAGGAAAAAAGAAGCTAACTCATAAAATGTTAACAGTGCTTTCTTTAGTAGTGGCTAAAATGTTCCAGCTTGAAATGGAGCTCAGAAAAATGCTTCTGGAACATTCTAGAAGTTTAAAGAAAAGTGATGTGGGAAGTTATTAGCAAATTCCACTTTCTCTTAGTTGACAAAATAAGAGACCTCAGTTAATTAGTTTATTCTTAGGTCAAGCTCCTGCCACAATTCTCACTTTACAGAGAAGAAAACAGTAGTAAAAGAGGTCTAGATAGTTTATCCGTTAATTCATTCGATCCACAAGAATATACTTAGTGTATATGGAGACAAATAAAGCACTAAGAAGGTCTATATATCTTAGCTGAAGGAGAACTGTTTTGTTCTTAGACAGACCTGAGTTCAAAACCAAGCTCTACCACTTCAAAACGTGTGACTAAAGGCAACTTCTTAACCTTTCTGAGCATCAGCTTCCATTTCAACAAGTCATGAAAACAATCTCATAAGACTGTTGTGATAATTAAGTGAGTAAAATATATGTGGTAGTATCTGATATATAGAAGGCATTCAAATCTATATTATTCTAATGAAACCGGGGGAACAATAAAGCAAGTAAGATATTTTCTTTTCATTCCAGGAGGTCTCACTTTAGTTTGAAGACAAGCTATGCACCCATGAAACATTTGTTGTAGGATAAATATAATTAATGACCCTGATATTTAATGTCCAGAATAGGAGCTGAGAGAAAGGCAGTATCTCAAGGAGCTAAAATGGTCAGAGCAAGCTGCATGAAAGGTGCAGACTTAAACTGAGTCTCCTGGTAGCAGGATCTTGGAAGCTGTCACTCCCATCCTAAAAACAAAAATGAAACTGAACAAACTGAAAAATCACCTCTTCTTAGATCTGTCAGAGAACTGAAGTCACAGGGCAAACGGCAGTCCCCAAAATTGGAGAGACAATTAGGAAGATACAGAGACTCACATTTACTGGGGCAGAAAACTCTGCAAGAACTGTTACTAGGTAGGAAAACCTAAACTGCAATTAACAAATTACTGGAAGTTCCTGTGTACCACTCTGAGACTTAAACTGAATCTCTAAAATAGAGTACAATTGGTAGAGAGAAAAGATAACTCCATTGGGGAAAATACAGGTGAATGTGGAATTTATAATAGTAGGTGCTATTTTCTGACCATGTTACTCATAAACAATTTAAAAATTACAAGGATTAAAAATTTCCAGGGTCCACAGAGAAAAAAAAAAAAACAGTGATAGCTATATTACTACCTCAATTTGAAACAGACTAAGTGGATAAATCCATTTAAATATGATGAATTGTATGTAGGTGTTTATCTTTAGTACTTCCCTAAATCCAACTACATGTGGTAAGTACAGGAATTTTTAAGAATATATACCTATGAGACAAAGGGAAGAGGGGACATCAGCAAATGAGAGATTTCTACATCACAAAAATGGAAAAAAAAAAAAAACAGAAAAGAGGTTTCTAGTTTTTCTAGGCAAAGGGATGTAGTGCACATATATTTTTGTAGTGCATGCAGTGGCAAATAAGAGGAAGAAAGCTGACTTACACTGCAGATTATAGGGGTCAGATCTCAGAGGCCTGAGGGAGAGGGCATGGGTGAGATGTGAGGTAGAAAACTGCCCTAATCTGAAAGTCAACCCTGGAAGTTTCCTTTGTCACTCCCACCTCACTGAGGATACCAAAGCAGCTAGACAGCCAAAAACAATCAGTTAATGTTAGTTTTCCTACCCTGCTTTAATTTCCTTCATAGCACTGTCACCACCTGGTAATATGTTATCTAGTTATTTAATTGAGCCACTGTTTATTTTCCCCACATAGTTTATCCATTAATTCATTCAATCTACAAGAATATACTTACTGTATACAGAGACAAATAAAACACTAAGAAGATCTGTACATCTTAGTTGAAGGAGAACTGTTTTGTTCTTAGAATCAGACAGACCTGAGTTCAAAACCAAGCTTTGCCACTTCAAAAAGTGTGACTATAGGCAACTTTTCAACCTCTCTGAGCATCAGCTTCCATTTTAACAAATCATGAAAACAATCTCATAAGACTGTTGTGATCTTCAACACATTATCCTTAGTACTTGGCAAATAGTAAGCACTCAGTAAATATCTGTGGCATAAATGAGTGGATAAGTGAATGAGTGAATGAAGTATGAACAAACCAATCCATCGATGAATAATACAGATATTACCAATCAATAACTTCCTTCCAGTCTCAGACTTACTACATTTTCCCAAGGCCTGGGGCCTTCAGATTAGTATAGAAAACTTTTTCTAAGAGGAAAGAAGATTATGAGCAAAGTCACAAAGAAGAAGGAGGCACAGGCCAGGAAGAGAATAGAGACTTGCCAGATAGATTAGAACTGCTTCTTCGGGGCTCTGTCCTAATCTCCTTAAAAGATTCTATATTTTCCTTAACTACATTTTTTGTACCTCTTAATGTCAAAATACATTTTAAGGTAGGTATTATAAATATTTCCACTTGAAATTTCTATTTTATTTTGCGACCTTCTCACTACAGCATTCATGCAGTCCGGTAGCTGTCCCCCATGTAACCCAAGCCTCCTCCATTCAGAGGAGATGCAACTGCAAGATTGAGAGGAACCACAGCAGGGAACTGCAAATTGTGTTCCCCTCTCCTGAACGCCATTACACAGGACATTCCTCTTCATAGAGAAAACAAATGTCACTCATTCCTGAATGGGAAAATTTTCCCTCCTAGCAGTTGGTGCTGACAGGTCACAAGTATCAGACGCCCTCACCTACACGTAGACATGGACCAGGAGAAATTCATTGGGGAACAAAAAGTTAAATAAATTTTTTAAAAGAAACAACTATTAAAGGTTTGTTATATTAATCTCCAAGTCTATAAACTAAGGTGGCATCATGGTGCCAGACATAACATTCAGGTCTCCTGACCCATAATCCGAGTCACCAGTTGCCAGACTTGTGGATTCCAAAGAGGAGCTTGCAATGGTTTATTTCAGTTTGCAGATGTTCCTACCCATCTCCTCCCAGGTTGTTTGAATGCAGTGTTAAAGCACCCTGGATGTGATATTCTACACTTGAAATATCTTTGTACCACTTTCTATAACAACGTATCTGAGTAAGTCATGGAGTCTAAAAATAGACCTACTTCCTTAAGTTCTACCTTTGATTCCATATAACCTGCTAAGGAAAACAATACCAGAGGCCAACTTCCTTTTCTAATACCCTTAATAAGCAGGAGATAAAAATGAGGAGTGGGGCCCCAGACTAGAATTGCCTATATCCACCAAAAAGCAGGTCTCAGGAGGTATCTTATAAATGTCTTATCCATGTACTTGTTCGTACAGTCCCCCATTCCCTCAATAACTATTCTTAACTATTCTTGTGGGGATATATTGAATTAAAAGTTAGGCATGCCCTTTTTTCCCGAGATCTTCCAGTGTAATTAGTAATATAATGATATATCCTGAAATTTCTGGAAGAGTGCTGATTATAAATACTTTACTAGCTATGATATGATATGTTGTGAAATTTTCTGTTTTCGTTATTAAAAAAAACCAACAAATAGTTAAATGCATAGCTTATTAAGTGAGTACACTTTCTCACATATCATTAAAGCAAAACAAAACAAAACCTTTGAGTGACAGTAAACATCAAAACATAAAAGATGAGCTCTGACACATGCAAAGGCTTCCTAAAGCGACAGAATGGCTCCCAAGGGAGAATAAGTAGCCAAAGTAATAGTATTAATATACCTGAAAACAAAGGGGTCAAAAGACAGGAAGTGTTCAAAAAACGTGGCACAGAAAATTTGAAGCCAAAGAAGTGATGTTAGTGCTTATTAAACAATAACCACCTAAAGAGATCTAGAATCTGGAGAAGACAAGCCATTCCCAAGTTTTCTTTCTGCCTGAAAATCTGGAATGTTCCATCAGACCTGGCTGAAATATCTTTCAAGTCTATCAATCTATTTTGGCTCTGATTATGGGCTTTCCAAATGTAGGCATCATAATCTGGTTCCTCATATAGATTTTGTCTAGGGCTATAACGTGCCAGCCAGCAGACACAAACCATCAGTGAGCATGGCAACTAGCCAAGTGGCCACAACAAGCTCACCTCATCCTTGGACTTTTACAAGCTTATAAACTTGAAATGAAAAAAGTTACAAAATAAAATTTAATAAAATTTTTAAATATATATATAAAGAAACATAAATTGAGAAAAAAATAATATGGCCAAGTGTCTCAATATTTGGTCTGGAAAAAATGGTCATGTCCACATTAGGGACATATATAACATCTCCACTCCAAAGCACTGGAAGAAGAATGACATGTAAATGATGCATACTTAACGCCACAGAAAGTATGAAAAAAAAAAAAAAAAAGAAATTAAGTTCTACTGAGGAAATCCAGAAAAGGATCACAGAAAGTGTGGTAATCAACTGAGACTTAAAGATGGGTAGAGTGATGGTAATCAAAGATTTAAAGAGGCTAAAGTGATTAATTCAATAAAATAAAATATAGATGTTGGAAAATGTGCCAGGCATGCAAGGAATGGAGAACAGATCAAACAGATTAGATATGAGTTCAAAGTAAGACTAACTTCAAATGGCAGAAGACCACGACATACCTGTTTGGGAATTCTAAATGTCACATAGCAGCAATGAAAAAACATCTAAGTTTTCTGATGAAAGAAGAAACATAATGGAATGATACTTTAGGAATTAGGCGAGACCTGAAAAAATATGAGCCATGGCTGAAAACTGAAAAGCACACTTTTAACTACCCATAATTTACATTCAAGTGTAAAAATAATGTATTGATATTTTCCACCCAAATGACTGTATGAAAGCCAGCTAAAATGAAAAGTAGAAGACAGAGCTTTAGACTACTGGATCCTAGGTGATAGTGGTATTATTATAATATAGGAAAGCACAGGAGAACACAAATCTTGGGCTACTTCATAATTTTGACTGGAACTAGCAAGTATCTTCTGCAGAGTCCAGGAGATGGTTTCCAGAAAGAACCAGGAAGAATACATTTAGAGATGTATTCTAAAAACTAGAATACATTTATTTTCTAAGTATTCAGTGGAAGGTTAGTATCGTCAATATGTATCTATAAGCAAAATTTTCGTGTGGAGTCAGAGAAGCTCCAGAACTCTGAAGACTGCTGTGCATTTGTGGAGTTGGAGCAGAAGTAGAGAGGCAGGAAAACTTATCTGAGTCAAAACATATTTTCAAAGGCAGACAGAATTAGGGGAGGAGATGCCATCGTATTGGTCAAAGCCTCTCATAAACCAAATGTTTAAGAACTGGAGAACTGACCTGAAGGTAACTCAGTAATTTCAGTGATAAGGAAGTATATTTGAAGTAGAGAGTTCCACTTGGAAAAATCATCATATGTAAAGGCTTGGGCTAGTTGTAAGCTAAACTTGCACACAATATTGGTTGTGGGGTTAAAAAAAAATTGTCTACTATTGTTGGGAAGGCTGTTTAATTAGTTATTACACAAGAAGTGTCATGGTGTTGCATATATGAGGGACCCATTTTCAGTTTAGACTTTAAACAGAAGATAGCATTAATATAAAGGGGGCAGAAAGGCCTCTTCAATCTATGCAGGGAAGTCATAGACAACCCTCCTCTCAAGGAGAAAGAACAGACATAAGGAATAAGATAGACCATTAGCCCTCAGGAGTAGAAGAGACTTGTAGCATCATGAGTTAGAAAGCAATGATTGTGAACTCTCTGTCACAGGTAATTAAGGCCCTGAAGTCACAAATAGATATCCCAGCAAAGACTAGACAAGAGCAGAATGGAGTACACAGATGGTAGATGAGCCATACCACCATAAGAAATTCCTTAGCTATCTTACTTAAAGGTTCTAACTAGTTCCCTTAAGAGGAAGAACTGAATATTTATATCAAAACATATTATGTGTCATACTATAACTGTAGTGTTATACTATATCAAAACATATTATGTGTTATACTATAACTGTAGTTCACTTCAATAAGTGAACCTTCATGAAAGGGTTAATAAATGTTACCTTTAATCAGGCTCCATCAGATTTCACTTTCCCAGCCCTGAATAATATTTTAGGCAGATCCTATAGCTTTCTGATCGTTTACATTTATAAGAGCCATATCACTTTGATAATTCATATTCATTGTTCTGGTATTAAGATATTAAAATATCTAGTCCAATCTAAATTAAAACTTCAATTTCATATCTATTTGAAGCATTCCCTTCTTTTCACTCATGCCAAGAACCACAGAGACTGATGTAAGGGATGGAATGGAGGTATCTCTTCGACTATTTTTCCTGACTTACGCCTCCTTCTCCACTCACTATGTGGCTTCTGGGTCTTGGATGGCCTGGAACAGTAGAATGAATATTCAAAGGGCAAAAAAGTTAAGCATTCTGCTCACATTGGGTGGCCACCATGCCTTGTTGTGGCCCATTTGTGGCTATTTCATAGGAAAATTTGTGAATTCTTCAGAACCATCCCTTTTGCTCTAAGGGAACTCACACATTATGGTTTCTCGACCTGGTTAATGTGTTTTCCTGAGGGTCTTTTGCAAAACTCCCACAGGTACTACCCCAAGATCTCACCCCACAGGCAGCCTCTGTAGCTATACAATCTTCAACCTGGCAAATAAACTTCTTGGGTGAAGAATCATCAAAATCACCTAATCCTCGTTACTTTCCACTGCATCTACTTTGCCCAAGAAGAATGTATGAATACTTGCCTTGATAAATTATGAAAACATTAAGCTGTTTTTAATAATTGAATAATATTTGAATAATTTCAAATCAAGACATATTCCTATTTGTTGAAAGTACATATTATATACTCTTAGCAGAAAATTGTTTAGGATGAAGTGAAAATTAACTGCAAAGGAAGAAAAGGTAAAGAAAGTTAATATTTATGGAGGATCTTGTGCATATAAGTAAGTTAGATGAAAAGAGATGAAATGATTAGTTTTAGTGAACAACGATTATTTTATTATCCCAGTTACTCTGCTTTTATGGGAACTTTTGTACCAACTTTCTAACATTCTCTGAGAACTGTGCCCTGACATAAACATACACATATTTATTCACCCACATCACTGAGAAAATAAAAGCTTTGGACACTCTTAGCCTCAGTCTTACCTGTAATGCCAGAAAAAAAAATGAAGCAGATTCTCAGAGGTAAGAGACAGAGAATTTTCTGGGTTTGCTATTATGCTTCATTCTCTGGTTCTAGCTGAGCCTGTGGGTTTTATGAGTCCTCAATCTCTCCTATTTTTTAGCTTAGGCTAGCTAAATATTTTTATATTTTTATATTTTATATTTTATATTGAAATATTTTCTTTAATCAAATTGACCTTAACTAATACATCTACTCCAGATCTAAAACCTGCAAGAAGTGAAGAAAGAATTCAAACCTGGGTCTGCATAATTCCAACATTTGTTCTATTACCCACACTGCGAAGAGATAATGACATGGTACAGGGATAAGAGCAAGAACAGGTTTGAGATGCATAAACACAGAACTGTAGCAGTCATAAATCTAATGTAATCATCTAAACATACTCAGTTGCTCAGATTCATATCTGCTGAATGCTTTAGCTCTGTATCCAAGAGATGATCTGGGTAAATTGAAGAATGCTCATTAGAGAGCCATAGAAAAAGATTAAAGAGTTGGAAAAGACAAAAAGTGCACAGTGTATATTGCCTCTATGATTCAATTCACACTTCATATCCTACTCCCAATCATCTTTCTCATTATTATCTTATACTGCTTTTTAACATTTTCTATGTATTTGTCTTATCTCTTCAAATAGATTATGAGTTTCTTAAAATCAAGGAGTGTCTGTTATACTTTTCATTGTATTCAATAATCAATAAATGTTTTGTTAATTGCATTAAAATTAAAGGTACACAACTTGTTCAAACATAAGGAAATAAAAGGATAATTTAATGATAGTACTAGTACTAGTAAATATAAATCTCTACATTTTACTGTTGTCTCACTTAATAGAGTTATAGACTTCATGACCCTCCTTCAAATCCTTCCAGAAAAGAGTAGAATTTCATTTTCTTTTCCCATTATAATATGACATATGGATATACCCAATATTTATTAAAATTGGCATAAAGAACTCAGATACTAAAAATCTGTATCACTGGCTAAAAAGCAGACTTGTAAGAATGTCTCCAAAGCAGAAAAATACGTTTGAAGATATTGTCATTTACCTACTTAAATTATCTAAAAGTTATGATAACTAAAGAGCCCAAGCATACTGTAATCTCAGTATTGGAATTTTACTCCCAGCTACAATAAAGTAATTCAGAATGCATTAACTCTCTTACCATAAACAACTAAAAATAAGATAAAATATATGAAACATCTCTTTTCAGACATTGCTCAACAGCCCAAGACAATGACCTCTGAAAGAAGGGAAGCAAATGAGATAAGCCCTGACATTGCCTGATCATTTTGCTTGAGAGTTTCTAGGTTGCAACACAGGAAGGGGAGCTCATACAGAAGCTTCTGATCTTGCTGAGTTGAGGAGACACAGTTATGATTTTAAGGAGTTCAAGGCAGCCATAATTTGTGGGATAAAATATCAGAAAGGAGCTACAGAGAAGAAAGCTCTGGAGATCTGCAGACAAATCCTTTCAAACTTAGGCCGAGTACTAATGTACACATACATGCGTGGTTACTACTACAACCAAGAAAAGAATCACAAGAGAAGAGTGGGCAGCATAGTTTCTGGAGCTCACAAGAGTCAGGAATAGTTTAGGTTTTCCACCGGTCAGAGAGGAGAGATCTCTTAATTCATGGAGCATTGGTTAGAGTCTTCAGAAAGTTATTGCCTAGACCAAATTAGCCCTAAGAGAGCTTAAAAGCAACTCTCAAAAGCATCCAGCTAATTCAAAGTACTTTAACTGCATCCCAGAAAACAATCCAACACTATACAAAGGAAGACAAAAAAAATCCAAGACCCAAAAATGTAAAATTGAACATTTCCAACAGTGAATTTAAAAATCATCAGGTAAGCAAAAAAGTAAAAAAAAAATAATAATGCCTCCCAATCAGGAGGGCAATCAAATAAATCAACAGAAACAGATCCAGAAATGACAGATGATAGAATTAGCAGATAAAAATAATAAATAGCTATGCGCGCGCATGCGCGCGCACACACACACACACACACACACACACACACACACACACACAACAAAGTATAGGCGAGAGAAATGAAATTATATTATTGAAAGATTCTAAAAAGATATATAAAATAATACACCATGATTTAAAGATCAAGTGTGATAAGTTAAAGATGTATATTGTAAACTCACGTAAATGGAATAACAACAAAAAAAAGATACAGTTAATATACCAATAGTAGAGATAGAATAGAATTTAAAAATACTTAATCAAAAGAAGGTAGGAAAAGAAAATAAATAACAGAGACTAAAAAGGACAAAAGAAATAAAATAGCATAAACACACTAAACACCATTAGTCATTAAGAAAATGCAAATTAAAACCACAATGAGATACTACTATACATTTTCACAAAAAGGTTAAATTTAAAATAATTTACTTGCAACATCAACTTTTGGTGATAATGTGGATCACTAGAATTTTCATATACTGCTGGTGAAAATATGAAATCATATAGCCACTTTAGAAAGCAATTTGGCAGAACTCTCATGAAGTTAATCAAACATCATTTAATTCAGCAATTCCAATCCATAAATTCACACACAAAAAAATTTTACTCAGATATTCATATCAGCTTCATTCTAATTTATTCCAAATTGGAAACAACTAAAATACTCCTCAGCTGGTTGGTAAGTGAATAAACTGTGATACACCCCTACAATGGAATACTGCTCAGCAATAAAAAGAAACAAACTACTGACACATCTAATAATGTGGATGAATCTTGAAAGCATTATGCTAAATGTAAGAAGCCAGACACAAAAGAGTACTTACTATGTTTCCATTGCCATTAAATTCTACAAAATGCAAACTAATCCAGTGACTAAAAGATGAGGGATTGCTTGGGGTCAGGAGTAGAGTATATAGGAGATGAGGGTGGAATGTGTAGATTTATGCCAACGGGGCATAAGGAACATTTGGTGGCAATGAAATTTTTCATTGTGGTTGTTCTTATAGCATACATACATTTGTTAAGACTTATCAAATTGTACATTTTAAATGTGTGCAGTTTATTGTGCATAAATTATATCTCATTAAGACTTTTAAAAATGGAATGAAAGAAATGAAAATAAAACAGTGTCACTCTTTTATCACTCTGAGGAATATCATTCCTTAATTATCACTGATGTGCTGTCCATTGAGAGAAATTTTGAAAGCTCAGGCCAAGTTAAAGACAAGTGCATCAGTGCTCCTAATTTTAGAAGGCTCACTCTGGCTTGTAAAGCAATGTTTTGATTCTGATTTTGTTTAGCTAATTGTTTGGCACCACCCTGAACACAGAGGTTAATCTATAACCTCTTTGAGAGAAAGACATTGTCATATCACATTCTTCCCATAGCACATAAAAAAAAATAAAATTAATTGTTAAATGAAATAATAAGTGACCAAATGAATAAATGAATGAATAAAGAGTGAATTTTGAGAATTTATGATCACAACTCATCTGTCTATCTATCTGTCTAATTTATCTATTGTAGGAAATGCTATCTATTCATCTTTAAATGTAGTAAAACAAATTTAAAATTTTGAAAAATTTGTACAAGCAGGGCTCAGGTTTATCGTCACATTGTTGAAAATCGAAATTTATGTGGCCAAACAATATATGGCGACATTTATTTTGCCACCTTTATTTTGTATGTCATTTCAGAGTTTACAATGGCTTTCTCCTCTTATCCCTCTGAACCATCCTTCCTCTCTTTTCAATGGTTTATCCACCTTCACCCACCACTAAATGCTAAAGTTGTCCAGGGTGCCATCATTGGCTATATTCTCTTGTCTCTCTATATAGTCTTCCTGCGAAGCCATGTGATTCTAGTAATTTCAACTTCCAGATGATGCCAAACTCTATCACCAATACCCACTTCTCTGCTGAGCTCCAGAAAATACCTTGCAGATAATCAAGCCATACCCCAACCAAACTTTTTTTCTTGCTGCCTTTGTTTTATTTTTGGGGGATTTCCTCTACTAAGTTGACCAAGCCGGAAACTTGGGAGTAACTTTTGATAACTTCCTCTCCCTCATCTTTCTGCATTCAATCTCATCAAGTACTAGAATTTCTATATCCCAAATGTTTTTGTAGTCCCCTTCTGTATCAGACACAAACCTCATGCACCGCATCAAATTCTCTCAAACACATCTCCTTCCTTTGACTCCAACAGCATCCCAGCCCAAACCAATCACTTGTCCTTGAAGTGCTAGCATAGCTCAGAGTAGATCACCTGCAAGCCCAGAGTTTTAGGGTCTCTGCCACTTCCAGAGACCCTATATCTGGCATCTTACAGAGATGCCCTAGTGAAGGAGCTGGATAGCACAACTCGGAAGCATGTTAACTCTCCATGGGGTAAAATAGAAGATAGGAGGAATCTAGGCAGACAAATTTACCTTCCTTCATTTCTTTATGGGCTGCTCCTAGATACAGTGTTTCCTTGCATTCTGTCTAGAGAAGTTTAATATGCTGAGCAATACCCCTGCCATTTGATCTGCTATGTTCCTTCATGGCTTGCTGAAAGTGGTAGACAGCACAGTAATATATCACATGTAGCCATCATGATAACTCATCACTGCACATTGTACAGAGATTGGCATGTAATATACACTCAATAATAGAGCTATTGTTATGATATTATATTATGTAACCCAAACAGGCAACATTATTACTCTTTTTCTTTCTTATGAAGCCCAAGTAATCTCTAAAAAATTACATCTGTTATATATTAATTTGTGTCCATGTTATTAAATATAAACCAAACATAGCTTTCATAGAAAAAGTCTGGAAGAAGTGACTTAAATGTCAATGGTGATCTTTTTGTGGTAGGATTCTGTATTTCTGCTGATGTCATCATTTAATATATTTTTGTAAAATTTATACATTTTTCTGCAACAACATATATTCTCTTCATAATCAAAACAAGATAAACTTTTCAACATCTGTTGTAAAAATAATATATAAATAAATGATAAATAATAGACAGCATTGATAAACAGCAAGGGTAATCAATTCCAGCCTTACTTATTTAATGAGATGGTGGGCATTTAAGATAGCCTGAGTTATTGCAAGTTTTGGTAAAAGTTGTTGGAGATCTAAAAAGAGCCTGCCAACACCATCACTACCAAAAGAGCCTGAGAGGCTTGAAAACCCCAGGTTGGGAAATCTTAAAGGTGCTGAAGTCTAGCACCTTATTTAAGATTTGAACTCTGCCTTTATTAGTAGAAAACCAACTCTGCCTGCTAAAGGCTAATTTATAACTCTGGGCTATTTCTAATCATTTCCTTTGAAAAGTGTGTATACCCTCAAAAGAAGTGGTTGTTTTTGTTACCTACTTCAGTAATATCCCCAAGACTATCTAGATGTTTGAAGTCAATAAAATTATTGAGCATATAAAAGAGGATATTTCTTTGATTCTCAAGAAACATACCTGAAGCTGGATGACTTTAACAGGTTATCCCTAAGTGTGGTATTTGTCTCCACTTTCCATTCTAAGATTAAATAAGTCAGATAAAGGAATGACGGCACTGAGGCCATCTAGATTAGAAGTCCTATGATGAAAAGCAAAGATGTATTTCCAGGTTTTCCATATTTAAAAATACTACCAGTTCATCTTTTGGAAACTGAAATGAAGCTGACAATAGATCCAAATGTAAGCTATGTAAGCATCACAGAATCACAGCTGAACATGCCACACATTATCTCCATGATAATGAAATGCAACTCTGTGACAAGTCACAGCAACAAAAAATGTGTTTCATCATATTGCTCACCACTTCACAGAAATATCCCAATAGTTTTTTATGTCTCTTTTCTTCAGTTGCTCTACCTAATCCTGTTTCCTCTCCTTTTCAATTTTACGTAATTCAGACTATATTTAATTCGCAAACCAAAGCAGAACAGGTTTCCTTCACAGAGCTGTTCCACACAGTAATCTGACAGTAGGTCACTGCTATGCACTGTACTCTGAGTTTTAGTGGCTATACTGGAATCTCAGTGTATTTTTGCTTTCCCCCATTATCTTCTTAAATGAAAGAAAAGTAAGTCTGAGCATTACTATTGGGTGAAATCATATGTCCATTAAAGAAAAAAATTTGAAGAAATACTGTACCCTTCCCGATTTCTTAAGAAACAAAGGAACTCTAACTGCAGTAAAATAGAAAGGAGAAAGCCCCCAAGAGGGAACAAAGATTGTGGAAATTAGAAATTTCCAAAGTGCCCAATCTCCAAGGAAGGTAAAATATTTTATAACCAGGTCTTTATTTTGAAATACCTTTCTTGGGTGGCATCCTGGGGGTGTCTTGTTAGAATGTCTCAGCCACCAGCTGACTTAGAGAAGGATGACAGGTTGAAGAGGCAAATGTTTCAGGCTTGGTCCAGCACATCCACACACTTCTGCCTGTTGCTGAAAGTGCACCCTGTTGCCATTTCACAGTCTGAAACATAAGAAGGTACTAATTTCCTCATCATTAAATTTTCATGAATGTTTAGTTTACCATTTAGGGATGGAGTACTCAGGTCAAAAGGGCTATATTTGGGGCTTATGTTTGAAATAAAACTAAACTGATTATAAGTCTTATTCAAAGCAAAATCTGGCTTCATCGCACTCTGTATGTTTACCTGTCTCTTTTTAAATGCCTTTCATTATAGGGCTTTATCCTAATTACATACACTGAGGGCAGTGTAAGTGAGTGTGCTCTAAGAAAGGTGAGAAATACTGACCACTAAGTATACTTGGTAAGTTAAATGAGTAAATAAAGAAGATACTCTTACACCTGGAGTTCCAGTTTAGGTAGTAAAGTTACAGAGCATTCAATTTAGCAATCTCCAGTGTGGGGAAACCTGGAAACATTGTATTGATTTTCTCAACCTCTCTGAAAATAAAACTTGCTATAAGAGCAAAGTGCTATTTTCTGGGAAAATTTAAAAAAATTTTTTTTTCTGTCAAAACTTCTCATAGGAAAGTAGTAATCTTTTCCTTCAGTGATAAACAGAAAGTATTTCCATCATTAAAAGAGACAAAAAGTGCTGAAATTTAATGTTGCAAAATTGTAGGCTTTTAGAGAGTGAGGACACCGGCATTCTCTGGTTACTTCGGCGATAGCCACTGACCTTGGCTAGGAAGCAGTGTTTTGAAATGGATCCTGGTGGCACACTTACACCAGAGCAGCTATTGGCTTCACAAATAGATTTGTTCATAGATCAGACCCTCCTAGAATATAAAGGCTAGTACATAGATTTTAGTCAAAGTAATACGGTTTTATGACTTAAACCAAAGCTCTGTAAGGCTGATGGTCACCAAGCTTTTTTCCTATTTGGACACTACATCTTAACTGTAATAGTAAAATTGGATATAGCTGGTATAAGTACTTATATTTAAAGATGCCCAGAGTGGTCCTTTAACTTGAGAATTTATAAAGAGATTAAGAAGTTTTGCTGCAAATCAGTGAACCTATAATCTAAAGTGAGACTAATATGTAATTTAATTTATATTAATTTAAATATAAATATACAAAATTAAACACTATTCTGACAAAAACTGTAACAAACACATGAATAAATTAACAAAAAATGTTCAAACCTTGTATCCAGAAAATCATGAAAAAAAAAACTAAACAAACATTAAAGATAGAAGATTTAAGAGAAAAAATAGAATTCAACTACATTAAAATAAATTTCTATTCAAGAGGCTTCAAAGAAACTTTAAAAAGTAGAAGATATTTACAACTCATAGAGTTATCAAAAATAAGATATGCATCCCAAAGGGAAAAAAGACAAAAGATTTGAACAAATACTTCATACATGAAGATATAAAATGACATGTAACCCAAGGAAAAAAATGAACAAAAACATAAACAGTAATTTCATAGAAGAGGGAACACAGAGCGAATAGACATAAAAAGAAAGGCCTAATCTCATCTATAGGAACACAGATTAAGACTACTAGCAGTACGAATATGTTGGTTCAAAACCATGGGAACTCCCCAGGTGAAATCTGAAACTGGCTCCCATTAACGGAGGGCAAGGAGAGACAGAGAAAGATGCAGAGCACTCCATATGGGTAGGTGACAGATTTAACAAGCAAGGGAACTTATATATAAGGCTTGTCTTGGGAAGCAGCAAGACTAGAAGGTCTCCACACTGCCTGCCAGAATCTTAAAAATTTATATATAGAGGCTTTAATGGGTTCATTCACATATGGTCTCAGTAACACATTACTATCTCAAGGCTGTGTCCTTGAGGCACTTCTGATATGGGGAAGGCAGGCAGAATGTACATTCCAAGGACAGGGGAGAGGGTAAGAAGACTCTAATTACCTAGACTGCCTGGGTCCAGCTTGAGGGTCAACCAGCGGTCATGTCTTCCTGATGATCTCTGCCAATACTCTACCCTCATGACTGGCTCTTACAATTTTACATGTCCCCAGTCCCTACAATGTGCCCTGAGCAAAGGGTTTTATTAGCCTGGAGGTGGTTCATTAGCTGCTATCTGGCTGCACTAGAGGCAGATACCATAGCAGCAATGTAGGCACACAAGAGAAACCACAGATTAAGATAATGATTCCCAAAGTAAGTAACAATTTTTTCCACCAAGAGCCCACTGATTTATTAAATTCCCCAGGCTGGGGGTCAAATCACTCAGGCCATTCACCTGTATCCTCCTATGCTTTAATAAAGATAATACTTTAGCAGACTCATCAGGTATAAACACAACATTCTGCTTAGATAATGGCACAAGCGCCTCCTTCCAAGGCAGTAATAATGTCTAAGGCCATCCTACTTTGGAGGACAGCTTTCCTCTTTAGAGACACCTCAGTGTTCACTAAGGACAGGCTTTCCCAACTATCATTTAAGGCTTGTCGGGTGATTATAGTAAGGGCTTCTGGGTGTCCTATAAGTCCTCCAGGACGATGGAGGGAACAAAGACTATGGCAGATGATCAACTATGCCAGAGAAAAACAGAATGTGACCATCTGGATTTGAGGAGAGGGAGGGAGGCAACTCTCATTACTAGGGGTGGATTCTCCCTGCACCCAAGGAAAACCCAGGGTGCAGCAGCCCAACAACCCAGGTGAAAGCCATGGCCAAAAATGTGTGCCACACAACTATTAGGTCCCATCTGGAGCTACCCAATAAATACCTTCGTAGTTTGACCAGCCCACCAGTACCAAACCAGTTGCTCCCCTTTAATGTGATCAAATGACTACACGGATCCAGTGATATTCATCACATATCCCTGGTACAGTTGGGTTGGTTCTGCTTAGAGTGGTGTTTTGCACCCAGCATAGAGGTACAAGAGTGCTCAGATGTGCATAACCCATGGCAAGCCGCATGAACCACTCCCTAATCTGAGGATAGCCACTGCTCATGACTTTGGTGGTGGCATTTTTAGGATCCTTCCAGTCAACAGTTTAACGGGCTGCCTGTGTAATTTGGTTGACAGAAAAAAATGGGTTTTGAGATCAATTGTGGCAATATCATGTAAATCAAGAGACTAATCCTAACTTGTTCTTACTTAATGTACTGCTTTAGGGTTTTCCAGTCCTCTTCCTAAGAGTGGTGATACCCACCATAGCAACCTGATGAGCTAGAGAGGGGCAGCTACCCGCATACCCAAAAAGTGGATTGATTCCTTCACCAAGCATATGAGTGGGCCCACTGTAGAAAGGTATTTCATCAAGTTCCCTCCCATAACTGGACACTAAAGGAGCAGCTTAAGTCTAAGGTCAAAAAGACAGAAATTAGTAGGAACTTGTATGGAAGGTTCTTCATTTTCTATAAGAATTACACTTGTAGCCTGACCCTTAGCTATTAATGTGGCTGCAGCTTTAGGACCTGGTTGTGCATATCGTATGTGTTGGATGGGGGAGGCAGCACTCTCAGGAGTGAGAAGATGGTCTGGGGTGGAATATGCTAGACCAAGACTGTCACATTTTCCCCCTCTTCCAATAATGTATGTTCCATTCCAGGTATAACGCATTTCAACTGGTCCAGTCTGCAGCAGGACAGTGAGATCCCAGGGGAAACTGAGTAGCTCCCCCTCACCCAGGGCGTGAAGTAACTCACAAATCCAGGTAGGAGGGCCAATTGTAAATTCCAGTAGACAAAGCCTCTCCCAGTTGTGATGGAGCTTAGCACATTGACCCACAGTGAGCGCAGGGGCAGGGGCTGTCTTTACAGGGTTGGGTGTCCCAGCATGGTTCCCCATTCTGGCATATGGGGCAATAAGCCCTACCAGTTGATCATTCAAATGTGTTAAAACCTGGAATAATACTTTGGTCCACCCAGTCAAGGTGGTTTTACTTGTCCATAATTTAATCTGCTGCTTTAATATTCCATTTTTCCTTTCCACCAGCTCCACTGCCTACCGTTTATAGGAGAGACGTAATCACCATTTGACATTATGTTCTTTGGTCCAGGCTTGCCCATTGCGACATGTAAAATGTGACCCATAATAACTGTCTATTTGGCAAGGGTATTCATACATGGCGCTGAGTTTCCATAATTCCTTAGTGGTAGAAGCCTGGTTTGTGTGGTGACAGGGAAAGCTTGTGTTAGGCCAGATGTGGTGCCCACACAAACCAGGGCATACTGAGAAACTTTATTCAAAAAGAGAGGGAAAATATAGTCAATTCGCCAACACTTCGCTGGTTGGAAACTCTGGTGGATAGCCCCAGCCTCCTTTGGGAGTTGCTTTTGGGCACTGTTTAGAACATATAGGACATGCTGTTACAGTACTAACCAAGGCACTATATCTCAAGGGCAATCCTTTGGAATGCACCATTCTACCCAGGCACTATGGTGGCTGCTCATACTGAAAGGTCAGTAGCTCAAGTTCGTACCCAGGCTAGGGAACCAGCTTCCTGATCGCCAGGGGATGTCGGTGCCTTATGAGCCAGGATGTGGAAAACAATGAGGACTGCCTCAGGCTCTTGCAGGTGAACCCAAATGTCCTTCCACATATCCTGACTCCCCAAGGGCTTATTCACAATCATCTATCCCTTGGTTCCCCATTGTTCAAGCTATAAAAGTAATCATTCCTTTAAAATAGCTCAACTATCAGTGCAAAGCGTTAACTGCCAGGGCTCATGAGTGACCACCAGCCAAGCCACTCTGAGTTCAGCCCATCGAATGTGTGGTTTGTTTCTGTTTCCATCCAGGTGGTGCAAGTGTGGGGTTGAACAGCCCATGTGGATTGGTTGCCCCAACTCTACCTACCTGTATATCAGCATGAGAGAGAATTTTCACCATTCCCACTCTGCAGGCTGCAGGAGCCAACACAGGAATAAGGGCTGGGACATTCAGAAGATCTATATACTTTACAGGGCCTAGAAACACCTGCATTTCTAGAGACAGTGAGCTAGTGGAGAGGGTGCACCTGCAAACAGGTATGCCACTTAGTCAAGGTGGGAGTCTGACCCATGGCAGAGGTGATTTGGTGTAAATATTCTCAATCCACCATTTGATAGGAAGGGAAGCTCTTACCATGATATGCTGCTCCTTCGTGAAAGGTTCCACCTGGAGGAACACTGTGTCCACTGATAGGAGCTGTTGCTCTAAAGAGTACAACAGATTTCTGCCCCTTCCAGATTTGGGACCAAATCCCTAAGGTACTCTCTCCTTCTGTAGCCTCTTACTTTCCAGAGTCAGAGTCATATCTAACTCAAATGGTAGTCCTGCTTGGAAGAGGCCTAGAGTTTTAATCTGCTTCACTAATATTTTCGCTTTCTCAAAGGTGGCTTGGTGTTCTGATCCCCAGTTCCATATGTGCCCTTTCTTTTCTAGGTGATATAAGGGATGGAGGCACTGTGCGAGGTGGGGAATAAAAGTCCCCTCAAAACCCCAAATTCCTACAAAATCTTGTACCTCTTTCGCATTATCAGGAATTGAATAAGCTTGCACCTTGTCAACAACAGCTTCTGTGAAATACCCATCTCACCCAACCAGATGACTCCCAGCAACTTTATAGCAGTGCCTGTTACTTGAATTTTCTGTGGGTTCACTGCCCATTCTTTTGCTCACAGATGTTCCAGACAAGTCTACAAAGTATCCCGCAGTGGAGACAAGTCTTCACACATCAACATGATATCATCAGTGTAATGGGCCCATTTTGGGGAAGGAGACAGAAACAGATCTCCATCTACCACCTCATGACATACTTCAGGGCTGTGCAGATAGCCTTGGGGAAGCACTTGAAGGGTCCATTCTTGCCCCTCCCATGTGAGGGCAAATTGATCTTGTGACTCAGCAGCCAGGGTGTACTGAAAAAAACATTTGCTAAGCCCAGTATAGCATGGTACTCTCCTAGGACTATGGCCAAGGTACCTAAGATGGTGGCAATTTTGGGCACAGCTGCATGGATGTTTAATTCATGATAGTCCATGGTCATCCACCATGAGCCACCTCGCTTTGCTACTGGCCATACCAGGCTGCTGAAAGTACTATGGGCAGAGTATGCAAACCCCACTCGGTGAGGTTCTTGGATACTCTATCTTATTTCCTTATACCTCACGCCAGGGAATTTATATTAAGAGTTATCACTACTTTCTGGGGTGTCCAGTTGGCATTTCCCCTCAGCACTGGTTTGATCACTCTTACCCCGAGGCAGAATTCACCAATAGGGTTTGCACGATGTCAATGCCCAATATGTTCATCATCATTAATATTCTTAGACTTTCCCTCATGGGTTCTATGAGGGCAGGGACACCTCATCTTTGACCTAGATTCCATATCGTTTGTCATCGTGCCTAGAAGAAATCTCAGCAAATAGTACTTTGAATATAGACAGTACTGAATAATAAACATAGTTGCCTTCTTAGTAGTACAACTCAGTGTCATTCTTAGTCATTGTCATGACAGAAGCAGATAGTTAACACGGGAAAACATAAGCTTCAGAGTCGGCCAAACCTAGGTTCAAACTTCCAGCTCTGTCACTAATCAGCTCAGTGTCCTTGGAATAATTACCTAATGTCTTTGACATTCCAATGAAACAAATGGTGATCATAAGACATATATTATAGGATTGTTTAACTTCAATGATACAGTTAATATATAAAAAGAATCTGGCTTATAGTAGTGGCTCAATAAATAGTAAACATTTCTCTAGTTATTGCTATATATTTCCATAATACTTCCATTCCATGTATATTTCTATCCCCTGTATGTTTACATTATAATAAATATTAATAAATTCAAAAGATTTGATTCCTGTGTATGTATTTTTCTTTGAATCATCAAGGCCAAGAGACAAAGTCAACTGTACTATCCATATTCTTGATTCCTAGGCAGGATATTATTTTTAAGTAGATCTTAGAAAAGAATTCTAATCATAGTAAAAAAAAAAGGGGGGGGGCCTCTATTTTCCAAAGGCAAGAGAAATAAGGTAAAATAACGAGGTATTGCTTAATTTTTTTTTGTTTGTTTGCCCCATTAATACTATAACTGAAGGTATCTGGGGACCTGAATTTACTATAAATAAAAGCCCTCTTATTTCTGATGGCAGAAGAACTTTTGGAACATTTTCTACTTTTCATTTCTAAAATATATTCATTAAAGAAGCATGTGAATCTTCCCAGTTGAAAATCTGATTTAAACTACTGGTACGTTCTGCAATAGCGTACATGTGCGTGTGCATGCACAGACACAGACACACACACACACACACACACACACACACACACACACACACACACACACACAGAGAGGCAGGCACTCACACACCTGAAACACTTTATGGCTCAACTTCTCCTGTATATCTCACAGCCGCGATTCATACGTGCCTTCTGTGTGCCTTTCTTGAGGCTAAAGGCATTTGCACCCATCTGCTAACCAGATGAACCCAGACAAAAAAATCACAAAGGCTACACAAATGAAGATGACACAAGTATTTGTGCAGAACAAATCTGCCAAGATTTTTTTCCTTCTATCCTTACTAGAAACCCCATCGTAAACTGTTTTTAAGTCCCACGTGCTGCAGTTTACCTTTTGATAACCACTCAGACCATCTCCTCCAGGACTTTGTGTTCTCAGGCCTCATTCCATGCAAGTCCACATGATTAAATGTAGAATGTGAAGCCCCTAGTAAGTGCTAAGCACAAAATAGCATGCTCAATGCATAAGTGTTTTGTTTCTACCTTTTCCAAAGCCTGCTGAGCTCTCACAGGATCATCTTCCACAGCTCACAGTTCCTTCTACAGAAAATTAAAGTTATTGCCCCAGGCAGGGCTTCTCAGATGTTGAGAAACGCCCAAGAACTTTTTATTTTAGGGGTTTATGGCATCTAAAAATATAAAGAAATGCCAAAAAAAAAGTTTTTAAAACTAATAGTACATTTTAAACTTTATATCTAACAAAAGAATGTTTCTAAGTACAGTATACTCCACAGTGCTATTTATGAGGAAACTATAGGATTTGTAAAAAGATGCTGCAGCCAGTGTAGCCCAGGAATGGAACAGGAGTTTAAAATGCATGCCACATATCATCTTGCAAATCTTGGTTGTGTTTTGTCTGTGTGTAAAGCCTCATTTGGAAGTGACATTTGAAATATAAATTTCATGTTCTTTAAAATGTAAACTCTTCATATGAAGGCCTTTTCCCCATCCTCATCCTAGTGCTCACCTCCATGCATCTGTGAAAACGAAACCACAAGCAAATAGTGAAGGAGATGGGGTAAGATTCTCCCTGAAGAGGTGGGAAAGAGGTTTAGAGGAGACTTGAGAGGCTATTACAGGAAAATCTACTCACAGGTTGAACTGAGAAGAATTCCTCTCTACAACCCCCTAGCAACTCATTCACTGTTGCCAAGGAGGGCTTGACCCCAACTTGGACAAGCAGAGAATTATACCACCCTCCCTTGACAATCAGGCCAACAAATTAGCAGCCTATGACTAGAATAATTTTCCCCAGACTTCTCTGGCAAAAGTAAGCTATTCCTCCTGCAGAGATGCCTCAAGACTTTATAATTTTAAACTGAGATTGTTTTTCTGAAATAATTACAAGGCACCAATGAACACTGAACACTGGGTACTATTTTAAATGGTGAACTATTTTAATTGCAAGAAAAATAAACATTAAGAGATATAAAGTGATTATAATGATACACACACAGAGTAATATATTTATAACTGGAAACTGCGGGTTAAAGTATAACACTAAATATACACCAGAAAATGATCTATTTATGTTATTGTGGAATTATATGCCTCAAGATATGATGTGATTGTTTTATGGGTTACTGAATTATAGAAAAAGAAATATATGCAGACAAATGGTATGGAGATAGCCAACATGATGTAGTATTGGTACCCTCCTTCTAATTTCTTCCCTCCTTTACTCTGTAATCTAGTTTCTGCTCCCAACACTGACCAGTCCACAATTTCCCTGAAACTCCTTTTTCCAACAATGCAAACTCATTATTACTAAATCCAAGGAATACTTTTTGGTCTTTGTCTTACTTGATCTCCCTCCACTGCATTTGAGTCTGGAGAACAAGCCTTCTTTATGCACACTCTCATTCTTGATTTCCTTGAAATAATCTCTCTTGCTTGTCATCTAATCATCTTGTCCACTTCTCTCAGTCTTCTTGAAAATAATTCTTTCTTCTTGATCCCTTCAATGTTGCTATTAAAGGTGTCATTGTAGGTTCTTTTTTTCACCCTCGATATGCATTATCTCTCTGGTGACTTCATCCATTCAAATGGCTTCAAGTACTTTCTCCCTGCTAACAAACTTCCTAATCTATATCTCTACTCTCCAGATTTCTCTCCTGAGCTCCAGACATATAGAGCCAACTGTCTACCAGACATCTATATCAGTTATCCATTATTATACAACACAACACCCTAGTGACTTGGACGATGAAAATTATTTATTTTATTTATGAATCTGGAGGTCAATTGGGCTTAGCTAGGCAGTTCTCATTGCATACAAAGCTCTCATGCTGTTGTGGTGAGACAAAGATTCCTCTTAAGAGTCTTGTTAATTCAGATGTCTGTCACTTAGGTTGGAAGACTGGAATAGCTGGAAACTTAAACTCTGGGCCATCTTTCACTATATATATGTATGTGGTCACTCTGTGTGGTGCATCTGGGTAACCAAACTTTTTACATGATGTCTGAAAGCTCTGAAAAAGAACTCACATTCAGAACTGATGTTCTTATGTCTAGAACTGATCTGACATCCACAACTAAGCCATGTTATTTCCCTATTGGACATAAACAATCTTATGGGAGACCAACCTCAGACAAAGTCACTCTGAGACCAAGATAAGATGAAATAAAACAAAGCCATTTCATAATTTTGTATAAGCACAGACAAAAATAAGGTCACTATGGTACCCACAAACTATTCAACCATAGAATTACCCCCACTTTCTGACAGCATTCAATCTAGACCTAATCCCTGCTGTTCTAAACCTTTTCCTAAATCACTCAACCAAAACCAAAAACCTATATTAGGTTCTAACACCTTCTTACTGAAACCCCCATGGGTTCCCATGATACATGATATCCTTTGCTACAAGTAATAAATCCAACTTGTTTAACTACAAGTGTGTTCCTGATGGGCTTTGATCGAAGGGCACTGACAGGTCCCAGAACAAGTGTCTACAGAAAAGCTAGCGTGGTCTTCTCTAAACTAGACTTGTTATGTCATATAGCATCACTTCTGCCACTTTCTGGTTTTCAAAATTGTCACAAAGCTCCATCTAGATTCAAGGGGGAGGTGATGAAGACTCCACCTCTTAATTGAAAGAATGTCAAAAAATTTGCAAATGTGTTTTGAAACCACCACAATATCTCTATTCAGATAACCCCGAGCATACTCAACAGTCCTCATTTCCAGTATCAAACTCATAACCTACTCTGCTCTTAGATGCCTCTTGCCAATATCCACTCAGTCTCACCTGTTCTCAGGATTTAACTACCTCCTCTCCAGGTCACCCTCACCACTGTTTAAGTCATCTCATTCTTCGCAAAGTTAGTCTTGTAGGGTAAATGCACTTGAGCCACACACAGGGGCTATAGTCAGAACACACTGCAGGTGAATGATGGATTTGGGCAGCAACACCACATGTGGCTACTCCCTGTGGTCCATAGGCAGCTGCTACAACTGCTACCTACAAACCACCAATGATGGAGGAAATAGCTCAGTCTTAGTGCATAATTGAGTTGATGTATTTTACTAGCTCTAGCCAGAAACAGATTACTATTCAATTATATCCCCACTTAGCATGGCCTCAAAGAAGAAAGGGAAAGGGAAATCTTCTTAGTGGGCAAAACAATGAGTGACACACTTGGTTGTCCACATCATATGGAAGAAAAGACCTGATCCTCAAATGCACACTAGCTTTTAAGCAATAGTGAATATCTAGACCATTTAGACAGAAACATGGAAGAAAAAAAATATGTGAAGATCAGAGAAAAGAAAATCTGGAAGAGAGGTATGTGGAAGAACCTGTGGGAATGAACATAAAGTAGATTTCACATTGGTGCTCACCAAAGAGCATCCACTACAGAGAAGACTCTCAACAACCACATGTATAGAATGATCCATCCTGTGACTCTAGCTAGCCTCCCTTTTCAAGCACCCCAGTGCCTATGCAACAAGCCCATAAATGGCACCCACAGTACTGAATAGAGGCTATGCATCTTCCAACAATTTGGGTTCCCACTCACTAAGATGATCTGGATACTTCTGCTGTTGAATTCCCAAGATGTCAGCAGCAGGGCCTAATGCAAAGTCCTTGATATTGTATCATTCTTCAGGGAAACTTGCTAAGCCACCTGGTAGAACATTAATTATATAAGAATTATCTCTCTGACAGAAGATAGCAATTGGTGCTACCAGAATCAACACATGCTCTGGATATGCGTGTGCCTTCTCCTCCTACAGTACTTCTACCAGCACCACCATCCAAGGTGTCAAGCATCAAAGAAAGATTCATCAATATGGTGTCCCTTACAATATTACCTAAAACCAAGTTACATTTTATAGCAGGAAGAGCAATAATGTGCTCATTACCAGAAGATACACTGGTTTTACCATTTAGCCTATAGCCCAGAAGTTCCAAGAATGATGAAATTAACTGTTAAAGGCTCAGTTGAAGCACCATCTTGGAGACAAAATCATGTGGGGCTGGGCATTGTTCTTCAGGATGTGATACATGCACAAAACTAATCACTGGTGCATGGCTTTCTCTCCAACAGCTAGAAGGCATGGGTCCAGGATGCATATATAAGGGGTAAACATAGAATTGACACCTATACAGAGTGATATTTCTACCAAGAAACACATTAATGTTCTCACTGAACTGAAAGCTGCAATTACAACTGGTTACTTTGGGTTCCACAAGCCAGTAGAATAGCAAGCAAAGAAAGGAATTAATACATTGGCAGGGGCTGAAGATCATGAGCTCCTTAAGAAGCTAGGACCACTGCACAATAAGAGCAGGTCTAAAACCCTGGGAATAGACCGAGGCACCTATCGGTACTTCTGCATCTGGAGACGCTAGCAAAAGGACAACTGCAGCAAGTGTGAGCCAACAAGGATGAAGCAGAAAAGTCCCTCTCAAACCAGGGTCCGGGTCGCCTCACCAAGCAAACAATTGATAATCGAAACAATTTTTTCCATTATATGAATGTATCCTCATTTATTTAACTAGTTCTTTATTGTTAAGCTTTTAACTTCTATAACAGTCAAGTCCAATTGGGAGATAGAAAGCATGATAGTTATTTGAACAGGGAAAATTTAATACTTCAAATTTAACTATCAAAAATGGTTAAAGAGAGCTCTAAAGGGTCCAGACATCACAAATTAAAAGAGCAGCTACTACCTCTAGGCTGAGGAAAAGAGACAATAAAGGATCCATGGACCAGGAGAAGCCCTCCTGGCCCCAAGGTTGAGATTCAAACCTCTTCAAAGGAGGTGTGGCTACCACAGGAAGCCTGAGGTAGAAAGAAACTTAACTAAGGGCACAAGCTGACATTAGTCTGTAAAAGCAGCTCATCATCACTATTGGGTGTGGATGGGTGGGTGGGAGCTGGTTTGCAGGAGTGATTTGCCTTTTCTGGTTGGGCCAGAGTTAGTCAGTAGAAGGGGCCCACCATTGCTGGTGGTACAGAGTGGCTGAAGCTGCTCAGAAGTGGCTAATCGGGAGAAATGGCCTGAGGGTGAAGCTCAAGCTCCTCCGTAAGACTGCTGGACTCTCACAGCATGTATATTGAGGACTGGAACCTGGAAGAGAAGGCTTTTTTTGTAACTATTGCATTGCAGTGCCCTCTACTAATGAAAGTGAATATCCTGCCAGCTGGCAAAAGAAATGTTTATAGGATATAGTAGCACAAAGCAAGGCAAAGAAGGATATATTTGGAGCTTAGAGACAATAAACTAATAACTGGCACCTTGCAAGTTTTTATTGTTATAACTAAAACTATTATCAACACTTACATAATTCCTCACAAATATCCTATAATTATTTTCCTTAGGTTAAATTCTGAGAAGTGGGATTATTGAGTCGAAAGATTCAAACATTTTTAAAACTTTACATATATAATAATAAAACTTCTCCATAAAGCTGCACAAATTTGTGTTCCCTCCAGTAGAATATAAATATATGAAGAATAAGCACAAAGTAGGCTGTTCTAGGAGGTTGATGTGCTAGAACAAATCCTTAGACAGTGAGTGATTTTAGCTAACTGCCCAACTTAGCTAGCTCCTGTTCTCTACTTTATTTTCTGTGGAGCCTTTCTCTAAGGTTATTTTGGTTTGTTTATTAAAATGGCTATCAAAGCAGAGATAAAACTAGAATTCTAATAGACAAACTTTTTAAAATGAAACATGAGCATATCCACAATATCTAATTCTTGAAAGCAATGTGATTCATGGAAGCCAAGAGCCATGTGCACATTTTGGAATTAAGGACTTGGAAAATATTCAAGATGTCCCCTCACTAATGTCAAGGTTCTCCTCTGACACGATAACTTGGCAAGGTTGTTGTTAAGGTTGTTAATAACACATGAAAGGCATACAGGAGGAGTTGATAAACAGTAGCTTTGTTTCCTGAAAGCACTGTTGTTAAATTGCTAAGAATCCAAGCATATATATTTTTCGTTTTGCTAAAATTGTTTTCATTAAGGATGTAAATATGCTCCTCATGCCCAAGGAAATATGTGTTACAGTAAAGTATTATGCTCTGATGACTATTAGTTACAGATTTGATGGTATTTCTTCTCAGCTTCTTAACAAATACCATTTGTCTTTTTTTAACTACTTTCACTGCAATAAAATCTCAGTGCAATGAGCAGAAGTGGAAAGGAACAGATATTGTATGATCTTTGCATTGTCTTTGTTCTCAATACCCTTAATTTGTATTACCATCCAGGTACTTATCCTACCTATGTTGTAATATGGTATTTACATTGTCTTTATCCTAAAAAGGCTCCAATATTTAGTATTGTGTTTCACATACGTTAAGTTCCTTAAAAATCAGGGACTACAAACACAAATGCTTTCAGAGACCAGGAATGTATTATAAATTAATGAAGCAAGAATAATTCAAAATAATAGGAATCCATGGGTACATACAAAATTGGAGAAATCACACCCCATCTAAAGACATTTATACAAAATAAAATTAAATTAAATAATAAAATAAAACAAAACATATTGCTAGGGAAAAAATCTACAGGCTACATTAGACTCTAAGATAGCTCTTTTATGACTTGTGTGTAAATCTTGGGTGAACTGAATTAGAAGCTGAAATAATGTTAAGAAAGAAACTAAACATGAACAAATCAAAAAAAAAAAAAAAAAAAATCAGGACTCAAGTCCAAACCAGAAGTCCCACTGATTCTAGCTCAGTCTTTATAGCCCTCATTCTCTCTCTGTCTTCCTTCAGCTTCCATGATGCCAGTACCTCCCCATTCTTCTTCATATCATTCTCCCCAATGCAGTACAGTTGAGGCCTTTATTTTTTCATTATGGTAAAACTTGCAAAACATAAAATACACCGTTCTAAGCATTTGAGTGTGAAATTCAGTGGCATTTAGTACATTCACAATGCTTTGCAACTGTCACCATACTCTAGTTTCAGAATATTTTCATCACCCCAAAAGGAGACTCTATCCATTTAGCGATCCCTTCCCATACTCCTCTCCCCGGCCTCTGGCAACCACTAGTTTGCTTTCTTTGAGACCTTTATTTTTGTTTTCCCTTGCACCCTCAGTTCAGGCAACATCCAAAGAAAATCAGAGCAGAACTCACATCTGATAAGGTAGGAAATCAGGCAGAGTTAGCGCAAAATAAAGCTCTCTGTCATGCTCACTGGATTCAAAATTAGGGTAGAAGGGGGAAAACTAGTGACGAACCCTTTCACCTTCCTCCATCTGGCAAAAGAGCCCATCATCCTACCCAGAATCAAAAGATGCGACTGGTCTCCTATTCTCTCAGTTTTTAACTGCATTTTACTTTATTCTATCTAGTTTTCTTGTTCAATTCTAAAACAACTATGTTCTAAATTGCATCTTTTTTTAATACAATAAATTTGAAGATCTAAGACTAATGAGATCATTTCCCTATAGAGGTTTCTGTCCTGTTTTCCATTTGGGTGTTTCTCTTCTTTGTGCTCTAAACTGTGGCTGATTATACTCTGTTGCCTTTGCAAATATTTTTGCTTTATGTTTCAAGTCAGCTGAAAATGAGTTTAATATGCCAGTTGTAAACACCCACACACTCCCTAGTGTGCCAAAGCACTTTTCTTGGCTGCATCAGGATTGTCGATTGACATCAGTCTCTTTGGGAATTATGTGCGGCATTCTGGAGAAGGACCATTCTCCAAGGCCAAATTTCTCTAAAATGGTGAATTGCCCGCTAGTTACACCAATGTACTGAAAATAGTTCTTGAGGTGCAACATAGTCACTATAAATCTACACTGACTAGACTAGATTCTTAGAGCTCAATCTTTTAGTTTCTTAGTATCTGTCCATGATAAATTTACCTGTACCCAACTGGGCCACTTTTCTCTGGGTGAAGGAGATAAGCACAAAGCTCGTGCACATAAATGGAAGATGAAGTAAACTTCAAAAAAATGCAAATGTAATTTTAAAAGTATAATCACATTTTCTACTTTTGACTTTTTCCTTTCTTTTGCTTGGTAAAGATGGCCTTAGCCTAGTCATCTCACTTTTTGGGGTCTTCTTTGCTCATCTATGAAAAAAAAAAGTTGAACTAGATCAGGACTTTCCTACCTAGGTTATTAAATCTCTGAATGCAGGCATCATCTATGGTCTGAAAAATATCTTTCCATTCATATGCTATCATTTTTTTAAAATTGCATTTTTTAGTTTAATAAATATTTGTTAAACAGTATCTTGTGTATTAAAATTATAAAATTATGCATGCCAACTATAGAAAATTGAAAAATAAAGAGAAGAAAAAATAAAATTGCCTGTACTCCTGCCACACAGATACAGTGGCTATTCACATTTCACTGTGTATTCATCCAGTTTTCTTTTTATGCATATTTGTATATATATTATTTTTAGCAAATTGAAATATACTATAGGTGTATTTTACAACTTATTTTACTTAATGATGTATTATAAACTATATTTTCCTAACTACTTTTCTACAACAAGGTTTAAATGACATTCCTATAGACGAGTACGTGTTATTTGTGAAGGTTTAGGTTTTTTCTAATATTTCATCATTTTTAACAGTGCTACTATGAATGTCTGTGGTAGAATTACAGTGATATCATTGTGAATTAAGAATTGTTATTCTTAATAATGTTCAAATTATTGCATCTCTGGAGATGAGAGCCCCTTTTAAGTGGCTCCTAAATTCTTTTGATAAACTCTTAGAGTCTTCATAGCTTCTCTGCTTTCCAGTACAATCACTATTCCAGGCACCTTTTGTATATGTTCTGCCCTTATATGTGAAATTAGCCAATTATTTAATAGCCAATTGTGTTCTTTTTCTAAAGGTAGAAAAAATTAAACACTTAAGAGAAGAGTGAATAGAACAATTTAACCTAAATTTTCTCCATATCTTTCCCAAATTCTTTTAGTCTTAGTTACATTATTATATCATCTGCTTAATTGTGTCATTTGACAGAACAATTTACTTGTATTCTACAATTTACCAAGATTAAGCTAATGTCCCTAGACTGTACTGAGATATCCCAGACCCCTTGGTTCAGGCTACCAAGCAAGCCAACTCTGAGGAGCATGATTAGCTTTTCCTTATTCTCTGGGAAACCTTGGTGTTTGCCCTTAAGGCTTCAACTAATGAGATGAGGTCCACACCCATTATGGAGGGTAATCTGTTTTACTCAAAGTCTACGAAATTAAATGTTAATCACTTCTCAAAACTACCTTTCCAGGAATATCCAGCCTAATATTTGACCAAACAACTGGGCACAGTACCCTAGCCAAGTTGATACAACATCAACCATTATATGTACAAATCTATATTTATATAAATACATGTTTGTATATATACATATGTACACACGCGCACACGTGCGCACACACACACACACATATGCACGCTCTTCGTAGATAAATAATATAGCTTACAATTCATGTCTTTCTATCTTTCTATCTTACTATTCTATCTTTCTGTTTAACTTAAGAATCTATCCTGGTGATTACTCCTGGCAGTGTATAGGAATAGTCCTCAATCCCTCTCTCAGCTGCACAATATTCCATTATATGGTTATAACATCATGAGCTCACACAGGCCCTATAGGTAGACATTTGAGTTTCTCCTACTCTTTTGCTCTTACAAATAATTCTATAGTGAATAACATCACATGCAATTATTTTCATATACTATCATTTTGTAGAATACATGCAAATAGCATTTGGTATTATCTCAGTTAATGTATCTGAAACATCAAGCTGCCATTGAGTGAGGGTCTAAGAAAATCTCTAAAACTTAAAAGGAGTCCTCATTCAAGACTGTCAAGAATTTTTCATGCCCAGGAAAAAAATGTATGAAGAGTTCTTAAAGTAAAAAAAATCCTCTCTCTCTCTAAATTTTACTTAATTTTGCATATTATGTTACTTAAATATATAATATAAAATGATATATAAACTACTTATGATAGTAGTTATTATATAATAACAAAACTAAACAACTTTACGAACTCAAAGCAAACATACCTATAGTGCTAATAATGTTGAATTTAACAACACTAATTTAACTCAACGGATGATAATGTCTTTTATAGAGTGGAGCCATTCCTTTCATTATGAATATTGTAGTGAATTGGGAGGAGGAGAGGAGAAGATCTTTGAAATTTGGTCCACCCATTCTCCTAAGCCCTTTTCATGGTTTGATTCTTTCATCACTGAACTCTATTCAAATGGCTATAAAAACTGCAGCACAACAGCCCCATTCCATCATTTGGCCTCAATTACAAATTAGGTTGACTTCTTCTCACAAATATTCTTATTTAACAATTGCAAACATATGGTTTAGTACTAACACAACCCCCTTTGTATGTCAGTACTAGGTTCTGAGGTTTAGTTTGATGATCATAAACATTATATATAAATCCTGATTATATACAAATATATATGAATATACATATATATGTATATATATACACACACACACATATTTTCATTTTAACTTTCCCCCAGTGTTTCATGTCTAGTAAGAATAGAGCTGATATTCAAACCCAGATATTCCTTTCCCACTAAACCACCCAGACTAAAACAGGCCAGTGGTTTTTCATGACTTGGAGAAATGAAGTCAGAAATGATTGTGACTCATCGGAAGAGAAGAGATCTGGGATCTGAATCTAGATAATTGTAGAGCTGCTCTACTGTTAACTAGCTTTGTGAACCTGGAACCTCCCTGAACCTCTCTGGATTTCTAGTGAGGACGCTTTAAAGGGCTCTAGCCATGATCTAATCCAGCCCCCTCACATTACAGAGTGCTGAATTAGATCATGGCTAGAGTTTTTACAGTTCTAAAATTCTGTGAATTTTCTATGCTAGCATCCCTTTTATGACAAATAAATCACTTAAGCAACATTCTCCCTTTTTGCTGTGGAGTTTCTGATTCCATCTAAGCATCAAGCAATAGAGTCAAAGAAGAACTGGAAAATTATTTTGAGAATCTAAGAAGTGTCTATTACAAATAATTTAATGGGATGACTATTTTATTGAAGGATATGGTTTTTAAAAATCTACACACTATCTTAGAATCACAATGGTAGAGTTGAAAAGACATTTTAAAAACCACTCAGTACGATCCCTCACTTTACTGATGCGAGTTATGTGATTTCCCCAAGAAAACATTGTTTGTATTAAAGACAGTTTTATTACCTGGGTTTTTAAGCTCTAGCATACCAGAATGCCTTGAAAATTATCTTCTCATATTCACCACCAAAAATACAGAAAAAGAAAGCAGTATAAGAAAGTGGTTAAGTGTAGGCTGTGAAATTAAATTGCCTGGGTGCAAATTCCAACATCACCACTCACTGTGAGATTTTGAGCCAATTATGTAAACTCTTCCTGCCTCAGTTTTTTTTTTTTTTTTCATTTGTATAATGAGGGTTAGAATAATTGCATCTATCTCCAGTTTATCAGGAGCATTAAAACAGTAATCCATGTAAACTGTATAGATTATTGCCCGGCACATAGAAAATAATATTAGTTAGGATTAAGATTAGATTGTGTATTTAATACATTGGCTAAACTTGGTTCAACTGCACTTCTTTCACTGGTAGTCAGTATTAGAATTATTCTAAAACGATCTTTCAAAGATTGTCGATCTCTGTTAGATTATGACAAAGGTGTCCACTAGAAAAAAATAAACTCTAAAATTAATTTTAAGTAGGATGGACTCAGCTACAGAGCTGTCTTCCATTGTAACACACTGAAGTCAAGTTATTCCCTTGAAAACCCTGCAAAAAGGACTCCAAAATCACATATCAGTAATGTTTCATGCACTGTTCTCCATATTTTTGTCCCCCATTAAGCAGTCAATGATTCGAGTTTTGCCAGTGTATGGACATTGCTTTAACATCACCATATTTAACTGACAGCAATTAAATCTATTTAACACACTGTATGAATTTCAAAAGGCCTTTATGACTATTTATCTCATCTTTATGAACCTTTAAATTTAATAGCTTTGGTTGCAATAAAGGAGTGATTTTCAAAAGTTAAGCATCTCTTCAAGGCCACTGCCAGGCTGTTCAGTTGATCAAATTATGATATCACTCAGACATAGACCTCCATGTGTTCTTGCTCTTCAGCTTATCCACTAATTAATAATATGTGTGTTAGGGGTAAGGGGAGGCAGGGGAAAAGCAGACATGGTCTCCTGTCGTTAACAAGAACATTAGTCAAAAGAAATATCAGTTCAGTTTAGGGAATACAAATGCTACAGTTTTGTTCTGGTTCAAGAGTTTTAGGAGAATACACAGGTTCATTTAAAACTCAAAGTATAATAACCTGTGTTGGAGCTATCCATTTCTCTCCTTCCCCTTCTGAAATGTTAAGGTAGCCAGTCTTCAACACAGAGCCTCAGAAGATTATAATCAAAAGAACTAGCTCAGAGGGACATTCCCCTATGCACTTTTCTAACTATTCATTTTCCCAGCTGTCATTCTTCCTCCCTCTCACCACTAATAAAATGTCTGTCTCTCCCAACTCCTGGGACTGTAACAGAGTAAAATGCTCTATTATTCTTTGACTCCATCTTGTTCAGTACTGCGTTGTCTTGTATATAGACATGCTAATCATTAGAGGAATTTTGCTTGTGGCTTGAGTTTTACAAAAATGGCCTTGCCCATTTCCTTTTCCTTTACATAAAAGAAGCCTGAACTCTATACTTTCTTAAGATGGATTTGAAGTAACACTAGGGCTTCGATCTTCTCAGTTGGCACCTTCTTAGTCAATAAACCTTTCCTTACTTCAAACTCTGCCGTTTTGAGTTTTGGCATTTGGAAGTATCAGGCACACAGATTTTGGACTGGTAACAAGACCTTCATTAATCCTGTCTAATTATACTAGCCCACACCATCCACACACTACATACAAAGAAAACACACCCCACTTCGGTATTCTAATGTTTCTCACGTTCAGCTATTCATCCCCCACCCCATCAAGCACTCACCACATATTCCTATACCATATTCGTATTTATTCTATTGGACAAAATATGATTCTTTCACTAGATAATCCTTTATCTTAAAGAGAAAATCTAAGAAGACACAGCTTCAGGATGCTAAACACACATAATTCTGCTAAAAGAAGCATTAACATTTTCACTATCCATCCAAAAGACACTTAGAGAAAAAAAAAAAGAGTAAGTTAAGGTAGATTAATATGACTAATGATTTGAGGGGTGAAAAAAATTGATGAGGAAACCATCACATTCCCTAATAAATGCATCACATCACACTTTTCTAAGTACTATAAGATGATGCTAAAATTAGAGCTAAGAAAAGAAAAAACAATTCTGCCATTCTAATTGCTATAAAATTAATTCTGTGATTTTTTTTTTCAGTAAGTCACAGTGACATGATGAACAAACTGACAATCTCGTTAACGTCTTTGAGACCAAGATTTCTCAACCTCAGCACTATTTGATATTTTAAGCAGGATTATTCTTTGTTGTGGAGGGCTGCCCTGTGTATTGCAGGACGTTTGGCAGTATTCCTGGACTCTACCCAGTTGATGCCAGTAATACCCCTCCTCCAGTTGTGACAATCAAAAATGTCTCCAAATATTGCCAAACATCACCTTGGGGCAAAATTTTCCCAGATTGGGAACCAGTCTCAAAGATTAAACAGAAGACTGCTTGTCCTAGATCAGGGGGTCAATAAACAACAACTCATAGGCTAAAAGAAAAACCCATTGCCTATCTTTGTAAATAAAGTATAACTGGAACAGAACCACACTCATTCACTTACTTGTCTACAGCTGCTTTTCACTAAAACTGCAGGGTTGAGTAGTGGTGACCAAGATTGTATGACCCATAAAACCAAAAATATTTACTATCTGGTTCTTTAGAAAAAAAAAAAAATGTGTGCCAACCCTTGTCCTAGTCTACTGGTTTCAAACATTTTTCAGTGATGACAAGTTTTTATAATGAAATCTTACATAAAACTTGTGTCAGACAGGGTCCAGATGGTACATTCAACTTGGGTAATTTGAGGAAGTAAAGCATATGCAGAATAATTTTTGTAGGCATTTTCAAAGGTGTGGCAGAGTATAGAGAAATCAAAGGGCCAAGAAATCTGAGTGTTATTATAAAGGGATGAGGACCAAGATGACCCTGTAGGAAGGGGAGCTAGAAGGATTAATACCTCCCTCACAGCTTCCCACCTTCCGATCTCACACTAGTGTTCCCCAGTGGCCAAGTCTAACCAGAAGCAGGAGGGCAAGATATCCCACTAAAATGGTCCTTATAAGTCAGCCTCCCAAGTCACAGAGCAGAGCGTAGAAAGATGGAGAGTAGACATGGGAAGCAAACAGAAGATGCCCAGCATAAAGCCCTAATATCTAAAACTAATTAAAGCAAAGCTCCTGTGATAGTTAGTGGGAGAAATTAAAGGTATTAAAATCAGCACAGGTTGGTCTTATCTCTGACCCACTGACCCAAGCTGAAACTGAGAACAGTTTGAAAATCCTGTCCTAAATCCTCATTTGGCCTTCTGACTTCATTTGTCTCTTTTCTGAAACAAAATACTATTGCTGGATAGAGCGATGTTATCTTTTTCTAACAAACTGCAATCCTTAAACCCTTTTCTATCATTCAAACCTTCAACCTCAAGTTGTCCCCAAATCTCCCTGCCCTCTGATGCTCTGTTCATGTTCTCAAGCTTTTAAACATTGACAGAAAAAATTTAAGTACCCTAATTACTGAACCTACCACGATGTCATAATATTAGACAACAGGAGCCTAACACAGCTTGCTCAACTTCCCATGAGTTTCAGCACTTAACTAAAACTGCCTTGACTATCCTAATCACCAAACTTGATAGCCTTTTCTCCAAACCTCATCGACCTTATCCACTCTGCTGCAAAAGATCTCGTCATCACTCTTGATTTACTTCTTCCTCTGTCTTCCTCAGCACCATATATTCTAGGATTGTACATTTGAACTGAAGCATATTGGGCATCAATGTTTCCTTCCTGACAGTGACATTATAATTATAGGAAGCTTTATTACCAAGTGATGATGGCCTTTTCTCTTATTATATTCTAAGAAGATCAAAGTTTGAAAACTAAACATGGCATTTTCATGAACAGAGGAAATATTTTATGCTTAGCTTCAGAACATAAAATTCTTTCTGACCTAATATATCCATGAAAGGTGTGTGCGTGTGTGTGTGTGTGTGCGTGTGTGTGTGTGTGTGTGTGTGTGTGTGTGTGTGACAGAGAGAGAGAGAGTGAGAGAGAGAGAAAATGAATTTGCTGGACCTATACATACAGGGTTATTGTTGAGAGAGGTGAACAGGCAAAGAGCCAGTAAAATAACAATAAAAAAATCCCTGGCATGTGGTCAGGCATGAAGCTGTAGCTTAGGCCTTCAGTGACTCCAGCAATGAGTTAATAAGCTAGTGAAGGATGTGTCCATTTTAGATGTTCACAGGCCAAAGCACTTGAAACAAAGTGATTTACATGACCAAGTTCCCCTGAGCCAGGATCATACTCTTGTTGCCCAAGGTGGCTTAAATATTTAGCAGAGCCATCTGTAATATTGAAAAAATAATCTAAAAACTCTCACGACCACCTCCATAGAGAGTACTATAAATGCCATTGAAAAAATGAAAATAAAATGACCTATAGTGGGTGGCAAATTATTCTTCCTCCTATCACCTCTCAAAACAAAGAGCCAGAAAATAAACAGTAGATGCTCTTTATCTTTATTATGAATCAGCAGATATGGCAATTTTTCTATAGTCAGAAATGTTCATTGGGAATGAAGTAAATTTCTATCTAAAAATATGAATGTTTTCACAAAGAACGTTTATATCAGAATAAGGCAATATTAGTCCCAAAACACACAAATAAAATGTTCCTAGGATTCCAAAGTTTCTGAATAGGTGGCATACTTGAGAGGAATTTACCAACAGGAAAATCACAGCAATTCACTAGCGTGTGTAATTTTGAGTTCAGTCCTAACCCATCATTTATTGGCTAAGTGAGTTACATTACTTTCTCAAGTCTCAGCTTCTTTTATAATGATGTCACAGAGGAGAAAAAAATCCTTGTAATAAAAGACAGATTACTCAGAGAAAAACAAACAGAAGTTTGTTAACATGTATACCTTATTTATACATTGGAGATAACAAGGAAAAAATGAGTAACTCTTGGGGAGGCTTAGAACTCCCACTGAAATATCATCGTCAGCTGAAGACAACAGAAAGAAAAGTGGGAGGAGGCTAGTAATGGGAAGGTTGCCAGGAAAAATTTAGTGAACAAGGGTAAGGTTGTTATGCAGATTTAAGTCTGGTGCCTTCTCCAGTGATGAGTTTCTTGTGATTTGGAGTCATGCTTCTCTTCCTAGTACAGAAAGGAAAACATCCTTACAAAGGGAGAGTGCCTTTAGAAATGTAAATTTCCCTTACAAAAGGGTAATTTCTACTCTGTTTTCAGAGTTTCTCTTGTGTCTGCTGTTTCTCAAAATAATCCTTATGTCTAAGAGGCACGTTTTGGGGTGGTACATTCTGCTACCCTTCAATGTGATATTAAAAATGTCTGCATCCTAGGGTCACCATGAAGCTTGAATCAATTAATACAAGTAAAGTATTCAGAACACAGTTGGAACATAGAAAGTGCCCAGTAAAAATTAGCCATTATTATTTCCGAGCAATGGTTCTTCCATGTGTGGTCCCTGGACCAGCAGCAGCATCACCTGGGAACTTGTCAAATTATCAGGCCTCACCTCAGACCAACTGAATCAGAAACTCTGGGGGAAGGACCCAGTACTCTGTTTTAACAAGCCCTGTGGGTGATTCTGACAGACACTGAAATTTGAGGACCATGCTTATAGAATATAGGGTGAGAAACAGAATGAAGAAATAAAATGGAGCCACTATAGTCAAGCTGCTAAATTAGTAAAATCAGGTAGATTGAGGTATGAGGAAATGATTCTATCCCTGTGTTAACTCACCTGGGAACCTAAACTCTTCAACTTTCCACTCTTGCCTCAGTGCCTGAATATACAACAGACCTCCAGATGACTCCCTCTAATTACCCCCTGAAGGACTAAGGAAAGAATGTTCAAGATATCTATTCTCCAGACCTCTGGTCAGCTAGAAGATTACCATCTCGAACCAACCCACAGGCTAAGAATGCAGGACTGATTCTTCTCAAGAGTGTACTTTTTATTGTAAGACCTCTTAGCTTTTCTTTCCTTTCAGAACATTCTGGGTATTGCCTTATTGTCTTTATAGTTTGCAAACCCTAAGACTCTTAACTAAATCTTTACCATTTATTTCTAGCCAACGCCTCCAGACTCTTCGAGTTTGTTCAACAAGGGTACAACAGAAAATAAGCTCTAATTGGATTCATCACTAAGGACTTCAGGGGTTTGTGTGTAGTGCCTATTTAAATGCATAAGAACGCATGATTTTATTTTTTTCTAAATAACTAGAAAAAGAATTCCACCAATGGCTTGAGAACAGTAGGATTTCTGTAGGATAACTCTTACTATTGGATTTTTGACTTTGCTGGACAGAATACTTCATACCATACAACATGTTCCAAGTGATCTACTATTAAATTCTGTTAATTTATTTTATAAAGCCAAAATACAATGAAAAAGCTTATTTAAAGGAGAGCCTACAGTGTTGGTGATAATCATGAGATTGTACATTCAAACACAGCATAGTCATCATTAGTCTTAACCATTCTTATAAACAGTATTGTACAACCATAAGATTGGAGTATAGGCATATGCTGAATCAGTGGCAAAGCTAGATACAGGTGCGTAACACAGGATTCCTAAATCTGTGTATTTTGTTACTTGAATATAGTTGATAAGGTGTGTACACAGTTAAGGGTAAAATTGCCATTTAGAACAAAGTAAACCAAAGTACATATTTTGTCACTTCATCCTCACCCTGCTGCAATAGCGATTTTTCTAAAGCACACATTTAATCATGTCACCACACAACTTAAGAGACTTAAATGGCTCCCTTAAGCCTGGCATATGAACGCCTTTGTAATCTGGGACCTGTTGACCTACTTCATGGAACCCAATCCTATAATTACACTTCCTCCATGGACCCTTCCTGACAGCCCACTCCCCACCACTAGCCAGTTGGTTCCTTCTCACTCAAAGCTCCCCCGAGTACCGTGTACTGATCTCTAGTACTAATTTTTACATCGCATATAATTGTTATCTGAATGTCTGTCTCTCAACAAGACATTTTCATAATTTTACTGACTGCACAAAGTGCATTTTTATTTTTGTGTCCCCAGCAGTTGGCATGGAGCTCAGGACTAAAGAGATACTTAGTGAATAAAGACTTTCCATGAATCTAAAATGTGAGATTTATGCATGAGCCAGGAAAATACTGCAGTCATCTAGAGTCTCTCTCCACCCATGTAAAGACCAAAATCTTTAAATTTGAGACAAAGCGCCACCACTTCCAAGGTTCCAGTGTCCTCCTCACTCTAGTAGACACACTTTTCAAGACAGAACAGCCTATCCGTTGCCACCATCTTCCAGCACCCACTAAAACTCTCATTTCATTTAAGATATTCTCATCCTCAAAGTTACCCTTTTAGTTGATATGGGGGTGATATCCCTAATTTTTATCCCAGACCCTAAGTCATGAGGTTCAAGACTTAAGTTGAATCCGAAAAATAAGCTGGGTGTAGCAGTTTAGAAGCAGCCAGCCCTGCATTTGTTGGAAATACTGAGTCATCCTCCTGGCTCCAGGATCATGGTAATTACTTGTTTATCCACAACCCACCACAGCCTTGCTACCATTTCACTACCTCTCAGACCCGCATTTCAGAATATTTTCACTTCTCAACTTGGCTCTGCTCTACGACCCTGATATTTTATTCTTGTTGAATTGTTCAGCCTGAAGCCTTTCACCAGGGTCTCTGGGAGACCCAGCCAGCTGTCTAAGCCAGTTCTTTCCCTGGAGCACTCAACTCATAAGAGCTCAACTCTTAAGTATAAATGGCTTAAGAATATCTTATCTGTTTGGTTGCTCTTGATCAAGTCCCTGTCCACTACCATGTTCTTTAGGCCAAAAGATAAATTTCCAGTTTTTAAGTGAGTTGGAGCAATGGATGGGGTTTGAATGGAATGACAATAACTCTCTTTGAAAAATCTATTGTTAGTTCCCTGTTGATTTTGAGATGTCTGAGGCTCATTCTTCCTCTGAAACTTCTGTGATGCTCTTTTGCTGAGACCAATGGATGCCTAAGTTTTCTCATCTTGGCAGAAGTTCCATAAGAATTAATTTAGGTAATATAAATAATGCACGGTTCTGGCACACACCACACACATTGTAAATAATCAGTAAATGGCAATTATTGTAATTGGATTTTGAAGGCTGTATTAGTTTCCTAGGGCTGCTATAACAGGTACCAAAAACTGGATAAAAACAATACAAATTTAATGTCTCACAGTTCTGGAGGCTAAAAGTCCATCATCAGGGTGTTGGCAGGCTCATACCTTTTCTGATGTTTCTAAAGAAGATTCCTTTCTTATCTTTTCCAGCTTCTGGTGGTTGGCAACAATCCTTGGTTTCTTGCCTTATAGATGCATTATTCCAGTCACATGGCCATCTACTCCCTGCGTGTCTTCATAGCATCCTCCCTCTGCGTGTGTCTCTCTCTGTGTTCAAATGTTCCCTTTTTATAAAGATACCAGTCATATTGAATTAAGGCCTAATGACTTCACTTTAATTTTGCAACCTCGATAAAAATCTTATTTCCAACAAGGTCACATTCTGAGGTACTTGGAGTCAGGACTTCAACACATCTTTTGGGGGAGAGGGAAACAATTCAATCCATTACAGAGGTGAAGGGTAGCAAAATATGTCACCCAAAAATATGACTGTAGGAGTTTGAGACATGTCACCCCAAAATATGCTACTTTGGTATATTGATTATTTTGACCTGTAGGCACTTGAGAAACAGCAAATGCAAAGAGAGACTTTCTCTGAACTCCCCTTACCTACCTAAAGTCGTATCCTCTAAAAGGAATTCAATCGTCATAAGGCCCACAACCCTTTTGGGAGTTTCATCAACCACAGAAGATTGACTCTTATCCCAGGAGAGAAGGCTAGAAGTTAACACTACACCAGACAAACTTTGTCACAAACTATCATACCTCCCATCTAATGGATCCATTCACCTCCACAAAAACTCATTTACTTTTCCCTAAGAGGTCAACATTTTCCCTTCCCTTTCTCTATTAAGATACTATTTAAGACTGAATTCTAAGCTATTTCAGGGGGTTAAGTTACTCATTTTTTCCCTGAGTCTCTCCCAAAAGGTATACATATTAATTAAATTCTGTTTGTTTTTCTCTTGTTAACCTATTATTGTAGGGGTCTCAGCTAGAACTCAGAAGGGTAAAGGGAAATTATTTTTCTTCTCCTACAGAGGCATAGTAACACATTGTGGTGAAAACAGAAAATGGTATTTTGTTTTCCTAATAACTGACACAATTCTGTTTTGTTGACCTCCCTTTTCTTGCTAGGGAGCAGGATTTTTAATTATATTTCAGTCTAGTGTTAAAATTTTTCAGTCTGCTTTGGTTATTAAAAGTCAGACAAGTTACCACTTCAGGCTCTAGCTGTCCCCCCAAGTACACCTGCTTGGGGAGGGGGTGGGAAAGATGGCAGGGGTGTGCTGGTGAACCCGCTATCTATGGGGGAGGAAATCAAAAGGCCCCAATTTGTAACATTTTTCTGATTTCCACTGTGCGTTGAGTGCTATTTTGAGTACTCCTACCATGGCTGAACAGTTTCTACAAGGTACTGAACAATTGGCAAGATTCCCAAAAATTTAAGCTTAGTCTCATAAGCATATATGAACTGTTTCCAGTGTGTCACTGAAGGCTTAGTCTACTTTATCATGACTGCCTCCTCCCTGTCTCCTCCCCAATGCTCCAACCTGTGCTACCCCCAAAACTTCAGGCAATGGATGAGGAGGGGAGCAATGGTGACTTACTTGAGGAACTAAAAGCTGCGTATAGCAATCCTGACATTCCTTTCTGGTGGTTGTTGCTGTTTCTCCACCACCAACACAGCAGGGTCATTGGTCTCTTCTACATGGCAGGTGTCCAAGTACTGGACATGCGTTGGTCCATTGGTGGGTCCTACAGGGGTCTTTCTCTTCATAGTCTGTGCTTTGGGAAATTCAGCTTCAACTTAGCCCCCTTGCACCCATTTCCCTAGCCCTTCCCTTGGCAAATTCATCCTATGGATATTTTGAAAGTAGGAGTCACTCATCCACTAGTCAATCCTTTTTGGAGATAACTGCCAAAAGGGCTTTTGCCCCGTCCATCTTCTTTGGCATCCACCTAATGGAGGAAAAGCAAATGTCTTTGCAAATAAAATGGTGAGAAATTCAGGTGTATTCCCTCTCCTGATTAAGCCATGTCTGTCCTACCACTTTTTCCTTGCCCAATTAGTATTAACACTCTTCTGGTCCAACTTTAAGATAAGATATCATTGTCAGCACCTAACTAAGTGGAGAGGAGGGAACAGATGGCTCTGACATCACCAAATGTATGGGCAAAGGAAAGGAACAAGCCCAGAGTCCTTCTCTCTCATGGAGAGACGAGTAAGAAGAAATTGTTTCCACAATATGAATTCTGCTTTCTCCCAAAAGACATCCCCTTCTTCTCTCCCAGTCCCCTTTCAATATTGTTCACTGTTTAAAAATTGTGGCGCCAGTTTGGTCTTTCTCACAGTAGGAAGGCAAGGATTAGAAATCCCCTGGCCCAAAACCAGGCCCTTGGCTTTGGAGAATTTTGTCATTTTATTATCAAGGCTCTGTGTCCACTGTATTAGCTACCCTCTTTATCTAACTCTGGGGGTAGAAGAAGATATTAGTTATAATAGATAACATTATGAAGCAGGGAACAATCAGTACCTTATAATGCTCTGTTACATTATTATTCTAGTATTGGAGGAAAAGAAAAAAAAAACACTTGTTTTTAATCAAAACTGACCATAATCAAATCTGCCTTCCAAGCTGGAAAAAAAGTGAGAGGAACTAATTCATGTCTCTGGGAAAATAAATCTCTGCGCTGTCCCCTTTTGATTGCGGAGACTGGTGGGCGAAGAAGACAGAGACCTAGAGAAGATGTCTTACCAGAGCAAGAGCACATTCATTTGTCTTCAGATATAAAGGAAAATGCTCAGAGATTGAAGATAGGGTGGGTTTACTTCCATTTCTGAGGGGAAGGCTACAGAAGTAAAAGAGGGAGCAAAAAAGATAATAGAAAAGCAATACTGTGGTAGCTGAGGATTTTTTTTTTCCATTTTCCATTTAAGATGTTGGCTCTGCTAGGATATAAACCTCCATCTGTGACCTCGAATGCACATTAAAGACTGTTACATAGAAATGCCCGATGAGGGTATTTTTTTTTTCATGCAATACAAAGAAAAGGGGGTGAGTATGGCATTTGGTTCAGCATGGGGTAGAGAGAAGGGAACTTGCATGGGAGATGAGAGGCTACAAATATGGAATGAGTTCTCCCAGAAGCAGGAAATAGGAGCCAGCCCTGAACCGACACTAATCCCTGGGAAGATGAAAAATTCTTGAAGACAGAGAACAGAGGGTCTGTGCTGACATCTGGGTTTTATTATTAATACTGTTGTTATTGTTGCTCTCCATTAACGGAGCCAAACAGACACACACGACACAATTCCCAACAACATCAAAGGCACAGAGGCTCCTACAGCTGGCCCAGGGACTTGTGAGAGGTGTCATTACCCATGCTCTACCTGCCCCTAGGAAGCACTGTCTTTTATTCATAGTCAGGGACACACGGTGGAAAGCTTGTAAAACGCCACCATTTCCTGGGGCTGACAGGTGAGGAGCCAGGATCACCCCACGCCAGTTGCTGCAAATGGCTACTATTGTTCTTCAATCTTTAACTAATAGAAGGTGAACAGCAGGTGCCCTCGAGGTGGCCCTTCCTTTTCCAGAAACTAAAATCTGTCACAGAGCACTGCACCTCCGCAGAGCTGAGTAACTCTAAGCCCATCTGCTCCTACTGTGAGGCACACAGTCCCTGTGTCCTGCTGACCCGCTTGGCAGCAACTTTTCCTGCGCCATGAAAACAGCACTTCTGTCCTTCTTTCTTCTCTGTGCAGGGAGAAAACTCAGCAGCTAGGACTTTGGTCCATTACAGTTGTAAAATGTACTTCTCTAAAGAGGCAGCATTAGAAATTCTTTTCTAATAAACTTTTTTACTAGGAGTTTCACATCTTGTCATCTGACACGTCTTCAGGATAGCTGCCACAGCTCTGTAACCTCAGCAGCAAAGCCCTCAGCAGACTATATTTCAATTTGTGAAATTCAAATCCACTAATATTTACAAGGTTGCTGGTGGCCAATGTGCCTTCCACACTGTCATAAAATGAAGCAGGAACATGAGAGTTTTGTGGTGCGTATGTATAAGCCACTGACAGTCAAATACCTCACAGACTTTTTTCCAGAGACTCAAGCGGTTTTTAATTTGTTCTTTTTTCCCTACTTTTAAAATTTTCATTTTTCTAGTTACTTATTTTCTTCAAGGTGGAATAAAAGCTTTTAACATTTGAATTCCACAAAAGAGGCCTAATGACAAACAACTACTTTAAGCTTCCCAAAGCAACTATGTTAAAACATAACATAGCAGTTTCCAGATACAATTTCTTATCAGGAGTGCTTTGGTGTAGATTTACACTACGCACTTTTGACTTTTTACTCAGAAAAGTCCCCGCAGTTTGCCCAAAGGTGTAGTACTGGGTATTTTCAATAAAGAGGTCTTTTATTATTGGGGTCAATCATTGCACAAACTTGAATAAGTAACAAAGTTTTTGTATATCTCCGCTATCTCTTTCACAAAATTAGGTGGTTGTGAGATCTGCTGTCTAGCTAATTCCAAGATGAATCACCATGGTATACAAACAAACATCAATCCTCGATATAACTGGCTCAATATGAAGCCAAAATAATTTAAAAATGGAAGATGGAAGGGAAAGAAATGGAACAAAGAAGAGGCAAAGGAAGGAAAGGAAATAGGATTAGATATTAGGGAACCTCCAGGCTCTCACCACATTTTCCATTCACATCTCTCTCTTGTTAGAAAATCTGCTTTAAAAATGGAAACCCCAAATTTTGGGGGGTATACCATAGGCTGAGGATATGTGGACAGTCTTTACACTTGTTAGTAACTAGTTTGTTTGACCAATTTCGTAAACCCAGTATCTTTCATATAAAGGTATATAATAGAGGCCCCAATAAATATTTGTAGAATAAGTGAGGTATTTAATGTGGTAACCATTGGATAAAATGTTGATAAGGAAGTGAATAGATCAGGTGGTGAATTCAAGAATCAATATCTGTGTCATTAGAGTGGAACAGCCAAATCTGATGTGCCTCCCAAAGTGATGCAATGTGAAGTGCACAACAACATCTTCTTGCAAAACTTGAACTGCATCAACTTCCGGTTGAAAAAGAAAATGAAAGCTGGGGGAACAAGTTAAACACTACTTCAAGGAAACAGGCAAATCCAGAATGTTGGACATTCTACAGGCAAACTCACTAGTATCTTCAAGAAGTCAGTGACAAGGAGAGAGAGAGAAAGAGACAGAGAGAGAAACAGAAACAGAAACAGAAACAGAGAGAGATATTACTGCTACTCGGGACCTTGACTGGATCCCAGTTTTAACAAATAAATTATACAAAGACAATCGGGCAGATTGGAATGTATATTGTGTATTAAACAACTCCAAGGATTTATTGTTTAGTCATGGATAATTGTGACATTATGGTTATATAAGAAAACCTCATTGTATTTAGAGATGCATATTGGAATAGAATAATGTAATATTTGAGATTTGCTTCAAATACTTAACACACACATAAAAGGAAGGAAAACAGATGAACCTTGTGTGGCAAAATCATTATCATTGCTGGATCTCGGTGATAAGTGTAAAGATAATATATGCATAGGGATACATTTTGTTTGTTACACTCTATGCTTTATGTTTGAATCTTTTATAATATAATTCTTTTCAAAAGAAAATACCTTGGGGAAAATTCTGACCAGGAATTGCAAAAAAGAGCTTTTAGATGCTAGAAATGCTACCTGATCTGGGTGGTAGTTACACAGATGTGCATATATGCAAAACTTATCGAACTATATACTTAAGATTTGTGCTCTGTATTGCATTTAAGTTGTGCTGCATTAAAATAAACAAGCTAGTCTACATTTTTAGTAAGTAAAAGTAAATTAAATGAACACCTGCATGAGTAATTAAATGTAACACATATCTGCTGCCCTGGTCCCATCAGTCACGTCCACTTAAGAGATTCCTGAGAATTCCTGGATCCATTCTTTAACTGAAAATCAATGACATTCAGTCACTGGGAACACTATCTCCATGTTTCAGAAGTTGGAAAAACTATCACCCAGTTTCTGGGGTGACAGGGCTTGAAAAAGAGACAATTATAAGCATTGGCCTTGAGTCATCAGCATCTCAGAGCCCTGGAAAAACGTGGAGAAAGAACTGCTGTTGGGCAAAGGGATAGCAGGAGAGAAACCCGGGGTAGGCATCAGAAGAAAGGACAGTGACTCCCTTGGGGTGGATCCCCCACCCCAGGTCTGTGGCTCAAAAAATGTGTATAAACACAGACAATCACACCTTCACCAGAAGATCCTGGAACAACTGTTGATGCTGCTCCCATCTGCAAGAAAAGAAAGTGAACAGCTATCAAAGGTCCTTTTCCATGTAGACCATAGAATAAAAAGAATGGTAGACAGGTGAAGCACTAACACCTTAGTGTAATTAGTTTACTGTAATGACTGACTCTGACCCCTTCCGTTTGTAGAGGAGAGAATATTAAAGAGAAGGGAAGACAATGCCTGAAAGGAAGGGAGGAGAACTGAGGCGGCAGGCAGCCCTGATGGTGATCTCTGCAGAGCCTTTGGGGTTATTCTTCCCTTATCTTTAACATTTGAACACACTTTCACAACTGAATAGCATTATGGTCCAGTCCTACAAGATCTAAGAAGTCTGACGGCCATCCCCTTCAGTTCACACTGGCAATGCCTCTGCTGATTTGGTCCATGGTTCACAGCATACTACTCTCCCAACAAACAGTTGTTCCACCACACCCTCGTTGCACTCTGCAATATAGACACAGAGAATTTTCCAAATCTTTAAATTCTGGTTCCTTTTTGCTTAATAGTTCCTTCTACAATTCATCTCTCTCTTCTTGCATTTTACTATAAGCAGGCAGGAGGAACCAACACTTTGCTTAGAAATCTCCTCAGCTAAATACTCGATTTCATCACTTGCAATGTCTACTGTCCACAAAACACTAGAATATTAACACGATTCAGTCAGGTTCTTTGCCACTTTACAATAAGGATTGCCTTTTCTCCATTGTCACATAACATGTTCCTCAGTTCTGTCTGAGACTTCATCAGAATGACCTTTACCATCCATATTTCTACCAACACTCTATTCACAATTATTAGGTATTTTCTAAGATGGAAGCTTTCTCTACAGCTCTCCTCTTTTCTTTCTGAGTTCTCACCAAAATTCTTTTAACAGCCCCTTCAATGGTAATCTTGACTTTTCTGGCATGCACCTCAAAACCCTTTCATTTTCTACCCATTACCCAGTTCCAAAGCCACTCCCATATTTTATGGTAATTGTTACAGTCTTCCCACTTCGTGGTGTCAATTTCCCTATTAGCCTGCTTAGGCTGCCAGAACAAAATACCATAGATGGGGTGCCTTAAATAACAGATATTTATTTTTTAATAGTTCTGGAGGCTGGAAAGTTCAAGATCAAGGTACTGACAGATTCAGTGGCTAGTGAGAACCTTCTTCCAGGCTTATAGAGAGAGGAAGCCTTCTTGCTGTGTCCTCACACGAGAAAGGAAGCTCTGGTGTCTCCTCCTCTTCTTGTAAGGGCACTGATCCCATCATGGGGCTTTATCTTCATGACCTCACCTAACCCTGGTTACTTTCTAAAGGCCCTACCTCCTAATATCATCATATTAGGGGTAGGAATTCAATATGTGAATTTGGGGGGACACAAGCATTTAGTCCATAACATTACCACAGCATAATTTAGTTTATTCTGATGGAAACAAACTCTACAATAAGAAAAGACAACATTCGGATGAAGCCAACACTATGGATAACAAAGTGGGAAAATGAACAGGGTTCTTGACATCACTGAACCACGGGACCAACTCTCACTTGAAGGACATTCTAATGGTAGACTTGCCAATTATATAGGAAACAAACTTCCTTATAATTTAGGCTTATTTAAATCAAAATCACTTAACTGGTACACAGATGATGATCTGTGTTATGTGACCTCCTTCCCTCACCCCCCCCCCCCGACAGTGGTCATATCTGAATGGAATAAGAGAGGGCACCAGACCTTTGAGCAAATAATATGCAGGCTGGGCAGTAGTCTATGAAATAGCCGTATACAAAAGCTCTGTCCAATAAGAACATTATATCCAGGCAAGTGACTGACCAAAATCAACCCACCTGGCTTCAAGTCCTTCAGTAAGACTACTGGTAGCAGCAAAAGTAGTTGACCCAGAAGAGAAGAGCTGTGCGTGGGGGTGGGAGCAGGACGGGTGCAGATGGGAAAGTATGTCTCTCTCCCCCCAATACTGTAGCATGACCCCAAACCATTTAAAAATTCCCCAGCATTCAGGGAAAAATTACGAGTTAGAAAAATGTGATAGAATGTGAAATAGACGTGATAGCACCTGAAATCAATTACATAAATTGTGGCATACAGTCACGGTTTTCATTTTCTATCACAGAATTAGAAGTCACACTTCTTCTCCATTATGAGAGAAATCAGAAAGAAAGAAAAATTATGAGTACTCTCTGATATCCCTACTCCATCCGATTGTGCAGCCCCTGCCATCACCAGTTTGGTTACACCATGCCTTGTAGGAGGGAGGCACTTGTAATGATGCAGCAACAGCCGAGAAAGAAACTGAGGCCTGGGCCTGCCATCAGGAGGGTTACAAGACAAGTGGCTAGAGACGAGCAATATTCTCACTCACCAGTCAGTCGCCAAATGCAAATCAATCAGGGAAGCCCAGTTACACGCCTGTTCCTGTTTTTCTGTGATGCTGGCTCTGGGTAGAGATCTCCAACTTCCTTATTTCCACATGTCCTTCCAATAAACTCCTTAAGAAGAGAGGTACCTCTCTTCTTCGAAAACTCAACACTATTTTCAATAAATATCCAATTTTTCCAAATAGCTCTCTCAAAGAGGGAGTCTTTCTTCCCTCTAATGCATTTTACTCTTATTTTTTAAGGGTAAAAAAATGAATCTTTTCTCCCAGAGCAACATTTGTTTAAACAACCCTGAGCCTAGTCTGAAATCATAGTTGTTGCATCACTTGTTTCCACCAGATGGTGCTGTCGCTGGTTCACGCACCCCGGTGTCCCGCAAAACTTAATCTCATTACTGAATAAACACCAGCAACTGCTTTACAGAGAGAGATAACTGCTTCTCCCCCTTCCTGAGACATTACCACTGCCTTAACAACTACCATCTCCGTAACTGACCTGCTGGACACTTACAACTCTCTCAGAAGGTTTGTTATTGAGCTAAGCCCTCTCTCCGATGAAATGGTGTTTGTTCTCTTAGAATCTATTAGGGGAGGTGACCATTTAGCAAATGATCACACAAACACGTAAACACCAACTCTGATTTGTGCTACTGAGGATTTAGTTGGTTTAGAGGGAGAAGAAAAAATCAAGTGATCCCTTTGAAAAGTCCCTGGTTTCAGCGATCAACTACACGATGGCCCCCAAAATTAAATCTCTAATCACCTTCACTTCCAAGTTGCATATATATATCCCTAATTGATCTACCCACTTCATTGTTTCAAAGGCGCATACCAATACATGTGCAGCACTGAATTTGTGATCTTCCTTGGTCTGATTGGCTGCTACCTCAGTATCCATGAGTGGCACAAGCCATATATTCAGTTGTGAAACTCAGAAAACTGAAGAGTCTTTGAATCCTCCTTAATCCTTGGGTGCATAGACAGTCTAGCACCAAATCCTGCCGATTTCATCTACCAAATCTGACAGTGTTTCTCCAGATCAGTGATTCTCCAAGTGTGGTCTACAAACTAGCATGTTGGTACCTTCGGGAACTTGTCAGAAATGCAGATTCCCAGGCCAGCAGCTTCAGACCTATTAAATAAATCAAAGGGTCCCAGAAATCTGCATTTTAACAAGCCCTCCAGGGGACTGGAAATCCACAACAGTTTGAGGACCACTGCCCTACACCCGTAGCCTCTCTGCTGTTGCTATGAATTGATCCCATTATTTCTTATTTGGGCTACTGTAGTGGCTTTGCAATTATTCCTTCCCACATCCAAGTAAAGCCTTCTTCTAGGGTGACTGTCAACCCTGGCAGATATTAAAAGCTACCGGGATCCACTTTAAACCAACTAAATCCGAATCTCTGGGGTTGGGGCCCCGGGCTTTTGTATTGTTCAAAGGCTGTACCTTGTAGGCCAAGACTGAGACCACTGCATTAATCCATCCTAACTGGCAGCCAGACTGATTTTTTAGAAATGCAAATCTGGTTTTAAAATTACCCCACATAAACCCGGCCAGAATCAAGCCCACATTCCTAACACCTACAAGGCAGGCAAGTGATCGCCCCTGCACTAAAAGCCACACACCACACTGGTCTTCAGGCTGAGGCAGGACTCCGGCAAATTCCTCCGATTGTTGGGGAAACTCAAGCCCTACACTGAGAGAGAACAGGGTTCTTGGTGGAGCATATAAAAAAAATTCAAATCCACACCAAAACTAGAGTCAAAAAGAGAAGAGGAAATGCAAAAACAAGAGTAGGAAAAGACAAAAAAGCCTAGACAAGGGGAAAAGCCCTCAGTGCTGGGATTTCGGTTTATATATGATTCTTTAGTTCCTGTGAGTCAGTTTAGAGTTTGTGTGCCCATTTTCCTTTGATATGGACATACAATGAGGAAGGATAAGATTATGTGGTGTGAAAAGGTAAGAATATGTAGTATGAAAAGCCTGTTGGCAATTCCCAGCCTGTGATCCACAGGTTCCCCATGGTTTTAGCCGTAGGGAATGAGTGATTTTAATTTGTGCGGGGCGCCACTTAAAGATTCTGTTTTTCCTGTTTTCCCTTCAGGGTGTGGGGAAATGGGCTGTTAGCAATCCCAGCAGAAATCTTCCTTTGTTCTTCAGGTTTCCTTGTGGTCTGGCTGCAGGCTGATCAGTAAATAGCAGTCTCTGAATACTTCTTGATTTAACATTTTAGTTCTCTTGTCTCCTCCCTATCCGGGCAGGCTCCTTGCTTCCTCTTCTCTGAGAGTTTTGCACTTGCTGCTTGCTCTCTTGGCCTAAATTGCTGTCTTATCCCTTTTGCCTATTAATCCTTATTCATTCTGTAGATCGCAGTTCCATCTTCCCTTCCACAGGAAAGTCTTCTCCACTCTCCTTTGTCACCGGTAGAGTGGGCTGGGGAGGATCCTGATATCCCACTTTGCCTAGGAAGTTCTGATATATGGACTTAGGGCTTATGAATTTCTTTATTTACAATTTTAGATTTACTTATGATTATGTAATTCTTGTCCTTCTTCCTCACTGGATTATAAACTCCGAGAGTTTGACACAAAGGTCATGTTAACAAATATTTCTTGAACAGTTTTTTGACGTGGACACTAATTAGCATTCCCATTTATACATGGGAAAACTAAGTCTAGAGAGCTTAAGCATCTTGCCCAGATCACACAGCTAGCAAACAGTATGGCTGGAATTTGAACCAAGGTCAGGGATTTTTCAACATCATAGCCACCAAGCTCTGCTGGAATTGCGATTTCTACTGAGTGCCTGAGTTTCCACAGTAGACCAAGATTAAGTTTTGCTTGGTTCTTATTAGAACCGAGCTCAGCTTGAAGATTATACATTTATTTCCTTTACATTGAAATTGCAATCTGCTCCAAGGAAATGAAGTTTCTAGCTCTCGGAGTATAAAGGGCAAATGTGTGGGAGAAGCCAGAGATCAAACGGTCAAGTATACTTGTTACGGAATTTTTCATGAGCTGAATTCAAATGCTATCAGTGGAGCAGCTCTCTCTTGAATTTGAAAGAGTGAGAACAAAGGGTGAGGGGAAAGGCAGCTGCTGGTTTGTAATCAGGAGCCAAATGGAACAGTCCAGGCCTGGGAATATGAAGTAGATAGATACAGCCTAGGGCTAAGACATATGTCACAAGAGAAGCTAAGAAGCTGCTTCTCCCTCAGCTCAAACACAAGAGAAACACATCATTCTCCAAAGTTCATCAGAGGATCCCCTCCACTTATACCAGCTGCCCTTCCTCTTTCTGCCGTAAGACTGAATTAAAACTCCAGGAGGTCATTTTGCCTCTTGGATTCTCAGTTTTCTCCTACACAAAATGAGGAAGTTCAACTTAGAAGACCTTGAAAGATGCTCTCAGCTCTAAAATTCTATGGTTCTATGACCCATAGCCAATGCTGTTAGGATTGACTCCAAAAAGATAGGAATACACATGGATATCTGTAACAATCCCCTTTTCAAACAGAAAAAGGACGGCCTATTGATGCTATTCCTCAACCCCTACTGCATCTGATTCATGAAAAAAAGTGCTTTAGGTCACATCCAGCCTGCTTTGAAGTCTAAATTGAAACATGAAGTTCAAAGCAAAATGAATCCAAAGCAGAGTGAATGCCACTAATCTAACAATTCCCAAAAGTGAAGTAAACTAAAATATTATTACAGAAACACAAGCATTTAACAGGGAAAAAAATTGGTAGCAATTTTTAAAAAATAATTTCATTTGCTTGCATTAGAATGAATTGCGTATCATTTCAGACAAATCAGAATAAACCTAGATTGCAGTTAACATTCATGAAACACAGTGTATTTAATCTATATTTTACAGTCGAATCAAAACATTTTTATAAGGTTTATATCAGCACTAGGAATGAGTAGCTATGAGGCAGGACCAGCTAGAAAACTGAGATGAATTCAGCTCTGAGGTGCCTTGGCTCATGCTATTTACTTTGTCTAGAATGCTCATTCCCCAAAATTTACCTAAAGAACTCCTGCCATTTTTTTCAACCTGTCGCCAACCTGAGAAGCAGTTTTAAAAGATGGCCCCTAGATTATTTGACCTTCCTCCTTTCAAAACATAGTCTATGTTTCTTCCCCTTAAACTTGGGCTTTATAACTTCTCAACAAATAGAATATGATAGAAGCGATGCTGTGCCAGTTTTCAGGTTCAGGCTTTAAGAAACTGGCAGTATTTACTTTCTGACTTGGAAACCGGCCACCATGCTGTGAGGAAGCCAAACAGCCACATGTAAAGGCCGTGTGTAGGTGGTCCAGCTGACAGTCACAGCTGAGATCTCAGTCTATAGCCAGCATCAACTGCCAGACACGTGAGTGATCAAGCTCTCAGATGATTCTGGTCCCCAGTTTTTGAGCTGCCCCAGCTGACACCACATGGTGTAGAAATAAGCTGTTCCCATCCAACCCTTTCTAAATTCCAGCTTCATGAGCAGATTAAATTGATCATTGTTCTCAGCCCCTAAATTTGGGGTGGTTTGTTATGTAGCAATAGGTAACAAGGACAGAAGCCTTCCTTAAATCCTCACACCACTGCCACCATTGCCATCAGTGTGATAGTCATGAGGGCAGTTCACAATTATTTCCATTCTCTCTTCCTTCTGAGTACAAGACAGAAACTCAGTTCCCACCTACTTTGAATGTACACATGGTCATATGATAGATTATGGCCTATGGCATGTGACTAGAAAGTATATATATGAATTCTGGGCAGAAGCTTTAAAATCTGTGCAATCTGCCAAGCTCCCTTCCCCTGTCACTGTGTTGGTGGAAGCCCACACAGAAATGAATCTCCCATCAGCTAGACTCCCTGATGAGACTAGGACAAGCAGGGCTGCATTGTCAATCCATGCTGGACATACAGCCTGAAAAAAAAAATTATTTGTTGAGTTAAGCCACTGAGATTTTTTTCAAATAATTTATTACCAGCATATAACCAGGTTTCTCAATGGTAGCACTACTGATACTTTGGGTTAGATAATTCTTTGTTGAGCATACTATCCTTTGCATTGTAGGATATTCAGCAGCTTCCTGGCCTCTATCCACTAGAGGCCAATAGCACCACCTCCTCCAGTTGAGTCAACCAAAAATGTCTCCCAACATTGCCAAATGTCCCTTAGATGGGGCTCCACTTTAGAATCACTTACCTAGATGACTCCAACTAATACAACCATCACCGGGCAGAATGAAGTGCTTCCTCTTCACACTTCAAAAGCCCTTCATAGACACTTTTCTATAGTACTCCTAGTATCTACAATATTGAATTACAGTCAGTTCCTTGGACTCTGTCACCCTGAAGACTGTGACAGCAGATGGAAAAGTAGAACAAGAGCAATGATCTACCTAGAGCTTGAGTTTTCTGTTAGCAGTGTGCCAAGTGAGGTGGCTGGAACTCACAGTCTCCCCCAGCAAGGCAAGGCGACCCAGTTCAGAGCCACCACAAATGGTTGTGCGGTGCACAGATTGCACGACAGTACCCAACCACAGGGATAAGTGGTGACTGAGATTCATCCTACTCTGCTCACTATGCGGCCTCCATGCAGAGGGAGTTCTCAGTTATCTGTCTGAAGAAGAGTCTTTATAAAAACTTCACTCCAAGGCCAGCAGCTGCTCTGACCCAGGTTGTGGGGGAAACTGGGATACATCCACACAGAACAGAATGAGAAAATCAAAGCTGTCCTGCCTGATGTTCACACAGACATTCACTTTGTCCTGAATCTTGGAAAGACTTGGAAAGCTTCTTCAAGACATTGGACAAAATTAAGTAAAAGAAACTCAAGTTAAGACTGTCTAGTTTGAACATAAACATAATGAAAAGTTAAGTCTCCTTCCTACTCCTGATCCCTAACATTCCCTCCCAGGGCCAGGCATTGTCATTATTTTCTTCTGTGGCCTTCCAGAGGAACACCAGGATAGATATATACTGTATACACTGCACGTATCTCTATCTACATATGGAGTGATATGCATATATAAGACTCCCTCTCTTTTTAAAACACAAGTGTCAGCATACTTTACACATTGTTCTGAATCTTTCTTTTAAATTTAAATATGCATCTTAAACACTGTGCCTTATCATTACATGCCTCATTATTTTAAAGGCACAAATTTCATTTTATGGATTGATATACTGTATATACTCTGTATCGATGGAAATCTAAGTAGTCACCAACCTTTTACTATTAAAATCACTGCTTAAACCAATAATTTGGGACATAAAAAAAAAGACTGTCTAGTTTGTGTCAGATAAATTTTAGCAAGATTCCCTAAAATTGATTATTTATCTGAATCAAACTAGATCTCAATTAAATAACCCAAAATCCCTAAGCCCTAGTGTGGGCCTGTGGGACTCTCTAATCTGTGTAAATTAAGTACCAATTAGAACCATTTATTAAAGTTTCCATGTAAAATGCCAGCTAAACTGTATACATTAGTGCATGTTGAAATTAGCCCTTGTGTAAATTGTTTCCAAAAGCACACAGCCAGTAGGAATCTCTGCAATTGCTCTTTATGATATTTCCCTCTGGTTTTGTTCAAGTGGCACTTCTGGATGTTGTAAATTAGCTACCAAAGTCACATAGTGCAGGGTGGTGACATGGTCAGTGGAAGTCCAATATCAATACAGGCAAGCCCCAGAGTGCATTCCTCATACCCACTACTGATGCCCCGACCATTCTGCACTCGCCTTCCCACCCCTACACAACAAACACTATGATGCTTGATGGCTGATTGTATTTAATTGTATTTTTATCAAATTACCACCACTTTCCATTCCGATAGTAGAGCAACCTGACCCACTATCTTCTCCTTGGGCAACTTTCCCAAGAAGTTGCCAAATGCCACATCTACTTCGTCCTTCTCCATTTCGGTCTATTTCAATCCAGAGAAACTCTACCTTCAGGATTTCCATATGCTCTTAATTATCATTCCTTCTACGTTAGGGAAAATACAGTTCATCTCTGTTATCACTCTTTGCTTCCCTTTTCTTCTTATATTGTTTTCTCCTTTCCTCTTTTGCTTCCTCTCTTCATTATTACTGTCAATTCAAAAATAGCCCCGATCATGATTGACAGGCATTAGAGAAGTCTCAGTGATAATCATCTATCAAGAAAAAGAACAATTTTTAAATTGAAATGCACATGAAGTCCCCAGATGCCCCATTTAAAAAACTCCACTCACCTCTACCTAAACCTATCTTCCTCAAGAGGCCAAGTTAATGATAATCTACTACTTATTAATAATGCTCTGCAGCAACATTGACAACAATGTTTTGTCATTTTCCACTGTTTTACTGACATTATGCTTTTTTCATTCAGCCTTCTTGGCTTGGAATGACATGCTTTCAATTTTTTGCCTTTGAAAAACCTCTGTCATGTAAGCCCTTGCAGAATCAATTGTTCCTGCCTCTGTACCCCTCCATCAAATTGCTTTCATTGCTATTTAACACCTATTTCATTTTGTCTTGCATTATTTGTATTTGTCTTTTCTCCTTAGCTTCCAAGGCCCTTGAGAGACTGAGCCCTGTTAACATTTGTGAAACCTCTTTACTGGGAGCACATCCGTCCGGCACACGGTAAACGAACATGAAATATATAGTGACATGAAAATAGGCTTCTGTAGGCTGGACTAGAAACCTAAAGTTCACTCACAAAGTTATCTTTCTCCAAAAATACACTGGTTTTCAAACAATTAATTTATTGTTTTGTTTATATCCTACTTTATTCAATTATAATTTCAGACAGCCTATAGATACTTTCACAATTTTTTTTATAGTGGCATATTTTGTAAACTTAACTCAGGGTTAAAGATCAATGTCAAGGAGAATGGAAGAGCCCAGATATGTGGGCCATAGAATCTTATATAGCCATAAATTTAGGCTACAATTTTGGCTTTGAGCTTCCTGACAGCCAAAGCACAAAGGAAAATATGTTCAATTACATGCTTCTCACTGTCCAGAAAGAGAAAACATACCATTACTTGAGGGTAGCAAAATTCTCCTGGCACTGAGTTCTGAAACAAAAGCTCTTATATAAGATTTCTCACAGAGGATATTGAATAAGCACACGTTGACTCTTAGTTGGAATTTTGGTGCATAATTTGTTATTCAGACTGTTAATGAAGGGTCAAGGGCCAAAGTTATTAATAAGTAAACCTATGTAACACCTAACATAACATCCTATTTTGTTGCTGGTTTGTTGGCTTTGTTTGTTTGTTTTTAATAACAATAAAGACATTTGTGTTTCTGCTTTGTAGTAATTTTGAATAGGGAATTATAGACCATTGACTCAATATTTCGGAGGTTTAACATGGGTTTAACAAGAATATTTAAAAAGGGTATTGAATAACTTGCATTTAATCTTTAAACCAAAGAGATTACTAAAATAGAAATAAATTAAAACTCTAATATGAAAAACTCAAGATTTTCAAAATCAATAACTTCATTGAATTTTAGTTTCCTCATACTTTGAAGCAGCAATTCCAGAAAATAAGGATTCTATTTGGTAAATAGCATACAAATAGCATACAATTAGAGAAGGCAGAGGCCAACAAGAAGCGGAGAAAGAGGGATTTAAAAAGATTAGTCAACCTCTTTGGAAGCTTCCAAGGGGGCTATTTGGGTCTCATTGTCAGAAGTAAATCAGCCCTTGGATAGTAACTAAAATCCCCAGTTAATATACAGGGTGCTTATCCAAGCCAAGATCAACTGTGCTTTAAATTTCATTTTAAACATTTGGTGGGGGGGGTGGGGAGGGGAGTAAATCGGTTGAACAATAAATATAGCCAGAACAATAAATCATAGCACAATTTTCTAAATGTGTTTTTCTTACAGTTTGCCAGCTTTTACAAATCCTTGCATGCTTATTGTCAAGTACAAGATGCCATCATTCCCTCTAAAGTTATTCAACATGAAAACTGATAGCACGGTTTTACTAATTCTGTTTTCTACCAATCACTTCCAAAATATTCTCTTGAACCCAAGAGAAAAAACTCAGACTTATTTACAGCGCTCTAGAGCATGAGAATGCAAAATGTGAAGTGTTCACCCCCAAAATAGTATACTAATAAAAATAACCAGACTTTTGAGTCACTCCCCCGTTAGTGGTTTTATTTTTAGAGTTCTGTGCTGTTACACAGGAAAAACAGTGGAGATGAGAACGCAAATAAACTACTAAGCAAAATATATCAAGAATTTATTTGAAATTTGAGCAGAATTTGAAATTGAGCTTCACTGATACTTATTGTAAGGTAACTATATGGTGAAACTATTAGAAGAAAATTCGTTTAGTAATTAAGCTGACCCAAGGGTACACATAACTAGGAGTGCTAATCCAGTGAGCATATGTTTAGAAAGAAGAATGAAATATATAAATTAATCCAATGCATCTCAATATACCAACCATAATTCCAGTTAGGTTATAAACTCGTGAGCAAGAACTGACCATTACAAACAGCCAGGGATATAACATAATATTTATTAATGGAATATTACCTTTTATTAATGTAAAAGGTAGCACTGAAGAAACAATCTGAGAAGCTTAATGTAATATAGCTGAAGAAAGATAAATATCTAAGGACTCCTAAACTAAGTTTTCCTTGTCAACCTTTGGTTGCCCTTTGTTCTATTTAACAATGATGCCTCAGCCATCCAAGGAAACTTTACATATTTGAACTCCAAAATGCTAATCCTTCACCAATCTTTATGCATTATTTATAAGGCTAAAGATATTGGAATACATTCGTTTTTCAAGTGTAGTCCAAATAACATAAAAAATTATTTCGCAGTTAGGGTCAGACTGCAGTGCAGAGCACACAGACTTCTGCTGATTAACATGGACTTCCTGTACATATAGAAAGAGGCAAAGTCAGCAAGAGGTGTTTGCCACCCTGAAACCTCTGACTAAGGGCAGAGTAGCATGGCTGCGTTTCTGGTTTGACTTGGACATCATCCAACCCTGAATGAGATTATAGTTTTGAGGAGGTGCCATGTTATCAGCAGATCCATGTTCGAAAATCTCCCCACCCTTGCTTCGCTTTGAGGAAATATAGTTCAAGGCTAAACGAAACTTTCCAATTCCACTGGATGTTTGCATTTCTTTGCCTGAGAATCTAAGCTTGAAGTAGACCACCGACAGGGATTTGCCAGTTTTGGTGTTCATAAATTGATCAAGCAGCTAGTTGGTGTGATCAGTCTTATGTGTGTATGCGTGTGTGTGTGTGTGTGTGTGTGTGCGTCTGTGTCTATGTACATGTGCACCCCCAGGTTTAGGAAGGGGAGTTGGAAGTCAGTGTCTTCAATGCCTTAAAATGCGCAAGGAAAGATAGTAAGAGACTGAGGCGAGATAAGGCAAACCTGAAGCCAGGTTTTGGTCTCTGTGCTTCTCAGCCAGATACCATGAATGCTGTGAAGGAAATGAGAAGGGTGTGTGTAATAAAACAGCTGATTTAGAAAGATACAAGTGAGGCCGCACAGTGGGCTGATAGTGAGGTTACTGGGAAAGAAATAAGGCAATTCTTCTAAGCAAAGGAATAATGAAAAAGAGACAAGACAATACAGTGGGGAAATATATGGTACTCTAGCTCGGTGGTTCTTAAACGTTAGGGTACATCAGAATCACCTGGGGGGCAAGAAGCTTGATAAAATACAGATTTCTGGGCCCCATCCCCAAAGAAACTGATTTAGTAAGTCTGGGATGGCACCCGAGTATTTGAATTTCTAACAAGATCTCAGGTCATACCTTTTCTGCTAGTCCAGGGACCACACTTTTTAAGTTATAAGACATAGATGCTGACACATCTGAATCTGAAGGCCCGCTTTGCTCTTTCCTATTGTGCGCCTTTGAGAAAATTACCTAGACTCTCTGAATCTTGGTTTTCTCATCCTTACAATAAAAATGAAGATATATACTTCATAAGAGTGTCATAAAAATGAAAGGAAATGACATATTTGAGGCACCCAGGACATAGTAGAAATTTTACAAATACTTTCATCTCTACAACTCTGAGGGCAGAGGAAGAGAAATGGAATCATGACCCAGAAGGAGCTCCAGGAAAAAGGACAAGGGCAGTGTGCCCAGAATCTAAAGCAGTGTTTCTCATTCCTGGACACGCATCAGAATCAGCTGGTGTGCCATTTAGAAGTGGAGATTTCTGGGCCGCATCCTCCAGTCAAAGGACCAAGTAGAATCAGTGGAACTGGCATGGAGACGGGGTGATTCTGAGGCCGGCCGGACTTGAGCCCAGAAACATAAAGAAATGTAAGTCTGTTTCCAAGACAGAGTCCTGGATAGCAGAGACCAAGCAGGTGACTCAGGGAACTGGGGACAAAGTTGTAGATTTGAGGACAGAAATGGATTCGGGAGGAAGAAACCAGAGAAAGCAGCTTGCAAAGAAAGGGGAGTGGCTAGAGGATCAGTTTGAGTCTGTGCTTAGGTTACCAAACTTTGACCTGCACTTTGAAAAAGGCAGATAAACAGATTATAAATAATGTCTAAATAAGCACGTGATTACAACCCCTCACCATGAAGAAAGGGTGAACTCTGAAATCAAATGGATTATGTTGATTTTTAAAAGTGAAAAAGGTAGGACAAGGAAATGAAAAGTAACTGAGAAAATTCCAGAAGCCTCAGATCCTCAAGCAGTAGTCCTCGATTTATGTTTACTCTCCTCAGATCAATTTCAATGTTACAAAACAGAAAATTATTAACCGACCAGCATCAACAGGAACAAAGACAAGGAGTTTTCTATTCTGGGATGCCTCGTTCATTCTATTATTTCCCTAGGCCCTCAGGCACCGTTAGAGTGTGTTTCTCAGAATGCCAGCTCTAGAGAAAAGGCTGCAGGTGACAAATATGAAAAATGGCACATATTGTAACTCATCCTTGACTATGCCCAAGGCACATTAGCATTTTTAATACTTTAAGAATACTCTCTTATTGGAAGTCCTTATTTCATAAACGCTTTTGTAGCATCCCTCCTATCACTAATTCCTGGGAACACGCCATCGGAAACACTGCCCTATGGCAAAATCTGTAGTGGCCACACCCTCTGCCTGCCCCATTGCCACGGGAACTGAAAACTGCACTGTCTAAATGCAGAGTTGTCAGACTACCAAACACTTCCTGTTTGAAAGAAACTTCTCTCGGCTTTCAGATTCACTGCCTGCAAAGGAAGGAAAAGAGTGTGGCTTGTTTGTCAGTTGGTTTTTGTCATTGGAGTGGTTAATAAACAGATAGTACTTTTAATAACATGGACATACCTGCATGGGATTCTCCACCTCCTTTATGGAGATAGGAACACATACACACACACACACACACACACACACACACACACACACACATACACACACACACAGCAGAGTGGAGAGGAATTAAAGTGTTAAAGAAAAAATGACACAGTCAAAGTCATTGAAAAGGAAAATAAAATTGCAAAAGGTAAAGATGAAAACATAGTATGCTGGCTGTGTGAAGGCCCATAACTCAGTTGGCTTGTTTTCCAGCAAGCTAATCCTCCCCTCCCTTGAAATCCCAGCTTGTAAATATATTTAGAGTTGCTCAGACACAATATGCCTGATACTAAGAAATCTACTTAGTCAATGTTCCTGGTGAACCAGTTTTGCAAGAGTTAACCTAACCCCTTGCACGAAGCTGAAAAGAGTCCACCAAAAGCTTTAGCAAAGAAGAGTTGTGCTCTATGTCTAAAGTTTAGCTGACCTCAATCAGGCTGCTACAGAAACTACAATGTTATTTACTTACAGAGTGAACTGTTTTTGATCTGACTAGAAACGAAGGCATTACTCAGTGTCCTGGCTAGTACCTGTGTTCAGTGATGCTTTTCTCTTTTATATACACAGTGAGTGCCCTGAGCGTTTGAGGCTTCTTTTTCCTGTGCTCCACCCATCCCCCTGGGCTCAAGTATAACTGTCTGAAAAGTGGGAGCTTCTACATCAATCGTGCCAACTTGTCATATCAACTCCAAGAGTGATCAAAGAATTTTAAAGCAATTAATCTAAACGGGACTCTCCTAGGTGGTGAGCCGCTTGAGGGCAAGAACAACCTGCTTCCATAATTTCTAAGAGGAGGGGAAAGAGGCAGAGATGTTACTAGAAAAAGGAGCAGTTGCAGGCTGTACCTATGGGACTTGACTTGAAATGATGAGTTCACAGTAAGCAAATTAATTATCCTTAGATTATATGCTATAGGTCAATAAAAAGCGGCAAGTTTTTTTCTGAGAAAAATCCCAGTGGCCAATATTGCAGAATAAGAATGCTCAGGCTGGTAAGTAAAGCATGTTCCAGGAGGTAGGTGTTGGGGGTTCAACGAGGGGCTAGGCAATGCCCATTAAACCATCCCTTGGTGCTGGGCAGGAAACAGAACTGATTCATCTTGACATCCCAGCTCTTAGCATATAATTGGCACAAGTGGGAGTCCAGTAGATGTTTGTTGATGCAAAGAGGCACTGAGGATTTGAAGGAGAGGAGAAAGGGAAGATTAAAGAAGACAGAAGACAGAGGAGGAAAGAGAAAGAACAGAAAGAAGAGGGCCTAGAGAAAGAGGTCAGAGAAGTAAGAGAAAAGAGAAAAAAGAAGAGAGAGGAATGGGAGGGAGAAGAAAGGGGAGAGGAAAGACCATGACACATTTCCCACACAAGCTGAGATTATGCAAGATATTTATGGGGCTCCTTAGACTACAGTTGTTGGAGCTTACCACAATCATAGTTCTTGCTTTATGAAATCGAACTCTTTTTCTTTTCTGTTTGCATCTGAGCCTTCTAGAAGTGGTTTTGTACAGCTTGCTTTGGTACCCTAAGGGAGATTTCACCATAAGGCTCCTGCTCTTGTGTCAACTCTAGGTGCAAAGGAAACCTACCTCATTTCGCAGGTTTACCACCGAAAACATTTCCCCGAGGACCTTCTCCTAACAAGTTCTTCCTGTACTTCTGAACACTTGTTTAGCTGATGGGAAGATATGTGTGAGCCCAGTTTTCATCACCCCAGCCCTCTTGCCTGATTCAGAGATACTAATCAGAAGCTAATACTTTACAGCTCTGTCATTTCCACTCTAGAGAAAGAATAAAAAATAAAATGTCACAAGCTCTGGATCATGAAATAACAAGATGAGTAATACAGCTGGAATACAGAGAGAGAGAGAGAGAGAGAGAGAGAGAGAGAACACGTGTACAAAGGAAGGACCTAGGGCCACCCTGAAGAGCTGCTGTAGCCCCATACCCTTCTGGTGTAAGGCTCCTTTATTTAAGTTAGTGTTGCCTTCTGGGAAAGAATGGGCCAATAAAAGGCAAACCATCTGTGCATGTACTTCTCTCAGATGTCTACAAAAATCCCCATAGTTGTTACTTTCTGGGATGCTCAGACTGTTGTCATTATTCCCAATTCTTGTTCCAGAGATTTTCCAATTTAAAAACATGGTATTTAGTTTTTAAACTTCATCTACTATTGTGGTATAATAATACAACTGAGATAATACATGTAAACACATTATACAAGTATTTATCTCTTTTTAAGTAAAGAGATAGAGGTAAAAGGGAGGTCAGGGTAGGGGTTGAGAGGGAAGGCCTGGACAAAAGAAGTACAAGAGCCTCATGGCAGTTAGCAGCTGTCTCCTCTCCCCACACCCAGTTCTAGCTGAGGGATCCAACAGTCAGCACTGGTCCTGACTTTTTAGGAGTCTAAGCTTTATGTTGGAGACCAAGAAGTGAACAATTGCAATGAGTAACTGTTCCAACAATGGAGCATGAACAGAGTGTAATAGTTTTGTGTTTCAACTTGAGGGGGGGTGGTATGCACAAATAGGTAGTAAAACATTACTTCTGGGTGTCTCTGTGAAAGTGTTTCTGGAAAAGACTAGCATTTGAATCAGTAGACTGAGTAGATAAGATGGCCCTCACCAATGTAGGTAGACATCATCCAACCTGATGAGGGCCTCAACAGAACAAAAAAGGCAAAAGAAAGGTGAATTTGCTCTCTTTGCTTGAGCTGGGACATCCATTTTCCTCTGCCCTCATTGATTGGCTCCCCTAGTTCTTAGGCCTTTGGACTCTGACTGAATTATGCCACCAGCTTTTCTTGTTCTCCAGCTTGCAGATGGCAGATCATGAGACTTCTTGGCCTCCATAATTGTGTGAGCCAATCATTATAATAAATCTCCCTTTATATATATGTGTGTGTGTGTATACACACCCACACACACACACACACACACACACATTAATATATTCTCTTAGTTCTGTTCCTCTGGAAAGCCCCGATTAACACACAGGGAGATGTGGGAGCATACGTGGGCCCTGTAGAAGGGGTAAGTGGCCAGAGAATATGCTCAGAGGAATTGACTGCTGAAGATTCACCTTTGGTATGTGTCATACTTCTCATGACCCCTATTGCAGGATAGGTTTAGAAAGCAACAAAGAAATAACTTATCCACCTTAAGTTAACTTGGTACCATATATCAGTCCAGACTTCCTATAATTATCCCATGGCCTTTCACACTCTCTCTGTGAGTGGATAAGATTTTCAATCAAGTTTCAAAACTGACTCCATATGATTGGAGAAAAGATGTTAAATGCCTTTTGTAAAAGGAAGCAGTCTGAAACTGGACTATTGCCTATATCTGGGTTGACTGGGACTCTGGCGATGGAAAACTTTCAACTAGAGAGCAATCCGAAAGGATACAACCTTTGCAATGGAAGAAGTCTCTGCTGCAATAATCAGATATTTGTTTTTCATCCCTGATATTGCCATAGCATTTCCCAAGCCAAGCAGTCAGTTGGGATGGCCGCCCATGCTGGAGCACCCAGTGACTGGGGCACCCCATTAAATGAAGGTCACTCAACATACTTCCCTATGTATGTTCTTTAACCATCTGTACTGGAGGAGATGCTACTTGCTGCTCTTCCTGTCCTCTTTTATTAGTGTCAATCCTGCCATCTTGAAATTTCTTTGTTTCCAAGAAACATCTATGTGGAGGACAGAGCAATGTCACTGCTTAATTAAAATGGGAAGGGGGCATGTGGAGAGACAGAAAAGGGAAAACGTTCTGAAAACTAAGCATTTGACATAAGTACCACTAAAATGATACAGAGTCAGAAATCCTAATTAAGGAGGATGAAATAAGTGGATTTTTTTTTTCTGAGAATTACTTAGGATCATTATAAACCATGCAAAGGAGAACAAGACAGCCACTTTGAAAACTATTACTTGTTTCCTTAAGGGCTTAAAGCGAGGTATGTTTTCTTTCAAGGTATACACACAAGACTTAGCAATAGCATCTCTTTTTTCCTTCATTCTAGGTTACTGTGGTGGGTGGAAATGCTGGCACAGCATACCAGTGTCATTATGTACTATGAGGCCATTCGTGGGTAGTAGATTTTGTGGCTGCACATTCATTCTACCTCTTCTTATTCTAAAGCCCCTAATTATAGAAGGACACACTGCCCATCTGCCTATATCACCCTTCTTTATTCTGATTCAGCCTTCATTTTCTTCAATTTATATTCAAACAGATTTGACATTAAATTTCTAGGGAGCGAGGGTAAAGGTGGAAAGGATGTCCCTTAAGTGAAGTATCTGAGAGAGAGAAGAACAAGAGGGGCTATGACTAGACACATGTGAACTGGGCAAAGTATATGAACGAAAATTCATAAGAAAGAAAATCCAAATGGCTAATAAACAAGGAAAAAAATGTTCAGCCATACTAGTTATTAAGGGAAATATCTATTTAAACAATAATAATGCATTAGTCTGTGCTTTCCAGAGAAAAAGAACCAATAGGACACACACACACACACACACACACACACACACACACACACACACACACACATTTAAAGGAATTGGCTCATGCAGCCATGTAGGCTTAGAAGTCCCAAGTTCTGCAGTCAGCTAGCTGGAGGCCTAGGAAAGCTCAAGGATAGTTCCAATCTGAGTCAGAAGGCCTAAGAACCAGGAGAATCAATAGTATAAGTGTTAATCCTGTTGTGAAGACAGGAGAGAATCCGTGTTCCCACTTGAAGACAGTCAGGCAGGGAGAGAGAATTCTACCTTATTCTTCCTTTTGGTCCTATTCAGGACTTCAGTGGATTAAATGAGGTCCACCAGCATTGGTGGTGGGAGGAAGGCAATTTACTCAGTCTATAAATTCAAAGGTTACTCTCATTCAGAAACACCTTCACAGACATACTCAGGATAATGTTTAACCCAATATGTGAGCAAGGATACACTTTATAGCATTGTTGATAATACTTAGAAAGGTGCAATTGCGTACCACAGAGTAGATTTTAAAAAGAAAAATTAATCTATGTGAAGCAGCATGATAAATCTTAAAACTATAGCATGGCATTTAAAGAAAGCAAATTGAAAAAAGATACATATAAAGTGATACCATGAGTATAAGCATGTAATGTAAATAGAAAATATTACTATATATTATTTTTGGTAAATACAAATGTAGAAAGTTATTTTTAGAAAACATGCATTAAGCTTATTTGTACCAACTTCAGGACAATGAATACTTATGGGATACAGAAAGGGGGAGGGGGAATGATAGCAATTGGGTAGTTTAGCTATTACTAAAATTTTATTTACAAAACAGGAAATTTGGCAACATGTTGATCTCTCTTAAATCTAAGTGCTGCATACACAAGTGTTATGTTATAGTCTCTACTTTCCTGTACTTTCTTCAGATTAAAAATGGAATAAATGAATTGAAAAGCAATATTATCATAAGATCCCATAAAATGTCATCGATGATCAAATAAAAGAATATATACTAAAAAAAAAACCTAGTAGAATATAGACCAAATTGTCAGTAATGGTTGTGTTTGAGAAACATACTTCAGGGGGTTTAATTCTCTGCTTTCTACATTTTCATTTTGTTTGAACTTTTGCCATGATCTTGGATTATCTTTGTAATCAGAAGCAGCCGAAATGTTAAAAAGGGACAGAGGAGGTAAAGAAAGATTTAAAGAAACTTACATTTAGGTCCTTACTCAAAAAGCCCCCTTCGAGCCCCACCCCTTGGTGTCATTTTTCAAAGAGTAGACCAGAGGAAAAAAGGAATGCATTTATGTTCTTAGAAGCCAATAACCAGCTAAGCCCCAATTTTGCAATTATGCAACACCAGCTGCCATTTCTGAACATTCACAAAGAGCTAAAAAAGGGCTCATTATGTTCCTCTGAGAACTGTTCCTCATCCTGTATTCGCTGTCTAAATGAATGTTTCCACTATACTCACTAAGTCCAATCAATTCTACCACCTTGAAAACTTTTGTACCTGCCACTCTCATCCCAATACCACCGCCTTAGTTTAGGTCATCTTACCGATTGGTTCTTCTTCCTGCCTCAGGCTTTAACCCTTTGAGTCCATCTAGCAAACAGGGTTCAGGGCAATCAACCTGAAGCACATTTGATCATAGAATTCCCTTCCTCAGTTAATCATCTCCACATAAACGTGTCCTTGTTTCTCATTACTGACAAGATGAAATGCCTACTCTTCAGAATGGCTTCAAAAGTCTGGAGACCTTTCTAAGCCAGCTTCCATGTACACGTCAGCTCTAAAATCTTTCTGTAGTTACCTGTAGTTTTCTGGACTTCACTCTGTGTTTTGCTTATGTTGTTTCCTCTGCCTAAAATGCCTGGCCCTATGTACTTTACCAAAAGGCTCAGCTCAATACTTCCTTTCTAAAGACTTTCCTGGTTCCTACCTCTATATACTCAAACACACACACACACACACACACACACACACACAATCATTCGATCACAGAGTCCACCTTTTTTTCACTGTACCCTACTCTTATTTTATAGATTTAAAGATTTCCCAATTCTTTTCAAGTATATTAAATACAAACTATTCTTGGTTTTAATTATTTCCTTTTAGTTTATGTCTGTATTTCTCCAATTACTTCCATTTTGACAAGGGTCAATTTATTTTTCTTGGATTGTCTTGTTCATGCTGTTGTTTTTCCAAACATCACTGACAAATCTATATCTTATTTAATTTACTTTGCATTTTCCAAAAGTTTTTTGGGATCTCTTATCTGCTGACAATGTCTCCTTCTTTTCCCTTTGTTGTATAGGTTTATTTCATTTTTTACATCCACAGTTTTATTTCAGAGAGGTATGGGAAACACAATGAGTAAATGCAAATGTTCGATCCACCATCTAGGACCAAAAAGCAAGCCAACCTTTTTAGAATCCACCAAGTTAATGGACATTTCATAATTATGAAAAATAAACAACCAAACAAATTTCTCAAGTCCCAAAATACTTAAGAATGAAAGTCAAGGATACTGTAGTTAAGCAATAATTATTTATAATAACTGTGAAGCTTACAATGTAAGCTTTGAGAAAGACCCTATGTCCTCTACAACTTTGAACTCACAATGTCTCACACATTCCTTAACTCATAGCATGACTCAGTAAGTAGCTGTTGAATAAATGCAACACTAACACAAGTTCTTGAAGCAATACTCTTACCTTATTTTGTTCTGATCATATTCATGCTAGAATATAATTCTAATTTAGTTTCCATTTTAACTGGAAAGTGGAAAAATTAGACCAAAACAAAAGTACAAAAAACATGTTTAGAGTAGAGGTTCCTACCACTGTTGTGTCAAGTAGTACATCTTCCCCATAGGTAAAGCTTTGTGATTGACTGAGTATGGGGCAAAGGGGAGCATGTTGAAGAGGGAAGTTCAGCTTGGGAGTTTGAGAAAGGGTGGAGGAGGAAGCAGCAAATTTGGGAAAAGGATCTGGTCACAAAAATCTAAACTATTTTTATCTAGGAGATCCTGAGCATTTCTCCTTTGCTCCAGAAATTTCCCAAGAAATAATAATTGGTATGAGTGCCATACTCTCGTCTTCCCTTTCCATACTTCCACTTACTTACAGGTTTTCAATTCTCACAAATGCAATATTTACAGGGAACAGATATGAAAATTTGGCCAAAGTGTAAATTTAATGTATGGAATAAAACAGGATATAGGACTGGATTTTCCAAGGTTACAATCAATTTTTAGAGCCTCAAGATAAAGTCTTGATTAATAAACATAGATCCAAAAGGCAGAATTGTTTGTTTGAGACAAAATAAGAGGACATTAATATCTTAGCTCTCTTGAGCTGGAGAGCTACTTTCTAAATGGTGCTAAATAGCCATTTATTCCTTCCACAGAAGAGGAAGAAGAAATAGCTTTTTAGTGTCAAATATCTGACACTGTTCTGGAGAAAGAAGTTACAATGATGAACAAAGTAGAATCTATAACTGAGAATTTTGAAGACTGATGGGGAATAGAGACAAATGAACAGGCAACTATAAGAAGGTGTTATAAATCCTACTGCTCTTCAAGGAAAGGTTTACAAGGAGTTGTCATGGGAAGAGGAAAGAATCTTGCAGCAGAGAAAACAGCCTTGAGAACAGAGAATAAAGGGCTACGAAGTCCTACTAGGAGTGTATTATGGCTCTACATCATCTGTGAAGTGGAAAGTGGTGAAGCCCGAGGCAGGGAAAGAATAAACGGACTTATGCCCCGCACTAGAAAGTTTGAACTTGACTATGAGGGCAAAGTGGAGAGCAATGACACAGTTTGAGTTTGGCATGCTACAAGGTCTGATTTCTATTTTAGAAACATCTCTCTGGTTATGTTATATAGAACGTATTAAGAGATGAAGATATTTAAGTACCTGGTGCTGGAAGCTCAGGTAGGCTGACAGTAGCCTTGGAAAAGAGGAGAGCAACCCTAGACTAAAATCTAGTAGGAGCAGATTAGAAAGAAGTGGATGGAATCCATTCGAAAGATGTGTCTATGGCAGAATCAACAAAAACAGGGGGAAGAACCTAAACCTGCATGCTATATATAAGCTTTTTATGAGCTCCAAGACTCCAAAATGTTCAGCTCTTCCCAATGGGGTCCCCTTGTGGGCTCTTCTTGTTTACTATCCTATTTCTCCTGCCTTTACATCTTACCATTGTTGAGTTCTTCCCTTTTCACCGAGGGCCTGTTTTTTGTTTTTTTTTTTTAACATTTGTAGTCTGCTGTCCATTTCCCCTCACCAACCCAGAGGATTGGTCTCTCCTCTTCCTATACACATCCTATACACATCTCAAAGCCTAAGACATTCCTTATGGAGTGGCTTCCTGAGGACTTCCATAAGAAAGGCAGTGATAGCCCCTGACGTCCCAGGGCCTTTGGAAGAACTGAGGGCAGATGAATGAATGGAGGAGGGATTTCCAGGCAACTGGTCTCTTTTATGATCTCATCTCCTGTGTGAGTCAGTCCCTTCTCTTGATTTATTCTATAGATGGTCTATCTGTCACTACTGCAATAATCACGTGTGTATACACATACACACACGATGCTTAAACATATACACACACACCCTTTTAAAGGACAAATTAATTCTCAAAGATATATAGTCTATAAAATGATAAAGAAAAAGCTAAACACTTTCCTAACTACCTCATAATTTTCAAGACATCTCTCTTATACAATAGATTCAGTGTTTTATTTCCTCCTCAGCTTTCAAATTGCTCTTCAGCCTTGGCAGAGATGAGAAAGGGCCGATTGCTGAGTTATAACATCTTTTTATGGTCACCTTCTGGGTACCCAAGCACCCCTTCAAAGCTTTAAGATTACTTGAACTAAAAACTTCATTAAATTTAGTCAAAGTTGCTCATCATCCTATGTCTGCCTGGAATAATGAATAGTGGGTAGTATTATTGTTTCAGATATATCTATCTGTTGTGTTATTCTAGACGGATAATAGAAATTGTTTAGCAGCAATGCAATGCTGTGGAAAGGACATTGACTAAAGTGAGATCTTGTCTCAAAATTGTTCACTAACTACCTGATGCCAAGAAATTTTTTCATTTCTTTGAGCTTTAGTTTTCTCAGCAGTAAATGATGAATAACATGGGTTGATTGGTTTGTTTTCATAATCAATTTATATTGACCGCAAATACAGTATATATGTGAAAGTAGCTGACATATAGTATGTGCTCAAAAATATATTGTACTTATTTTTGTTTAAAGATAGAAATTATCAAATGAAACAATTAATTTTTGTAAATAAAAATGCTGAAGCTTAGAGAGGGCTAAGATTTGCCTGGTCCCACAAAGTGGCAGAGTCAGAAATAGATGCCAAGTCTCCTGATTCTTGCTCAATGTTCTTTCCATTGCACCTTCTGAAGTGAGCCTGGAGTGTGTATTTAAAGAGATGAAGCCTTTCACTATAGAATCTGTGCCCCAAGGACATGTCCGCCTCCTCTCCCCCCATGTCTAGGCTAATGCCAGTTCTTTTCAATGTCCATGTGGTTTTGCCTTGGATGGAAAAGATTTTTTCCAGCACCACCTATCCTATTATTCTGTTTTGAAAGGGTAATCTGTCAGGCACATCAAACATTAAAAGCAGCTGGAACATTCTGAGGTTTGTAGTGTGTATATTTTTCTCACCGATTAAATCTTCACTCCTCGGCTATCAGGCAGAAGGGAGGAAAAACTGTTCTCCTCCTCCCCTAAAAGGAGAAAAGCTTTTAAAACAGTTGGCAGAATCCACTATTCAAAGTGGAAAATTAAAGAAATTTTCAAGCAACATCAGATGAGAAAGGCAAAAGAACACATGTGTTCAGGATAAAGTTTGTTTTCTCTTGGGCTGAAATATTGCTGCTTCATGATTCTAAACTATTATCATTAGACCCAGATTGTAGCCAGAAATTTTATCGACACAATTTAATGCTTTCCTTCACTTACCATAATTAGGAAAATATAGGGACAATTTTAAGCTGAGCTCATCAAATAACAAACAAACAAAAAACTGACATTGGTAAAAATATAATTTCAAGTGGCAGAGTAAAGGATTGGTTTCTTCTTTACCCACAGCTGATGTGTGTGATTAGAGTTACCACCAGGACTTTGATATGATGTCACCTAGGAAATGATAACCAAAAAAGGCCTAGATTCTTGGATGTCCCACCAGCATCTAAAACTGAATACCATCAAGTTAAAATTTACTATCTTTCTCTCTCCCCCAAATTTATTTTCCCTCCAGTATTCCCAATCTTAGCAAAAGCATCATCAATCCTTGAAGACATCAACTCCTTCTTTTTTCCCCATCATCTATCTTCCTCCCATCCCAAATGGTCTCTTTTAAGTCCATTTTTTAAAATCCCCGAAATGACTCTGGAATCTACTGTCACTGTGTTAATTCTGACTTTCATTGTCTCTTGAATTACAGGCACTCAAATTTTATGAATTAGTCCCTTGGAGTCTGCTCCTATCGACCTTCAATCCATATTTCTTATGGCATGCCAAATTATTATTGAAATATATAAAGCTAATGGCCACTTTCTTTGGCTCCCTGTTGCCTAAATAAGGCAAATGACAACAACTCTATCAAAGATACTTACAAACTGAGTACACTAGGGTGAAGTTCATGTCCATGAGGCTGACTCAGGATATACAAGGACACAGGAGATCATTAACTTTTATATGACCAAAGTTAAATAAAGAAAAATCGCCAAAAATGTTTTTATACCCATGTGGAATTCCGTGGTACATACATGCTTTGCTTCTGCAATAAGATACTTGTGTAATTTGATTCTCAGAAAGTAAGTAGTAGTAACTTATGACTATGATATAATTGTTTTCATCCAATCATCAGAGTTTGACAGTTAGATATGGCAGGTATTAACACCTGCCTCTGGGAGATAGCATGATAATTAGTGTTTTCAACAATGTTTTGAGCTATGGAAAGCTAGAAACAAATGTCGGGTGATGTGTCATGGTAATCAGACACAATTATTATTTGTTTTCCTTGTAATCAAGAACAGATCAGACCCAGAGGCTCCTTTTAATGTACCTATTTAAGAATAAATTGATATTCCTTAGACAAATAAAAGCTTTCACACAATGGGATTCTTTTCTAAATTCAACCTGAAATCTGTATCTTTCAAATTAACTGATGCCTCCTAAACACCCAATATCATTGACCTCCTTGTTACTAAATCTGTCTAGATACTTCTTAGTCCTCACAGCATTTGACATAGTTGACCATTACTCACTCTCTTTAGCCAATCTATTTTTCATTGGTTTGTATTTAGGTGAAAGATTATGGATAATTATTTTTCTTCGTTTCAATTTTCCAAAATTTAACAGTTCTTTTTTGATGGCCACCATGTTATATTCTTCTGGGTCTGGTGTCTGCTTTGCAAGATCTTTTTGTTCGTCCATTCCACCATTGTTTTCTTTTTCTTGTCTAGGCTCTGTTCTTTGTTTTCTGGACTCTCTGCTGAGCCACATCACCCATTATTGTGGTTCCATATGAGAACCACAGACTGCTAAAGGAGTTCAGAACAGAACCTGGTCATTACAAAGTATAAAATTGAAGTTATGTTTATATAAAATTATATCTCTTATCCATTACCTATTTCAGCTTACTTTTTAAAAATAATTTTTAATTAATTAATTATTATTTTTTTAATGGTAACATTGATTAACAAAATACATTTTAAATGGCAACCTAAATATCTTTCAAAGAGAGATAGGACATAAGAACCAGGAAAGTCAGTTTGGGAGTGGTGTGGATATTGATGGAGTCCCCAAAAGAGACAAGTAGTGCAGCATCTGGATGACTGCAATTTTATCAAACATTTTTATACTTGCAAAGTGCTTTAAAATAACTCCTCCTGACCAGAACGTAAGCCAGATCACCATTATCACCCCAGTTTTTCAAAGATGAAATAGCAAGAGACATCAGCAAAGCAATCTGCCCTCTTCTAATAAAGAAATAGCAAGTAGTAACAGATTAGAAATCACTAAGCCTCACATTCTATTTTGCTGTGTGAGCCAGAGTCCAGGTCTCCCCATTGGAAGAGTATTTCTTGGAATTTGCCAAATTTGAACAAAGCAGTGCACAATTGTGACAGTTCATTCAGATAATTCAGGTCAGAATTTCCCTCTGACCCTGGAATCTCAAAATCAGTGCAACTCTAATTATTTAACAAACTCACGAGGTGGACCACCAACCCACTAGAGTTCCACAGGAAAGGGAAGAGATTTCATTCTCATTGTGTTGGGCTGAGGTAAAGTAATAAGAGTGAGTAGGAATTTTGCTGAGAGAGAGACATTCACTAAATAAACAGACAAGTTAGAAATGCTTCCTATGCCTCCGTTTTGGACAATTCTCCTCACTGAAGCATTCTGATTTCACTCCTTGCTACCCTCATGATGCTAGGGGAGCACATATACTCTCTCTGAATATAACCTAAAATGTTATTTTATGTTTAATATTTAAATAATTTAATATTAAAATTTAACATTGAACTTAATATTAAAATAATTACTCTTAGTGACTCTTTCTTCCAGGTTCTGATGTCAGGTCCTGGCCCAGCTACAGAGGCCCACAGAACAAGGAGCACCAGCCAGAGTTCTAGATATTGCTCAATGACAGTCCAAATTAAAGTGAAACAAACCAGCTTGTTTTTCCTCTCCAGCTTCTCTCCAACCAAAACACAGGAGGACCTGAGCAAGCAGAGCAAACCCACAGGCAAATGACTCACTGGAAATCTTGAATGTTTGCTAAGTAAGGTCTTCTGCAGCATCCCAGATCAAACGGCTGAGGCTCCTCCTTCCTCAGCCGGCCCTGACTCAGTGAAAAGGCCAGAAGGCAAGTCACTTCTGATGTCTGTTCGGGAGACTCATGACCCAGGTCTGGGGAGACATTTGTCTGGTGGTGGTGTTACCATTTGCTTTTCAGTTCTTAAGTTTTTGTGTGTTTTTGTTCATTTAATGATTGTAAAATATTAAATGAATGAAAACACAAAGTGTTCTGTATTAAACGAACAAAAAGTACTCAATATTAAACATTTGGAAAGAACAGAATTTTTTTTCAAACAGCAGGAAAAATGACCACACATAATACCGTCTAGATGCAACCAGTTAACACACCCGTCATTCTTCTACACCAGTGTTTCTCAAGCTCAGCACAGTGACATACTGGACTGTTTAATTCATTGTTGAGTATATAGGGAGTGGGGGCTGTTCTGTGCACTGTAAGATGTCCGGCAGCATCCCTGGCCTCTATTCGCCAGATGTCAGCAGCATTCCACCTCCACTCCAATTGTGACAACCAAACACCTCTCCAGGCATTGTCAAATGTCATCTGGGGGGTAAAATTGCCTTAACTGAGAACAATTGCTTTAGACGGTATACTTTTGGAAAGCGAGAGTGTCATTTTGAGATTTATATGAGAAAGTTTTAGGAAATTCCTTAGGGACAACTCAGTCCAAGCTTTCATGTCACAAGGGAGGAGGCTTACAGGAAAGTGATTTGTTCAAAGCTACCCAGTAGATTCATGGTAAGATCTTAGTTTCTGATCTATTGACCTTTCTACCCTTCTCTTTGTGTAATTCTTATATTCCTACTTGATAGTCACATATGTGAGAGACAATCAAAAGTGCCTTTGTCTATGGCACTTGAATTTCAACCAATTATCATTCCTAGTATAAGGTGTGAGTCTTCCTGCTCTTCACACTCATCCCTGGCCAATATGACTGGTCCCAGGGATGATGACAGATTGTACTTTGCTAAAAGGAAATCTGGTTTTCTTAACTTACGTGTCTTCTGCTAAGGGGCACTCAAGAAATTCCCTGAAATCCTTGTGCTTCAGAACTTAACACCCCTCTTTTTTTTGTTCCTTGTTAGTTGTTTATCTTCACAGAGCAACAATCCAATAATTTAGGGTACATTTTATTCCCTCTTTGTTCTGATCCATTAATCTAAATATCAGTCCTAAATTTCTCTCCGGAAAAGCCCCTGCTTCTATTCAAATTCAAACCCCCATCATCTTCTATCTGGAATAAAGGAACAGTCTCCTTGCTTCTATTCTTGCTCCTCTAAAATCCATAATCTACTGTTCACAGAGCTCTTATCTTTTTAAAATGTAAATCAGACCAAGTTATTCTGCTTAAAATATTCCCGTGGCTTTCCATTACACTTAAAATTCAAATTCCTTGCCCTTCTCTACGAGGCCTTATGTCTTGCCAGCCCTCCACCCACTCTGCTCCAATCACACTAGCCTTGTGGTTATTCTTAGGCATTCCAAACTCTTCCCATCTCAAGGTCTTTGCACTTGCCCTTTCCTTTGCCTGGAATGTTCTCCCTTCATGTTCCTGTGACTGGCTCCTTCTAATTACTTAGGTTTCATCTCCAAAGTCAGTTCTTCAGGAAGGGTTCCACCTTGTTAAAGTAGCTACCTCTACCTGCACCTCAGTCACTCAAGATCATACTACTCTATTTTATGGCCTTCATAGTATTATTATTATATCTTAGTCTAAATAATCATATTTATTAGTTTAATTTTTATTACTTTTATTTCCCCTAGCCCCCACTAGAATATGTCTGTTTTTTTTTTTCTCATGGCTTTATCCCTATTTCCCATAATACCCAGCAGATAGTACATAGGAGCTTAATAAATATTGTTGAATGAATGAATGAATGAATGCATAAATGAATGACAAACTTACAGAATACTTAAGCAAAGAGAATTTCGGATCTTTGGCATCCTTCTTTAATAACCATCAACCCTCCTATTCAAATCCACTCTCCACTTCCTGCCCCATCTTTATTGTGCTACATAATACAGCATTCATACTCAAAGGATTAAAGTATTTATTTGGTGACATTGATTTAATAATCCATGCCCTATTTGACTCAGCGAGTTACTTAGATTTTATAAAATTTCCCAATGTTATACGATGTTGATAGGGGTCCTACTTTTTATTTTATCCTCAGTCATAAATTCATTTACCTGAGTAACATCATCTATTAGTTAGGCCCCAAGACAAAAAGACCCAAGAAAAGCATTACTAAGAGGATTCCGCTATTTGCATGGGATTGCTATTACCATCTATCTCATCCAGATGTTGTGAGAACATATATAATATCTGCGAAGCATTTAAATCTTAATATGAGACATCCATGAAAAACAAAGCTATTGATTTTCTGATATTCTAATGTGTCATTTATATGCTTTTTGCTAATAATTATATTAAGGAAGGTCAACTTTTGTGCATTTCTCACAAGTCAAGGGAAATCTAGTTACTTAAGGCATTTACCCGAGAGATTATAGCTCATAATTTGAGAATGTTTGGGAATAACGAAGCTGAGTAAATTTTAGGAATTTTCCACCTCCTTTACCCTCTGGAAACTTTAACTTTTGTCAAAGACCACGGAATGTCACAGAGAGCAAGAAAGTCCCTTATAAATCACCCAATTCAACTCCTTTATTTATAATGAGAAATGAACACCCACAAAATATATACCAAAGTCCTTCAAGCTGCTCATACTTGATGCCCACCTAATGCTGGCTTCCCTACTTTCACTTCAGGGATTGTTCTGTCATATCGCATTGCTTCTCATGTGCCATTGTTCTATTACTCTCCTCTAATCAAAAAGGGAGAATAAAATGCTAAGGGCAAGATCTCACCAAGAAAAAAACACATAGTTCTGTCCTAATATTTCTACATTTTGGTCTTTTGATGAGAGATAACTACTCTAGCTCAAAGTCTGCAAATATACATCTGGGTAGAATTCAGGTCAACACGCTCAACATTTTACAACCTTGGCTAACTTGGACACCAGCCCTCTGGAATGCTCAGCAAGTTGGAGCAACACTGGATCCAGAAGTAGGTAGCCTGAAGCAAAAATTTAAGAAATAATTTTTTTTAATTTAAAAAGTATTTTTGGTAGGAAAGAGCCATCCTTAGTTATTCAGCAACAAATGAGCATAGCTTAGAAAAGCCAAAGACCAAAAGAACCCCCAATACAATGGTATCAGTCAGTTCCTTGCATGAAAAGAAAAAAAAAAAAAGAAAGAAAGAAAGAAAAGAAAAAAGGAACTAATACTTGTAAAATATGCAGGCTTTGAAGAATCAAAAGTCAAGAGTGTGTATGCTATGGATCATGAAGAAATATTAAGTTAGGTGTTTTCTGCCCTTTTGAGAATGTGGGGCAATAGTAAATGAATTTTTTAAAGGACTTCCATTTGTGAAGGTTAAAAAGAATACTCAGGCATAAAATTCTGTTAGCTTAAAAACTGAATTTTTCAGATAGCTGTAGAGATAAACCAATACTTAGAAACACAGACACAGACACAGACACACACACACAAATGTATTCAAAGGATAAATTGAAATGGCTCCATATAAAACCAGCATGATTTCCAATCATTATCTGTCTAAGGCCCCAGAACTTCTACCATATTTAAGAGAAAATACAGGATGAAAGTAGCCGGAGTAGTTTCTATACATTGAATTGGCCACTTCTCACCTGTTAATACGAGAAAGATAAATTTAAATTAAGCTTTTAAAATGTCAAGCTGGGCGAAAAATGTATCAGCAGAAGTATAGGCAAGCTCTGATAAAATATGAGCATACTATCATGGTGTGAATTCTACTTTCTATTCTATTTCATGCTTCATTTCATTCCTTTTTGTCCTTCCGAAATCTAGCAATAGAGAAGATAAGAGAATTCATAACTGGGTTATTTCATAAATAAATGGATTTCTTTTTGAATAGAGTTGAAATTAAGTGAGATGTTTAACTCTGTATTTAGTTTTCTTCATCCTGGGGTGGTTAAAATGGTAAAAAAAAAAATCAATAGCACAGAAACTGATATGTAAATATGCTTTATATCTTGGAACATTGTACTTATATTTTAAAATATACAGAATTAAACCCTAAAAATCATATTTTATGTAATGTTGAAAATTATGTGAGTATATATGTGTGTATATAAACATAAGCATGTATGTATACTTACACATATATTTAATATTTAAATTTTAAATAAATTATCATATGTAAAAAGATAAAGAGAACAGAAATTTGCTGAACCAGATCCATCCTTTTTTTATATGATAATAGAACAATGATATCAATTAGAACAGAAATAGTTACAATATGCTAAAATCTAGTTATTATCATACCTTGGTACAAATATAGGTGATTAGTTGGTTGCTTTTATAAATAGCAAGTAATTCAGTGCAACTATCATTTCTTTGCTTGTAACGTATTTTCTGGTTCTTTAATTTAAAAAACTAATTCTAATCTGATTAATGTGGACTACTTTTCCAGGAGTCTTGTGCTCCATGTTAACAAAATTGTACCATAATCAGAGTGTCCCGTGACAGTTCAAGGTATAAATAAGGATTGTAATACATCCCCCAAATATAATGCTAGCACCCCTCTCCCAATATTTAAGCACTAACAGGAAGTTCAGAGGTCCGACGTGTCTCCTTCAGGCTCTAACCTTCTTCCTGTTAGTTTTCCAGAGATCCCTGGTACTTATAGGTCTCTTTGGGGGAATTCCTTCTCAGCTTGGATATTTCTTAGTGCACAGACTAGGGAAACAAGCGCAAATCTGTCCAAAGCACAGAACCCCTCCAGCAGCTAACCTTAATGCCTTTCCTCTTAGCTTCTGGTGTTACTGGCTTATCACTGCAAAGCTCCAATCTCTGCCTCCATCATCACATGGCCTTCTTCCTATATGTCTGTGTCTTTTCTCCTCTTATAAGGATAGCAGTTACACTGGATGGGGGCTCACTCTTAATCCAATATGACCTCATTCTAATTCGATTACATCTGCAAAGATCTTATTTCCAAATAAGATCACATCTACAAGCACTGGGGCTAAGACTTCAATCTATCCTTTAGGAGGACACAATTTAACCCTCAATTGCCACTTACAGTTGAAATGTTTCAAAATAGTATCTAGGAGACCATGGAGCTTGGTTTACTCTAGCCAAGCTCTCCCCAAATGTCTGGTCAAGAAAGCAATGGCAGAAGCTAAATACTCTACTCCATCTGCTACTATAGGTTCTGGTAATTTAATAGGGGAAGGTGATTTCCCAATAATTGTTGAGTCAAGAGTTTACAGTGCTGTTACCATTGCTCACCATCCCCACCTTTCCTCACCACCCCCCATTAACCCTTTTGTTTCAGATAAACAGATAAACAGCCACATCTTAAGGTATAGAGCAGCCACAGAGAGCTTGGATAGATAGGTTGCAAGGGCCACTATATTAGTTTCTTATTGCTGTAAAACTAACACAAATTTAGTTGCTTAAAATTACACAAATTTACTTTCTTACAGTTCCAGAAGTCAGAAGTCCCAAATCAATCTCGTTGGGTAAAATTGGATGTCAGCAGGACTACATTCCTTTGTATTCTCCCTCTAGGGGAGAATATGTTTCCTTGACTTTTACAACTTTTGGAGGCCACCTGCATTCTGTAGCTCATGGCACCTTCCTCTACTTTCAAAGCCAGCAGCAAGTAGCATCTTTAAATCTTTCTGTGTCTTTAAATCTGCCTCTGACCTATATATCTGAATTCTGGCTAAGTAAGATTCCATGCTTTCATTACTGTCAAGGTGCAAAGGCCAATGTTCTTGCTGTCAATTACAACCTGGAAGAAATAGTGAAGCCACCATTTATTAAGTGCTTACTGTGTGTCAGGCTCTGAACTAGGTGACTTATATATATTATTCTAAATTCTCACAACCTGTGACGTAGATGTTCTAATTCCCATTTTATAGAACGCCAGACTAAACCTTAGTGTTTAAACAGACCTAAAGTTATGTGGCTGGTGAGTCTTAGAATCAGAGTTTGATCCCAGATCTCTCTGGGCTTTTTCTGCTAATCCACATAACCTCTCATATCAAAAACGTTCAAAATGCGAACATATTCTAATTTAATGCAGGCTACCAAAAGCTTTAGTAAGAATATCTCATTAGTAATAACTTGATTTATCCTTGACACTATCTCTAAGTAGTGGATATAATCAAATTCCTCTATGCTGTGTAAATTTTGTCAGTACAGTATCGGACTAGTGATAGGCTTTATGGATACTTTTGGATGATCTAAAAAAACATATGTATACATTTTTCAGTTGTTTTATTATGTCTATCACCATATCTCCTCCAATTTTCCTTTCTCCCTCTTTGCTTTATATGGACACTTGTGATTACATTAAGACCACCCAGATAATCCAGGATAATCTCCCCATCTCAAAATCTTAATTTAGTCACATCTGCCACGTTTCTTTTTGCCACATAACATATTCAGAGGTTCAAGGGATTAGGATAAGTACATTTTAGGGAGACCATTATTCTGTCTGCCACACTCAGCATCCTTTTTACTCTCTATGTCCACTTTCTAGGACTGGAGCAGCTATAATTTCAAATCCTCAAGTTACAAAACAGTCTTGCTTCACCTTTGTGTCAGGATATCAAGGCTAATTGCCCTGTATTCCCTCAGTAATTTCAAGCTGATATTATGCCTCCATTTAAAAAATAACATGGTGGGACTCACTACAGAAGAGAAAGCATAATTAAAGTCTTTAATGAAATATAACTCCTGATGATCACCTTTGATGGGACTATATGAGTGTATAAGACCATATGCAATCAAGTGCATGAGGTTTTGTAACATACTACTAGTAATAAAACATAGCGAAGATGTTTGTAAATAAAGTTGCTTCTTTAAACATTAGTCTCTGGGGATCTATCGTTTCTTATGAACTATTCCAAAATCTTCCTCCATTCATTTATTCCATAAATACTTATTGCCTGTCCACTACGTGCCAGGCACTGTGAAAGGCGCTAAGTATAAAGGTGAATAGAAGGGATATAGTTTCTTTCCTTATGGAGAATATAAACTATAATCTAGTATAGGAGACAGACATCTCACGTAAACAAACAAATAAATATATAAGTGCAAAGTGTTATAAATGTTACATGGGCATTAAAGAGAATTTGGATATTAAGATTAAATGGAGAGGGTATGAGTATTTAAACCAGGAATGACGGCTCTCAGGAACATGTGTGTACCAGGGCTGGACAGTGCATTGTCTGTAGAAAGATTAGATGCAGTAATAAAACTGACTAAAATCAGTCTGCTTTTCACTATCACCATGCACTGGCAATTCTACACAATGTCAATTCAATGATAAAACACTGCTCTTGGAAAAAAATCCCTTGTTGATCCAAGTTCTAAGCAATTTCTGCAGTTACTATTGAGTTTTAATAAACTATAAATTAACACATTTTTATTACTTAACCTGAATTCTATATGGAAGTTAATTTGAAGAACTCCCAGTTAAACAATTGGTCTTCAAAACACATAGACTCAGTGCTATGAACTGAGTGTTTGTGTCCTCCCAAATTCATATGTTGATGCCTAAATTCCCAATACGGTGGTATTTAGAGGTGGGGTCTTTGCGAGGTAATTACATCATGAGAGTGGAGCCCTCACCATGGGATTAGTGCCCTTATAAGAAAAGACATTAAAGAGATGATCTGCTCTCTACTCTCTGCTTTCTACTATGTGAGGGTACAACAAAAAGATGGCCATCTGTAAGTTAGGAAGTGGGACTCACCAGACAGCAGATCTGCTGGCACCTTTATCTTGGACTTCCCAGCCCCCAGTCTGTGAGAAATGAATGTCTGTTGTTTAAGCCACCTAGTCTACAGTATTCTATAGCACACGGCATATAAGCTAACTAAGACACTCAGCTACACGCATTTGTTTCTACATAAGGTTCAAGGGGGTGCAGAATAATTTGAGTTAGCTTTGGTCTCTGTTCCTGTCTCCAAGTCATTAGCTCTTTTTCATAGTTCTTAGTCCTCTTGATGTTTCATATCCCGAGCAAATATGAAGTGTTCAGTTATGTCCATATCGTGGATGGCAAATCTGAAAGGAAAAATTTCTTTGGGTTTCTTTCCTCTTTCTGGGATAACTGCTGCTGGACTCACATAAAAGGCACAACACAACTGGATAGTGAAAGATTAGACATAAGCCTCTATCATGGTAAAAGAAGAAATATGGCAATGCTGCCACTGTAGCCATTATTCACTGTGGTGTTTGGGTGAAAAAATTAATGAGGTTAATTCCAAATTTTTATCTGTGCCTTGTGCAAATCATCCTCCAAACCTCTGAAGAGTTAACGATTGTAGAAGGTTTTCTTCATGTATGATGTTTTTTGAACACTTTAAAAAATGTATTCCTCCTTTTCATCAATTTTAAAAAAGAGTCATTTGGAAAGTGCTGCGGACTTTAGGTATAAGAGTGAAAAGGCTTTCCCAGACACAATGGAATGTTCATTTTGAAGCCATACGTAGAATAAACACACATTTTGAAAAGCTAATCCCAACCTTTGAAGTAAATAAGATCAGAAAGAAAAATGTGGACACTAGAAGATCAGTCAGATTTTTCTCATATTGAGGCTAATTTTCTTTTCTGTGTTAACTTTTTTTCTGGAGTGAAGCTTTAGTTCAGTTTAGCCAAACAAATTTGTAAAGAGACAGATTCAACTTTGGAAAAACGTGTATGAAACACCAGGCTTTAAAACTTTTCCTTGAATATCAATGTACAAAAATTGTGAAGAAGGCCAATAAATATAGAATAACAAATGTAAAAAAATAGACATTTACTTAGAAAATGATCAAATTCTGAAAAAGAAGACCAGCAGCCACAGTAAAATCAAAAGGACATTTGAATGCACTGATCATTTTTACCAAGAATGGGCACTTGTTCTAAAGTAGTAGATTAAATAATGTCAATTTTTGCTCTCATTTGGTGATTTTTCTCTGACTTTCTGCAGAAGAACTTCAAAAGTTTTGAGCAACTATAACAAATTTATGATGAATTTTCTGGTGAACACACTTTAGTGAAACATATTTTGAGAAAAGACATATTTGCAAGCCACTAGATTATATCTCAAAGAAGCAGTTATATGGCCAATTTTTAAATTTCTGGAAATTACTGTGCAATAGGATTTTTATAATTTTGTCAAATGTACTAATTTGTTTAAGATTTTTCTGAACTATGTTGCTTAATGTAAACGTGACCTTTCAAAATTGAATTTGATAAAATTATGCTTTAATTAACTATGAATAATGACAGGTTGACAAACCTGGTTATACTATTAAACCTGAATAGTCGAAGATCAATTTTAATACAGTCATTAACAAATTTGCCAAGTTAACCATATCAGCTATATGAGCAATAAATTTGAATTTTACTTTAAGCACAAAAAGAAAATATTAAAGTATTTTGAGCAAGAAAGTACTGTGATCGAATTCGTTTTTACAAGATAACTCTAGTTATAGTGCTGAGAATAGAAAGAAGGGGAGGAAGAGTGAAAATGTGGAGACCAATAAGATTACTTTGATAATCTAAATGAAAAGTTGTCACAGCCCGGATTATGTTGATGGCACAGGAGATGAAAAGAAGTGGATAGACCTGAGGCCCAGCAGATAGATTTGGAATCTATATCAAAGCAGAAATGATAGAATTTGTTCACGATGTGGATGACAAGAACGAGCAAAAGGAAGAGTCATGAAGTCTTACATTTTTGATTTAAGCAATTAGTGGATGGTGTCATTGGTTGAGATGGGGGAGAAACTGGTTTAGTAAAGAAAAACCTTTCTCAAGGTTCAAAGGCAACCTCACAAGAAAAGGTATAAAAACAAAGATAAAATGTAAAGTGATATCCTCATTAAAAAAAAAAATCATTATATAGAGAAAACCATGATAAGATCTGGCCCACATTTTCATTTTATACATTAGAAAGGCCTAAAGGGGAAAGAGGATGTGTTCTATGAGTCAGAACCTGGATCAGAAGTCATGTCCTAAATCAGATTCTTTGGCTCTAGCACTTCGAATACTTCACTCAGGTTTTGTTCGTTTGCTTGCTTGCTTGTTTGTTTTATAATTATTTTCTCTTTATACCCTCTTTCAGCTTTAGGTTATGTCTGCTAACAGAGCCTATGTACTCACTTCTTCCTAAAGGCATAGATAGTGATGCCAAGAAGGTTCTTCCTGCCTTCAGATCTCTCAGGATAGCCATCCTCATTCCTGAGAATCACATAGAACACTGGCGATCAGGAAATTTTCACCCATCAAGCTTTGTCTTCTAAAGTTAATATCCTCAAAACCACCCTGGAAGGCTTCTAAACTCTTTAAGGAAGTGTAGTTACTCAAATTCATTCAGACACACACTGATTCAGTATCTACTGTTCTGTAGGCTATGAATGATTCAAAGGATGATCTTCGATCCTTTGCACCTAGAAATTTTAAATTTGGTTGGAGAGATTAAGATATTGAGGTAGGAACTGGTTTACGGACAGTGTTGGCCAGTACAAGATTTGGTATCAAATTGATGGCTAGCCCAGTGAGGACTATGACATTTCAGAAAAGGTTGCTATCAATGTGGGTGAGAGAAATTAACGATTATAAGGCTAGAGATGGAAATCAAGGAAGAGTTTGGTTTTGAAAAGGAGAAAAGGAGGGCAGATATAAATTTTCACTGAGAGAAACCAAGCCATCTCAAGGCTTGGCCGAGTCCAGAAAATGGTCAAGAGTTTTAATGAAGACAGTTGTGCTAGTGATTGTATTTAATGGAAGCAGAACAGCTAAACTGAGAATAATCACAGTGCTTGCATTAACTCAAGTAAGCCTCATAACAACCATAGTAGGTACTATGTTAGCTCTATTTTACAGATAAGAAAACTGAAGCATGAAGCAGTTATGTAACTTGCTTCAGTCACACAGCCAGCACATTATAATGCTGGGTTTCAATCTCAGATAATTTGCATATAGAGCTCTTAGCCAACAGCCTGGGGCCTCTCATGTGAGTGCTAGTGGTTTGTAACAGTCAAAGGGAGGAGCATCAAAATGACCAGGATAAAGTCTGCAAATAATGATCAGGGACAAGAATAAAGGACTAGGAACGAGTTGCTGCAGAAACAGGGGCAGATCGCAAAGACTTCTGAAAGGCTTGAAAGCCCAGCTTCTAAACAGTAAGGATGAGGATAAACATTGAGAACGAATTCTGAAAGACATAGCTCCTGGCTTGGAGAGCGGATGGGATTGAAAGAAAAAAATAAGAGCCATTGGGCAAGTACTGCCAAAGATAAGCCTTCCTGAAGCAAATTCCTGGCAGAAAGTAGGTGTGGCTGCCCCTGATATAACTACCTTTGTCTTTGCATCTTAAGGAAGAGGTATGTCAGCCTCTCAAAGGAAAATAAATAGAATAAAGTTTGATAGTGGAGACTGAGCATGAAATGCTTAAGGCACACACTGAATCCGATCTTCCTACCTCCTTCATGAGGTAAAGGACCAATATTAAAATATATGAAAAAACAAGGTCAACTAGATGTGTCAGGCTTTGGAACACTGAAATCCAGGATGCGTGGCTAGAATTTAATTTTGGAGGTAATATGGAGCCACTGAAGGTTCTTGAGGAGAGAAGTTAGAGGGCACAATTGACAGATCAAGCACTCTCTCTTGACTGTGGTTTATAGGTTGTTTTAGAAGAAATGTAGGGAGGAGGCAAGAGAATTAAAAATATTAATCAAGTCACAATCAGAGACTGCAATATGCTGATCAGCCCTGTAGCCAGGCCAGGAAGACATCTTCAGAATAAAGGAAGATTTCTGCTGGGATTGCTAACAGCCCATTCCCCACACCTGTGAAGGGGAAATAGGACCCAGGAGTCATTCCTTGTGGCTAAAACCATGGGGAACCTATGGATTAAAGGCTGGAAACTGCCAGCAGGCCTTTCACTCCAAATATTCTTACCTTTTCAAGCTACATACTCTTCCCCTTCCTCACTGTATGTCCAAATGGGTTAACAATTTCTTTTAAACAAGAATTCACAGGAACAAAAGAACGATATATAAACTGAAATCCCAGAACACTCAGCCCTCCTATACTACCTTTCCAATCCTCTTTTGATCTCTCTCACTTTCTGCCTGTGAGGAAACCTGTGGAGTGTTACACCTTTTCTAATAAACTTTTCTCTTGACCCTAACTTTGGCATGTGTGTTGAATTCTGTCTTCACTCTCCGCCAAAGGACCCTCTTCATTCAGTACAGGGTTTGGTCTCCCTGTCAGCTGGGGAAATTTGCCCTGTCTTGCATCAGAAAAGGAAAAGAAAGGCAATATAAGGAAAAGTTTAAATGCAGCCAAGGTAAGAAGACATGCATTTTGTTATCAAGAGGATTTGCGAAGGCAGTTAAAATAAATAGAAATATGAGCTTCTACAAGAAATCTAAACTTTCAGGGATGGTTTCTCACAACTCTGGGGGAGTTTCTCCCTGCAGTGCTAACAGTTTAGAAGGGTCCTTTTGTAGCACATTCGACGACATACTGAAAAGATGAGTTCCTCAGAATAGAGGTGAACTGTGCAATTTTAGGTCGACATAGTTTCCCTTGAAAACATTCTTTCACCCATGATAAATAAAGCCCTAAGCAGTGTCCCACATGATTCATGTGGCTGTAGCACATTCAACTAGTTTTTCTTTCTAAGAGACAGTGAATCAGCCGCCTTTGTCTAAGAATTGGGGCAGTTTGCAAGGATCAGCTTAACAGATAATAGATATATACCTGAAGCAATAGCAGTGATACTGAAAATAACCCATTTCTACTCTGGTAAAAAATAAATAAATAAATAATAATAATCCTTTTATTTCATCATATCTTTGCATACTGGAAGACTTTATAATAGGCTGTCAGCTATATTATTAGTCTTTGGTCTCTTTTATTTCTTAACCACTATTTTCAGGGATTTTTTTTAAAAAAGCATCTAGAATGAAAACCCAAAAGCAGCTTTAAAAATTTCTACAGTCTTATATCTTGAATTCTCAGTTTCTTCATCAGTAAAGTAAGGAAGTTGAACTGGATATTCTCACAGGAAATAAATATATATGATTCCATTAATGTTTTCATAAATTTTCTGCTGATGGTCTTCAAAATATCTAGGATTTTTTTCTCTGTATATACCAAAATAATATATAGACTCGAATATTAAATATGAATTTAAGAAATTACCTAATCCATATCTATATAAGCTACTAACCAATCGATTATAATTTCTTCATGAATATACTCTTTTAATTAATTATTTACCAGTTCTTGGTTATATGAGCAAAGAATTTTTCCAAAATGTTCATAAATATAACAAAGTGGATCATATCAAGGAGGTTTCTTCAGTGCAGCCCTTTTTACAATGTCTGTGAGCACCTCCCTCCACATCCCCACTGACGTTCCTGTGAAGTGTTGTCTATCCATAGGATTACAGGGATGAACCCCAATGTCATATTTCTCTTTCAGGGTCCTAGCTTATGACCACAGTCAACTAGGCCAGGAGAAGGCATCTGACTCCAGAGTATGGAGTTGGAAAAGAGAAAGAAAAAGAGACAGCTGTCTCTTTCCACATGGCTAGAGGTGGAACATAAAATGTTGGTACTTTCAGCAATTGTATTTTTCCATGTATGCATGGTAAAGTAGAAAAGGCTAGTCCACAGAAAGAGAAAAAAGTCTGAAATCGAATGTGTAGAGGAAGAGGTATTAAATCTCTGGTCCAGTTTACTCCTGAAGCTTAGCTGTTTCCCTGCTAATATTTTGTGAGCGTCCTATATCCTTATCATAAATTCTCACTGTTTGCATAAGCTACTTCAAAAGAGTCTCTGCTCTGAGTTTATCTCTCCAGAATAAGAACTCTCACATGACAAGCTGTGCAAGGCCGTGTGGTTGGCATCTCCCCAGACTCATCAGATTGCCTGGTGCTCTCAGCAGCAACTCTGGTGGTTGCTGGGAGACACCTCTGGTAGAGTATGTTGGGGAGAAAATAAGGGGGATGGAGTCAGCAGTCTGCTTAAAGCAACAGATCACACCAGTGGATTGCCAGGCCATTTCCTCTTTCTTCTTCAATTTATTCCCCTATCTCTGAAGCAGGGTTATCTGCCTGGGGAAAAGCAAATCATTCTGGTTGCCCTTCTGTCCTTCTGAAGCCAGGGATCTCTCTTGGGTTCCTCAAGATCCTTCATGCCTGTCTCAAGTTATATTATAAGATGTGGGAGTTCTCTTCATAAGTACATTCCACAAAAGAAGGTGCTCAGCTTTTGATAGGCAAAGCAAGAGGGGTACTTGAGCTGGTCTTAGCAGCTATCTCTCCTCATGACCAGGCAAGAATCAGGCCTTACTATAGAATGTAGCTTCCTCCTACGAAGCACCCCAGACCCCCACCCCCACTCCTATATATATGTAGGTTAAAGGATAAGCCAGTTTGTCACAATATCAGGATTTTTTTACACCAAGTAAGCCCAAGTCCAGACTGGTAGACTGACTTCCATTTAAGAATTCAGAGCCATAGGGTCATTTAAAATAGCTTGCTTTGCCCTTTCCTTCTCAGGTATTCCTCAGACTCTCAGAAACTTTAGTCTCATCAGCAAGTTCTGATAAGACTACATTTGCATTTTGTCTTTCCGAAGATTAATTTAAATCTGTCTAGGAAAATTAAAATACATTATAGTACTCTTTTAAAAGTCTCACTGTAGTCTATGATCCAAAATCAGCATTGCTCCTGAGATTCTGCTTTATCTCACGTCACCAACTTTTTTTTACAGAGTCATGGCCATACCCTCAAGATGACTTGCTTTAGTCCAGTAAAGCATTTTCAGTTAAAATTTACTTCTGTGTCTGCTGGCAGATTAGGTAATGTGAACCAATCTGCTCACAAAAGATGACTAAGAAAGCCTGATGAAATTTTAAGAGACAAAAATCTTGGAAGCATCAAAGGGCCAATATGATATGATGAATTACCAGTCTCAAATACAGAAGGACTGGGAATCCAAATAGGTAAGTTTGGTACTCAGGGTCACTTTTGAATTGGAAGTATATGCCAATTGGAGAGAGGCAGCCAAGGGGCTGAGTTGTAGTTTTGGTAACTTCACAGAGCTGGGAGGACAAAATTCAGTGTCTAGAGCCAGGCAAGGTAGGAATTTCATAACTATCCCTCACTTTGAACTGGTAGTCCAAAGAGTTAAACCCAAGAAGTAAGGGTAAGTCAGAAGCAAACTGTTCCTTTTACGAACTACAGACATACTGGGTGAAATATCAAACCTGCAACTTGGATTAAGTTGAGACTGAATTATTTGTGTCCCCAGACATGTAGCTAAAGCAATTAAGTATCCTCTTTGGTGGACAAACCATCATTCTGCTTCATATTATTTGGGTACATTATGTTTGGAAAATTATTTGCCAAAAAATGTCTAGCATACAATCAAAGTATCCAGGAATATGTAGAGACCAGATAATGTGAATGTAACCCATGGACAACAGAAATAGACTCCAGAGGCTCCAGATACTGCAATTATTCAATAAAGATATACATAACTATATTTGCTAAGTTCAAGGAGATAAAAGTCTAGCTTAAAAATTCTGGCAGAAAACAGGAAACAAGTGGCAAGTTAGATATACTAGAACTGAAAATTAGATAATTGAAATCAAGAATTCAATAAACAGACTTAACAGTATACTAGACACTGCTGAAAAAAAGAATTAGTGAACTGAAAGACAGGTCACAGTACATTATCCAGAATGAAACACAAAGACATAAAGATGAGAAATACAGGAAAGGATGTAAGAGATATAGAAAATACGTCAAGAGGACCTTACATGCATTTCATTGAAATCTCAGAAGAGAGACAGATAGTGAGACAGAGGCATTATTTCAAGAGACAATAGCTGAGATTATTCTGGAACTGATGAAATACAGCATTTATCATCAGACTGTGCTGCAGAAATATGTACTGTAAGATGATTAGTAAAAACCAAGGAAGAAACATTAGTTATGGCAATCGTGTATCTTGGCTGCATCTACTTATACATTCTCATTCACACCTGGTCTTCAGTTGTTGCTCCACACAGAATAAACTTTCCTTGCTGTATCCTTTATTTTCTACTGAAAAATCATTTAGCTCTGAAGTTCTCTTCCATAACTATGCAGGCTCTTAGCTACATCAAATATTCTACTGCTCTCCTAATGCCCTGGGCTTTGAAGAAACTCCATTAGGTTACCTCATGCCCACCTGTCCAGATACACTTCAATGCTATTTTCCTTAATCTCACTTCATGGTGGTCATGTGGAAATTCTTGAGTTCTTCCAGATCCTATATTATGGGCTTCTCTGACCTTCATCCCCAAAACCTATGGTAGGGAGGGTTTAGGGGTGGGGGGAGGGAAGAGTATCTCTTATCCTCTACCCTCAGAACTTGGGAAGAGCCCTTAGCAGACACCTAATTCTTCACTATCTTCTGATTCTCTCCTTTCTCCAGGAAAGTTTTATCTAGTGACAGGTGAGAAAAACTCTTAATCTGATAGTTTTATTCTAAATTTTCTCTCTTATGCCCAGATCAGTAGATCTATTACTCAAAGGACAAACATTTGATTCTCTGTTAAGTGTTCTACTAGTTCATTTCTTTCCTGAAGCAATGAATGCTACTGAAGAAAACACAGTAAAGGCAAAGAAAGAAGAAATTCAACCTGGGAACAAACTTGAACTAATATTGCAAATTATTTAGAACATATGAAGCCAAAATTTTTGACAAATGTATTTATATTATAGTTCATTTATATACACATATATTATATATAATGTATATTTTATGTATACAGGCTTACCACAGCAGAATTTATTATTTACAAAGTCATGTGAAGTTTTGTTTAATAACTAATACCTTCCAAATAATTTTTTGATGCTCTGGTCTCATATTTTTACCACATAGATGTAATATTATATACATTTTGGCCTTTTCCAGTCTTCATGCTTCTCACCAGTATTTTATAAGTTCTCAAAAACAGTAGCGAGTAATTTTTCAATTATTTATCTGATCCAGTAAGAAATTGATCATGTAAATGTGACAAAGGTCATAGTGAAGCTCAGTTTGCAGGCCTACCTGGCTCAGGAATCCAGGAAATTTGGGAAATGATGTGGACTCCCTGACTGAAAAGAGAAGGATATTAGGGCTGGGAGCCAAGTCTTGGGTCCTCAGATTCAGAACCCTACTGGAGAACAGAAGGGCTGCCCTAAGTTCTGGGGTTGAGGGAACACCCCAAGAAAATGGGAATACTGAAAGACAGGGGCACACTCCCAGGTCTCAGTGAACAGGTACAAGAACTACCTAGAGGAGTGGAAACCATAAGTCCATATTTAAGGGGAGGTGTGGATCCCATAGTGCCATTGTTACTTAATGACAGAGCTTCGAGTCTAGCTGACAGATGTAGGAGCCTTTTCTTCTTGCAAAAGCAGCAGCCCAGGGATTGCAGCTTGACAACAGTGGCAATGAGAACAAACAAGTTCTCTTAGAACAAGCAAGGAGCAGAAGAAACAACAGTGGTGGCAGCAAGGAAACAGAACCTGCGCTGGCATATAGGGAGCAGGCAATATCTGCAAAAAGGCACAGCAGTGGCGCTGGCAACCACAACAAAGAGAGTCCAGCAACAGAAGGGGTATGAGTCACTCAGGGCTTGGGGGAGGGTGGCTCAAAGAGGAGGACAGAGGAAAGAGGCCTCTCTCCTGGTGGTAAACATTCCGCAGATGAGCAGAGCCGAACAAGGAAACACCAGAATATCTACCTCTGGTTGTACAGGCAGATTCCTGGGCCCTGCCATAGAGCAGCTCCATCAGAATATCTGGAAGTAGAATCTAGGAATTTGAATTTTAAACAATTTCTGAGGGTGATCTTTGAGCAGTACTGCCCACGGATCTGAGCAACTGGGAATCCTGTCCTGGACCCTGACTTTTAGAAAAACTTTTTCCAGCCATGCTCCTCATGGGGCAAGGTATCCTAGGGGTCAAGGGAACATGCCCAGCAGGACCTCATGTCCACCTAATACACAAGCACCCCCACCCAGACCAAGATCCTGGTACCTAAGATCTGGATTCTCTGTCCAAATGACTTTAAGGTTAATTGCGGGTCGCGAATGGACCTCTTCCCCCGTCTATTCTCCCACAGGTGCACCATAGTATATGGTGTGCAAAAGCATAGAACCAAGTATTTTCTAAGGAGCTTGGTGGGCAGGTATAGAGGTTAGACTTGCCTGCTAGGGTGATCACATGTGCTCTCCAAGCCTCTCATGCTACGGCAAGAGCAGGAGTAGGCAAAAAATGGGGGTCTCCCCGCTCTTTCTCTCCATCTGCACTTATGCCCTGGGCCCAGAGATGTTAGGGACATCTACTGGTCTAGAATAGAGACTAACTCATTATTTTTTGGATTTTTTTAAGTCACAGGGGTTTTGTTTAGTTTCGTTTTGTTTTTGTTTTGTCTTGTTTTACTTTGTTTTTAAGAAATAGAGAAGGAAAGAAAGCTCTTTGGGTCAAAATGCCAATTATAAAATAAATGAATGTTAGAGTTCAATCCTGCTGTGACTATACAAGCTCTTGAATTTTCCCTTGGCAGGCGAAATCTTGGAGAAGGAAGCTTGTATGATTAAGTGGCATCCTAAAACTTTGAATTCATAGAGCTAATTTAGTTTCAGCAATATCTGTTGTGCATTTATTCTGTACTCCCCATTGTCCTAGAGTGAGAGGATCAATAAAATATGATGAATTTCCTCAAAGCAAGGCCGTTGGATAATTCAAGTTGTATACATGGAATGCAAAAATAACAGGTGTGCCAGGAAGTATGTTATTTTAAGAGCTTAAGTGGGTGCCCCAGATGTACTAACTGCAATAAGAATTTAATGCGTCTTCAACAAGACCCTGTCTCTCTATTCTCAAGGTTGCCACCTTCTAGAGGAGGACACACACTCATACACCCTCCTAAAGGAGGGCCTAGTGCTTTCAAGTTTCAGGAACAAGCAAGACTGTGAGTGATATTTAATGTGTCAACACTTAGTTTTTAGTTTTAAGAAATTTTTTTTTCGTGTGAGCAAGGAAACAACTATGACAGCTCAAAGTGTTTTTCTTTCTTTCAGCGATGATCTCTCCACTGAGCTTCGTCATCCAAGACAAACTTTTCAATCATCAATCACAAATAGCCTTTGATAGGCTGAGTGTGATCAGTGTTCCTTTCTGGGTAGAATATTGAGCAATAAAACTTGGGAAGAGATTCGATTATTCACACTGTTGTTAAAGTTAGACATTCGTTTGCCCTAAATTTATCATAACACAAGCCTTGAGGCATCTGAGTCAGTACAGGCAACCACCCGGGGTAGTATCTGTTCCAGTTTTTTTTGCCAATGAAGTTGTGCCACAGAGGATAAAGAGCAGCAGAGACAGGAAGCAGTGACCTACGAGTGAGCTGGGAAATTCCAGCTGCCCTCCTGCCCTACATATAAGGAATAGAGATGACTCATCTTTAGGAAGCACACAGATGTTGACTTGGCTAACTAAACCCTATGCAAAATTTAACCTCTCTGGACCCTTCCTTCCTTTTCTGGGAAAAATAAAACAGGTTATTATATTTGGACACCTAGATAGCATTGTTCAATATTAGTATGAAAGAATAGGAGTAGGTAGTTTTTTGAATGTGCTATTTCTTATGTCCTTGAATCCAGACTTCTTCTGGAACATATCTATCTACACAAGACAAACCGTACAAAAGAAACCTCCATAATCGGGCTTCTGCTATGCATATGATGTGGTGGTCTGCTACTTACAGAGACAAGGAATTTTCAGGTAAGCATACCTATCAGTAAATCCCGATGTGTCCACCCAAACATAGGAGTCTAGACATGTGGGTTATAATTCTGGCTCCACACTAAGTAGCTATGGTACCTCAGTTTCCTCACCTGTGAAATCAAAAGGTTTGACTCCTGAGCCTCCTCTCCCTTATTATTTTATGATTCTAAGACTTTTAAAAAGTTGAAAATATAAACCTATAATGCCTATCCACTTTATCATCTATCTATTATAAGAATAAGCACTTACATGAGATACAAAATGTTTGTTACCAGTTTTTTTTCAGTGTGAGGTAGGAAAGTGTGGCTTAGGTAATATTGGGTCAAGGATAAGACACACCTTGTAATGGAGTGAAAAACAATTCCTTACTTACCTCATTGGATTGTTGTAGTCATCAAATGAGATCACATCCTTCAGAAGTTTATCATGTATTGTGCTCTACAGAAATGTGCTATAGACTGAATGTATATCCCTTCAAAATTTTATGTTGAAACCTAATGTGATGGTATTAAAAGAGGGAGTGCTTTGAGGGGTGCTTAAGTCACAAGGGCAGAGTCCTCACGAATGGGATTAGTGCCTTTATAGAAGAGAGCCCTGAATCCTCTTGCCCCTTCTGCCATGTGAAGTTACAGCAAAAAGACAGCTGTCTATGAACCAGAAACTAGAATGTCACCAGATACTGAATCTGCCAGCACCTTTATCTTGGACTACCCAGCCTCCAGAACTGTGAAAAATAAATTTCTGTTGTTTATAAGGCTGTCAGTCTATAGCATTTTGTTAGAGCAGCTCTAATGGACTAAGATAAAATGTAAGTATACTTATCCAGTAAATGTTGGTCAAGTATCTTCTATACATCAAGGATTAAAAAGACATTGATCCTGTTTCTCAGAGCTCACAAGACATCAAAAGAGCTCAGATAAAATGAGGACAATGTCCTTAAAGTTGTTTTTGACCTTTATGAAAAGTTTGAGGTTGAATAAAGAATAAAACTATATTCTCTATTTTCAAGTATTATGCATCTTTTTAAATGTCTTTGCCCCAAATCTAAAGATAAACATACCTGAGATTTGGCAAAAGTTCAAATGATTTCAGTGCTAGGTGAAGAAATAAAAGATACTACAGTCTATTAACTGTTGAAACCAAATACAGTAGCAAGTATTTAATGGGCTCTCCAGAAATAACCAGAGAAAAATAGATAATTATAACCTCACTGTAGAGGGTAATAGAAAACTGACCTTGGGCTTTGAAAAATGTGTTCTGTAGCACTGGGGCTGCAAAGCCCACTATCCCGCCGCCCTTCATCCTTTACGCTTGGGTAACATGGCACTAACCAGCTTCTAGGTCCCTTAATGTAACACCCTGGTCGAGGCCTCTGACCATTTTCTCATTCTGTGCCCTCAGCCTGGAACAAGTAATTCTCCATCACTCCTCGCCCTTTCTCCCTTGTTCTTTCTCCTCTTCCTTCCTTCTCCTTCACTTCTCCCACAGGCTGCTGCTCAGTTTTCAAGGTTCCACTCCACTTTATTTACTGCCCAACATCTTCCTAATTTCCCCTCCCCCAGTCTTTGTGAGATGCCGCTTCACTGCACTCCTCTCAGCCCTATGATGTAAAGGCACTTATCACGGTGTGTGGGAAACTTCTGTATTTTGTTTGTTTCTTCTATTAGCCCAGTGGTTCTCAACTGAAGGAGATTTTTCCCCTTGGGGGCATTTGGCAACGTTGGGAGATATTTTTGATTGTCATGGTTGAGGATAGGGGTGCTACTGGCATGTACTGCCAAACATCCTACAATGCCCAGGACTGCCCCCACACAAAGGATTATCTGGCCCCAAATACCAGCAGTGCCAAGGTTGTGAAACTACACGAGACTGAGTTCCTTTAAAGCAGGAAGTTTTTCAGCTCTGTTTCAATAGCTCTCAGCACAGTGCTCAGTAGAAATCCAAACAATTTTAAAATTAATTTAAATTAAATGTGAAAATTTAATTGAAAAAAATCTTACTACAGCTCTGTGAAAAGTCAAAGAAAAATCAATACTCAGGGGTAAAGGTAGGTTATACCCTTTAATCTTCCCCTGACACTTTCTCCTATATAGCTCTCCATACTTCTCTTTTCTCCATTTTATCTTGTATGTATTATACTCTCTTCTCCCCTTTACTATGATGTTGGAATTCCACTCTAAAGTAGGAATTTGAACATAGTGCAATACATTGCCCCACATTTGTTTACTTTAGGCATTCATTATTTTAATTTTTAAACATGTCAATTACGGGTGACATGCTCTACACTCCGAGAAAAACAAAAAAGTGAATAAGAAACTGGGCTTATCCTAATCGGGGAAATTTCTATAGCAATAGAACAAAGAAGATATTGTTTCAGTGTTATTATGGGATCAGGGAATGTTTCATAGAGGAGAAGTCCTTTGATTTAGGTTTCACATGTGTTTTTGTAAAGTGTTTTAAATATGCCACACATGTGTCACCATATTGTCTTTCCTTATCTGACATCTGACCAGCATAGTTGTAAGTGCCACCCTTTAGGACAGGCATTCTTAAGCTTTGGCTGGGTCCCACCCTCAGAGTTTCTGATTCAGTAGGTCTTGGATGGAACCAGAGAATTTGCATTTCTAACTCAGATGATGCTGTTGCTGCTACTGATCTTCTGCCCATACTTCGACAGTGCTCCTTCAGTATAATCAGCCAGGTAACTCCTTGCCAGAAAAATGTACATTCTTCACTTGGCTAATACAATAAATATCCAGTGTTCACAAAGAAAACAACTTGTGGGTTTCCGCAAGCAGGAGAGGAGAAGCATATTCTAATCTATTCCTATAACTAAGGAAGGGCTCCATTTTCAAAAGTAATTTGTCAGACCCACATACTTATACCCTGTGCCCTAGGGGAACATATTTACTGGAAATATATCATAACTAACATACATTCTTGAAGATCTTCATAATTAGGAATTAAATACTGCATTTGTTAATACGTTAAACACAGGATATTAATATCTGAAATTACACTCCTCCTTGTCATAATACATATTTGAAATACTTTCAACTTCTACTTTATTTATAGCTTTTGGTTACTTGAATCCAATGCCTCTGTTTCATAATTCCTATATTACTTTCCTCCCCCGCCACCCATTTTCAATCAATCTTCTCTTTTTTCTATGTTCTTTGTCTATGTCATCTTATAATTCTGGTTTGGTCTCCTAGGCCATTTGCTCTCTCCTCCTGTCCCTCATTGGCATGTCTTCAATCATTTTTCAGAGTTCTTACAGAAAGGTAACCATTTGTATTCATCTTAAAACTTTCACCTTTGATCTAAAAATAATTGCTAAAAATATTATAATGCTTATTAATATATTATGCATAACATTAAGTTCAAAACAGTTGATATGTTTCATGTTGTATATTAAGATATGCTAAGCTTAATTTCAAGCAAACTAAATAAAATACATTAAAGGGTATACTTTTTTATACATAGGCTCTTTGTACCTGTTATTTGTTAATGTCAGCAATTATAAGATCAGAGGTGTGATTTTCAAGTGATCACTACACATACATGTATGTCCATGATAGGACCACTCATACCTACTAAATATTTGGGAAATGTGCTCAAATACACAAAATAGTGCCTCCTACAGAAAGCACAGGAGTATCTTCTCCCACAACGAAGAACAATAATTCATTTCATTAAGCTTCCTTCACAAAAGAATATATTAAAGAAAAAGAAATTGAGACCTTATTGAAGAAATATCTCCATTTGGAACATGAGCTAATGGGTAACCATTATGAAAACAAAACACGAGAAAAATTCCTGATGCCATTTGACATCTTAAATTAATGACTGTACACTGAATAGTTAATTTTCTGTTTTCATTCCTTGGTCACTTTTCAGAAGACCACTTTCCCTAAGTTCCAATACAAAAATTATAAGCTGTAATTTTAAATTTATAAACTATAAATTATAAAATTACTTGCTTTATTACAAACAGGTTACATGCTGAGGGGGCATAACTTAAATGTATCTGGTCCTTTCTAATTTTTATAACTTAGAGCTCTAATTACTGTTATCTCAGCTTACACTGTGACTTCAGGAACACAGAAATTTAAAAGTGAATGCTCTAAAGCCTCTCTATAATGTTGGCCTATTTTGTACAACAGAGGAACTATTTTACAAACCGTTTTTGAAATATCCATGTTAATATATCTTGGGTTCTTTCCAGAAGTTATTCTGGCCAAAGGACCCTCTGAAACACATCTGAGTTTTCACCATTCTAATAGAGAATAGAATGTGGTACTAACACAGAGTTTGCCACCTTAGCTTGTTTTACTTTTCAAAGTTTAACTCCTCCTATAGTCATATCCATATAGCTTCTAACATCTATTAGGTGGTAACGATGTGCTAAGTTTTGTAGGCATTAGTCCATTTAACACTTAATGTCACCTTGAGATAGATATTAGTATTATCTTCATTTTATAGATGAGAAAATAAAGGTTTTCAGAAGGTTCAGTCCCTCTACCAAGGTCGCAGAGCTACTGAGTGATAAGGGGAGGTTTCAAGCTCAAGTCTGACACCAGAATCAAAGCTCTTAGGCACTAAGTTGAACTACCATTCACCTTTTTTTTTACATCCCTTTTCCTAACCCCAAGTGACTTCTTCCAAGTATCCCTAAATAAGGTGACTTGTAATTTCCTGATATGGAATTTCCTGATACTAGAATTTTTTTAAAAAAATTTACTGGAGTAACATGATTAATAACATTATATAAGTTTCAGATGGATAAGTATACGAGAATGTAGATGGTGTTTGGGGAAAAGAGAAGGAAGAGGATGAGAAAAAAAAAATGAGCTCAGCTCTCAGATAATGGAAGACTCTGTACTTATATATTAAGCAACCAAAACCTATATGTACGCAACACTAAAACCAATACAGACAAGTGTGTTCACATGTGTCTCAGTGAGTAGGTGTTAGATAAATGTTTGCTGAAATAATAATTGTGGAAGCAAATGAGTACTAGAAGCATGACAGGATCTAACTATGAATATTAACAGTGTTAGATGTGAAAAGAGTTTATAAGGAAATATGGATATCTTCTTTACCATAGTTAACAGTAAATCCCCACAGTACTTTCCCGGCTTAAAAAGTTCCCAAGGTCTTGTAAATATTGTGAATATGAAACAAAGCATCCAGCTTAAGAAATCTATTACAGTGAGAACTGCTATGATTCAATTAAATGTTTATTGAATACCCACAATAGGCAGGCACTGCACAACAGATATTTGGAAGCCTTAATTTATTCACAATATTGGCAGAAAGTCCTATTAACTATTCAAACTGTGGTCGGTATAAAAATAGTAAGCAATGTAACCACATTCTGTAAGCTTAATTCTCTCTAAATCAGAAACATTCTGGATTAGGATAGGAGTCTAGGCTAATTTACTTCAAGTACCCATTTATTTCTACTATTTAGTGTTTTAAATATAAAGCAAGCTATGTCTTCTTCAAAAACACAGTCTTTAGCATCATTTCCTGAATTTGGTATGTTTAAAAATAACTAAAACCAAAATGGGCTATAGATTCCCACATGTCACAGTAAACTTACCCAGATCTAGAATCTTCCTTCTACAATGGAAAGCTCTAAAATCCTTCCCCTTTCAAGTATTCACTGTATTTGAAAAACCAAGAGATCACATTTATCACCACATATACTAAGAAACTTGAGACTACCAACGAGCCACATTTCCATTGTTTCAAAAATGATCTTAGAAATTAGAATCTATGCATAACTTCCCAACTCCAAAACATTTTTATCTTACTAAAAATCGTTATAACAATATAATAAAAGAATAAACTCATGAAATCAATTTTTCAGCATCAACATTTATAATATCAAAAGGTGAAGATGATCACAGATTTTAGAAAAGATGATCCAGTACAGTGCAAAAGAGCATATGAGAAAGGGTTCCACAAAGAAGGGAGACTGAGGTAGGAAAGGGAGTCAGTTACAAGGGTGCCAGATAGCGTTTTTGTTTTTTTTTTTAAATTTGTGAATCTGAACATGTCACTCTACTTAAACACCCCAATGGTTTCCCATTGCCAACAGTATAAAATTTAACTCTCTCACCAGGACTCTAAATGACTTGATTAAAGCTCACTTCTGCAACTTTATCCCTCAGCACTCTCCAAAATGCTCCTCAAATTCTTATTACACTAGCTTTCTTGTGGCTCTCTGAATAGCTTACAAGAAAAACTATAGAAACTTATCCAGTGAATAAAACTGTTTGATGCATCCTTGCTTTTACACATAGAGTTTCTTCTACTGGAAATGGTTTTCCTTACCTGACTCACCATCCAAACCCAGGCTAAGAGAGCCTTCTTCTGAGAAGCGTCCCAAACCATTTTCCCAAAAGCAGTTACTCATTCTTTCCTCTGTGTCACACGGTATTGCTATTATATTATTTATTGCAGTAATTTGTTCCCTTTTAAGTTGAGAACTCCTTCATTTCAGAGTCTATGTCTTAATTAGCTTTGTATTTCAGTCGCCAACACAGTTTCAGGCATACAGTAGATGTTTGGTAAAAGTTTGGCAAAAGTTGTATTAATGTTGTTGAATCTTAGGTAGACATATAATATATATTTGAAAATCATTCCTGTATTTTAATAGTCTTAATTTTTATTAAAAATGATCTTCTTATAATATCTTATGTATATTTTCCCTCCATTGTATCTTGCCTGATATCACAACTCCTTGCTTTTCTACTGGGTATAGTCTATCTCTAGTTTTATATGTATTCAACTGACTTCATTGTATAGCACTCTGTGGCTAGCAAAAGAACACAATCCATGGAAACATCTCATGTCACTTCTAAAAAAGTAAAGCTGTCCAAAAGTTATAGAATGAGTAAATGAACGTGTGTGTGTGTGTGTGTGTGTGTGTGTACAATTTCTATTACATAATTTGGAATGGTAGAATAAGCTGAAGTTATGTTTGAGTCAAGTCTTGGTTATCTAAACCTGTCCTACAAATGTTATCACATGACTACTAATAAAGTGATAATAAATAACATTCATCCAAATGTCCCTTGGCTTGTTTAGCTGTGAGTACAAATACTGTCACAGTGTCAGTTACACTCAGACATACTCTTCAAAGTTTCAGGCCCTTTCAGAGTGACTCTCCCTCCTCACATTGCCCAGTATACCAGAATTGCTCAGGAAGTTCTTATAAATCATTTCTGGTCATCGCACACTGATCCCAACATTGGTGGCACTATTAGCCACATCAGAATTCTGCAGACCATGCTTCTTCCGTTAATCCACTATATTTTGTCAACTCAAGATTCTTCCCAGCCACTAATGCTCATAGAGAGTGGTAAGTGAAATAATAGCCCTGTCTGTTGCCCTCCTTGAGGACTCAGAAATATTGGGCCAGCAGTGGGGTAAGATGAAAAGTGGTACAGTCCTGGGGCTCAGGGTTGCAAAGATAGTGAGACAGCTTTATTTTCCTTTCTCCTTGGACACATGAGGTGGTTTTATTAGGACTGTTTTATAGTATCAGCTGTCATACTTGAATATCCCTTTCATTCTCACAGACTCTCTGACCTTTGGCCTGTACCTAAGCCTGACTTGTTCTGCCAAACATTTTTCTTACAGTGAATTCGGTTTCAGGGACTCCATCTAGCTTCACAAAATTTGTCACCTTGTGCCCTTATTTCCAACATAGGTACACTCCAACCTCAAATTTACCAGACACCAGACAATGTCTGACCCCCAAGTGTGAACTATACTTGTTTATCTTCTCTTTTCAGGAAAGTTTCTCAATATCCTCTTAAAATCAGTAATTACAGATATACTCCTAGGGAAAAGAGCATCATCTAACTCCATGTCACTAAAGTATCCAAAATTCAGCCTTGAATCTGATATGACTCCCACCATGGCAACAATTAATATTATAAGAAATGTTTTAATTATTAGCATTTCCAGAGTCATTCAGTTCAAACCGATAGAGTGAAGATTGTTGAAAACGATGCCCATAAAAATGGCTGGAATTTGAATGAGTCAATCCTTGAAAAATTAAGTAGTAGGAAAGTCATGAAACCAAATGCATTTGCTTTTCTCTATCTAGTAAAGCACATTTCTTCTTTTATCAGACAAATCTTACTGATGTAATTACAGGAATCTCCCTGTCTTTGATGGACAGCTTTGGTTTAAGTAGTTGCCTTCTGCAACCGGCACATGTAAATATTGACTGGCATGCACTATTCCCCATAAATTAAGATTTAAATTAAAGAACTAATTTTAATGTGAGTTATATCAATGAGATTTCATTGAAGGTAAAAATAGTTTGATGAATTTTTATAATTCAATAGGTCAGAAATAGAGCATGTACAGTTCCCAAATTAGGGAGAGGCTGTTTACCACTTTGCTTTGAATTCTCTGGTCTTAACAATGTAACAGCAGCTCTTCTTTGAACAAAGTATTGGACAAAGGTCAGATGTTTCAGATGGCTGACTGGGAAAAAGAACTAAAGTAATTTTGTAGTAAATGTAACTAAAATATTATTCATTATGTACTCTCGGTATCTACAATTATTGAACTTACTAAATCATTTCTTTTGTATGGTTACTACTTTGACAGTATAGGTCAGATCCAAATGACACAAAAGAACAGCAGAAGGCCAGCTGCCCTAAGTATACATGCAGTTATCTTTCTACTTTAAATACTTACAGCTATTAAGGTTGTGTGGGGTAGAATTGATTGAAGCTTTTTGTTTGTTTGATATTTTTTGACCTTCAAGGGGTCACTTAAGTGAATTGCCCAGGTAAAAAACAATAGAGAGCAAGTATCCACCCATTGTCCTGGCAGAAGAGTATGAAGTCTTTTGTTTTGTTCCAGTAGCTGAGTAAATCTGACCACAGCCTGATAAACAGGGCTTTTCTTTGGGATGGAGGTGGTCCAATCTGCATAAGGAGCCCTGCCCCTAAACCTTAACCAATACTTAAAGTGAAAAATTCTAATTATGAAAAATAAAGATAAAAATCAAAGACACCTATGACGACTGGTGATGCAGAGGCAACACTAGAGTCTAAATGTTTATGGGAAAGGGCTGGTTTGAACAGTATGACTAATGCTGAAAGTTCTTCCAACCTAGCCACCTGAGCACAGGTGTTGGAGAACAATCACTGAGCATGAAAGTAGGCACTACACTGTGTGGCCCCCTGCGTGATATTGTGATTTATAATAAGAAATAGATGTTTGTCTTCCTCTACTTTTCTAGCACAGAACTTCTAAAACTCATGGAATTTCCTAAGTGGTGAAAAAGATCAAGATGTCTCTTTTTATGTTAATAAGGTGACTTTTGGAATGCCCTTAGGTCACCTCAGGGTGGGGACTGGTTGCCAGGGGGACCAACCCTTAATAGTCCAGTGCAGTATTTCAGACTGACAGAAGATAAAAAAAAAACTTCCTATCACCTGGTGAGGCTGTAGCAGATTCTAACAAAGCACATTACACAAATACTTCCCATTGAGTCACAACTGCCTGCATTATTCAGTACAGTAACATTCTGTACAGGTTTGTAGCCTAGTTGTAGGGAAACAGAATTTGTTACCCCAAAATATGTCTCTCTGGCATAAGGATAATTTTAGGCTGGTTAATTTTAAGTAACTGCACACATGGGAGAAACTCTGAAAACCAAATAGAAGCTACTGTTTGGAAAAGACATTTACATTTGTAAAGGAAACCTCCCTTCCAGGGGTGTCTCCGGGCTGTTCCAGGAAGAGGGCAATGACCTTCTGTCCAGAAACTCTATCAACGCAGAGGTGACTACCTAACTCTGCAAAACAACCTTACCCTGAGTACTGGGCCCTTCCTGGAAGCTCCCATAACTCACTCCCCTCCGCCCTGAACATCATCTTTTGTCTTCAGCTGAAGATGGTACTTAAGGTAGTGGCTTCAGCCATTTTGGCGAGTTAATTAGTTTTCCTGGGTCTCTCCCATATATATGCAAGAGGTCTGCATGTTATTAAACTTTTGTTTTTGTCCTGTTAATCATCTTTTTTACAGGGATGTCTCAGCCAAGAGGGAATATTATTTTTCCTTCCCTGCAGAGTAACAGTATACCACATAGCCTAGGTGTGTAGTAGGTTATACCATCTAGGTTTGTGTAAGTGCACTCTATGATGTTCACATGACACAACTGCCTAATGACACACTTCTCAGAGCTGATCCCCATCGTTAAGTGCCACGTGACTGTAATTGGATGGAGAGTTGGAACTTTCTGTCCTGCCCCCCTAACCCTCCCTCTCCAAGGAGAGGAGGGGAGAGAGGGGCTAGAGGTCGAATCAGATCACCAGTGTTCAAGGATTTAGTCAATCCCACCCATGTAATGAAGTCTCCATGAAAACTCAAAGGGACAGTGTTCAGAGAGCTTCCAGGCTGGTGAACACATGGAGATTTGGGGAGAGTGGCACACTCTGGAGAGGGCACGGAATCTCTGCACTCTTTCCCCCATCTCTTGCCCTGTGTGTCTCTTCCATCCAGCTGTCCCTGAGATATATCCTTTTAAACCAGCAATCTATTAAGTAAATTTCTCTGAGTTCTGCGAGTCGCTCTAGCCAATTAATCAAACCTAAAGAAGGGGTCATGGGCACCTCTGATCTATAGCTACTCAGTCAGAAGCACAGGTGACGATCTGGACTTGTAATGGCATCTGAAGTAGTGGTGGCGGGTGTTGGAGGCAGTCTTCTGGGACTGACCCCTTAATTTGTGTAATCTGATGCTATTTCCAGATAGTGTCAGAATTGAGCTGAATTATAGGACAGGCAGCTGGTATCAGAGAATTGCTTGGTGGTGTGGGGAACCCCATCACCATGCTGGAATTGAGAGCAGAACCCTTTTTACCCTGGGACCTATTATAAGGCCTGGTCATAGACCCAGACCAACCAGATCATCCCAGCAGCAGTGCAGCATCAGACAGCGGGACCAGTCTGCATCCACAGTATTAAGTAGTAGCAAGAAGTATTAAGTAGTATGATCAGACCTCACACCTCCATAGCCATCACCATCGCCATCTTTGAACTGGGATTCTTAGACTATTTGGGGTAGAGGAGTCACTAAGAAGAAATATTAAAATTCTTAAAAATAAGTCTTATGAGGGTTACACGTGGGAAAAGCTTAATTATTTCATGCATAAGGTCAAGTACTCCAGATGCCCATGGTTAGCAGAAGAGTCACACTTACATTATAATTTAGAATATAAATATCTGCTCCAATAACTTTCAATTAAACTTTTATAATGTTTGACTTTTCCTTGCCATGTAAATAAAATCCAGCCACTAACCAATCAAGTAGAAAACTCAAGAGCTGAGACAGGACACAAAAACAAAAATAACTTTTTTTTTTTTTTTAGCTTTACCTCTCTTAACAAGGCCAAAAAATAGTAGAGTGGGTAACTTTGGTTAAGACTGAAATGTTTTAAGAATGTGAATCACCAAAAACCCAGCTTCAATCCAGGTAATACACACACAGACACACACTTTCTCTCTCTCTCTCTCTCTCTCTCTCTCTCTCTCTCTCTCTCTCTCTCTCAAAATCATGAGGCATTAAATGTCTAGAGGTTTTTTTACATGTCATGTTTAAGAATTAACTCCACAGAAATGACATCTTAAATTCTAACTAGTAGCTAGGACCCCTATTATATGACTCAGAGACTTAGACTTTCTGTTCTTGGTAGGAGAGTGGAAGGAGAGTAGTTCCTCTTGGTTTATTTAGTTTTTCTTCAAATCTACTTATCAGCCAAAGGTACTATAAAGATCGAAGTTATAGAACAGTTGAATTCTCTATTTAGGCAATGGAAGATATACTGTGGTTGTCTATTTTATATGAAATTTCCTTTCATATTTTTTTTATGTTACTTTTCAAATCCAACTGGATCATTCAGTGTCTTCACTTGCTTTGGGGATAATTTGGGGAAATTTATTGCAAGTGTGTCATGAACTATGAGATATAAAAAAAATGGTAATCAGTTCCTTCAAAATCCTTTAGTCCACTGCATTTTATTGTGTATTATAAATTTCACATATTTAACTTGGACTCTCTCCTCTATTTCCTCTGTCCCACTCCACTCCTACATTCATCTGAAAGATTAAAACATATGAATGTTGTCTTTGTCTACTCAGACTTCTAGAGAATATTAGCAATAGCTTTGAAAATCTTCCAGTATAATTAATCTAAACCGTGACATCATTTAACCATTATGATTCATAATTATAATTGGGTAGTACTTCAGGACTTACAATATTTTCTCTTTTGATTCTTACACAACCGAATGAGATAGAAGAGAAATTGTTATGACTCCTGTTATACCATAGAGAAAATTGAGCCTCTCAGAGGCCAAGTGATATCTAAAGACAACTTGGCTAGCTAGTAAGAGGAAGAGCTAGCTTGCTTGACTCCCAGGCCTGTGTAGTTTTTACTACACTATTTTGCTTATTTCCAACTCTTATGTGACTTTACACCTACCATGTTTCTAGCATAATCAGCATTCATATTTTTCTCGTGGAACATAAGCCAGATAGCAATAAGCAAAATAGAGGAGGGAATTTAGAGAATTCTCTAAATAGGTTGCTCTAGATGTAAGTTCCCATTTAAATCTCTATGAAGATTGCACATAGCCTTTCTTGTGGCCCAAACCCAAGTATCAATTAATGTTCAGAGCAGGGAAAATGAAAAGCCCAAGAAATTTTTCTTAGATTTTATGGTGAAGCTCTGTCAATTTTTAAAACTCATATCTTTATTGATGGTATTTTTCCCAAGATTAATTGAAAATAAGCTTTTAATTCCATAAATGTGCTTAGATTTTACATTTTTGCATTCCATGAGCTCCTGAAAGTTGAGCCCAGCTTTTTTCTGCTTTTGTATTGTTGCAGATAAGCAGAGCGCCTTAAATATAATAAGCATTAGGGAAATATTTGGTTTTGTTGTTAAAGCATTTGAAAGATACATAAAAGCCACCAAAGATTCTAATTTAAAGTGACTAGTCATTATGTCTTTCCCCAGCGCTCTAAACTGTTGTTCCTTATATGTACATAGACTCGGAATATATACCGTGAATATTTACTATTCTTTAGTAGATTCACTGATAAAGGTTATGCTCACAAGCCTATTTCCATCCATAGCATTTGTCAATTAAACTGAATCTTTAACTTACCAATCATTATAAGTTGGTGACAAACCTCTGTGTGTGTCTGTCTGTGTCTGTGTCTGTGTCTGTGTCTGTGTCTGTGTGTGTGAATAGGCTGAAGAAAATTAGCAATAGGCTTGGATTTTACACATGTACAGGGATTTCTGTTTTCTATTCTACCAGGGCATTCCTTCACTTTACTATAAGATAAATCTAAGCCAAATACATTTATTTCAATTTAAGATTAAAAAAAGAAATGCATGTTATAGATTTTAATATATATTTATAATATACATATACAGCATACATATGAAATTCAATATATATGAAATTCAATATATGTGTGCATGTGTGAAATTTTAAGAAAAATATTTATTTTAAGGAATTAATCATGTGATTGTTGAGGCTTGGCAAGTCTAAAATCTGATAGGGAAGGCTGACAGGCTGGAGACTCAAGAAAAGAATTACAGTATGAGTCCAAAGGTAGTCTGCTGGTGAACCAGGAAGAACCAGCTACAGACAAAATCCAAAGGCAATCTGCTGGCAGAATTCTCTCTGGTTTGGGGAACATCAGCCTTTTGTGCTAGTCAGGGCTTCAACTGATTAGGTGAAGCCCACCACATCATAGAGAACAATATGCTTTACTCAAAAATTTAAATGTAAATCTCATCCAAAAACACTCGCACTGAAGAATCCAGAATAATTTTGACCAAATATTTGTGCACCTCATGATCTAGCCAGGTTGATACATAAAATTAATCATCACACATTGTCTTTCCTCTGTGTGTACATCCATAGTATCAATCTGTGTGTCCAAATTTCTTCTCATAAGGAGACCAATCAGATTGGATTAGGACCCACCCTAACAGCCTTATTTTAACTTAATAATCTCTTCAAAGATCATATCTCCAAATACATTCACATTCTGAGAAGCTGGGTTTGTCTTTAATATATGAATTTTAGGGGAGGAGTGAGTTTGGAGGGGATAATTCAGCCCATAATACTGTGATTACTGTTATACTTTACTACAATCCTACCATTACTACAGATACACTCCTCCTCCTCTTCCTCTTCCTATTACTAACACCTCCGTGAAGTCCTTTCCGGCTTTAATTTTCTGTGCTTCTATAAAATAAAATATGCTGTATCCACATAGCACCATGAAACTCACCGTTTTTACCAAGTTCATCCAGAGTCAGTTCACGGGACTCAATTTCAATAGCTATTGGAGAATATTTAAGTATATAGGAATTTTGGTCAAGGAGGAAATGCCAAACTCTAAAGAAGTTAAACCAAGAAAGTGGGAAAAACTAAGACAGCCCATGCCAGGGGAGTGTGAATCTGTCAGTGATTACCAACAAGAGAGGTATCCTGCTTAGGGAGCCCAAACATTCTGGCACTAAAGACTCAGCAAGAGTAGTCTATTAAATGTCATAGGGTTGATCACTTGAATGGATGGTCCAGAGCCTATAGAACATTTGACTTTTATTTCTCTTCCAAGCATTAATTATATAATTGTGTTTACCAATTTTATGGTTATCCCTAGAAAATATTTGAGAAACATTGCCAGTGAAGGACTAGGTGGTGAACCCAAGTGGAAAATACTCCAAATACACATATGCATCCATACCTCACAAACGTTTTAACAGGCCAGGAAACAATGAATGTTCTCTGTTTCACCTAATATTCCATGTGAGTTAAATTGTACACACAAAGACAATAAGATTCCCAAAGGTGAACACTGAGTCATTCTTAAGTTTGTGTCTCCCATTGTACCACATTCAGTGTCTTTTACATCATCTTTGTTCAGAACATATTTGCTGAGTTTAGTAGAGAGAATTCTCTCAAAATTCTGATGATACTGGGTCTAGTGATGTTCTATCTCTCATTCAAAAATATGTATCATGTTCAGCTATCCTGCTGGTAATCAAACAAAATAAGGTCACAATGTGGACCTATCCTGAAGTTTGAAAGTCTATAACACAGTAGATTAAGTCAGCCCAACAGTCATTTATTCAGCCTATGCTATGTATAAAATGCTATAGAGCTTATCATCCATTAAGGCAGACTGTTGTGTACATGAATATATATAATTCAAGGCAATTTGCTCTATTAATAGAGATATAAATAAAGTCCTGGGCATGGAGAACATAACTAGGACAAGGCAGAAAACCGAAACTGGTGCCAAATTGTAGAGAAGTTTAAAGGCTGAACACTACTCTAATCACCACTGATAAATTCTACTGTTGCCATTCTTAAAGGCTGAAAAAAATATGTAGACATAGAGCCTAGACAGCCTATTACCCTAATAGGCAAAGAAGAGACTAGTTTGATAGTACTGACACCACTTTAGGGAGTAACACAATTTTAGTGATAAAAAGCCCAATCTCATCCTTTCCAGAACACTTGGTTATGAACAGTTATATACCAATTTCTTTGTATTTTAACAATATTATTAAAGCAAACAAGATTTAAAACTTTTTAACGCCAAATGCAATAAGATAAAAATTATTAAAGGGAGAATATTTATATAATCCCCCTACAGCTACCATTTGGTAATTATAAGACTGATTGACTCCTCCCTGTTTCTCTCCATCTCTCGAACCGACATGGAAGAAGGAGGGAAAAAAATCAGTGAAAGAGGTGAAGGTGATTCATAAAAAAAGAGCTGTGAGAGAAGGAAGGGGGAAGTTAGAGAGTAAAAGCCATATAGACTGGGAAGAGAGAGAGTTTAGATAGGGGGGTTGATGCGAATGGTAAGAGGCAAGTCAGTTGTGAATAAAAAAATATGAAATAATTGGGAAAGGGGGAGAAAAGAATATGATGGTTATAATTTGGATCCCCATAATGTTTTTTAAAAGATACAAGTAAAGAACAGATTTCCTTTTTAATTTGGAGAAAGAAACAAGATTGCCTATTGAACTGTATTGTTTAAATGCCATACTTTTCAGTGAGTGAAACCTTGGGGGTCCCTAATTTATTAGGATTGCAATAGAACCTAAAATATTTAGCTTCCACTGAAATGTAATACATGTATACCAGACATTTCCTTACTAGCAATTAAACTCTGCTTTAACCCAGAAAACTATTTTCTTAACCTCGTGATACAATTTCAAGACACTGGCCATAAAAATGAAACATTTCAGGGATTTTAATTAGGACGTGGGTTTTTGTTGTTGTTGTTGTCTAACTACCTATTATTTTTCCCAGAAGCAAGCTACTTGAAGTATCTAGGTCAGAAATTAAAACCTCTCCAAACCAACTGAATAGTAAATGCAAGCAGTTAATGAAAGCTTTATTTCTTTACAATCTATGGAATACATTAGCCAGTTAATGTTAATCTTTTAAAGTGTTATGTTTTTTATTTATAATAAAAAAATATTATGTGTATGTGTGTTAATGTCACACAAGTGACATACACTGACATATTTATTAAATTAATTTAAGCTTGTAATAACCACAATGCCACCAAAAAAACAGGCTGGTTTTTGTTTATTGTTAATATCTGACACCAAAAGTTCCTGCAGTCCCAGAGCTGTCACCTTAATAATTAAAAAACAAACAAACAAACAAACAAACAAAAAACCAAACTATTTATTGCTCAGTGCTCCAGAAAATCTATACCTTCCTCAGAGCAGTCTAAGAGATTAAACATAGGTTATAATACTTAAAGATACTAAATACTTGCATCCAGACCAAGATAGCTCTAAAACAAGAACTGGGTAAGTGGAAGAATCACGCAATCTATAGCAGATAAAGACACATCCAGAGCCTTGACATCCATAAGATCAATGTGAGAATAGGAATCTAAATCAGAGGGAGAACAGCTCTTAAAGAAATATCTGTGTCGTAAACTGCTTGTCATCACGGCTTGTAACATGCCATTATTTAATAGCCATTAGCATGACAATCAGCTAGCAATCATTTGCTCAGAAAGTGAATCCATTTCAGATTTGCTTAAATAATAATAACATATGGATATGTAAATATGATAAATGTATGACTGTGGGAAACCCTTGGCAGTTTCAATTAAAGGAAGAATTTCATCCTTCAATTTATAAAAGCTCAATTAATAAAAATATAGTTATAAACACTAATTCTCCTGTTCTCTGAGGGGGGAAATGTAGAATGGGGGCACATCTCTCTTCTTTTGATAGGAGATGGAAGAGAGTAAGGCTGGGCAGCAGTCCTCACCTCAGGTCTTAATCTCCAGAGTCTAAGTCAGGCCCGTGAATTAGAGGAATAAGGAGAAAAAAAATGACTCCAGAATCTATCTCGAGCAGATGTTGATCCTGGCAACCTGCAAATACGTTGTTTGGCCGATGCTATGTTTACAAGTGGAGAAAATTTACATTTAAAATAAATCCAGATTTCCGGTATTTTTGAAAACTTAAAAGATCCAAAATCTCTGATGTCCTATGCTCCCTTCAGATAGAGCTGAGTAGTTCTTGCTACCTTTAGATAGGCAAGCCGTTCTCTAGCTTACCACAATCCTCACCTTTCCCTATTGTTTTTCACCCGATCCCCATTATTCATGCGTGTTACTTGCCTGACACTTTAGACATGAGAGTTTGCCACTCTGAATTAACATATCTCCTAAAAGCTCCAAACAAAACTGGAATTTCATGCATTTACAAAAAGGTTCTATATGTTACAGTGCCTTCCTGAGTTTCAGGTCTGCTTTAGAGTAGGTTGCAAGACATGGAATCTTGCCTTATTTTTATTCAGCTCTCTCACAGTCCACACAGTACCTGTCACATAAAAAGCACTCAGTAAATGTTGTCTGGCACCCCCTAAGAGTAGAATGAACCATAACAGCTCTCACAAAGGTTTGAACATCTTGAGTTTACTCCAAACCCATGGATCCCGGGTTGATCTTAAATTGAAATGGTCCTGGATTGATAGAGAATCACAGGGGTTGTACTGACATGGAGGTCAGAAATCAGACTACCTGCATGATAGAGGGTAAGCTGGTATACAGTAGAAAAAGGATTTGCCTAAAAAGGGGGTCAAGGTGGTGGGCTAGGTAAAAGTGGGGTTCACCTTCTCTTAGGAATGCACTAAAATTACAACCAAATTATAAAATAATCAATGTGGAGAACCACCTGAAATCTAGCAGATAATAACTCATATATCTGAGAATATTAAAAAAAAAAAAAAAAGCCACATGAAGACCAGCAGGAGCAGCAGAGCCATGAAAGGGTCTGGCTCCGCGCCTGCACATGGTGGTGGAGCACTGGGAAGAACAGATGGCTGTAGAGGCCCCCAAAAGAAAGGAAGGGCCCTAGACCCACACAGGGGCTCCCAAGCCCACAGTCCCCACCATAGCAGAGGAATTTCCACAAAATCTAACTGTAAAAATCAGTGAGGATTCTGGCCATCCAAGTGAGACAGGAAGAAACTGAAATCCCAGATGTCCCCCCAAACAGCCCGCACACAGACTCACCCACTCCCAGACACTAGCCCCAGGCACTGGCGGAGGGTTGCCAGTTCTAAAGGTGCAAGAGACATGTGGTGAAAAACAAGTTGCAGGGTGCCTAGCAAGGGCTAAAGGGACAGCCGCCATTGTTCCTTCATCAAGCCCTCCTCCGGGGCAGTCTGTGGATGGGCCCCACAGTGCCTGTGTTGAACCTTCCCCTCGCATGGCCAATTCTGAAGCTGCATTGGCTGGAGCAATCCACCAGCCCCACCCAACCTACAAATTGTCTGCAGCAGGTCTGTTGCTGGAAAGCCAATATCGCCCTGCCTTTTCTTGGGGCCGCACATTCCATGCAGGAACAAAACCTCATCTTATGTGGCATATGTATGTCAAGGCAGACATTTGGTGGCAGACTATTTCTGCTAGCACAAGCTACAGTATCTACTGGGCTGATTGTGGGGCTCTGTGGGTCCAATGCAGAGCACAGCTGGCCTCATTGTGATCTGTGACTTTTGTGGGAGCTCGTGGAATCAGAACTCGCAGCAAATCTGAGGCTGTATTGGCCTGATGCCCCATATCTCCCTAACATTCCTCCCCAGCCAACCCACAAATTGCTCAAGGTGAACTGTTGTCAGGCAGCCACCCCTGCTCTGCCCCTTACCCCGGCCGTACATTCCAGGCAGGCAACAGACCTCAGTTCACCTGTGGGCACATTACAGGGAAACATTCGGTGGTGGTCCTCTACTGTCAGCATGAGCAACTCTTGGGTGAATTGCTGGGGTCTGTGGGTCTGACACAGAAAGCAGTGGGCCTTACTGTGATCTGGGAGTTTTGCGGGAGCTTATGTACTCAGAACTGGAGTCTAATCTGAGGCTGTATTGGCCTGATGCCCCATATTTCCCTGAGACCCTATCCTGCTCAACATACAATTGCTCCCCTGAAGGCCCATCACTGGGCAGCTGCCCCTGCCCTGCCCCTTCCCAGGGCATGCATTCTGTGCAGGTAACAGACCTCAGCTTGTGCAGTTTGCATAAGGCCCATGCATCCTGGGAGATACTTTCGGTGGTGAGCCACAAACCCTACCTAACCCAAGCTACAGAATTTCTTGAACAGATCTCGGGTATTTGCAGGCCTGAAGTAGGCAGTGGCTGGCCTTACTGCGATCTGAGACTTTTACAGGAAGCCACGGAGACAGCACTGGCACAAAAACTGACATGGAGTGGCTGGGGAAAATCTGCTCACTATACCCCAGCGACTCTCTGGGTTCCCACACGGCTCAACTCGCATACTACCCGAATGCTCTTCCAACTGTGGAGTCTTACAGGCAGCTGGTAGGCAGCTTGTCCTTGAGGTGCACTAGACCTTTTGCTAAGCCACCCCAGGCTCGGTACTGGGGTAACTGGACCGCGTGCGACTTGCAGCGTTATCTTTACCACTTACCTTTTGATCCAGCATAGGCAGCAACCATTTGCGGATTGCTCTGTACCTCCCACCAGGAGCAATCAAAGGCAGCGGCTGACCCTGGTCGTCTTTGGAGTCCCTCCCAAGGGGCCATAGAACCAACACACCTGAAGGCTGGCACCAGACCACAACAGAGCACACCTGACTAACCCCAAAAGATGTACACACTAAGGGTGGTCTCAACAAGTACACAGACTTGATGGGACAAATCCTACTCTGAGCGGTCAGCCTGCGCACAGCAACTCATACCCTGTGGGCATGGTCAATCCCCAGTTAGTCAGCCCGAGAGTTAATCACATCCACTGACATGCTAACAGCAATCAAGGTTTAGCTACAACAGGAACACACACATATCCCACCAAAGAACACGCCCAGAGCCCCCGGAGCAGGTGACTAAGGAGACTGCGCCACCAAGCAGCACAGGGCACCTACTACATAAGGCCATCTGGCCAAGGCTGGGAGATACAACAAATCTTCCTAACACATAGCAACGAACACAGAGAGTCACTGAAGTGAGAAAACAAAGAAACTTGCTGTAAATGAAACAACAGAAGAAAAAAATCTAAATGAAATGAAGGCAAGCAACCTAACAGAGACAGAGTTCAAAACAATAGTTATAAAGATGCTCAATGACCTTAAGGGGAGACTAGATGATCTCAATGAGAACTTCCACAGAGAGATAGTAAGCATAAAAAAGGACATAGAAATCATAGAAAAGAACCAGTCCGAAATGAAGAATACACTAACTGAAATGAAGAAAACACTAGAAGGAATTGACAGTAGCTGAATGAAGCAGAAGATCTAATCAACAAGTTGGAAAACAACATAGCAGAAAATGCCCAATCAGAACAGCAAAAAGAAAAGAGAATTTTAAAAATTAGGATAGTTTAAGAGACTTCTGGGATAACATCAAGCATACCAATATCTGCATCATAGTAGAAGAGAGAAAGAGATTGAGAATCTATTTGAAAAAATAATGACAAAAACTTCCATAACTTGGCAAAGGAATTAGACATACAAGTCCAAGAAGCGCAAAGAATCTCAAACAAGAGAAACTCAAACTGACCCACATCAAGACACATCATAATTAAAATACCACAGGTTAAAAACAGGAGATAATCTTAAAAGCAGAAAGAGAAAGGCAGATAGTTACTAACAAGGATACTCTTATAAGAATGCCTGTTGATTTTTCTACAGAAACTTTGCAGGTCAGAAGGGACTGGCAAGAAATATACAAAGTAATGAAAAATAAGAACATACAACCGAGAATACTCTATGCAGCAAGCCTAGCAATTAAAATGGAAGGTGAGATAAAGAGTTTTCCAGACAGGAAAAAGCTTAAGAAATTCATCACCAACAAACCAAGTATTATAAGAATGTTAAGGAGGCCTCTGTAAAAAGAAGAAGGGGAGAAAAACACATAAATATGAATAATAAAATGGTAATAACTATGAACCTATCAATAATCACTTTAAATGTAAATGGAGTAAATGTTCCAATCAAAAGACATAGGGTAGCTGAATGGATAAGAAAACAAAACCCATATATGCTGTCTATAAGAGACTCACTTCAGATCAAATGACACGTGCAGACCAAAAGTAAAGGAATGGAAAAAGATATATCACATAAATGGAAATGAAAAAAAAAGCTGAGGTAGCAATTTTTATATCAGACAAAATAGATTTTAAAACAAGGCTATGGTAAGAACAAAAAAGGGCATTACATATTGATAAAGGGAACAGTACAACAAGAGGACATGCCCCTGGTAAACATATATGAACCCAACACGGGTGCACCTACATGTATAAAGCAATTATTGATTGACATAAGGGGAGAGATCAACAGTAATACACTCATAGTAGGAGACTTTAACACTCCATTGACATCAAAGGACAGATCTTCAAGACAGGAATCAGTAGGCTTGAATGACACACTAGACTAGATGAATTTAATTGATATTTTCAGAACGTTTCACCCCAAAACAGCAGAATAGACATTCTTCTCAAGTGCACATGGAACATTTTCCAGGATAGACCACATGTTAGGCCACAAAATAAGTCTCAATAAATTTAAGAAGACTGAAATCACAACAAGCATCTTCTCCACCCACAATAATATGAAACTAGAAATCAATGACAAGAAAAAAAAATTGAAAAATACACAAAGGCATGGAGACTAAATAACATGCTATTAATAAATGGGTTAATAATAAGATCAAAGAAGAAATCAAAAGATACCTTGAGACAAATGAAAATGAAAACACAGTGACTCAAAATCTACAGGACACAGCAAAAGCAGTCCTAAGAGAGAAATTCATAGCAATACAGGCCTACATCCAGAAACAAGAAAAATCTCAAATAAATAATCTAACCCTACACTTAAAAGAACTAGGAAAAGAACAGCAAATAAATCCCAAAGTGAGTAGAAGGAAGGAAAACATAAAGATCAGAGCAGAAATAAATGAAATAGAGTCTAGAAAAACTATACAAAAGATCATTGAAAACAAGAGTTGGTTCTTTGAAAAGATAAATGAAATTGATAAACCCTTAAGCAACCAGGCTTATTAAGAAAAAAAGAGAGAGGACCCAAATAATTAAAATAAAAAACCAAAGAGAGGTAAGTACAGACTCCACGAAAATACAAAGGATTAAAAGAAAATACTATGAGCAGTTATATGTCAACAAATGAGACAATCTGGAAGAAATGGATACATTCCCAGAAACATACAATTTCTCAAGACTGAGTCAAGAAGAAACAAAAAAATCTAAACCAACCAATTACCACCAAAAATTGAATCAGTAATCAAAAAGCTCCCCAAAAACAAAAGTCCTGGACCAGATAACTTCATAGATAATATATACCAATCAAAGAAGAATTAACACATATTCTTCTCAAACTATTGCAAAAAATTCAAGAGGAAGGAAGTCTTCCTAATTATTTTTGAGAGGCCACCATTATCTTGATTCCAAAACCAGACAAAGAGTACAAAAAAAGAAAACTATAGGCCAATATCCCTCATGAACATTGATGCAAAAATCCTCAAAAAATATTAGCAAACCAAATTCAGCAATACATTAAAAACATCACACAGCATGATCAAGTCAGATTTATTCCTGGGATGCAAAGTTGGTACGATACCTTCAAATCAATTAATGTGATATACCACATTTACATATAGAAAGATAAAAACCGTATGATCATATCAGTAGATGCAGAAAAAGCATTTGACAAAATCCAGAATCCATTTATGATAAAAACTCTCAGCAAAATGGGAACAGAGGGGACATACCTCAACATAATAAAGGTTGTATATGACAAACCTACAGCTAACATCATACTCAATGGGGAAAGGCTTAAAGCATTTTCCTTAAATTCAGTAACAAGACAAGAATGCCCACTTTCACCACTGGTATTCAACATAGTATCGGAAATCCTAGCAACAGCAATCAGGCAAGAAAGAGAAATAAAAGATATTCAAATTAGAAAGAAAGAAGTAAAACTGCCATTATTTGCAGATTACATGATAGAATGTATAGAGAACCCTAAAGATTCCACCAAAATACTGTTAAGTAGCAGGACACAAAATTAATGTTCAGAAATGGGTTGCATTTGTATACACCAATGACAAACTTTCAGAAAGAGAATTTTTTTTTAAATCTCATTTACAACTGTATTGAAAACAATAAAATACCTAGGAATCAAATTAACCAAGGAGGTAAAAGATCTGTTCTCAGATAAGTATAAGTCACTGAAGAAAGAAATTGAAGAATATACAAATAAATGGAAGCATATACCATACTCATGAGTAGGAAGAATCTACATTGCTAAAATGGTCATACTTTCCAAAGCAATCTCTAGACTCAATGCAATCCCCATCAAAATACTAATGGCATTTTTCAGAGAATTAGAACAAATAATCCAAAAATTTATATGGAACCATAAAAGATCTCAAATAGCCATGGCAATCTTGAAAAAGAACAAAGTTAAAGGTGTCATGCTACCTGATATCAAATTATACTACAAGGTTATAGTGATCAAATCAACATGGTACTGGCATAAAAACAGATACATAGATCAATGGAACAGAATAGAAATCCCAGCAATAAATCCATGTCTATATACTCATTTAATATATGACAAAAGAGGTAAGAATATACGGTGAGGTAAAAACATTAACAGTGTTGGGAAAACTGTACAGATACAAGCAAAAAAAGAAACTGGACCATCTTCTTATCCATATACAGAATAAACTCAAAATGGGTTAAAGACTTACATTTAAGACCCAAAACCATAAAACTATTAGAAGAAAACATTGACAGTAAACTCTGTGTCTTTGCTCTTAGCAATATTTTTTTCTAATACATCTTCTCAGACAAGGGAAACAAAAGAAAAAATCAACAAATGGGACTACATCAAACTAAAGTTATTGCACAGCAAAGGAAAACATCAACAAAATGAAAAGACAACCTATGGAATAGGAGAAGATATTCATCTATGATACATCTGATAAGAGGTTAAAATAAAAATTTATAAAGAACTCATATAACTCAGCAGCAAAAAAATAAACAATCCAAATTTTAAAATGGGCAGAAGACCTAAAGATATATTTCTCCAAAGAGGACATATAGGTGGCCAATAGACATATGAAAAGATGCTCAAGATCACTAATCATCAGAGAAATGCAAAGTAAAACCATAATGAGATATCACCTCACATCTGTCAAAATGACTATCATCAAAAAATCAAAAAACAATTGTTGGCAAGGATGTGGAGAAAAGGGAACCCTCATACATTATTGGTGAGAGTGCAAATTGGTACAGCCACTGTGGAAAACAGGCTGGAGATTCCTCAAAAAAATTAAAAATGGAATTACCTTTTAACTCACCAATTACACTTCTGGGTATTTATCCAAAGAAAACCAAAACACTAATTCATAAAGATCTATGCACCCCTATGTTCACAGCAGTGCTATTTACAATAGCCAAGATATGGAAGCAATTTAAATGCCCATCAACAGACTAGATGAAGAAGTATGGCTCGTATATACAATAGAATATTACTCAGCTATAAAATAAATTAAATCCTACCATTTGCAACAACATGGATGGACCTAGAGGTTATTATGCTGAGTAAAATAAGTCACAGAGAAAGATAAATACTATATGATTTCACTTACATGCAGAATCTAAGGAACAAAAGGAACAAACTAATCAAAAACAGACACAGATACAGAGGACAATCTGGAGACTGCCAAAGGGAATGGGAGTGGGAGACTGGGAGAAAAAAGTGAAGGGTTGAAGAAGTACAAATTAGTAGTTAAAAATATGTCACAGGGATGTA
>CM053509.1:122839412-122908081 GCA_028627145.1 Eidolon dupreanum | reverse complement strand
GAAAGAAAGAAAGAAAGAAAGAAAGAAAGAAAGAAAGAAAGAAAGAAAGAAAGAAAGAAAGAAAGAAAGAAAGAAAGAAAGAAAGAAAAGAAAAGGATTTGCCTAGTGCAGAGGAAAAAAACTCTCTACCCTCCTAGGTTCTATGGCTGGGCCTAAGAATTCAACTAATCGATAAGACATTAACAGGAGAAAAACATACAAATTTCATCAAAAGAAAAATAAAGACTCAAAGAAAAAAAGTTTATATAATTTTTAAAACAAAGAACAATAAATTGTGGGGATGTGACAAGACAAAGGTGATGGGTTACAGACAGTAAATTTTGGGACAGTGACTGAGAAATAGATGGGAGAAACTAATGGAAGATAGGAGTTATCTTAGGAGGTTTGTTTGTACAGATCCATTTCAGTGTAGATTCTCAGTGTCTGGTGATAAAAATGTTCTCTTCTTGGTACAAGGAGGGCATGTTTTTCAGAGGACATTTTATGACCTGATTTTAGGTAGAAAGGGGGAGGTCAGAGAGCCCATCCTGAATCTGCTGTATCTCAAGCACCTTAACTCTAAATAATCAATATGCCAAAGTGGCATATTTTGTGGTAGCATGTTCTGAAAGCCTTCACTAGGCATTAGAAGTCCTGGATATATTGTTTCTATAAATAAATATTGTTTATTGCCTGCTATGCACTAAATGCTAAGAATACAGACATGAATGCAAGATCCTTTAAGGAGCTCAGCCCAGGGAGGATTCAAATAAATAATATTAGTGAAAGCCATGTGAACTTGGGCATGCCATTTAACCTTTCCAAATTCTGTTCTTCACCAGAAAAAAAAAGGATTGACATGTCTGTTTCTTTGGGCTTATTTTTGCTACAATGAGAAAGCTGAAACCATAAGATTATATACTTTACAAACAGTGTAACACAAGTAACAAGATGATAGAATTGGATTCTTCCTGTTTTTGTTTCTTAGACTCTAATACAATAGATCGCAGTCAAAAAAAAAAAAAAAAAAAAAGTAAGTGTGAGACACACCCCACTCTAAATAGAGTTTTACAAAGAAAAGAACCTTTTGAATGCCAATTGGTTGCTTCAAAACAAGTGATACAAAAAGGAATCTTAAAGTCAAGAAAAGAGAAGTGTTGCCATGCTCTAAGTCTCCCCCCTCCACCTGTCAATTTCCCTCATTTTTTTCTAACCTCAAGCCCTAGTAAGGCAGGCATGGCTCCAAATACATTTCTTGTGGATGGGAATGACAAAGACTCATCCCTGGTTCACACTAGAGGCACCAAAGACAGAATGTGGATGGTCCTGGAGAAATCTAGATGGTAGGAGAGGGCCTAACTAACTGTCCTGGTGGTGGACCCGAGTGGGAGTTGTGTGCTGGGATTGCATTACTCCCTCTGAGTTTGCCTAAGCAAGAGATGTGGGGTGTTTCCTGTTGACCAGAGTGAGCTACTGAGGAGAGAGTGGCCTCTGTTATTCTTGTGTCCTGTCGAGTTGGGCCACACAGAGATGTGAGGTGACCTTAGGAGAAAGAGGCTGGATACACACCCCCAGATATCCAGGGACTGAGCAAGGAGCTGCTAGTGAATACTCGTGTTACGGAAGCATCCATGGAGGTAAAACAAACTACAAGAGGGGAGCTCAGCCAAGAATGAATCTATGAAATTGCCACCCAGGAGAAAGAGACCATTTTTGTTCCAAGCCCCTGCTAGCCAGGATTTCCAAGAGAGGCCAGTTTTACCCATCTGCCAAATTACAGAGCCAAAGCCACCTAGACAGGTGACCATGGTCTTATTCTTTTATCACATCTGACCCTAGAAAGGAGATGAGCAGTGAGTGTGAAGGAGAAGGAGGAGATAAACTTGCTCCCTCTCCTACTGTAGGCTTCAGGCTGAAACAGAAGAGACTTCAAGATTTCAGATTTCAGGCAGGAAAACTTTGAGGTTAAATTATATTTGGAATTTTAACTTCGAATGGCCCTGGGTATTGTCAAGACTGAGTTAAAGCTATGCTTAAGACTTAGAATGACCATAGGACTGTTGTTTAGCTTACTGAACAGAAAAGACATAAGAGTAGCCCAGACCTTCACCTAGGGTCAGATGAAGATTACGTCCCAATAAAAAATAAAGGAAAAGTAGAAAATATAAGCAAAGATGCATTTGATCAAAATCTACATGATGTACACCACACATATGCACCATCTTAGCAAAAATAATTCTGACAGGCTGTAGTGTTATTTCTTCTTCTTGAAAAGCAGCTTTTAATAGTAACTATTACCAAAGTTGCCATAATTGGCTTTTTCTACTTCTTTCTTCTTAAGACAAAATATGGGTAAAACCTATTAATAAAATGATAATGGTTGTGGGTTATGGCACAGAGCTGAGGCTGAAGGTCAACCAAGGAGCCTTGACAACAATTTTATTAGAGGGTTATGCAGCTCCCTAGTAATGTTAATTCAGTTGTCCCCACCCCCTACCCCTGAAATTTAGGGCTTTTTTCAAATTTTGGAAACATGAGCAGTCACTGTATTATGCCTCATGCCTCAGTGCTCAGGTTTCTGTGATCCGTCAGTCAAGTGAAATCCTTAGAAGCACCAACTGGCCCCACTTGGCAATGAAATTGAGTGTAGATGGAATAATTATAGTGTGTACCTGTGCCTCTATGCTACCCTAATAAAATATCCAAAAGAGTACCCCTATCTTTCTCACCATCCTACTCAGGAATATGGATTTCTTACAAAGAAAATTTAAAAGAAAAGCTCTGTGATTGAAATAAGGATTATAGTCAAGAGTCTGCCATTTGGAGTAGTCCTAAAAATTTTCTAATCTCCTCATAAGTCATCCCATGGTTAATATAGTGGTTTAAATTGAAATCTGTCAAAAAAAAAAAGTTTTATGTTTATTCCTTTACTTCAGCCTTGAAATTATATAGCTCCAGGGAGACTTGGATATAAGCTGTGTATAGAAAGCAGGCATCTTTTTTAAACTGAGGATCATAACAGTGGAAAAGGGAGAGGAAATGTACTCCTTCTCTCCAAAGGTACTCTTCTAGACTTATAACCTTGATTCCTTCTCTGTTTCCTCCCTCCCACCTTTAGTCTCCAAATTTTATGTAGAACAGTTTCAGCGTTGATAAAGCACTTTACTTAGTTTCTGCTGTGTTGCCTTGAAGCCATATGCTTATCTTTTAGACAGTTACTGCCTCCTCCTTCACCCCAGCCAATTGTTGGTGACAGCTATGTTTAAAAAACAATCACTTTAGTGTCACGAAGATCACTGCTAATTAAAGTCAACCAGAGTATTTGCTGAGTGTTTGGTGTCTGTCCTTCATTGTGTATTTTCCTAAGATCTTCTTATCCCAAAGTTAATTATACCAAAAGACGGCAGATTGTCTGAACCTCAGGGGGGATTATTCTTCAGTTTGCATTTTTTATGTTATTCTTAGACATTACTCTTGATCATTTGTTGAAAAAAGTATTTTGAAAAGACAAATTTTACAATAGAAGTTTTAAAAAGTGAGGATAATAATTAACATTTACTAAATGATATTAATCAAATATGTATATAGAAATATATGTTACTGCATTTGAACATAGAGGCATACCAACAGGCTTGGAAGAAATTGGAATGATAAAGAGAAACACATACTTTACTCATATGATATTACACACTTAAAAGAAATATAAAGGATGGGCCATGCTAATGGAGACCTTACAATCTAGTCGAATGGATCTGAATCTTTTTAAGTTCATGGATCAATAACTTTTCTGGAGAAAAAAATGGAAGGGACAGATAAGATAGACACACTCTTTCCAATTCCTAACTAAACAATTACTAACATTTATAGAGTGCACTCTGTGTACCAGACATGGGTCCAAGGGCTTTATTTATTTCACTTAGAATTTATAGCAACACTTCTGACATTTTGTAAATATATAAAACACGATTAACTATTAATAACTTCAATATATTATATTATTGATATATATGATTTTACATCGTGCGTGTGTGTGTTATCATCATCCCCACTTTCCAGGAAACTGTGGTCCACAGAAGTTAATGACCTCATCAGCTCTGGGATTCAGATACAACCAGTCTGGCACCCCTTCAAACCTTTAACCATTATACTACCTCACATTAGTTAACTCTATCATTTCATGAAATTTATGTTAATACTGACATAAAAAGTAAAGAAGTAAACTAAGTACAAAATGAAGAAGATCTTTTAGATATAAAGTATTTAGCTTTATGGTAAAAGCTACCTTGTCTTTTTTGTCATTTTATATGGATCTATAAAGTCTGGCATTTGGGAACCATGGAAGAACTGAAGAGACAGACCTATACTTATAAAATGTAATTAAAACATAGGCCAATTTGTGATTCAGGTGAGTTATACAGATCATAATCACTAAAGAAGCACAGCCCACTGTGAGCTGAAAGACTGAATGGTAGAAAGGGGTAGCGAGAGAACCCAGATAGGTAGAGGCAAAAGCCCAAGAAAGGAAATGACGTATATGAATGGTCAATATACCAGCTTGGCTCAATCAAAAATTTGACCCAGGATAAATGGCATAAACTAAAGGTCCATGAACTCTAAAAGACTTATAATTGTTTGTTTCACGTGCACAGTATTTTTTTTAAGGTACTCTACTTTTAAAAAGTATAACACACTTTCAGAAAAATACACAAATTGTATACATGCAGCTCCATGAATTTTCAAATTTTGAACACACGTATAACTCCTTACAAATCCGGGAACAAAACACCTACTAGCATCCCATGAGCATCCTAAAGTTCAAATGACAAACACAAAATGCCCTGCTATAATGAACAATGTGGTCAAAGTCTTTGCTCTAAGGAAGCAGAAGCTTCCATTCTACTGGTAGCAAACTTAGGTTGGAACCAGACCAAGAAGTTTCTGGAATTTCAACATTATCCTCCCACTAATGGGTAATCAGCAGAATTTTACTACCTGTTGTTCTAGGTTTCTTAGTATACTCACAGAAGCCTGTTTCTTCTTTGGATCTCAGAGTGAATAATTATGCTTCTGTAAATAAGGGAAGAAAAGAAAAAAAAACAAAAAACAAAAAACTATTCCCCCATCCAATGAACTTTTAGAATGGAAAGGACAGTTGAGTATGAGGTGCGTTTATTTTTTTCACCAAGAACTCAAAGCACCTTTCCCATTCAGCTCAGTTTGAATTTTCCATTCCAGTCAGTGTAACACAGAGACGGAAGGGGGTGGGGGGGAGGTCAGAGAAGGGGAGGGCAAGGAGTAAAAGGACATACAATCCAGTTATCACTAATGGATTGCTAAATTTTCTACCATTTAAGGTCTTTTTAGCCTTCTCTTTCTCCCATGTCTTATGTCATGTCTTGGCATCCAAGCCCAATCAGAGGCAAACCCATGAATGTTTTCAGGCCTCTAGGGTGCCATTCAGACCACTCAGTGCATTTCTGATGCTCTATTCTCTAAGTGGACCATACAAGGATGCTATTTAGTTCAATATACTAGTGATATATAAACAATTCCCTGAAGCTTTGAAAGAGTTAACCTGTATTCCTCCCCAAATATTTGGCTTAATGAAAAGGATTTACTGAGAAACTGGGGAAAACAGAGCCCAATATCTCATTAACTAGCACAAAATTCTAGTGATGTAAGCAAAAACAGACAATATCATTTTTAGTATACAAATGGAAAGATGGAAAGACTGAGAACCCCAAGAAGTTTTTGCCCACAGCCACACAATGAGCTGGTCTCAGAGCCAAAACTGTTTGCAAGTCTCCAAATGTTCCATCTGGAGCTCTGCCTGTGGTTTCCTCCAAATTCAAATTCACATAGAGAAGGTGTAGATGGAAATGTGTAAGGGGACAGAGGTTAGCACAAGAGTCCATGTGGGCCCTTCCAGGTCCAAACTTCCATGTCTCTCCTCACCCCCACTTCTCTGAAATGCAAATGTTGGTCTGTTCCACTGTAAATCCTGCTTGAGATGAAACAGAATTTTAAGTAGAATCTGTAAAACCATCCCTTCCCATTTCCTTCCTGGATGGTAGTTACAGTCACCTCTGACCACACCAAACCCAGCATCCTTTCCACATTTTACCTCAGTTCCTATCAGCATGTTTGCAACTTCCCATAGTTTATTTCCATCTCTCGCTAGCAAACAAGGCCACTTGTGAAATGAGAGAAGACAGAGTCAACACATCACTCACCTGCTGGCTCAACAGAAAACACCACACAAACCCAGGGAAGCCTGTGTGGGGGCTGCCAGGAGGCAGCACAGATAATTTGCAAGCTGGCACCACAGTCGAATTCCTTATGAGACACAAGTCTGAAGTTTAAATAAGTCTGTGGTTAGAGAGAGGGCTGAGAATAAAGAGGGTCGGAGGATGGCCATGACTTTGCGATCAGACTGTAACCAACCCCACCATATCAAAGTTATAACAAACTTTGGAGCCAGAAATTAATTTAGCACTCATCTGTTCCAACTCATATCTTAAGATAAGAAAACTGAGGCAAACATGGAAGTGACCTGTCCCAGGCCACATGACTCCGTGGCACAGCCAGTGGGTGAGGGCATTTCAAGTATAAGGAACAGAAACAGAAAGAGAAAAGTTCACATTACCTCAGATAGTGAGGATTTTGCTTTAAGGATGCACAAGGTGGGGATCGTCTGTAGTAGCGCAGTCAAACTTCGCCCAGCGCTGAATATTGCAGGTACACGAGTAGCTCTTATTAGTAAATAAATACAGTTGACCCTTGGCTTTGAATTGTACCGATCCACTTACACACGGATTTTTTTTTTTTTTTCCATTAAATAAGGTCGGCTCTTTGTATCCTTCGGCTTTGCATCAGCAGATTCCACATTTGTAGATTAAAACTGCGGATCGAATACAGTATTTTCACCTTCCCAACCCTGGTTTCCCAGCCGCAGATAGAAGATAGTTTTCCATCTGCAGTTGGTTGAATCTGCCAGTGTGAAGGGCCAACTGTGGTTGTTTCCGGGGAGTCAATAATTACACGCGATTTTCGACTGTGCAACACTCCTAACCCCTCCCCCCCACACATGTTCGGGTCAGTTGTACATGCCCAGTCACTACTTTCACTCTGGCAAACACGCCTTAGACATAAGTATCTGACTCCCCTGCTCTAGTCTTTTGCTATTATGGGCCATAACTACTCTCCGCCTTTGTTTTTACTGTTCTTCCTACGAACACATAAATCTCTATTCTCCTCTGTGCTTTTTAATTCTGCTTCCCAGGGCATCTGCTTCCTGTGGAGGCTTTCTGACTTATTTTCTCTGTGTCTCCTGCCTTCTGCCCCTCTCTGTGCAGTTCACTATCCTTAGATAGACTTACATTCAAGCTCTAGGGAGGAAGAAGTGATGGATTCACTTAGTAACTGCAGTAGTTCTATAGAGCTCTCCCACTGGACTTCAGAGTTATTACATATAAAGACCTCAGGGAGATACCCTTCCATGGTTAATCAGGATAAGATAGAGAAAGTTCAGTAGTCATCTTTCTTCAGAATGGGGCTTTGGGCATGGAAAACCATTACTGCATAATAAATTCCTCCCCAAATTAGTACTTTGGACTAGATCCAATGCCCCTGAGTTCTAGCATTAGTATTCAGTAGTGAACAGAAAAATATTTCTGGAGCCAGGCGACCTGGGTTTTAAAAGTTTAATAACTTTCTAGCAAGTTATGCTTTAGGAAAGTTATACAATCTTAGATTCCTTATCTTCAACATAGAGATTATAATATCTCCTGTTTTATAGAGTTGTGGGAGGACTAGGATAATTTACATAGACTATTTAGAAGAGTATCTGACACATAAGTTATTATTATTATTATATTTTTTCCATAGCACTTTAATAATTTTAAACTACATCTACAAATTCTTTGACACTTTTCCCACAAAGAATGAAGTTTAATTCTTCTCTTTTGAATATGGTTCACTTTAATGACTTGCTTCTAATAAGTAGCCAGCAACAAAAGTAATGCACTGTGATTTCTCAGTGTAGGTCAGAGAAGGCAATATAGTCTCTGCCCTGTTGGGATTCTTGCCCTTGGAACTCAGCCACGTTGTTGTGAGGAATCCCAGAACCCATGCAGAGGCCACATAGAGAGGTGTTTTAGCTGACAGTCTGAGCTAAAGTCTCAGTCAACAACCAGCATCAACCACAAGATATGTTAGTGAATAAATCTCAGTTAATCCCAGCCCCTGGCTTTCAAGTCTTCCGCCCAAGGTCCCAGATGTCATAGTTCAGAGTAAATGATCCACTCCAAGCCTTGTTTGAATTTATGACCCACAGAATCTGTGAGCATCATTTAGGGTTGATTTATATCATTTAGTTTTGAAGTAACTTACATAGCCACAGTAAGTGGAACAGCCCCTTTATTTCTTTATCTATGACAGTGCTATTAGTGGGGACTTTCACAGGAACATTAGATTATCTCTAAAGCTTAGCTTATACATTGCAGTTTTTCTGAACTAGAGGGTGGATTATAATGGTTCAGGAGCTATATTAAAAAAAATAAAAATAAAAAGCATATTCCAAGTCCAATCCCTAAACATGCTTACCAGCAATGAAATTTAATCATGTGTAATTTGAAAATGTTCCTTATTTAACTCCCATAGATCTCCATGAGGGGAAACCACTGACATACCTAGTCCTCACCTGAGTTTGAAGGGCAATAGTTCAAGACCTTCGTTCATACTCATTAGGTGTTTACTGAGAATCTCTATGTGTGTGGATCTGTCGCCTGCGGCCATAATGGGAAGACCACACTCCCATTCCGGGAATGAAATAGAGGTACATTTGGTACTTCTGCTGTGTAAGCTTCTCTAGATGGAATCCAGTTCGGGAATAGAAAATACAAACTTCAGCTTTCAATAATGAATTTCTAGAATATTAGCATCAATCTATCAATTCTTCCCTTCAAGATCCGGAGAGGTAGGAATAAGAAGAGGATATCCATGCTAGCCATGTCTATTTTACATTGTACCGAAGGTTATTTTTTTTAATTAGGAAAAAAAAAAAAAGAAATAAAAGGCATCTAGATTGGAAAGGAAGAAGTGAAATTATCTCTACTTGAAGATGACATGATCTTACATATAAAATCTGGAGAGTATATAGTGTGTCCTTCTGGGCCCTGAAGACCAAAAGGAGTTCTCCATCCCCAGTCCCCAGATCAGTGATTCTCAAACTTTAGTGTTCAAAAGAGAATTTTTAAACACTTATTCTTAGGCCCAACTCCCAGAGATTCTGATATACTAGCCTAGGAACCTTTTAGAAGCACCCTAGGAGAGTCTAATGCAAGTGAATTTCAGACCAGACTTTGTAAAATATAGAATTAATTTTTTGAGAAGTCACTTAGCACAATGAGTAATAGTTCAGTGTCTAGAACTCAATTGCCTGGGTTTAATTCTTGGCTCTTCCAACTGCTAGTTACGTGACCTTGTGCATGGCACTTAACATCATGATGCCTCAGTTTCCCCAACTATAGAATGAGATTAATGATAGTGCCTACCTCTCCAATTTGATGCAAGCATTAAAAGCATTTATAGCAGTTAGAATAATTAAGTCTACTTATTGTTAACAATTTGAAATAGGGTAACTACTGGCTGCCCCTGGAAGCTAGACCTTGCCTATAAACAACTACAAGATTCAATGACAATATAGCAAAAAGCACATCATTCTCTGCTCATCCTCTTTACTTTCTCACTTTCCCCTGCCCACCAGAAAATCTGTCACAAATAAACACATTTGTAAAAAATAAGACATGAGCTAGCTTATTTTTCTACAGTTTAAGTCCTTCTCTGCCTTAAGGACCATTTCTAATCTCCTATTTGAGGATAATCTTTGGCATATCACCAAGCTTTTATTTTCTCATTATTATGATTTATGCTGTTAGTGAATTTGGGTTTCCAGAGTTTTAATTTACAGTGCATTTCGCTAAGAGTTTGTTTCAAAAGGCAAACATGAGGACTAATGCTCCTAAAGCCATGTGACTCATAAAATATACTTCTTCCCTGCACCAACCCCATTCACTAGCATGATAGCAAATCTTTAACAGATTGCCTTGCACCTAGGGAGGTGGCTCCCCAGTGCTCACATCAATAATTTATACTGATCAACGCTTACTCAAATTAATGGTAATGATAATGTTGAACAGAAAGCATTTTCTGTGTTTCCAAGTCTACTCACCAGAGGAACATAATTAGCATTCCTAAATAGATAGGAAACCTGATAGCTGAAAGTTCAAAAATCACAGATATAGGCCTGTTTTTAAAATTTCTTGATAGCCAATTGAGAACAGCATTTTCTTATAGGGCAAAGTCTATTACATACTAGATACCATTACTACTTCACTGACAAGGGGGCAGAAAAAGCTCTCTTCTTGTATGGTGCTGCTGCAAATTTTCTTTCAGTCAAAAACTGTGGTTTCCTGAAGCAGCAAAAACCTGAAAAAAAAAATGAAGCAGTTCAAAGAGAAGGAATCAGAGTGGGCTGATGATTCATGCATCCTCAGGAAGGGGGCAGGACATGACCTTTGAGATACCTTTCAGCCCTGTTTGTGTATTTTACCATTCTACTTAAGCTCTATACTCAAATATTAGTTGCACCTCAAAAACAAATAAAATATTTTCATTCCTCTTCATTCCTCATTGTTTGGGCTTTAAATTTTCACCCAAAACTCTTATCAGACAAATACAAATTATGTTTAAGTTGCTTTATTCATGCAATTCTTTAAGACCCATAACAGTTATAGAGAGCATATGGGTAGCATCAAAGAAAAACTCTAAACCTAATATAGCTCAGTAGTTGGTCTGTATTTCACCTAGACTGTAAGACAACACTATTTGCTTCTTTGGAGGGAGAAGAATGGATATACTCTTGACCCTAAGTGACCTGTTCTTGATCCCTTGTAAACATGAAAAGCTGGCAGCTGGGTATTTATGTACTAAACTCTGCCCCTTCATCCACATACCATGTTTGGAGGAATTCAGAGGCACTTCCTGTTTGGGGTCATGACCCAAGACCAGAAACTACAACTTAGGCAGAAATAGAGCAACAATATCTGCAAGTGGCACTGGCACCTCCTAAAAGTCATCCTCCCTAACCAAGAAATTTAGAACCCAAACCAAGGCAGAGGGCAGCAGGGAACATTAAACGAAAAGAAACAAACAGACAAACAAATAAAACAGAATAAAACTGAAACAAACTCACAGACATAAACCACAGACTGACGGTTACCAGAGAAAAAGGGAGTAGGGTGAAATTAGAATTATGGTGAATACGCCACAGAGAATTGAATTATAAGGTTGTACACCTAAAACTTATATAATGTTATTAACCAATGTTACCTCGATTATGAGAGAGAGAGAGAGAGAGAGAGAGAGAGAGAGAGAGAGAGAGAGAGAGAGAACCTTTATTTGTACATTTTGTTGCTGTTTAAGCTCGCCTTCATAGCTGCTCATGTCTCCCATGCCTGGCTTCCCTTCTGTCATACACTTATACTCTCCCAGGCGTGAGAAGAGTGGCTCAAACACAGGGTTACAGTTTTGGGAAGTGGTGACATCCCTTACAGATCTAAAGTCAAGTTTATAGGACTGTCAGTAAGGAAACTTGTTAGCTGAACTTTCTAAAATTAATCCATCTAAAAGCTACATAGCAATAAAGGCATAAGCAGAGAATACCTTTTAATCCTGAAGAAGAATTTGCCAGTTTATAAAATTACCTGGTTAATTAATTTAGGCCTTGTAGTAATGGAACTAATTTAAAACTAAAATATCCATCACAGAACAGAAAGAGATCTGCTGTTTTTATCAAGGTCATTGCCAGGATAATTGTCAAATCTCCTCTTTCATTTTGTTCCACTTCATGTAAGTCAAGCCTGCGGGTTTACATGCACTATTACAATCATATATCCTTATATTAATAACAAGTGTGTTCTGAGAGTAAATTTATAGTCAGAAACTTCCCTCCCAGAGGTAAGCATCGGAAAGAAAACAAGGGCTGTGTTCCCTATCGAGGTCATTGGTTTTATGTAAACAAATGAAAACTTTATTTAAAATCTATGTCCTTATTGTGTCTATATACAGAGGGTTTCTATATATTATAAGCCAATATTTTTACTGGCAAATAGCAGTGAAACAATAAATTAATAAATGAAAGCACTGTCATAGAATTTCAAGTTACTTCAAAAAATGATTGAAATTTGAAAAATTCCCTCCTTCCCACCTATGAAAGAATTTGTGAAGATGTTCTTGCTTTGTCCAGTATGGCTCTTTATCTCCCGAGTCCCAAGGAGCTGGGCTATTGGAGCTCCAAAACAAGTGACCTTCAGTTACACCTGGCTGTTGAGCAGCCTGAGACTTCTTTACTCTGAGTCAGCATCCAAAAAGTCATGACCAATCCAATCTAGAAGTCCTAGAGAATTTTCTTCAAAACAAGAGCCTCAGACCCCAAGATCCAGAGAGACCAAGTAGATAATGCATAGTAAGGAGGGGGAAGAATGGAAAGTATGGGGCCCAGTTACTCATGCAGCCTCTCCCTAACTACAGCCAATTTTTGCCATGAGAGATTGTAGGTTTGATATTGCCGCATTTTCTCATTTTTAAAAAATTCCAGAAATCTGCTTTCATCGATATTTGCTGATTTATAATTATTGCAACAAATTCAATTTTTCAAAATACATGCTAAGAAATCAAAACACTTCTGTGATAATAATGACCAGTTTGTGATCCATGGTTTATAGTGTCATCTTCTGCAAATGTAGGCACACATGGGCACACTCGTATGCAGATCTACTCACTCACAAAGATTCTTCGGCCTCAAAAGTGATGGATTTGGGGAGTTAAATTGGTCAAACTTCAATCACCCTTTGAGACAGCTTGAGACTGTATAATAGTTCTTTCATAGATTTATCAATTTATTATTTTGTAGTTATATACCAGTAAAAAGACTTTATTATAATTTATAGAAACCCACTGAACAGATGTATACAATAAGGACATAGATTTTTAAAGGAGGTTCTCATTCATTTAGTGAACTATGAACTCCAATAAGGAAATTCTATTTGAAGACTAAAGATTTCATTTACATATAAATAAAATTATACATTTTATATATATATATTTATATACAAATAAAACTATATATGTTCAAACCAAAAAAAAAATTGCATAAATTCAACAAAAAGTAAAGAATTAATGTTCTCTCATCTAAAATTTTGTTTATTCTCCATAATTACTAGAGTCAGTGGGTTTGAGTCAGAGAGCCCAAAATAACACTGAAAGAGGTCAATGTCCTCACCTGTGTGAGGCAGGCAGTTAGTCAGCAGAAAATTGCTAGGTGTGTCTATGATGACAAACTTCTAGATGTATATTATTCCATAATAATTTTTTTAAAGTGTAAATGGAAGAGTGGATGATTTGACTTCTGTATTACATAGCATATTAAAACTTCCACACTATATGTCATACTAAAATTGTCAAGCTGAAAGAAAGATTCAGTGATCAATTGAATCCTTACTAAATGAAAAGATAAAGAAGGGGTTCTTAAGGCAAAATGACCTCCAAGGGCAGACAACTAAGTTCTGTTCTGATTTTAAATTAAACACAAATATCTACAGAAAATTGTTCTTTGGAAAAAAGGCAAATCTAATGTTCAAATATATATTCATTATAGCTTGAGAGTGTAACATACACACAAGAGACATCCCATAGAATGTTCATTACAGACTTGAATAGTCAGTATACAATGCTGATATTTTTTTCCTCCCCTCACAAATGGCAGACTTCATTTTTCTGTGGAGATTATTGAAAGGGTTTTCAGTGTTCTGAGAATTGGGAGTCATTATGGGATGCAGTTTGAAAATACATAGTTGCTTATTCAGAATAAGCTGAAAGCAAAAGTCTATTATTTCCTTTCCAAATCGTTCTAATGGGATCAGGTCAATCAGTTTCTTTCCTAGATCTTTATATTAAAAATGTTTTCCTTTTTCTCTCACTTAAAAAGGTATGTTGCTTAGGAGCAACGTAATTGTGTTTACAAACTCCTGGTGAACCTCTGGAGCACCATGATTAAAACTCAAGGCTAGACTTCAATGCCATATATTACAAAATAGCTGCTTAAAATCAGAGACTCTATTTAGACTGAATCGAGAGGAGGAACTTTTGTTTACAGATTTACCATTGTGGTTGTTCTCCTGTGCATACCCATAAACCTTTCTGCCTCTTCAATTGTGAGGCAATTCCTAGCTCTATTTAAAAAATTGGGGTATCTAAATATCTAAGTATCTCTACTCCATGAAGGTGGGCTTTAGAATCTGAAAAGACTTGGAATCAGATTCTGATTCTGCCCCCTTAGAAGCTGAATGTTCCTGGTTGAATCCCTTAACCCCTCTGAACCTTTGTTTCCCTATCTGGAAAATGATATTAATATGTCCTTTTCAGGCTTGTTGTGAGATTAAAAGAGAAAACACTTGTAAAGAGTTAAGTACAATAGCAGAAATTTCAAAATAAATATTTTAAGACAAAAGCAATTTCAGTTTGTTAGAATGTAGGTGACAGAAACAACTTTCCAATAAGTCAATAAATACCCTTCAGAAGAAAGTCTTAAATTCTTAAAGTTGGTTATTTCCATTCACTTGTAAATAAAGCTTGTTAGTTCTTACCTTGGTCAAGGAGAATATGTCTGAGCAGGGAGGCAGAAGAGATGAAAGGGAAAGGAAGATGTCTGGATAGCTGAATCAGTTCCTCAAAGAATTTTAACTCTAGTAGTAAACGAGGACATAAAACTTGCCAGCAAATAACAGAAGTCAGAACAGAAAGTCATTCAGGCTGTGCTAGAGTTTGAGCTAAAGAGGAACAACGGTTGGGAAGAGATCATTTTGCTTCTGAATTGTTTTCTTTTATAGCTGTGACTCTGAAACCTACAGCAGAACTTACCCTCTAAAATCATCTTTCTCAACCAGATGATTTTAGAGAATTTTAGAGTTTAACTACATTTTTAAGAGTTTGTGGTTAAACACCTCTACTTTACAGATAAAGAAACTTGAGCCCTCCAAAGATGAAGTAACTAAGTTAGTGTAGGATCTAAACAAGAAATCATCTATTGTATTTCTCCTGTCTCACAAAACCCTAACTTTGCTTTGTCTGAGTCAACTGCAAATACTCTTTAAACACTGCATTTTTCTTCTACTAGAGGAAGAGAACACTCAAATTGCAAATTAAAAATCTCTACAATATTTTGAACTATAGGCTTTTCCATGGCTTTAGTCCTTCTGCCCTTCTCTACTATCCTTTTTTTTGCCAGAGATTTTAATTTCTGATTAGAATACAGGACTTTCTTCTGATAATTTATTGTCTAACAAGAAACCCAGGTATCTTTGGGCTAATGACAAACTTACTTCCTTCCTTCCTTCCTTCCTTCCTTCCTTCCTTCCTTCCTTCCTTCCTTCCTTTCTTCCTTCCTTCCTACTTTCCATGGTGTTTCCTGTGACACTGGACTTTGATCCAGTGTTCTTAGATTGACAAAAGCTCCCTGGAGTCCAAGTGTGGCAAAATATCTGAAGGAGTCCTAGGCATAGAGGACATCTCAGCAGTACTCAGGATAGAGAGATACCAATTAGTAGCTGGACTTTCCTAATGTTAATAAAAGACTTTGGACTCAGTCCAAAACTGGAAAAGGTGGGGAATCCCAAAAATTGCTGAGATAGAATTTCTCACCTGTCTCCATCAGAGTTGAAATTCAGTTAAAAGAAAGGAAAAAATAAAAAAGGAAGGAAAGTAGGAAGAAAAAAAGAAGAAAAGGAAGGCAATATTTCTCACATACTTAGGATGTGTGCTGACATTCATCAGCACTACACTTTATTTGCACAGTGGTGTAGTGATGATGTTCTCTTTATACCTCATAAAAAAGGTAGTTTTCATTCAATACCTACAGAACAATCTTCACCAGGCAGAATACAGGTTTAATAGCTACCATTACAGAGCATCTACTAAGAGCTTTATCTACCATATTTAATTTTATTAATCATCCCAATAGCACTATAATTTCGGTTTTATTTCTGTTTTAGAGATAAACACAACAAGGCGTGGGAAGTTCAAGTAATTTGCCCAAGATCACACAGAGAGTAAGTGTGCAGACTGAGGTTAGGATCCATTTCTGTCTGGAGCCACAGCCTATAACTGTTTTTCCTAAACTGCCCTGCTGCCTGAGATTGTACACTAGTCAAGGCACATTAACTAGATCTCTTACTGGAAGTTGGGATCTATTTGGGATTATTTCAGTTCATAGTCCTGTTGTTCTTCAGGCTTTTCCAAAAACTGACGTTCATGCTTCTTTGATTCACATTTATGTCTTCCATTGTGCTAATTCACCATCTGACCCTAACCATAATCCCAACTCAACTCATGGCCTCCTGCCAACACTCTCCTGTTATTTGACACCAGGCCTAACCTGGGTTTGTTCTTGTTATTCTTGTCTGGTGCTAATGGTTCACAGGGCCCACACTCAGTGTGTGACATAGGACTAATAGGAAGTATCAAGGCAGCCATTCAGAGATAGGTTGAAATGACCACAGGCAGAAGCAATCAGCGAAGGTTCCTGATCAAGGGGAGTTTGATGGGAAGAGATCATTAACAGGAAGAGAGAAGATCACAGTATCTAGAAAAACACATGAAAATAACAATGTGGACATTAAGTAGACCACACTGGGAGAAGTAGAGAATTAATCTTAGTAATAGTCAGAGATTAATTTGGGTAGTCAGGATTAACTGTGGATGGTCTGTATGTTTTAAGATATAAACTTACCTGTCAATGTTGAACAGTATGTTTAGGAATAGAAAAGAATGGGAGCAGAAAAACTAATGAGTGTCACTGAGAAATAGGTAAGGTCCAAAATGATTCCACAGATATAAGCCATTATAACTAGGAGAATGACTGGGATCACTGGAAGAAATGGGGAATTCAAGAGGCAGACATTGTTTACAGATAAATATGAATTTTCATTTATCCACGAGAAGTCAGGGACAATTTGGTTATGCGCTAGTGGAAATACCATCAAGAAGTTAAAGCTGCAGGATCAGAATTTGTGAAATTGGTCTGGGTGAGATTATCCACACAAAAGTGAGATTTAATTCCATGATAACCAATGAGCTATCCAAAGGAATAGCAGAGGCAAAATCAGGATTGATCACCACAATCTTGGATACATTTACAGTCATAACTATTTATTGATGGTATAGTATTCCATGGACTGCAGTAGATAAAACCAGCTTTTTCATTTTTAAAACAGATAAGCTGGTTAAATTTGTTTAAATCTATTTAAATTTTTAATAGTGGCAAAATGCAGGTAGCATAAACTTTACCACCTTAACCTTTTTAAGTATACAGTTAAGTGGTATTAAGTACATTCACATTGTTGTATAACTACCACCAACACTCATCTCCAGAATTCTTTTCATCTTGCAAAATTGAAACTTTGTAACCATTAAACAATAACTCCTAATTCTACCCCCACACTTCCAGCACCTGGAAACCATTGTTCTATTTTCTGTGTCTATAAATTTTGCTATTCTAAGAACTTTATGTAGGTGGAATCATATAGGGTTTGTTATTTTGTGACTGGCTTATTTTACTTAACATAATATCCTTAAGGTTCACATGTGTTGTAGCACTTGTCAAAATTTCCTTCCTTTTTAAGGCTGAATAATATTCCATTGTATGTATATACCACATTTTGTTTATTCACCCATCTGTCAATAAATACTTGGTTACTTCCACCTTTTGGTTGTTAATGTTGCTGTCAACATGGTTGTACAAATATCTCTTCAAGCCCCTGCTTTCAATTCTTTTGGGTATATACTCCTAAATGGAATTACCGGATCATATGGTAATTCAATTTTTAACTTTTTAAAGAACCTCATACTATTTTCCAAAGAAGCTGCAATATTTGACATTACCACCAACAATGCACAAGGATTCCAATTTCTTTACATCCTTGCCAACACATTATTTACCATTTTTTTATAGTATTTATTCTAAAGGGCGTGGTATCTCATGGTGGTTTGAGATATGATAATCTCATTTCTCTCATGATTAGTAATGTTGAGCATCTTTTCATATTCTTATTGGACATACATATATTTTTTGGAGAAATTTCTATTCAAGACTTTGGCCAATTTTTTAAGCAGAGTGTTTTGTTGTTCAGCTTTAAAGTTTCTTTATATATTCTGGCATTAATCCCTTATGGGATATATTATTTTTAAATGTTTTCTCCTATTCTGTGGGCTGCCTTTTCATTCTGTTGATTGTGTCCTTTGATTTTTAATTTTGACGTAATCTAACTTATCTTTTTCTTGTTGTTGCTGCTTGTACTTTTGGTGTCATATCCAAGAAATCATTGCCAAATCCAATGTCATGAAGCTGCACCTGGTTAATTTTTTTTAACTTTGTAAGGTGTAATTTATATTCCATAAAATTTGCCCTTCATAAATATGCAGTTCAATGATCTCAGTTAAATTTATACAGTTGCACAACCATCACCACAATCCAGTTTGGGAACATTTTCATTACCCTAAGATCATTTGTGCCAGTTTACAGTCAATCCCCAATGCCAGCCCCAGGCAACCACTGGTCTGCTTTCTGTCTCTATAGATTTGCCTGCACCTGATTAAATTTTAAAAGTTATTGTTGCAGAATCTCTTAAAAGACTAGCATTTCATAGAATTTGGAGGAAAGGAAGTATTTCACACAATCCCTCATCACACTTTGTATGTTTTTTATAAATTTATTTTCACTGACTTACCATTTTGCTATCATGCTTTATTTTTATTGTAATCTTTGTCAAAAGCAATATTGAAAATAGATCTTGTTGGTAAATGGCACACTTAAAATATGTTATTCGAATTTTATTTAGTTCCTACAGTGTATCTCCTCTCGCTAAATTTAATTTCCTTCTAAAATAAGGCATGACATTTCCACTAAGGCACCCAGGTGGGTCATATGCCTGTCCTAATCAACAGCCACCTGTCATGATCCAAACTGGTTTCTAGGTTGCTTATATTCTCTCTTCCTCCCTTCCTAACCCAAGACTGAACCTCTTACTCCTGTACCAATCACATGTGCTCTGCACACATTACCACCTGTACTGAGTGGAATTCAGAGGCCTCAACTGAGACTTAAACATGCTGTAAGTAAATTCCTTGAGGCCTTGGTATGTGGAGGCCCACACCCATGTTATTATTCACATTGAGTTCCTTCCAAAACAAGTTTTTAATAAAAACAACGTTGAGAAAGAAAAAACTGGATTTTCAAAAAAATAGGAAGATGTTTTGAGTTGTTTTGGTGAGCAAATAATGTCTCTGATATCTAAGTCAAATTCCAAAAAGCTTACATTTTTTTTTTAAAGGACACAGAGCTCTGTAGAGACAGGTTTTAAGCCTAATTTCCTGAGGTGATGAGGTCAAATTTTGAGTTATGTATTTTTTAAAAAGTCAACTTTAGAGCAAGAGCTTTGTGTTGGGCTAGTCCATGTGACACATAGATGCTTTTATGAGTTTCAAATGCCTTAAAAAGAAGCAGACCACTTAATTTTAGTGTTAGGGGAACAGAATTAGGACTTGAAGCATACCATGTCAAAGCAAGATAAAAGTGTGGGAAGGTATATTACAGAGCAGATTATGTTTGTGGTTTGACAGAGTACCCCACGCCCATATCATCTTTGTTTGTTCAACTCAAAGAATGATCAGTAGGTAATAAATTCATTTGTCTAGAGGCCTAGGAGTCTTCAGGAAAAGTAAATATTCAAATCCCAAACTCTAATGAGTTTCACCATTATTCAACCATCCTGAAATTACTTGGAAGGCAAGGCCCCAAGTACATTCTCCCAAAGGAAAAAACAAAACAAAACAAAACAAACAAAAATGAGGAACTCATCTTAAGAGAGGGGACAATGGGTCAATGGTCTGATCTCAATATTATTACCTAAATAATCATCAAGATAGTTCTGGACACAGTGTATAACTGAGTTTAATGATCTCTCCTGGCCTAGATCCTCCTGTACTATGGATATGTTTTTATGAGCAGCTATGCCTATTAATATAATGGCAAGCAGTCTCATTGAGTTATCAGGCATAAAATGATATGGAGCAATCATAGCCAAGTATAACACTGCAGGGAGACTTCTCTATCTCCCTTCCCTGCACACTGGTCCTGAGAAGTTACTGCCAAACCATTGCAGTGAGGGTATCGGGGAACCATAAGAGGCTGCTTGTTTTCAGCAGAGCCCTGTGAGTTTGGCTTCTTCATTTCTCTCTCTGTGAGACCCTTGGCAGCAGACTTGGCAGTGTTTCCTCTCTGGATTATCTACCAGGACATTTTTTTGCAATAGCTAAAAAATAAATTATAAAATTTAAAACATTATGACATAGATTTTTATGTTTAAGGTCACAACTAAAGAGAAAACATGTTTTGTTATACAAGAGAGAAATTAACAAAAACATGTATTCTTGTTCTATACATTTTTGATATAGCAGATTGACATGCAGCACATGATAATTTAACTTACACTGAAATTTTTATTCTACACTAAAAAGTCTCCTATCCATGGAGTGGGCAATTTGTCAAGAAGAAATAAGAGATATTCTACCTCCTATCCCCAAGAAAGGGCAGTAGACAGGTTCTTGTGATTCTGAGGCCCAAGTCTTTCTTAATGGTCCTTTAAACTTCATTATTAGAAAAAAGAAGAAAAGATACCATTTGTATTTTATGAAGATAAAGAAAGAAAGGAGCCACTATCCTGAGAAGATTCTAGAATTCAAAAAAAAAAGGATAGTGATTGTCATTTTGAAACAGGGAGATGCCTCAACATGCTTTGCTTGGGTGAAAGACTTTGTGGGAGAGCATTCGTTGGTAGACTTGGGGCCTGAGCAAAGAGTTCTGAATAATCAGAAAGCAAGTTGTGTTATCCTTTGGTGTCACCCTTTTTTAAATGCCCATACTGCTCAGCAGAAAACTGCATATGCTGATGCACTGCTAGTGCCTGAAGCAGAGAACCAGAAGAGCAGCAGAAAACTGGTGGTCCCAGCAGAGCCTAGACAGTGAAGGCACTTGAGAATGTTTCATGGCTTAAGCCTCTAGAGATCACAGATGATCCAAGAGAAGGGGTTGGGAAGTGCTAAGTCTGTTCAGGATGCTGTCACAAAAAAAAATATCATAAACTGGGTGATTGATAAACAACGGAAATTTCTTTCTCACAGCTCTGAGGATGAGAAGTCCAAGGCATCAGCACATTTGGTATCTGGTGAGGACATTCTTCCCGATTCATAGGCAATCATCTTCTAGCTGTGTGCCTTCACATGGTGGAGACAAGAAATCTCTCTGAGGTCTCTTTTCCAAGGGCACTAGTCCCATTCGTAAGGGCTTCACACTCATGACCTAATCACCTCCCAAAGGCTCCACCTCTAATACCATCACAATGAGGGTTAGAAGTCAACATGAATTTTGGAAGGACGAAAACATTTAGTCTGTAACAGGCAATGACAGATCAAAAATATGGGTGGTTTAGAGTATGGTAGCTTAGAATACAAACTCTGAAACCAGGTTTAGGCTTAAATTCTAATTTCTTCAAAAAATTCTCATGCTTCCCCCAACCTGCTCCTTCTAAATTAAGGAGAATAGGTCATTACATCATTGTTTAGGAGGTTCTGTTTCTAATGAGAATGTAGCATATCCTTCAGATGTATAAGAGTAAAAAATATGTATTAAGAACTGCTAAGATGATTTCTGTAAAGGGCTTAGTACATGCCTGGCACATCGTAAGAATAAATAAATGGCTGGTTTAAGGACATAAAATACATATATTTTAAAAAGTATGATTTGGGTAGCCAGGGAAATTTTACTGGCTAGCATAATGAGTGCTGTATGCATGGTACAAATCTATAGAAAGATATTTACTAAAACACCAATTAATGATTTCTCATTTCTTAAACTACATTTCAAAATTTTAATTTTCTTTTTTTATTCTAAATCCTCCCAAGCTATTAATATAGACTTGGCATGATTAGCCATTTGCTTAGAGGAGAAATAAACTTCTTTAGCCGTGAGACTAGAGCTCAGTCCCCATCAAAGGTAGTTACTGTGAATTCCTCCCTAAAATATTCAAACTGAGAATATATGGAATTCAAACTGATTTCACTAAAAAGTGGAATCCTTACAGGATCATAGACTATAAACATGAGAAGTATACCCCTGCTATTTTATGCCTCCCCCACAAATTGTTTCCATCCATGTCTAAAACGCCAGTCTGTTTTCATGAATTTTAATTATGACTGGCACTACAGAGCTGCTGGGAATAAGAATTAGGCTGGGACGCAATGGAGGGCATTCTGACATCTGTGGAAACCCATAAAAGCTGTGATATTTGCAATTACAACTAGCTTCCAGAATGTAGAAGAAGCAAATGAGAGACCAGACTTTCTGACCAGTCTAGTAGCAGACATCAAGTTCTGAGGTTTTCTTCATGAACAAATACAAAAGGCAGAACTAGTGAAGTTAGGCTAAAATTGACAGAGAAAAAGAGACCTACAGGAGTCGACATACTAACTTGCTCAATAGAATAAATACTGCAATTTAATAGTAAAGAGTTAAAGAGAGCTTTGATCAATGTCAGTAGTACTGTTGGAGACAATGGTTGTTCCCAAATGGGAAAATTTTTGAATGAACATGACACTGAAACGTGACATTATAGTCTGTTTTGGTCAGAAAAGACATAAAAGAGGTATCTCATTTAGCACAATTTGTGATTTGAAAGTGGGTTCTTTGTATCTCAATAAATAAATTTAAGTCATTGAGGCAGATTTTTTTCCCTAAGGAAAGCGATGTATTGTTTTGACAGAAAATGCACAAAGTCAAAAGTCAAAAGCCTCGACTCCAGGAAAACTGTGTCATCCTCAGATACACCCAAAGTCTGCAAATTCCCATTATTTATATAAGAAGCAATAAGATTAAATAAAATCTATGATAATTCAATAATGTCTTTGGGAGCAAAAGCAAACAGCAACAGGGGTGTCAGCTAACTGCCTATGAAAGATATAGTAGTCCCCCCTAATCCATCGACATCATCTTCTGACATCCAGCCATCGATATCCTCATGGTTCAATACACTAGACCACCCAAAGCAGATTATTCCTTTTCTGATATATCATCAGAAAGTCAGTAGTAGCCTAACACTACGTCAAAATGCCTATATCATTCTCCTCACTTCATCTCTTCACTTAGGCATTTTATTATCTCACATCATCACAAGAAGGGCAAGTACAGTACAATAAGATATTTTAAGAGAGACACCACATTCACATAATTCTTATTATAATCTATTGTTATAACTTCTATTTTATTATTCATTATTGTTGTTAATATCTTCCTTTCTCATAGGTATGTATAGAAAAAAACATTGTACATATAAGGTTCAGTGAAATTACTATCTGTGATTTCAGGCATCCACTGGGGGTTCTGGAATGTATCCCCCTCAGATAAGAGAGAACTACTGCACAACAAAAAAGCAAATTTAATCAGTAATATCCTTAGTATTTAAAGAGCCAGACTGGTGATAGACAATACCATGGAGGACAAATATAAAATATACAAACAAGTATGTGGCAACATGTAATAAATATTTATACAAAGGTACATGCCTTTGTATAAGAGGAGTTATTGCAATTCATGTCACTGTACCTTTAGCAGGCTGAAGGAAGTTCAGTCAAAAGAAATCTCAGGCAGAGACAAAACCTAAACTACTCCCATAGGAAGGCTGAACCCATACATCATTGTCTAGATCAGTGGCTTCTAAGCTTTTTAATTACCATGTATCTATGAATAAAACAAAATTTAAGAATATCTCTTCAATCTGTGTATACATATATACACTAAATTTATAAATATGTAAAGATTATATGCATGTACTATTGTGCTAACATATTATTTACATTGTAAAACACACACACAAAATAGAAATTATAAAAGGATGAGATAAAGATGACATAAATATTGTTTTATTTTATTTATTTTTAATTTATTAAATCTTTCTATTTTCACTTTAAAATTGATATTATTAAAATTTGTATAAATAATATGATTTAATATAGTTGATTATTTTTGAAATCTTGGCTTAGCATTTGTGTTAACTTTATGTTCATTCTTTCTGTACTTGATTTTAATGATTTTCATAGCTGAAAAGTTAATTCCTAGTAATAAAGGATGTGAAAAGAAAAAGGACTGCATTATCTTGCCTATTAAATCACGGTACTCATTTTTTAATTCACTCCACCAATTATGCAAAAGCTTTGTTTAAATTTGACACAGTATTCAACTAGGTCTACAATGATAGAAGAAGTAAATCCATATAGCATATGGATTTAAGTGATCTCTTGATCACTTAAAAATTCAACAGAATTTACATTCATTTTTTAGCTGTTTCGTTGCCGAAGAACTAGGATTATATGATTAAGAGAAATGTCAGCTCTGCCATTTTTCCCCACTATTAAGCAGTGTATAAATTATTATCTTCAAAATCAGATATTTTTGCAAGAATATTTTTATCCATTCATCCATTCTGTGAGGTAGATAATGAAACCCCTAAACTCACTTGACCAGGTACATGCAAACCTCAGTGTGTATCAATACACTGTTATTAAGCAAGAGAGAACTCCACAGTCAATCCTTTGGGTTTGGATAATTTCTACTCTTTTCCTTAAGGAACCTCAAATACCTGTCTGATGGTACATTTGTACAGGAATGGGTGCCATCTCTCTATTAAATATCAGTAAATCTTAATTTCCCTCCCCTATATTTTAATGTAAAGCCATAAATTGTAAACTTTTTTCACTTACAAAGGAATGGTCTTGTTCAAACCCCAGTGAGTATGTCCTCCACTTTGAAATGAATGTCTCTCCATGAAGACTTAGCTCCTCTCTCCCTACAGAGTATGTTTTATGAGCCATAAAGTAATTCTGGGAGTGGGATTACAGGTTAACAATCGCTTAACATTTTTAGTGACTTTGGGTTGCTGAATTTATTTCTTTTTTTGCGGAGAGTTTAACCAAAAAAATTAAAAATCCTATTTTACAGAGATTTATTGTGATTCTATTATCTTACCACTTTCAAATTCCATATAAAAACTTGAATAATTTAGAACCAAAATGAATACTCTTTAAAAAATCTAGACCAGAGAGCAAAGCTTCTTCTGTAAAGGACCAGATACTAAATACTTTTGGCTTTATTGCTCATATCTATAGTTGTTGCTACAATTACTCAGCTCTGCCACTGTTGCTTGAAAGCATCCATAGATAGTATGTAAAAGAATGTACATGGCTGTGATTCCAAAAAGTTGCACTTACAAAAATAGGTAGCAAGAAGGATTTGGCTTGTGGACCATAGATTGCCAACTTCACATCTAGACAATTGCTTGCCTCTCCCTATCTGATTTGACTATAGTGATATGAGTCTGGGCAATTTTACATATCTATCTTTTGAATCTTGCTCTTTTCTTTTACTTGAATGAATAAGTAAATTAGGGAAAGCTAATCGTTTTCTTGATGCATATTCAGATATCCGCTTTACTTTTTGTTTCCACCTGTACTGACCAAATGACTTAGTCCCTCATTCCTTACAAAATAGAATTTCACATAGAATCGAAAGGCATAATCTGGCCAGCGAAAGAACAAAGGACTCCTTGAATAATATCTACTGGCTGGAAACTTCAAGATGGATCTTATATGTTTTTGTTTGTGTGATAGTATATATGTAAATGCCACAAGTGCAGGAAAAGCGAAGCATGGTTTGCAAGGAAGAAGGTTAACTTCCCTTATAATAAGTCAAAAGATGCCTAGCGATGACTACAGTGTGCTACTGGCAACTTAGAGCTCACTTCTCAGTATACTTTAAGATAGATTCTACCTCAACACCCCCCCAGTGGTTTTCAAACTTAAGTGTCTAGAGGTTTCACCTTGGAAGTTAGTTAAAATACTGGTTGTCTATAGGTCTGCTAGATGGGGTTCAGAAATCTGTTGCCAAGAACTTCTAGTGATTCTGATGGGGCCAGTCAAAAGAAAACATACATGCTGAAAAACAGAGTAAAATTGCTGAATTCAAAATGCCCCCTGTAAGGCTAGTGTGAAGATTAGTGTAAATCTATCTGAATCTCTCAAATTAGAGCTTGGCAGATAATACATGCTCAATAGGGCTAAAGAATTTAGAAGTTATTATTATAGTATAATTATTATTGTATAGTTATTATTTTATACATAAAAAGAGCTATGAAAATGGAAGCATTTAAACTGCAATTAGGTGAAAAAAGAAAAGGAATTTACAAATCTTCATTACCAAAAACAAATGCAATATGAGAGGGTCAGAAACTGCAAGAATTAAAAAGAAAGGTCATAACTGTCGAATCATTAAGTAATCATTAAACCAAACTAGAGACAAGTAATGAAGGAAAACTGAAAAAAGGCCTTAATGGCTATTTGCCCTTATGTCACAAAACTGAAGCAAAGATATGTTTATTATCTGGATCATCTGGATCTTAGCCACAGTTCTCTGACTCTCTTTGCCTGACTAAACCTGGAGTTAAGGCAATAAAATCAAGAAAGTAGTGGGACTTAGGAAAAATGGAGATTTGCAAATTACAGCTACAGTCAAGAGAGCCATTCCAGTTTAAAAAGATCATTGCTATCCTCAATAAATCCTCATAGATTGAGACTTTTGTCATTTGCTTTGCCCTTGGCAAAGAATACCCTGGACCATTTTCAGGCCCGTCCTGGTTCTTCCATTCATTTGTTCATTCATTCATTGAACCAATATTTAACGAGTCAGACTATGGTCCAAGCACTGTTTTAAGTACTTGCAATACAAAAGTAAACAAGACCACACATAAAGAACCCTACCCTAGCAGAACTTACATTCTAGCAAAGAGAGACAGACAAGAAAAAATTAACATAACTAAGTTCTATAATATAAAGGGAAAGTAAGATGGGGAAAGGAAAATGTGGGTTGTAAGAGATGGTCAAGGTTAGCTTCACCGAAAAAGTAAGACTTGAGCAAAGACCTGAAGGAAGTGAGGAAGCAGGGCCAGCAGCTCTGGGTGATAATGCATTCCCGGTGGAGGGAACAACAAAGGTCATAGGACAGGAGAGTGCCGGACTTTTTTTAAAAAAGAATATCAAGGAGGCCAGTGGTAGCTGGAGAAAAGTGAATGAAAGGAATAATTAGAAATGAGAGCAGAGAAGTCACTGAGGGCCCAGATCATTGTAAAGCCTTGCAGGCCATTTACTATAAGAACTTTGGCTTTTACTCGTAGTAAAATGAGCAGCCTTTCTATGATTTTCAGCACAGGAGTGGCAGGATCTCATTTAGGCTTTAAAAGGCTCACTCTAGCTACTGCGTTGAGAGTAAGCGATAAGAGAAAAAACATAGCTCAGACCTTCAGTAACCAGGGTGCATAGCTCATTTCCTCCAACAACAGTGCTTAACAAAGAGGGAACATTTCACTTGGAAGCATCTACTGCAAATACTGATCTCTGCTTGAGTTTGATCACTGACCCCTAACCGAAGATTCTGACTTGCTACTCTCAGTTTTGACCTCTGACCATCATGTCATCTAATTATAGGGTCCCAGCTATCTCAGGTTTGCCATAGCTCCCGTGAAATGGTGAATAACGTTCAAACTTTTTCACCCAACAACTTCCAGAGTTCATCCTTACATTAAAAATCAATTGGTGTATAGAAACACTTGAAACCTACTTTAAGAAGCAATAAGTATTATAATTTTAGTTTCTATTATTTGCCCAATGCTGTGATTTCTGTACACAGAGTTAATCCTCTTAGCCCAGTAAGTTAGGATATTATATTGCAATGTCTCTGCTATCCTATCTTTGCTAGGTAGAAACCATGCCTTGAAGACATTAACGAATTAGTAAGAAGGGGAGGCAGGACACAAACCCAGAAGATGATACATGATACATATACTGTATAATATGTAATTAGTATTGAAATAAATACTTATACCTCAAATGTCTGAAAAAAAAATAAGTGCTCTCCAGGAGCTTATTCACACTCTTCATTAGTATAGTACATTCTGTTAATATTGAGAGAACGAAGGAAACTTGAAAACTTTAACCTGGCCTGATAAATACCCTCTAATTGGACACAGTCAGGACTGATAGTTACTGGGTTAATCAAAAAAGGAGTTAAAGGAAAGATAAGAAATGATACATGCATACCTAAATAACTTACATTTGCTTCAATAATTTCTTGGTGTATTCATTTATCAATCTTGTTGTAGAACATTTTCTTACAGACCGATTGGAGTTCATTCTTGCATAAAGCATCATCTTTTAATCTCCAGTTTCAGTTTCTTTAAAGTGTAATTAAAAGATAGGTTTAGCTGCGAAGAAACATGAAAATCTACTTCTCTATATATTTTTGAGTATTTTCTAATATTTTACAATGTCTGATTACATTACATAATAATGTCTGCCTCGCAGACATTATTCAAAATTTAGTTTAGTTTTTGTGGAAACAATTCTCTTTCTTTTCATATTCATATCTCTTTGGTTTTCATACTATTTAATAAATCGTGTAATTTTAATAATATGCAATTGGCATAAACAGATTTGGGAACAAAATTAGCTAATTCTTGGTAAACATAAAACTCAACCGATGGGGCAGAAATACATGGATATACTGGAATAGCCTTTTGGCTGCCAGTATTCTTCTGTGATTGTCCAGCAGGTTTTACTGAGGGAATGGACAGCATGGTTACTCTAGTGGATCAGTTAAATGGACATTAATTGAGCATCTATGATATAGATTATCGATGCCAAGTAATGAAATTTTATTGGGAATTGCAGAATATAGGAATGGAGAGAAACAATAACAACAAAAACAAAAAAATTGTGACTATTTTATAGTTACTGAAATAACCAAATGTCCCCTTTTCCCTAGTTGTTCTTTTTTTCAAACAAAGTGCAAAGAAGGAATTCTCTTACCTGAGACTAACATTTTTATTACCTAAAAAATTAGAGATGTTTTACTTTGAGGTTTTCAATTAGAAATAGACTGTTTTTTTGTTTTGTTTTGTTTGTTTTGTTTTGTTTTGTTGAGATTTCAATGACAATTACATAAAATTATCATTTGTCTATTTCAAAACATGGAAGCTCAAGATCAAATTTCTTTATATTTATATAACCCATTGAACTCACAAGGACTCACATTTGGTTATTGGTCAAGGACTAGAAAATAGATTGAGAGAAAAAAAAAAGTGACCAAAATACTAGAAAGACTGAATAAATAAATAAAAAACAAACCTTGTAGCTCACTTTCCATGTATTTTGCCAAGATGTCTAAGGTCACTGGTAAATACTCAGTTCTTGTGCAATACTATCAAAAATATCTACCACAGAAATAGGTCAGAAATTGTAATATTTACTTTGCACAAAATATAAGGCTTGTGAGATGTGTGCTCATGTATATTTATAAAAACAGGTCAAAATATAATGTAATAAATGTCTTAAAAAGGAACTGGGGAATTAGAACCAGATTCTATATCCTTCTATTAACTTTTTCTTATTTTCTTTCTGCTAGAAAAACATCTACAAAAAATTAATTGGGCATAAATCAATGTGTACACTTATTAACTCTACCTTCAACTTGGACCCCAAATTTCTGGTAATATTGAGCTACATTTAAGTCCTAAGTCTCATGATTACTTTCCCCAAAGAAAAATGGTGGGTGTTTAAAGTCACCTGTCAGAGAGCACCGCTGCTCCTTCCTGCTGGCACTGTCTGTGTGGGTACTCATTCCAGGTGAACTTTTAAATGTTTACTTCAAAGCTCCCATGATACCACAGTCTAGTTGGCCCATGGTTCTTCTTCGTCACCTATTCTCCTACGTGATTTCATTCTTTCTCAGAGCCTTGACCATCCTGTGTAAGGGACTCTGAGATGGATTCCACACTGTCCTCTCAATAGCAAATTCCCATGGAACAGCTCTAGCCAATGGCCCTTGGACATTTCAAATACATCTTATCAAAAACCAAACATCTGCTCTCCTTGCCTTTTGAAACTGCTCTGCCTCACATGTTTTTTTCTCTCACCTAGAACAGCCGATTACCCAATCCAGAAACTTCTGAGAACATCTTTAGCAATGATTTTTCAATTGGATTTTTACCATTGAATTTGGATTTTTACCATATGTATAATTAGAGTCTTAAGATGATGCTAGTCTTATTTAAATTAATAAATTATTGTACTTCACAGTAGTACAAGCAAAAGTATACTAATAAATTAATCCATTAAAAACTTTTCTTGACCACTACACAACCATCACCATCACCATTACCACCACCATCCCTGGTTCTATAATACTTGCTTTTCCTCCCAACTAAGGCTCTTTGCAGACTTAAGGTGATCATTACACTTTGGAAATTCTTAATCTGAGTAATCTTGTCAATATACAGCTACACAAAAGCAGCCAGCACTTCAGATTGCATGTGTTTTATCTAAGAATACAGAAAATAAACAACTGAGTATCTAGGTACATATTCTTCCTTCCTTCCATATGTATATTTACATTTTTATTCTCTAGAACTAAGAAATAAGAAAGGAGGGAACAAAAATACCTCCCTGGGGAAAAGTTCCAAAAATAAAAAGGTAGGGAGGGTATCGGGTAGGGAAAGGAGGTGAAAAAATGCTGATATTTTTCCATTTATGCTAATTAAATCTAATCACAGATGACAACTAACTATTGTGTTGGAGGTTTATAAAGGCAGCTTAAAGACTTCGTTCCTGATTAAATCAAGTACAAACAGTACTAAAGGCACAAATGATAAAGCCAGCCCATCAGATTGTTAAAACATAATAAGGATCCTCTTTCACAAATCAATATATTTCTATTTTAGCCAGAGGCTGCCTCTCTGAAAATACATCAGTAATCATTCTTCTCTCTTTCTTGATCTTTTTGCTACTTTCTCCAGGGCCTGCAGACAACTGTGGAGGTAGAACAATGAAATCTTTCAAGTGGAAGAAAAAAAAAGAAAAGAAAGCTCCCTGGTGTGCTCTCTCTCTCTTTTTCTATGTCACTGTGAACATACTAAAAGAAACAAAAGGGAAGGATCAACCCTCTTTCCAGTGGTCAAAAAGTGTTTTAGAAATAAAGGAGGAAATCCTTGAGAATGGCTTTGTGTCTCTTTTCCAATTGAATGTCACTGATCGTATGTGTTAAACCTTTTCAATGTCGGAATCCAAGTCCAGAGCAGGCAACCAAACCACAGACTTGGGTTTTCTCCTGAAATCAATGAATGACATCTGACTAAGATGACTGAGAGAGAGCTCTTGACATTACAGAGAATTCTCTAAGCAAAAATGCTGGTACCATTGAGCATTTTGGATGCTAAGACAGACAAACATAGATGAACCACCTAAACTTGATCTTACTTATTACAAAATAATTTTATAAGATGGGCAGTGAAATTTTGGAAGTTACATTTAACTTCAGGGTGAGGAGAGGAGCCAAGTAAAATACAGGGAGCTTCGAAAGATCAGGTCGAAATCTCAACCATTCCTTGTTCTTCAGTCAAGAGCAAAAGCAAAGCCAAACTATTTAGAAGAACTGGTGTGAGCTAAAGATCTACTCAGCATGTTGCTTATAATCCATAAACTATTCAAGAGGCAAGGGATTCAGAAGTCCTTGTCCCTGCTATTTTTTAAAAGCTATCGCTAAATCTTTTAGTTCAATAGGTCTCACTTTAACATAGTGTTTAAAATGTTAAAATACTATTTTTTTATACTTGTATAATACTTTACAATCTAAAGGAGTCTAGTAGGAATTTCATCATATATTCATTTTATCCTCACTGCAACATGAGTTGGTATTATCCCCATTATTAATCAGCCAAGATAAATGTCATCAATTCAGTTCTGCACATGGGAAGTCAGAGCATTGGGGAAGCTGAGAAGATTGATTAGTCAAGAGTCTTATACTCTGGAAGTCGTAGATCCAGGACTAAATCCCAGTCCTTTAATTGTCCAACATTGTGTCACCACATAAACAAGTTATATTTAAACCATATAGGAAGCTACAATTTATAAGAGGCAAGTAGGCAGTTTTAATCCAGTAGAACTCATCATACACCAAAGCAGAAGCATTTGTCTAAGAATGTTGAGCTACATAATCAATATTCAGTCGAATATGTTTGGAATGGAAGACTAATGCTGCATGGATGAATATCCACTGATAAAGCTAATTATTAACATCTTCATCTATTTTAACTAATGACCATGCTGGGAGAGCAGGGACTCCTGCTGAACCCCACTTTCCTAATACTTCAAGTGAAAACATCTAATACCGGTTTTAATATTGCTGATTTACAAGCCATAATAAATTTGTTTGGCTGCTCTTCCCTAGAGGCTTATTTAGTTTAGATATGAAAACAAAGAAAGTAGTCATAAAGATTCTCTTTGTTCTGAATTTAGTTGAGAAAGCAGAAAGTCACTAGAAAGATAGTTACATTTGGGACATGGTATATAATATCTTTAGTATAGCATTAGGGTTGAATCAACTTTAAAGCACAATGCAATGGAGATCTTCTAGGTTCTATACATTTTAATGTAACTAACATTTGTTGAGCAGTTAAAACACAGAATATATTATATCAAGGGGGAAAAAGGTTATAAAGTGGATTTGGGAAAAGATGAGCAATGAATTATAAACACAAGAATCTAACTTTGCTCCCTCCAGAAAATTCCATAAAAATGCAAAAAAAAAAAAAAAAAAAAAAAAAAAAAGAGGGATAGATAGATAAATAGATAAAGTTTTTAAAGCTACATACCTAAGGATAAATGGAGATAATACAATAGCACAAAATTAGGAAGGCAGAAAAGCAGACATAGGAATGTTAACCAATGGGTCTTGTAAACCCAAGTAGGCCAAATCTAACCAGCAATGAGGATAACTGACAACTGACTTAATCTTCACTTCAAATTCATCAAGGCTCAGAAATTCACACAACAGCTATCTCCAGAAATAGGAATTAAGGGGAGGTGAGAAAACAAAATAAAGAAGATTGGTTGAAAGCTTTAATAAAAAAAAAAAACAATTGGATCTCTCTCCCCACATTCTTATGGCTATTCCATGTCACATTGTTACTTCCCTTCCCCCACAATGGCAGCACATTAGAAAGGTTAAAAGTCTCTATTCTGTGGAAGGCCATGCACAGTTGAGGGTGTGAGTACTAGTCTGAAAATGCATAGATTAAATGAATAACTACTTGGCTACCAGACTGCTAGCACACAGGCCTTACAATGCAGGCTGAAGATTGGAAGATACTTCTTTAAGGAATAGGCCCAAGTAGAAAGACTTACCCTTATTGTCAGGGGTTTCTCCAGCAATAGCCCAGCCAAATTACAGGGGAACTCAGCACTAAGCAGACCCATCCATGCCCTCACAGATTCCAAAGATTCCAATCAGGAAATCAGATTGCCCACTCTAAATCATGAGTAGTCAAACTGAGATGATCGGAAACCAGAGAAAAACTTCTAATATGGAACATAGAGGTGAGACTAAACAGAATGAGAAACTTGAAGAAAACAGGTTAGACAGAGAGAAAAACCTTCAACAAATTCTTATTAATATCTCTACAAAAGATTTTTATAGATGCAGGTTGCTAACAACAGGTAACTAGCATCTATGAAAAAGGAATAAGATGATATAAAAAATTCAAGAAGCAAAACAAAACTAAAGAAACAAAATATCTCTTGGAAAATAAAATTTGATAGTAAGAAAAAAAATCTAGAAGTTTTGAAAAGGAATATTAAGGAAATCTTCAAGAAAATTTTGAGGTCGAGGGATCCCAGAATGAATGCAGAATGTGACAAAACAACCTAATTATATTATAAATGTACGAAACAACTTCACTGAAGGTGAATGAGGAAAAAAGATGCTGACCTTAGTAACAGTGAAAGTGAATGGACTCTGCAAGACTAAAGGCAAAAGAAACTATATATAAGCATTGAACTCTAGTTGATAAAGTTGTTTCCCATCAGAGTACCAGTTAACTATCTCAATACTGTGATATATCCTGGAATTGAACAATCAAGCAAGTGGATAGGGGATGGCAGGAGCCAAGATTCTCTCTGTTGGAGTGAGAGTTTACCAAGGGACAGCAGCTAGAAGGAATGATCCCTGTGGATCATTAGTATGAACTCATGCTTAGCTTACTATAAACACAAATGTTATATATAAAAATATTTATAGAGATATGTATATACATATAAGTTGGTATACACACATAAGTTTTGTTCTGTAGCTGGGCAGGCCTAGAAGCAACAATATTTCAGTAGCAACAAACACACAGATTTTGTTTTCTAATATCAGTTGCCACTAAAAGGAATCATGCCTCCTTGGGGAAATGAATGAATGAATGAATGAATGAATTCATAGTGTTAGAGGTATGTCAAAAGAACAGAGTAGCCAACTAAAACCTCATGGAATCAAAGCTGAAACACTTTGGGCAAGAAAATAAATAAAGTATTATTTTATTATAACACAAAACACAAAATAAATATTCATGACTCTAAACCACCACAAATAACTAAATAAATAAATGAAGAAGAGAAAGATCTTCCATGAAGGAGAATTCCAAATAATTTATGTAGATACCTTGTCCTTAAGGAGGTGAAGGATAACTCCCCACCTAAGTAAGGGTGTGCATAGTGAAATCTTTCCAAAGAATACAATATGGAAAGTGGATAAAATGACTTAACAGTTTGGAAACCTGAGAATCACTGCATTGGTCAGGTGATCAAGGTTAACATCAGCAGTGATGTCACTTTAATAATACATACCCTTTATATGATATCATGAAAATGGCCCTTTATCTCTGCGGTCTTCCTCCCAAAACCCATAACGTCAGCTTAAATCATGAGGAAAACGTCAGACAAATCCCAATTGAAGGACAGTCAACAAAATACCTGACAAAACTGTCAAGGTCATCAAAAAGAAGAAAAGTCTGAGAAACTAACACAGCCAACAGGAGCCTAAGGAAACATGACTACTAAATATAAATATAATGTGGTATCTAGATGAGATACTAAAGCAGAAAGAAAATTACTTTAGATAATAATTAAGAAAGTCTAAAAAAATATAGACCCAAGTTAATAAGAATGTATCAATATTGATTAATTGTAACAAATGCACCATACTAATGTAAGATGTTAATAGAGGAAATTAAGTGTGGAGCACGTGGGTATTCTTTATACAATCTCTGAAAGTTTTCTGTTATTCTAAAATTATTTTAAAATTAAAAGTCTATTAAAATAGAGGAGAAACAATAATCAAGTTATAAGTAAAAGATAATTTTTCAGTACTGATGAGACTTCAGACTGAAAAGACCCATTGAGTATGTAACACAGTATATGAAAATAAATAAAATTAATATTCACTTATATAATTTTATATCAGAACATTAAGTTTAAAAGGTAAGATTCTAAAAGCTTCCATGAAGAGACAGATAAATAAAATAGGTCACTTATAATGGAAAGATAATTAGATTGCTATCAGCTTCCCTGAACATTAGAAGACAAATCCTCAAGGAAAAATTTTTAACCTTAAAATTTTTAACCAAACCAAACTAATCAATATAAGGGCAACATAGTTTTAGACATGCAAGGACTTACAAAGTTTACCTCACATGTATTTTTTCTTAGATATTAACTTCTGGACTTTTTTCCATAAAATGAGCTAGCCAACCAGAAAGGAGGAAGACAGTGAATTTTGGACAGGGTAGGTTCAACTCAGAGGAGTAATGAATGAAAGTCCCAGGACAACAGGTTTGCAGCCATTCTAGAGAGCAACCAGCTACGTTGAAACAGGAGAAGTCCAGGGAGGAGGTATTCAAAAAAAGGGAGAAGTCCATCAGTTTGATCCCTGAGACACTGGAAGAGTTGCATATGTTATAAAAACAAACAATGAAAGAAAGATAAGGGCGAATGGAAACCCTAGGAAAAACAAAAATCTAAACAAAAAAGTAAATATGTTTGACTAGGCCATGAACAATATTAACGTAATCATAACAACACAAATACTATTTACTGGCATTTATCCTTTAGAATCTGTTTATCAAGAGTACAAAGACTTAATTACAAATGTTATCATTTGTAATAGAAAGCAAATGTTATCGACCTTAACCATATAAAAGTAAAAATACAAAGTAAAAGGGGTGAGGAAAGCTGAAGAGAGGAGTAGGTGTGATTATGTACCCATTTTATAGTGTAGGGAATCAAGAGATGCTACATATAGTGGATAGAAAAAAGTAATATTTGTTTATTATTTAAAATTGTAAAGTTAACCAATAAAGTTATTAAAAGAGACACAATTTTTTTGGGAAGCAGAGATAGGATGGCAGTGTAAGTATGCTAAATCTTTCTGTTAACTAGAAATAAAAATAATCTTTAAAACTGCTAAATCAGAAAATGATAGTATTAACATACTGTTTTTGGCAAATAGAGATGGCACCAGAATAATTAAAATCCAAAACTGTTAAGAATTGGTATGATTTTCTCTGGAGAATGTGGCTGGGGATAGAGAAAGATGAGGCAGTTGCCCTTTTGTATTATTTGAAATTTATAGCTAGCAAGTACATATATTACTTTATAAAGATAAAATAGAAGTTATTTTTTAGTGATCATAATGTCATTCCTGCCCTGAGGAGTCTTGCAATCCAGTACAGAAAACTGGTTACTAAAATACAAGGGAAGGAGGGTAGAAAGGAAGTAAAGAGGGAGTGAGGGAGAGAGGAAAGGAGGGGAGAAAGCAACAAAATATTTATTGAGTGTCTACTTCATACTGTGCATTGTACTGGGTTATTTACATGCACCATCTCATTTCAACCTTCTGCCTTTCCAGTGGTACCCCTCATTTTAGTCTGAACTATACAGGCTTGAAAAAAGGTAGGTAATGTATTCAAGATCACAAAGTTCCTCTATGCCAGAGCCAGGAATCAAAACCACTTCTGTCATGGTCTAAATTCATGTACTTTTCTTATAGAAGGTAGTCACCTAAGTGCAAATGATATTTGGTCATACTATTGCTCAGCTGCCTTCCTGCTAAATGAAGTTATAGTCAAGGGCAGGTGAGTTATCATCCAGATCTAGGACACAGCAGGACAAGGCAGGCTCCAGCCCCTTGGTGAGGACTTCTCCAGTGAAGCCAACTGCTGAGGGGCTGTTTTTGATGTCCATGTCCTATCGAACACATTTAAAACTTTTAACAGCTGGCAAGATGAATGATTCATCTGAACCCCAGCCAGGAATCCTGAAATCTTTCTCTTTGTTGCGGTTAGACACAAGATTAATCAGGAAGAGAGATGGCCTCCTACAAATCCCCGCTACAACTGACCCTCCTGTCTCCCTGTCCTATTTCGCTATTGTTGGCCCATGAGATTTAGGACCAGGTTAATTTGGTCATCTTATTCCTCAGCTGGCCGCTCCCTCAGAAATCTTTTTAGGCATATTTGGTCAATGATTTTTTTCCTTCCTTGGAGTAATTTTGTTATTCTCACCACCTCCTAAAACTCTCAATTCCCCTTCTTTTCTTCTTCTCCCTCCTCCTCTTCTTCCTCCTACCCCTTCGTCTTCACCTCTCTCTGTCTCTCTCTCTCCTGATAACAATGCCTACCATTTCTGCAGGAAAAGACCATCAGTCTTATAACATATCCAATTAGCCTCTATACCCATTCCTTCCTTCTTTCTTCCTGCCAGAAGAAGCAGAGCCCTTCTACCAGGCAAATCTAACTTCTCTACTATCATTTTTCTCCCATTTGCTCTTGCTTCTCCCAAAATCTGTACCATCTCTTATCATCCCTTCTCTGTGCTTTCCATTCCTCCTTCTCCATGATCACATTTTCCTTGCCCCCAAACAAAGCTGAACTTCTCCCACTAAGAAACATCCTTTGTTAACCACTCTTTCTTCCACAGATGTTTGTGGAGCACTTTTTATGTGCTCAACCCTGCACTGGATGGCAAGGATACTTTGGGAAATAAAGCAGGCCAGCCCCAACGGAGCTTACAGTCTAGTGAAGAAGCAGATGGCAAGTCAACAATAAATATGAAATGACAAATTTCCATAGATGCTAGAAAGGAAACAAATAGGGCACAGTGATAAAGAATAAAATGGGAGCCCACTAAATTAGAGTAGCCAGGAAAGTGCTCTTATAATTCCATCATTTCCATTACTGGAGTTAGGCTGTCATCTGTCACCTAACTTCTAAAGAACTCTCAGGTTCCTTGCTTACAAATTCCACTTTTTTATTTTTCTCATATATTCCTACTATGAAGCAGATCAAATCTTGTCATTTCTCTACTTAAGCCTTCAGTGATTTCTCAGTACCTACAAGCCCAGATACTTGAGCTCAATGTTTTAAAATGCCTAAGTGATTAAGAAGAGACTACGAATCACTATATAAACAAAGACGGGGCTGTCTGTGAGGAATGCTTTGTGCTGACTTCAATCTCCAGAACTCTCTTGGGCTTGTTATTTTTGATAGTTGATCTCTCCTTTAATTTGTTTTGCTCAAATAGTTATCCAGTGGAAACGCTAGAGCAGCAGCATTCTCTTCTACGACCACTACGAGGTCCTAAGAGGCAGGTTGGGTTATGGAATCTGCAAAACAGAGAAGGAAGTAACTATGACTCTGTAGAAAGGGCCACTAAGATCAGAGAAAGCAGCTCTGTACAATGAGCAGCAGGAAGGAAATGTCCATGTGGGCTTCCAGGCAAACGTTTAATAAAACTTCCTCTCTTTGGGCCTCTTTCCTCCAGCTGTTGCAGATCAAATTCAGCATTCTTCATTAAAATGCTATTAGGAAAACTAGTCATTTAAAACAAAGTAAAAATAAATTTGGTAAATTCCTCATTTGGCGAAATGCATTTCCATGAATTAGCCACTGAGTGAATTTGCTTCAAGAATCTAGGGGATTTTAACATTCTGCTTGTTTGACCAATTCTGCTGAGGGCGCAGTGGGGAGGAGTGAGTTATGTGGGTCAAGGTTAATGCCATGGGCAGAGGAGCTTCTGCCCCGCTTCATTTTTAGTATTTGAGAGAATATTGCATCATTGGTTGTGGATAGCAGAGGGTGGGCCTAAATTTAGCTTTCCAAGCTGACCCTGAAAGAGAACATTGAACTTAGTTGAGGGTCTGATTAGGAGCTTGTCAGAAGCTGTCTTGACAAAGCAGATGAGGTTACTTGCCAGTGGTGGACTAGAGCTGGCTCGTCAGCTCAGAAAGCTGACTGTTAAATTGTCAGAAATATTGCAAGCCATTTGTTAAACACAGCAATTATTAAAAATTAAATTATTTAAATTTAAAATTAAATAAATTATATTAAAAATAAAGATAATTAAATACTTGAAACTATCACTCCATAGTTATTTCACTACATTTTACTATTATCTGTCCTCTTGAGATTATTTGTATCTATTGCACCCATATGGTGCATCTCTTCCCAACTCTGCATTGGGTGTTGTCATACTGGTGGCTTAAAATGCCAAAGTGGAACTACTTACACCACAAAAGTCTGCGAATACTACAAATCATGGTTCCTCCCACCCAGCACTAACTGCTAATCACTTTGCAGCACAACTGCCTATGGTTCATGCAGCAGGGTGAACTGTCTGCACAAGAAACCTAAGAGAGTCACACTGGACCTCTGCAGTGCCAACAAGGCAGGGACCAGTCAGCAAGGATGGGATGGTCCTTCAGTTACACTAGCTGCAGGCTTCAGCATCAGACACCAGCAGGACACCCTGGGACGGCACCGGCCCCTCTCAGTCGTCACAGTCCAAGTTGCAGCCCAGATGAGCCATGACATAGCAGAGACCATCAAGGATCCAAAGGACACCCAAGGACCCCTCATCTCCCTCCACCATCATGAGATCAGTTAAGTCTCACATTCAATGCCATCTTGGAAAGAAACAGAGGGAAGAAGCAGAAGTCTGAAAGACTGAGCACTTTATCCAACAGCAATAAAGAATTTACTTAAAGAACTGATTTTCTTTATAGAATTGAATGAACTCCCTCTGGTGGGACTGAAACTGCCCTTATCCCAGAGGTTTAGCCACTTGGGGCAGGAGCGGCTGAGGGAGGGTTCTCTTTGGTGAGGACAGACCAGTTATAGAGGAAGGGTTTCACACTCAGTTGTTGCACATTCAAGAACAGTGTGTAAATTTACAGCCTGTTGCAGTGGTGTATAATATCAATGGTGATATCCAGCTTCTGTTTAGTGGTATCTTCTACATGCAGATGAAGAAATGAAGGCTCAGAATGTTTATGTAAATTATACAAGGTCACACCGCTGAAAATAAAAGGAGACAGGCCTTGAAAGGAAAGTTGATATGACTATAGGTATTAATCCCTTTTGTTCTCATGCCTGTCATCAACCTACTCAGACCTTCTTCTGATCCTTTGAGCTGTGTAGCTACTACAGCATGACTGGGACACACCAAGAGAGGGCTATAGGGAAGTATCTGGAACAGACAACATGGAGGCCAAGGGAAGTCAGGAAAGCTATTACTTGAGAGGCTGACCATAAATACTTTAGGGTCTCGGACAAGAAATGAAATGGTACTGGAAAGGAAAATTAGGTAAGAAGCTAAGTGCACAGATTATGAATACAATAAATGGGCAACAGATTTGGCAGCTAATAGAGCTAAGAGACTGGAGCCCAAGGTGTGGAACAGAAAGGCTGGATCATGTAGAACCAAATCCAGGAACACCCACCAAGTGTTTCCTTTTTGCAGTGCCCAGCTCTTCTTGCCAGAGTAGCAGCCAGCATCATAAAGGAGCCAAACCAGGCATGAAACCAGCTTTCTTCAAAGCATGATTATTACTCATGCATTCCCTCCCACTGCCCTGCATGCCCCACGACTGTTCTCTCCATCCTACTCTTATTTATTTTGAAAAATAAGTATTTTTATTAGTCAAAATAAGGCATACAGATAATTTTAGAAATTCATATAATACAGAAGGGCTTAAAAGCAAAAGCAGCAGTCACCTGCCCCACCCATTTCCTTTCCAATTTTTCCCACTTTTTACTGCTGTAAATTTCCAAATGCCCCCATTCCCTCTCATAGCTCTCACCAAACAGCACAAGCTGGAACCTGTCCCAGTATTTCTCCCCTGGTTGTGTTATCTCAGAAAGAATGGGAGGAGTCCAGCTTAAAGGTCCCGAGATATAGAGCCTTGGTGCATACAAATAGACTTGAGATATGCAGTAGACACAAGAGGGAACGGAGGGTATCTGCTCAGCCCCCTATTGTTTCACTGATCTCCATGGGTGGATAGATGGTTTCTCCCCATTGTCTGCTGTGTATTGTATACTTTGCCAGCTCAGGAGAATGAGTCAGCATCTCCCTCCTCCTTTATTTCCCATCCACTTCTACCGCCGCTCTCTACAACTTTGTTGACTTCCTTTAAGGCTAAGAAGAACTTCAAACACAATTTGAATTCAAAGGCAGATTTTTCCATCTCAGTAGAAATTTTTTCTGATGTCTGGTGCTACAATGACTTAAGAATTCCTTTTTCTACTGCCATAAAAGACATCATTCCTGTATTCATTCATTCAACAAGTATCTGCTAAGTATTCACTCTGCCAGGTGTGCACTCAGCACAGCTGGACAGTTCTATGTACAGTTTAATATGCAGTCTGTGCCCTCATCTTGCTCATTTGGGAAGGTCGGATGAAAAAGCCACTACACGGCAGTGTGGCAAAAGCTCTCGTGAAAACAAGGTTTATGGGAGCACTAGGAAGGGCGCTGCTCCACTGACCAAGAGGCCAGGAGAGCCGTCCAGAGTGACACTGAGGCGAGTTTTAAATCTGAGCTAGAGGGTTTCTGGGGAACATCTAAAGACATTGCGTGTGGTTGGAGCAGTCCTCATGTGATCAGGGCCCAAAAATTACTGATGGATATTCACAATATCTGAACAATATCTGTTAATTTTCTGGATTAACACCCTAAATACTGATTTTTTTTTTTAGACAACGGTACCTGGGTTCTATCAGATTTTGGTTGTTATAAACCAGTTTCCTAGTCTGAGAACTATCTTTGCACCCAGATCTCAGTGGAGCTATATAAGCAACCCTGTCTCCGCAGCTGGCCCCTTCCTGGCTCTGTCAGCTTGGGCTTCGGTTCAGTTTTGCTACTAACAGAGACCTAGTTCCAATATTTGTCACTCAGATTCTTCCTTCCTCTCAGGAGCGCCTGAGCACTCCTAGGCCCTGAAAGAGGAAGTCAAGTGCTTCTCAAAGTTACATTCCCACTATTTCAAGGAATTATATGAAGGACAAAGGAAGCAGGACTGTAGAACACATGGAAGTCCCCCAGAACTCCAGCCAATCTCTCTCTGCAATTCCACTTTGGTATTTCATCCCTTTATCTAAACACTTTGGTAGCTATTAAGCTGAGATTTATCCCAGAAAAAAATATTTGAAGAAATTAGTTCCTTTTTTTTTAACTCAGTGGAAAAAGAACATAAGAACACTGAACAATGGAAAAGTGGAAACCATTAAGGAGAAGAAACAATCCAGATCTGAAAGGCTGAGAGGTTCAAATATCACAAGTTTGTCTGAAATTAGACCAACCTTTAAAGAGAGAGAAGAGAAAAGAGATGGAAAGAAGGCAGAGGAAAGAGGAGATAATAAAAGCCACAAGAGAAGGAAGAAGTAATTGAACTAAAAAGAAGGACAGGGTTCTAGACAAGTGGTTGGAGAAATAAAATACCAAAACTAATACCATATAAATGGACAATTTTATGGAAAATGTAAATTAAAAGATATACTGAAAGAAGGCAAAGGAGACAAGAAGACAAGATAGCAAAGAATGGGATATCCCACAGAGAATCACTGCGGGTTTGGCTGACCATAAAAAAGTTTAACCAAAGACCAAAGAAATATGCATTCCTCTATTGTCTTCTATAAGCAGCCTCAACATGGCTGCTGCAACAGAGAGCACACTGTAACTGCAACAGGAGTCACCTTTCCTAACTTGTTACATGGAGGGGAGTTGAGTTCTGCTCGTTTTCAATGATAAAATTAAATTTTCTCTAGCTGGCATTTGTTCATTCTTTCTGCAGTCACTCCTCCACTCCGTCCTCCCTCATTTTCTCAGGGGAAATAGTCAATTGAACAAAGAGTCCAATTGTTCATGTGTAGGAGAAGGGGACTACAGTAACTCTGAGAAGAGAAATTATTTCAGAATAACTCATGGCATGAAAAATTCTACGCGTGCACACACACACACACACACACACACACACACACACACACAGGCTCTCATTCACATTTACACATCCACAAACCTCCTCTGGGCCTCAGTCCTGAAAACAGTATTTCACTAACAATCTACTGAAAAGACAAATCTAATTTTAGCCTAGATGAAAACACATGCTTCCAAATTGTCTTTTGGGTACATTTTGGTGGCATTTTTCTGTGTATTTCATCACTATAGTGCCCAAAAGGGAATTGTAGCTTAGTAGTTTAGAGATCAAACCACTGGTGAGGGAAAGCTCTGCTCAAATTGTCCTCCCAGCATTGAGAAATCTATCTTTTCAATTAAAAAGAAAAAAGTCAGAAGGGGAATTTTCTACCCATGTTTATCTCCTGACAAACACGGAGAAGAATATATTACTGTGCCCTAGGAGTTTAGAATAAAGCTGATGAGAACACACTAAGGATTTTTTGAAGCACCACTGGGGACTACTTATAGACTTGAATTGTAAGTAGTAAATTTGGAAAACCATGTTACCCTGAAACTATCATTTATTTTTCTCCATGAGCTTTAGAAAGTATTGATTTGGAAATATAGATTTATTTGCCCACTGAGTCTTTTGGAAAACATGTTCTGGTTCTTTTTATGATCCCAGTCTGTCTTCCTGGCTTTATATGGAAGTTAATTTCTGTTGGCACTATACCCATTTCTTCATCTAAGGCATATATATAAGGTTGAACTACATCTCTCCAGAGTTTTGTAAACACTCATACTGGCTTTCTAGAGAAGAAAGAACTTTAACTCCATGTGGAGAAGGCTGGTTAGTAAGGATTGCGGGTCACTTTAGTAAGAAATAAGTGGTTTTCCTTTAAGCTAGAATGGACCATTTAGGTAAGAGCATTTAAGGTATGCATTGAGGAAGTTTTGTTTTTTGTTTTTTTTTTTTCAAAAAATAACAATGCCTAATAAACACTGAAACTGACCACCAAGAAATACTTATTATAGGAGATGTTTCAAAGAATTATTCATGTTATATCACCATTTCTTTTGAGAATTTAAGTAGCAAGAGGTTTATAATGATGAAAGTCATAAACTACACTAGGGAAAAAACTCTCACTCAAAACCATCTTCATTATAAAGATTTATTGCAAAGATGCGTAAGAATGTGGGCTCCAATAAGAAATCTCTCATTAACCGCACAGCTACTCTAGATCCTAGTTCTTCCAATCCTGGGTATGTGGCAGGCTTCCAGAGGTTCAGGGAGATAAATTTAACATGAGAGACTGCAACGCAAGCTTGAATGGCCGATCTTCTCTTGTCCAACAAATGTTTTTAACATCCCAAAAAGGAATTTTGGTGAACTGTCTATCCCTCTATATGAAGTAACCTTGTTAGGTGGAGAACAGGCAAAGATGTCTCAGTGTAATAAACCACCTTCCTCCAAACTTAGACTCCTAGTTAAACTGACTGTGTTTAGGACAGCAGGGTTTGTTTGATTAAGAAACAATGCTCTATCGATAGTATCGGATTCTGCAGGAAAGAACTGGTTTGGGTAATTCTTCTTAAAGGGTTACTTTGCTATATAATTTTGAAAAACAAAAGAAGAAAAAATATACGCAACAAATATGGCAAAGTATTAATACCCCAAATGTAAAAAGTGCTCTAATAAATATGAAAAAAAATAACACTGCAATCAGAAAAATGCAAAAAGGAGCTTTTTATTATTATTACTATTTATGCCTACAGCAGCTGGTCTTCCTAGGTGGTCTCCCATTCAAGTACTAACCAGGCCTGACCCTGCTTAGCTAAGATAAAACATTAGGCTTGTTCAGGGTGCCATGGCCGTAGAGCATGGACTGGGGCTCCACTGGGGTGTGAACCCAGGACCTTCTGCGTGTAAACCAGATGTGCTAACCACTACACTATGGAACCACATCTTTTTTTTTGTTGTTTTGATATTTGTCTTTTTTGAGGGGAGGAGGGCTACCCAGCATCTGAGTGTACATCTAATGCAGACAAGTAATGGTAGAGAGTAAGCCACACTTTTCACTACAGAAGCCAAAAGAGCCCAGGAATCCTGCTCTTACCCATTAATCACTATAGTTCAGGCATGTGACCTAAGCTTGTTCAATCAAATGTTCCCACCTGGGACTTGAATCTTGAAAATAATGCAAAGACAAAGGGGCAATTGAGAATTTATTCACAGTAGTTTTGAGAGCTCCAAGATAGTGGCAGTGGGTTGTGTAGAAGATGCTGGTGACAGCATGTTAACTGTCCTGTCTTATGGTGCTAGATTTATGGCATTCTCCACTGTCCAGCCCTCCTTGACCAAGCCCGGGATAAATGTTAATGGGATCTCTATTTTACTAAGACAAGGGGAGTTAAGCAAGTCAACCAAAGTCACACAACTAGTAAAAGGAGCAAAAGTAGAACACAAACCAAGCAGTCTGGCTCAGAGCCCAGGCTCATAACCACTGAACCATACTACAACCTTTACGTATAAGACCTGACATAGTGGGAAGAACAGATTGAAAATTCTCTGTTCTTATTTCTATAATGTTAAATATGCTTTAAGTGTTGTGATTTTCCATTGTATCTTCCAATCCCAAAAGTCTATGCCTTTATCAGTAGGTTTGTATATGTGATAGGTTTTTTGAGATGTTAGGTACAAATCAAATGATAATAAATTAAATCATATATTATGCTGGACATATATATTTTCAGACATGATATCACTTTGTTTTCACATAATCTTTTGTTGACAATGACTCCTAATTCTTAAATTTGTTTATCCACAGATAATTGACAGATTAATAAGTGACACCTAATTATGGATAATTCCTCCATAGCACCTCTCTCTCTCTCTCTCTTTCAGAGAAGGCTTAAATACATTAAGAAAAGTTGCTATTTAAAAGACCACAAAAAGATTTTTTTTTAAATAAAGGTAAATAGATTTCATTAGATGATCTCTGATATACGGATCTCTTATGCAGCATTGCTGTAGAGTGAGATCTATCAGCATTTGTAGCTACATTATTTAAAGGGAAATATAAACCAAGTTAAGTCCTACACCAAGGCTATGCTGGGGAGTGAAAATAAAAACAATTCATGGGTACTTTCTAACACATTTATGGAAAAATGCGTCTGTGGCTGGAAGGCAAAAACCACCCCACCCCTCTTCCCTGGGAACCCACAAGCTTGACAACATTTTTCCAATCGTAATTAATTTTATACACTATTTAGAATGATTTAGTTCCCCACTTAGGAGAGGAATAAGAGCCAAAAGATTAGAAAAACTTTCCCACTGTTTTCCTTTGCAGAATTTAGGGAAAAGACTTCATAGGCAAAATGGTTTGCATTTAAGGGGTTCTTCACTCAGCCCCCCACAACACAATGGCTGGGAGCTTGGAAAAGCATGCACAATGGTACCCTGAAAACCCTGGTTTAGGGGAAGTTGGAAGGAGAAGACAAGGGAATCTTGTTTTGGTCATAGTTGCATAATAATATTGAGACTCCAATCTAACATAACATTTCAGGCCAAAATATCGCACACGTCAGAATTAATAGGAAATGTTCTCTACTCCTTGTCTATATGCCCAATTTTCCCATCCTGATAGGAAGAGTTTAAGGGTGCAAAATCTTACTTTGTTTTCTTTATATACCCAGCTAGTGTCCACTGAGGGAGTAAATGGAACACTACTAGCATCTTCATGTTAAATTACTAAGATGGCTACATATATGAATACAATATAAATGAGATAGCATAATATAGCATATAAAAAATATAAGTAGCTTCTGATCTGAGGCAGAAAAGACATATAGACATGAAGTGAAGATGAACTGCAAGATATATCTAAAGTATGATATTCGATATATGAATATAATAACTATACTCATAAGACTGTTTTAAGAAATAAATGCAATAATGAATGCAAAGGTGCTTAATAAATTATAAATCAAATTTTGTAGATTCCATGCTATAATCTTATTTCCATTAGGCCAGGTTTTCTATTTTCGTTGAATTATTTGACTAAAACATTTGCTGTGACATGCCAATAACAGGTGGTATTAGAAGAGTCACATTCAATATGTATGACTTCCCAGATGATCTGGGCAAATATTCCTGTGCCCCCTGAGAAGGATTAAGCAAGTCTCCTCTCCTGCTTCTATCTCAAACTGTTACAAAGATAGGCAAGAATGTAGTGTCATTCCTGGGAGACATACACCACCAGTACCTACGGAATGGAAATCTCTGTCTTATTATCAAAGGAAACACAGGCTCGAAACCTGTATTTGACTAAAATACTTTTTCCTTGCATAGTTTCAACTTATAGTCCCTTCCTTCCCAAATTATTTTTTGTCACCTCTACTATAAAGAGCTTATAGACTAAATGTTCTGAGCTCAAGCATGGAAAGTTTGTTGAGTATTAACAAGAGAAACTTATCAGATAACATGATAGATCCAATAAAACTCAGCTCTTCTAAAAGAACTATGTATGACCACAGCATAGGATTTCTTTCTTCAAGTTATATTGGATTGTTTTAAATTTTATTCACATTCCCAAGCAAGCATAAGGATGTGTTGGATACACAGTGTGAATGGATCAAATTCCAAAGGACCTAGTAACAGTTGGGCAGAACAGTGAGTATATTTGGGGCCAATGGGCATCTCAGCTCATAGCTTTTGAGGCTATAAACAGGCTATCACTTTGTTTGATCTTATAATGGAAGAGTAGGGGAAAGTCTAATTGTGGAGGATAAATGCTGTGCCTTAAATAACCATATAACAGTGCATGGCAGACAGAAACCAGATTAATTTTGGAACACAGCATGGTAGAAATTAACCAGTTAATTCTCAAGCCTCTTAAACCTCAAAGACTGCTGACACCACTTCTCCTGTGCTGCAATCCTTCCCCTCTGTTGGGTAGCAGTGAATAAACCACAGGTATTTAAGCATTGCAGATGAAGTTTGTGGCTGAGAACCATCAGTATTGGTAGCAAGGAGTCCACAGTTCAAAGGCTGTGACTCCTCATGTGCATTTAAACCAAATTCTGCATTCAGGTAGCTGACCAGAATAATGAGAATCATTTCAGCTCTGAGTTCTGGGGTTCCATTAATAAATATAATAAATGACAAAAACATCTTTACCTTAATGAATGACATCTCTGTGAAACAAAAATCAAACCAAACTTAATAGCCACAAAGGTCATTAAGGCCTTGATTAAAATATACAAAACTAAAACATAGAATATAAATGTAAATAGAAGACAGAATAAAAACCTCTAGCAAGATTTTAAATGAATGAGTGCATGATGTCCATTGAGAACAAAGATTTGGGTCAGGTTATATACATTAAGTATGTCTTCCTTTCATGTTTGTTTGCAAAACAAACAACTACACAATCTTAACAGCAAAACACATAAAACACTTATTTTTCATTCATGCACCTGCTGGGATTCAACTGATGTAGGCTGGGCTCTAAGCTTTGGGTTGTGTCTAGGCCTGATCTGTGTTTAGGTTTGGTTTCTCTTATAGTTCTTGGACCAGTACCTAACACATACATGCACAAGGATATTTCAAACCTTTGCTTATGTCACATCTGCTAACACCCTATTGATCAAAGCAAGTCACATGACCGAGCTTAAAGTCAAAAAGCTGAAAAGTATAGTTTGCCTATCCTAAGGCCCTGACAAGGGTATGAATATATAAATCCCCTGAAAAGGGAATGAAGAATTTCAGCCAATGACAATCTATAACACCTCAGATGTCGTAAGAAAAATGGGCCATTTATGTCCATGCTAGGCCTTTATATATCAGGAAATGACTACATCAAAATAAGAAAGAATGCCTTATAATTCTCAGAGATGGAAAGAAACTTAGTCTAACTTCCTCACTTTACAGATGAGGAAATTGAGGTCTCAGAGAGGAAGAGTCTTCCCCATAGTCACGTGATTAGTAAGAGGCCAACACAGGTCAAAAGTCTGGTCAATTTACCTTCCAATACGCAACAGTGAGACACACCAGAGGAAAGGAAAGAGCCCTCTACGCAAGCAAAGGGGAGCCAGTTCCAGTAACAAGGCTTTCCTAAAGATGGAACATGCTTTATTAAATTCAAATGTTCTGCTGAAGCACAGAAGGCTCTGGACCTCCTGAAAATTCCTATCAAGAATGCAATATTACACAAACAGCTGCCAAACTCACAGCTTCCATAACCAGCTGTTGTGCCTAATTTAACAAAAATAATGTCGATCTGCATACACTCTGTAATCTTTATCCTTCCTCACATGAAACCAGAAATATCTTAAGTTGTTGCCAAAGTTTTTGCCTAGTCTGCTATTCCACCACAAGCCAATTTATCCTTAAAAGTCTCTCATCATTCTTCACTCAGGGTACCCACACCAGGAGCCTCATCACAGTCTTCCTTTATGACACCCAAAACTACCTCAGATTCTTGTTCTCTACATCTTAGCCTTCCATCTTCACAAAAGTATTTTTTCACGTGTTCCTCTCTTGTTTTTAAGTTGTGAAGAAATAATTTGTCTTAGTTTAACACAAGGGCCTGGCCAAGGCCGTGTACAAAATCAGTGTGCTGAATGAAGAGAGTTGAATAATAAACTATGAAGACTGCACAGAGGTATGGTAACCATTCCAATCAAACGAACTCTAAAACAAAGCTAATATTTCATATGTATAATTATGTCCTTCTGGATTATAGGCACAAATAGTAAGCTGCTTGCATAAATGGCTGCAAATAACTGTCACATTTAAAGAATAAAATCCTGCATTCCTGCTGCAAGTAGAAAAAGAAGGTTGAGGTATAGTGGAAGACTGTTATAAAATCCCTTATATATTCAAATACTTAAATGTTTGTCCACCAAAAGAAAGAAAAGTCTTATTTGGTGGAGCTCCAGAAAACAGAACTAGGACAAGTAGGTGAAGTTAGAAAGACAAATTATTTTTGCTCAAAATATGGAAGAACTGGGTGACAATTAGAGATATCTAAAAATGGACTAGGCTGCCTCCTGTGGCACCAAGTTCCAGGTCACCAGTAGTATCTGAGGAGCAGCAAAGTGACAACTTGTCAGAGATGACATTCAGGGAATTCTTTTTGGAGAGGGGGAATGAGAGCGGATGATGCTGTGAGATGTTTTTGATTCTGTGAACTTGATTCCTACTCTCTTACCTCCTTCTAGCTTTTGAGAGGCCTCCTGGGAGACAGTAGTGGTGAGGTAGTTAAGAAGAGGGGCCAGGGCAAGAAAACTTGGGTTCAAATCCCATCCCTACTATTTGTGAGCTGAATGAATACTCAACCTTTTTGAGTATCTGCTTCCTCACCTGTAAACTGGAATTTTCCACTAGTAGTTGTTATAAGGAAAAAATGTAGTATTACATGTGAAGTGCTTCAAACAGTGCCTGGCAAAGACTAAGTGCTCAACAAAGATTATTATGACTCAAAGTTGGAGAAAATTAGAGGTTCTAGAGTCATATTAGAAAAGATGCTATGATGATTTAACTACCAACTCTGGCCACAGCAGGGGGAACACAGTGGTAAGAATGGTATAGACAGGCAACGGGCAAAGAACCCACTCTGGCAGCCCCATTAGCATGCAGAGTCAATACCATGGTCATGTGCGTGGTCAATGCTGTGAACAACCAAGGGATTTGGATACCTTTGCACTCATGGATGCATTGCCACTGGGATGATGTACTGAGACTCTCCCCCACTCAATTCTTCCCCCTCGTTAAGGATTCTACTCTCCACTTGACCAAACCTCCCTGGAGGTATATCCAGCTTCCTACTCTCAACCTTCATCTGTAAGCCAGGCATGGAGAAAACAGTGTTTACTGGCACAGGTTGGGTAGAGAAACTTCCAAAGGATACTTGCAAATGACAAGGAATAAAGGAATTTATGACCTGTAGATTCTTTGTGAGCCAATTCTTGGTGTGTGGGTATACTTGTCAGGCCCCACAATCTCATAAGCCTATTTCTTAAAATAATAGATGATAGATAGATAGATAGATAGATAGATAGATAGATAGATAGATAGATGGACAGACTGACTTGTTTTCTGGTTCTGTTTCTCTGGAGAATGGTCTGTGTTAAAGTTATTGAGGGGAGCCTGAAATTATCATTATTATAAATAAGTGAGATAAAACTAGAGATAGAGAATATGGACCTGTAAGGAACATTCTCTCTGTCTCTCTGTCTCTCTCTATCTCTCTCTCTGTCTCTCTCTCTCTTTCTCTCTCTTGCACTCTCTCTCTCTCATGATCAAAGTTATAATTATCTTGTTTAAGAGTAACAATAATTGAACTTTTCACCTCCTAGTGTATTCCTTGGTTTCACTCAGGGTAAATGAGTGTCTTGGCTATAAAGAAAAAGAAAGTAATAAAAATAAAGCCTCAAATCTAAAATATGTAGAAGTATTCAAAGACCAAGGGGCAGGCAGGCAATGCCCTGGAGGGAAGCACAGGGCTAGGGAGTGGGGGTGGGGAGAGGCCAAGGGAGTCACAAGTGAATTACTGGGTCTGGTGCTAAGAGGTTTTAAGTAATCCCGGATCCTGGCATTGGAGACTTTATTGCATTGATGTGTTTTAAAATAACATTTTGCTTTGCATAAGATTAATCTTCTCAATTAGAAACAATGAAAGAGAAAAGAAAATATGCTACCACTATTATTTTACAGATGTTAACAAAATCTGTACACTGCCTTGACCTTTCTTGGCCAAGTTACCTGTTATTTTAGTATACTGCTCTAGCATTCAGTAAGACTGGCAACCCAAAGGCATTCTGGCTGCCGAGTGAACAGTACACACCTCCGCATCCAGGAAATGAATGTTTGTGTTTCCCATATGCTGAAATCCTAACATCTATGGTAATGGCAGTAGGAGATGGGACATTGAGGAGGTGTTTAAGTCATGAGACTAGAGCTCTTGTTAATAGGATTAGTGCCCTTATAAAAGAGGGTACTCCCTCCGACCACCATGTGAAGACACAGTAAGAACTGTGGTTGTTTGTGAACTGGGAAGCAGGTCATCACCAGACACCAAACCTGCCTGTGTCATCATCTTGGATTTCCCAGCCTCTGAAATATTTCTGTTGCTTGTAAGCCACCCAGCCTATGGCATTCTGTTACAGCAGCTCAAAGAGACTAAGACAGACCTAAATTAGTAGTCGGCAAACTTTTTTTGTTAAAGACCAGCTAGTAAATATTTTAGGTTTTCCAGGCTACTATTCATCATTATGCTGTAGCACAAAAATAATCACAAGTAAAATGTGAAACAATGAACATGGCTCTATTACAATAAAATTTTATTAAGAGTGAAATTTAAATTTTTATATAATTTTCACCTGTCAAAAAATTATTCTTTTTGACTTTTTCAGCCATTTAAAAATATTTTTAAAATCATTCTTAGCTCACGGGCTGTACTAAAACAGGCATGAGGCTAGATTGGACCCACAGGACAGTTTGCCAGTGCTTTCCATGAACAACAGATCTTGAGAATAATAAAACTGGTGAGTTATGTTTAGTGGAAGGAAGCTAGCACCTTATTTCTAAGTATAAGAAAATCAATTTTATGGTAATGCATATAGATTATTTTAATTGTAGAAAGAATTGGCTCCACCAGTTTGAATATTGCCAGTATTTAAATCACAAATTGAAAATAGTTTCATTCATTCATTCATTTCTTCAACAAATATATATTGAGTGCCCACTAGGTCCCAGACACTGTATGAGGTACTAGGATAAAAGAACAAATTCATTCCCAAAAAATCCTTTTAGAGTTACTTCATAACATTGCTTTAATCTGTTTGGGATTTGGATTTGTTTTAAGTTAAATTTTTTTAATTTACATAAATATTTGTCTTTTGTCTTTATTCATCCAACCCATGCCCTAAAAAATACAGTAATGATTAACAAGAGATGGTGTCAGCCTAAGTCAATATATTGTTGATTTAAGTAAAACAAAGAAGAGCTTTGTTTTTTGCATGACAATAAAACTTCATATTCAAGAGATGAGAAGCCAGTACATGTTTTAGCATGTGCATCAGGAATGATTTAATTAGAAGTAATTATAATAGTTTCAGCTGGAGAAAGGATACTTTATAATTCCTTTCCCTCTCTAATAGCATAAAATTAATTTTTAGATACAGCGACTGAGTGTAAGTTTCCACCCTTCAGGAAAATAATGGTCGCAATGCACTAATCTTTTGCAGATCAGGAACTGGGGCATTGAAGTGACAATCTGATTATCAAAGTGTATTTACTGAGTGCCTCTTAATTACCTAAGAAAATGAGTCTCTTCTTCTTTCTGAGTATGTTTGAATATGTTCAGAAGTTTATGTATAGCTTTACATTCACCACAGTCCTGTTCATAATAGTGAGAAATTAGAAATAGTTTACATGTCCATCAGGAAAGGAATAAATAAATATATCAGGTATAGCTGTACAATGAAATAATGGCCATTAAAAAAGATGAACAGTCATTATCAAAAATATATCTACAATATATTAAAGAATTTTTTTAAAAAGCAGTACACAAAGCAGCATGTAGAGTTTAATCTCATTTATGTAAAGTCACAAAATTTAATATACTAAACCAAAATTTCAAAAGGATTATATTTGGATGACCACAATTTTGGGGTGATTTTTACTGCTTTCTTTTTATTTTCTCCACTGTTTGATTTTTTTTTTTTTTTACAATGGACATGTATTGCTATTTGTATTGCTATTTGTTTATTTTTTAGTAAATATACCATTTATTGTAATCTATAAAATTGAAATATTTTTATTAATAGATCATATGATTTACAATCAATAAATGATCGTTTTAGTAACAAAGATAGTAACAAGTACAAGGAACTTCTCAGAGATGGCAAGCTTTTACTCACAAGGTATGGATTCATTATGGCTTTTGAAATTTACCCTTAATGTGAAATTTTCGAGAACATCAATCCATCCCCACTATCCTGCTTTCAGCAGCACACTTTAATTTGAAAACTTTGAAGAATGTCGTGATCATTGTCTTCCTCTGCATACTCATTGCTTTCTAGAAGCTCGGCATCCTAGCACTGGGACATGTAAAAGTTAAGTCCACATCACTCATTCTACAAATGAAGGAACTGAGACAGGGAAGTGACATGACCTACCCAGTGCCCCACAGCTAAAGCTTCTCAACACAATCTCTTTTGCTTTCTCATCAACCCCCAAAAGTTGTATACATTAGATATGTACAGCTTTTTGTGTGTCAATCATATCTCAATAAACTGTTTTGTTTGATTGTTTGTTTGTTTGTTTCTAAGGCAAGTTATCTCGTCCTGATCAAAAAACTTCTGTGGTCAGGAGAATCCAATCAATTTGACCTGGAACACCCACAGGAACCCAATCCAAGCTCATGTTGGAATTTGTTAGCATCTTGGCCCGTCTGTATTCACAGAGCTCTGGGGTATGCAAGGCTGTAAAGACAGGCAGGGGAAAGACCCAGGCACACATCTGTGGGGCTGCATCCAGCAAAAGTGAAGCTGTGTGTTGACATGAGGGCTCTTAAAAGCAGGAAGATTTGGGAGAAAACAGCATTTGGATTTTATCCAGATGCCGGAGCCTGGACAACGTTGAAAATGCTTGTACTCTGCTTCCACTGAGGGTTTCAAATGTGGCATTTGTGGCCTTTTATCACTAAAGAGGTGACATCTGAAATTAAAAGAGTAGATACAATTCTGTCGTATATGGTTGGAGGAGAAATTAAACAGCTTGGTTGAAATGAAATATTTAGGAAAAAGTAAGGAAAAATACTAATAGCTATAATTTATTGAGAACCTACTATGCACTTTACATAGACTATTACCCAAACTTTCATTACGACCCATAAACCATGGCTCTTCAATGGATGCTAGCTACACTGACCCTCTGACTAGATGGGTGAGGCAGGAAGAGGAGGGCTCCAGTGTCACATCGCAGAAGGAAATCAAGAAGAAAATGCTAAAGGGAAGGTTATTCCTTCCCAGTGGTGCTCTGAAGTTTAGAAGAATGAACACTGCGAAAAGCCATTGGATATGGTGTTGAGGACATTTCAATGTCCTTTTAGTTTTATTTTCCCTCCTGTCATGTTACCATGAAATCTGACCCTACTTGGCTAACTGAATTTAATTAATTAGGACTGAACTGAGCCTACAATAAGTGTACTATTTTCTGGAAGTAAATGATTCATCTGTATGAGGTAAAGGAAGATTTCCAGGAAGACTAGTGGCTATTTAGCAAATGCTTTCAGCTTATCAAGACAGTTGTAATTATTTACTGACATGTATTATCTCATCCTTTCCATGAGGCCAATCTACAAAGTCTATAAACATGCTTTGTAAACCATTCCCTGTTTCTTCCCCCTCTCCCACCCCTATCTTCTTGCTTAAGCTATTGCAGTTTGTCTGTAGAAAGATGCAGTTAACATAATCAACCCCCGCAAATGGGGAGTGACTGCGGCATGCTTCCCTGCTGTCGGACTAGCTCCCAACTGCTTTTTTGTCATAGAGAAGCTCATATCCATAGCTAGTTTGTAAACCTGTTATCCTTATTTACCGTGAAGTGTTTTAGTCATTCCCATTTTCCTGCTTTTCTCTGGTCTATGAAATATCTGGGTTTCTGATGACACTCATTCCACCAGACCATTCTTAACATTGTAATTTCTTCCATATCCCCATACAGGTTAGTGATTGCATATCTTGCCAAAGTGCATTCCACTGATATTATGTCCTAGATCGGCACTGTCCGATACAAATTGAGTGCCAGCCATACATGTAAATTGAAATTTTCTAGTTGACACATTAAAAAAAATCAAAAGAAACAGGTAAATAAATTTTCATAATATATTTTATTTAACCCAATATATCTAAAATGCTATCGTTTCAACGTCGAATCAATCTTTTAAAAATATTATTACATTTATTTGTACTGTTTTTAAAATCCTGAATGTATTTTACACTTACAGCACATCTCAATTCAGACTAGTCACATTTCATGTGCTCAGTCACTACATGTGGCTGGGTGCCACTGTATTGGACAGCACAGGTCTAGATGAACGTATTAAATAAGATCAGATTTTTAGCTGAGCCTTTATTACGGTCCTTTCCCTCCTCATCTCCTCACCACCACCATCCAACTTTTTATGTAGTTCTTCCTCAGGCTAATCTTTCCAACTAAGTAGAAACCGTGTCTTAGACATCTCTGCAATCTCTTTCCCACCTACCACCCTCCCTTCTTTCCCCTTCATTTCATAAATGGGAAAACTGGTGCCCAGAGAGTTTAGCAACTGAGCAAGGTCATACATGGTTAGGATCTACATGCAGTCTTACTGATGATCAGATCAGAGCTTTTTTGACATTCGTAAGCCATTTCCCTTCCCCCTACCTGCCTTAGGGCTCAGTTAGTCTTCCTCTTCAACTGTCCAAGGAGAAAGAGTTGATCTTACTTGCCCTTCTTCTCAGACATTAAATTTAGAGACCAAAACTAAACTGATCCTCCAAGCACAACAGATGAATTTAGGGATTGCTCAATAGCAGCTCAGACCTGGTAACTTCTCTTTTCAGTTCCTTAAACCTAAAGCTAATAAACTCTCCACCTAGGAAAGGAGAAGAGGTTATTTATTAGTTGACTTTATGACTAAGCATTTTGTTACATTCATTTATATAGTACACTCAGAATACTGGAAGGTTAGATTCCAGAATGTTATTATAGTAATCACTTCAGGTGTCACTAGCAATTTGTTATTGTTGTTCATTTGTGATTTGAGATTCTTCTACAATGAATATATTTGTGCAAACAAATAATACATATTAATAATAAATGAATGTGCCTAGTACTTTTTATAAAGAAATAGTCCGATTATCCAGTCTCATTTTCCCTGATCTACAGATAGAAGACTTTTTTTGCGGGGTAGAAATGAAGATACAATGTAGTCTGAGGCCCTACTGTATAAAAATCACTTATCAGAATAGCACTGGCAAAAGTAATTGAGTTTGAGCACCCAGAGTATTCCACTTAGATTCTATCAGTGCAAAACAGGACAACAATTGATTACTTCAGCAATGCTAATGTAACTGTTCGTTGACCTCTCTTCTCCACCTAGAGGGAGGGAGAGAGAGAGAGAGAGAGAGAGAGAGAGAGAGAGAGAGAGAGAGAGAGGGAGAGAGAGAGAGAGAGAGAGAGAAAGGAAGGGAGAGAGAGGGAGGGAGAGAGAGAGAGGGAGGGAGAGGGAGAGAGAGAGGCAAAACAAGACAGGCTACAGTTGGCTTCTAATATTATACAGCTGAAGAAATTAAGAAGGAGCACATTATATACATTTTTTAAAAAATATTCTTTTATCTTAGGTAACTTTGAAGCCTTCTCATTGATCATTTTAACAGATAAAAAGATTCCCACACATAATCTGTCCTGAAATGATTTGTATATTACCTTTCAATATACAATGTAGAAGTGGAGAAAGGAGAAAACCTTATATTTTCCTAAGGCTTTCAGTTTCATATTCCATGCCACAAGAAAACAGCCTGCATTTCTATAAGCAGACAGTATTTATAATTTGTAGTATTTAGGTACAAAATGCACTGTTTGGTTCAAAATGCATAGCTTTTTAAAGATAGCTGTTATTGTTTCATTTAAATAAAATTCCATAATATTTTAGGTCCACTAGTAGAGTTTACAATATAAAGGAATAAGAGAGCAAATGTTTTTGTAATTCAAGTTGAAAAGAACATGTTTTTAGTTTTGTGTGTTTATATGTGCAAGTTATTTTTCCTTAAGTTAGGACATACCTGTTGTTTGGAAGATGCAAAGAGAAAAAAAATACCCCCCTCCATCCCCAAAAAAACCTTTACCCACAATAGAATCAATATTTGGGTTCCTCAGTAAACTGGTATTTATAGAGGTAGATTTTGCTCTTTCTCTCTCTGGTGGGTGGGATACTGAAGGATCTGCAAATAAATACAAAAACTAAGTATTCTTGAAAAGAAACTTTGAAGATCATCCAGTCCTTCTCTTTCTTCACTTCAGCAGAATCAGCAAGCCTTTAATTTCAATGCAGAATTCTTGCTGCCATTACAGTATTCTCCAGTTTGTTAGGTGGTGGAACCCCTAGGAGTCAATGTTTTTTTTGTGGAAACCTATTAAAATGATGATATATTTATGTCTGCTCTGGGTACCAGAACTTTTACTAGCAGAAAATATGATGCTATTATACATATATATATTATAATATATATAATATATTGTATATATATAATATTCAACCTCAATTGTATGGGGTTGGGAGAAGGTTGTTCAACTAAACAAAATAAGTTATTTCAGAGATTTTCTATTAACATTTTATGCTACCTACTCATTTGCTCTCCTGTGCTCAACAACAAATAAACAGTATCAGATGGCAAAGATTTAAGAAAAATTTGAATGTAGAAACTTAAACTTAAATGTAGAAATTTGAAGTTTACTATTTTTTAAATTAAGATGAGACCATACAAATATCGAATTACATTGTACACCTGAAACTAATACAATGTTATATTATATTGTCAATATAATATAATTTATGTATAATGTCAATTATGCATAAAAAAAAAAGATGACACTAACATCATTTCATGTCAGCTGTGGTGCATCCATGCATCTTGAAAGCCTAGTTTGGGGTTTTTTTGTTTGTTTGATTTTTATTTTTTATTTTTTATGAGAATTCTAAGTTGGTTCTTACTTGTTATAGCACAGATAAAACATTTAAATGACTATTTTTGTTCTGTTTTTAACCTGCTGTACTAAAATCATGTAGTTATTATGTGTACCTTATGTTCTTTAAAAGATGGTTTTAAATGAAAGTATTTTGTGACAATAGCCTTCTTTTACTGTTTTGGGCAATTACCAAAATCAAAAGTAATTTTGAAAAGTACTCAATTAAAAAGCAATTGAATGTGGGGGTGACTATTAATGAAACTGCTTAAGAATAGACATACGGACTCTTCTTGATTTCAAAAGTTAAGAATTGTGCATGTATGAGAATTGTCCATGATGTAATTATGAGTGGGGGGGGAAAGCTGCATGTTTTATTTTATATGTAAAATAAAGAAAAAGAGAGGTCTGGAATAAAAGTTGTTAACACAATTTACTTCGGGTGGTAAAGAAAGAACTTTTTAAAAACGGACTTCCATATTAACCATTTTTTAATCAATATGTACAACTTTATTTCCTTTTTATATCAAAAAGTTTGAAGAACACTTTTTGCTCAATTCTCTTGGTCAAGCAAATTAACCACATAATTTGCAAACCAGCAACTTAAAAAAAGTTAAGTGCCACATAAAACATTGTTTGCAAATAGAAAATTGTAAATCAGTAAAGTGAATCTTCAAAAAGCTGTGGTTTGGTATTCTACTCTTATATTACTTTCCCTACATAATTAAACCTTTGCTTTTTACATGGTAAGTGCTCAATAAATACTTATGAGATTGAAAAGTAGGTTGCATTTTTCTTTTTCTTTTTTTTTTTTGCCTATAAAAATAGCAATTTTAGATGTTCAATCTAATTGTAGCTGCTCAGTGAATAAATGACAATGGTGAAAAGAAAAATTGAACATGAAGGCCCAAAACAGTGAAGACTATAAATCCTACAGGCAGTACATAAAATATCAAATGGCTCAACTGAAAGTAAGTACAAGTTTGGGAACAAGCATGGGAGCCTCTGAAAACTCCAGAGTGTGAATTCCCCACTAATCTCCTTAATTTTCAAATCTTTTATAAATAGATTTTCAAAGTTTCTACCAGACAAAAGATTCTGAATCTAAGCCAAATAACTGATTGCAATAAAAAGAGTGTTGTTAAATTTTTTTTTTCCTTTTCTACTGAGGGACAAACAAGAGGACCTAGGCTAAATTTGTAATATTACAAATTTTTATTTAGAATGTGACCCAAATAAGTTCTTAAAGAACAGATACATTTTCAAGGCAAGTTATAAATCCCCTTTCTCATAGCCCTTCAAAAATAAGTCAGAAGAGACTTCGTGTGGCATGATGTGGGTCCAGTTCTGCTTAGAGGCTAGTAGAAAAGATAATTAGTAGTCTGAGGTTATAGCTATATTATGTGATAAGGAAGTTCAAGTCATCCATGCTGACTTTTCCCTCTGAAAACCAGAATTTTTAAATCAGAGTATGTCAGTTTTACAAGCTTGAGCCAGCCTACATGTAGCCATTTCTATTATTATCAATATTCATAATTAAAATTGGAAAGAACAGTGGAAACATGCCCTCTCAGAAGCGTTATGCAATTGGGCAGAGTAAAAGAAAAGGCAGGTTCCTTGGGAAACTAAAAAGTGCTGGATTTTCTACCATTTCTGGTATCTAAATAAAGTTCTAGGAAGAAAAATTATGAAGTGAACTCAAGATATTCTCGTCCTGGTTTATCGATATAACATTCAGCTGACCTCTACAATAATACTTATTAGAAATGTCATAATAATAATCTTAGATATAATAACTGTTTACAATTATAATTACAAGCCAAACCAATGCAACCTTCAGGCAAATAAAGATTTTGGAGCAGCATGATCCTTTCCACAAGCTGATACCACATTCATTTGCATATGTTCAATCGTTCAAATGGTTTGGAAATTTGGTTTCCAAAAGGCAGTCTTAAGATCTAAAATTGTTTTCCTCCATTTAAAAAAAAAAAAAAAAAGGTGTTTGAGAGAACCAACTGGAGAGATATTAATTTATGAAGCAGGTATTTCTTTAAGCATCTACTGGGTGCCTGGTACAATGCTAGGTACAGGGACACAGAAATAGAAAGACAAACATGGTTGGATGACTTATTTATACCAGCTCATGCAGAAAACATATTCATTAATATGACACATTACCTTCAGGGGAAATATCATACTTTCAAAAGTCACTTTATACCACTGGTTTAGCCAAAGGAGCAGTTCCATACACATAAAAAAATTCACAACATGAACATAAAAAAAAATACAAATATATTTTGGCCTTTGAGAAATAAGTGTTATTATAATTTTAATGATAATAACTACTTTTTCTTTAGCACTATTATTAGGCCTGTTTAATATCAACTCTGATCCACAAAACAACCTTGCAAGTAGGTATTATTTCTATTTTACAGGTGATTTATGTTGAGCAGCCCCTCCCAGGATAAGACCATGATATTCTAAACAGTTGGGAGCTCCAGAGCAACAGCTGCAGCCCATTCAAGGAGACAGAACAACAGTGACCATTTACTAAACATCTACTCTGTCCTTGCACTGTCCCAGGCCCTCTGCATTTATTGTTTCATTGAATTCTCATAACAACTCTGCAGGATAGTTGATAACATCTTCACATTGCAGAGGCAGAAACAGGCTTAGAGAGGCCAAGTAATGTGCCCCAAATCACACAGCCGGTGAATGGCTGCCTTGCAGGGTTACCAACATGACCCACACATGTTTACTTCCTCCTCTCTAAAATATCACCAGATCCGCTCACATCCACTTCTCCAGGCCTTTGTTCATGCTCTGTCCTCTGCCTAGAATGATTTACCATGCCTAACTCCCACTCAATCCTCAAGGTCAAGTACAGATATTACTTCTTCAGTCTGAACCACACCAGACAAAATTTGCAATCATAGCACATGGTTTTGCTACTAATCTAGTGCTTATCGCACAGTCTTGTAATTATTTGTATTTATTTCTCTTACACTGAGGTTAAGAAGACCTTGAAAGCAAAAATTGTTCCTTATTCACTTTTGAGTTTTTAACATATAATACACTGGTTGGCACTGTAATTGGTGGCAGACCTAATAACACACTTGCATGCTGTAAATTAAAAAGACCTCTAAAAAAGTAACAAAATCAATTCTCCTATCTCTATTTGGGAGCCACAATTTTTTTTTTTTTTTGGATGTTTTTATTTGTCTGTCTGAGAGACCCTCAGAAGAGAGGATGCTACCACCCTTTCACCTTCTTTATTTGCGATTCCTTGTAACAGGCCATTCTAGCCTCATCCGTGCATGTTTCTGCCCTCAGAAAATTCTCATATTTCAGAAAATACAAACTAGAATTTTCACAAAATCTGTCTTAATTTTGCCTGTTTCCTGGTTAACTAAGCTGTACATGGCACAGAATTTCTCTCTAGATTCTCATCACAGTAATGGGCCTTTTTCTTTTAGGGAGAAAGGTGATGACCATAAGGGAGAACATATACTGGTGCCCGAAAGAAGGAGCACACAGAAAATTGGTACGTGGTCTAGCCCTTCCATCAGAACAAATGCATTTGCACTGATTTGTATCTTCAAATCAATTACTAAGCTTTATTTTTCTGTGAAGAGATAGGTAAATGTTTTGATTCCTGTTTAACAGATTGGAAAAGTAAGAGATAGAAAGAATAAATTATTTGATCCAAGAGTTTGGAATTTAATCCAAAAATTCTCGCCTACCAGCCTTCACTCAAACCAAAGGCCAAATTTTCAAAAAACGTATTGCAGCTATATTATTTTCGTTATCAAGATAATCAGGTCATCCCTTTAAATAACTATTTTCTGCTTTAGAAGTGATATTGATAAATAATTACTCTAAAAGTTTATCTGTAAAACAGGCTAATAAAAAGATCTGGATTTGTTATTGTTAAAAAGTCTGTACTGAATAAGGATCATCACAGAAAATTGGCAGGGCTGTCTGGACAAAAAGTTACAACTTTGTGATGTAAAAACATACCCTTGCATGTCCAAATTAGCTCAAGAAATTTCCCATTTCTGAAATGGCAGGCTGGTTGCCAGCTCTTTAAGAGAGAAAAACACACCCTCTTAAAACATAAATCATTACATATCACAATAAAGCTACTGCATAGATAGAGAAATATTTTAAATAATTGCTCAAGATCTTCCAAAATACCCTTTCACCGCACATAAGATATACATTTTATTAACCGAGATCAGGTTGTCCTTCCCTCATCCACACTGTCAGAAAGGGTAAGCTACTTACCAATAGCATTGCTACATGAGAAGGTTCAAGATGTGCTGTAAACAGGAGTGCCAAACAGACAGAGCAGATGACTCGACTGTTTTAGAGTACACACTTGTTGAACTTAGCGCCTGCAGCTCGTTATTTGTCAACTTTGTTTTTAAAACAGATTGGTTGGCCTTTATGCCTATAACCAGTTATTTTCTATATTCTGTATCTGAAATGCAACTTTCTTAGAGAAAGAAGATCCTAATTCATGTTTTTAGCATAGGTGGATTATGATAGTTATTCTTCAGAAACATGGATTGAAAGTTTGAATGAGGACAGAGGTTAGCCTACCAAGCTGAAACACAACAAAAAAAGGCAAGGTGACTTGCCAGCCCCGAGAGTGGGCATTTGGGTGGCTGCCATCCACATCATAAATGAGTGCAGTGGGTGTCCTTATTCATTCTTTTTATTGTCAACACTGAACAGTACTGAAACATTACAATCAGATGGACAGTTTACAATTGAAACAAGACCAAAATAGGTCCAAAATCTATAAAGGCAGAAAAATCCAGATATCTTAATATGCTTCCCTAAAAAGTGAGTTGAAAGCACACAGAAAAATACAAAAAGAAAACTACTTTGACTTACAAGAATAATTGATTGATTTGTTTTTTAACTGACTTGGAACAACGGGTTCCTCAGAACAAGCAGTTATATTTATTTCTCTGTGTTAACTAGAAAGTCAAAAAGAACTACCGAGTTGGAACAAGAACTTTTACCCCTTTAATAAAAATTTCTGATTTCATCATAAATATTATAATAACTGTTCTAGAGTCTCAGAGTTTAATCCATCATATTTTCAGAAGTTAATTTAACATGGTAGAACCTTGACTTTCAAATTTCTTTCCTTTTAAAAGTAGAAGAATATTTGTTTATTTTATACTACTTTTTAGTAAAGGGTTTTTTTTGTTGTTTTTGGTTTTTGGTTTTTGGGTTTTTTTTTTTTTTTATAAAGCACCGTAGGAAAGAAAATTTCCATGCCTTTTGCAGGTTAAATCTACCTTTTTAAAGAAACAAAACTAACCTAACAAAAGGGTAAAGGCAGACAAAAAATCAAAAAATAGATATTATCTCTAGTTGAAAAGCAACTTTTCTCTTGTGCAGTTTATCAATGAACACAGAATAATTAAAATAGCCTATAAATGTCTTGCCTTCACTGTTAAAAAGTTCGGGATAAAATAATGAGAATGTCTGATATTAAAAGCTATGCTTTTATCTAAACACACTGCAATATTCCTGAAATGGTGGGTGAGGAAGATGTTATTTTCTTAGGTTAGTGTTTAGGAGCATCCATAATGCTGGTTTTTGTAGACGTGTGGAGATGTCCTTTTGTTTGTTTGTTTGTTCTGGCTGGTGGTGGTAGTTGTTGCTGAAAGTTATTGCACATTGCTATTTATGAATACAAATGCCTTTAAAAATGCAATAAAGTCAGGAAAGATAAAAGGCCAACTGACAACCATATACACTTAACTCTTCTCACTATCACAATTCTAAATAACTACAAAAAGTAAGATTTTGCTATTAAAACAAAAAATCATTGACTATTTCTAGCCTTCTCAAAGTTCTCAAAGTTATATGAAAAATTACAGAGAGAAAAGATCTTTGACATTTTATTTAACGCATAAAATTTTTTAAATAAATGTAGGGCAATGTAAAGCACTCAAAAATTAAAATTCCTCGAAATAAGTTAACTCTGCGCACGTATTTATTTATAATCTAAATGTCTTAAAAAGTATAGATTTTTTAAATAGAAAAATGTAAAGATAAAGTGATGGTTTTTCTTGATTATAAAAGTAATAAGTATACATGATTTTAAAATGGAAAATACAGAACCAAAAAACATACTTTTCAAGTTTTAGTTCTTATTTCTAAATAATATGTCTATCAATTGCTGATTTTCTTATTAATTTCCTGTTACCGCAGAGGAGAATTTAGTTCATTACATGAATCTTCTATATCTCTCAATTTTTAGCAGTTATAGCACTATTTTTAATTTCTCTACCAATTACAATTTATTTTTTTACACCAATTTCATTTTATTTAAATCTCTCTCCGTGTGTGTTAAATATGTCACCCATTCTTATACTAGTGACCCAGATCAAGCAGAGCAATGTCAGCCCCCAGGAGCCCTCTACACCCCCACATGCCTTTCTAAGTCATTACTCTCTCCCTTTTCTTTAAATGTATCTCTCTTGACTTTTGTGATATTCACTTCCTTGCTTTTCTTTACAGTTTGTCATTCAAGAATGCATCACTCAACGTCATAATTTTGCCTGCTTCTGAATTTTATATAAATGGAATCATGCAGAATATATTCTTTTGCATCAGTCTTTCTAGCTCGATATTATGTTTGTAAGATTCATTAAGATTGTAGCAGTTTTCACATTCAGTCGTAGTTCATTTTCATTGCTATATAGAATTCCATTGTAGAATTTATTAATCCATTCTCCTGTCAAAGAACATTTAGGTTGTTCCTGTGTTTAGGCTTATGAACAAAACTGTTCTAAACTTACTTTACCTGTCTCCTTGTTCACATGGGCACATATTTCCATTGGATATATACCTAAAAGAAGCATTGCTAGGTCAAGAGGTATAGTATCCTTAATTTTAGTAGATAAGGCAAATTGCTTTAAATTAGTTAGTTTCCATTCTTGCCAGCAGTTGTATGAGAGTTCTAGGTATTCCACATCCTGGGCCATGCTTGCCATTTCCAGTCTTTTTAATTTCAGCCATTCTGATGGGTGTGTAGCAGCATCTCTTTGCAGTTTTAATTCGCATTTCTCTGATAACTAATGATAATTGAGCACCTTCTCATATGTGTCTTGACCAATTAGCTATACCTTGTTTTGAAGTGGCTATTGAGCCTGTTTGCCCATTTTTCCTTTGAATTGTATTCTCTTACTGAGTTGTATGAGTTCTTCATATATTCCGGATATAGGCACTTTGTTGATTATAAATGTTCCAAATATCTCTAAATCTGTGGCTTGCCTTTTTACTGTTTTTAATTTTACTGTAATTAAATTCACCAATCTTTACCTTAATGTTGATGCTTCTTAATTTAAAAATATTTAAAAATTATTTCCTCATATTGAGATTATAAATCTATTTTCTTATATTCTAAAGCCTTACTGTTTTTGCCTTCCATAGTTTGAGAGTTTACAATTGACCTAGAATTGATATTTTTGTTTGCAGTGTAAGTGAGTTAAGTTTTTTGTTTGTTGGTTTCCAGATAAAACATTCTCTTTTCCACTGCTCTGCAGCCAGAACAAACAAATAAACAAAAAGACATCTCTACGCCTCTACAAAAACCCATCGCTATTTAATTTTTTTGTCAATTTTCAACAGATTCTCTTAACTCTTCACTTTGTAAAATGAGGGTGTTCGTATCTTTACCATTCTTTCTCCCTCCCCTACCTATCTCTAATCTCCCAGCATCTGTCAGCTAGAGCTTTACTTTAACTTCATCAAAACAGAGTGTTTATGTTCTGTTTTTAATCGTGATTAATTCCTCTATGCTTTGTGCATAGGTTTATTTTAAAAGCTGATAATGAATAAACATATTTTACATTATTGTGACTATTCATCACATTATTTATTCATCACAGATCCAGAGTGCTAATAATTACTGATGTCACAGTCTTTGTGCCACTCAAAGGAAAATACACTAGTGCCAAGGTTCAACAGAGTCTCCTCTCTGTTGAAAAAACATGATTAAAAAATAATCATGTTTTAAATTGTTTCAGATTTGGAACATGACATTCTGTTAAAGTATTCTGATCTACCTAGTTTCTGGTTATTATTTTTTACCTTGTTAAGATTGATAGTTTTTTTTCTACTATATCCTTATATCTTATAACTTCTCATTAACAGCAACTATTATCTAAAATAGATTCCATTTTTTCCCCTGAAAACATTTTTCTGTAAGCCTGCTGATCTCTCTTCTAAACTACACTAATTTCCTCCCTTGGCCTACTGTACAATTGTCATATTTGGATGTTGTTTCATTATTCCTCTAAATGAGTTCTGTTTGGTATTCCCGATAAGCTGTGGGCGAACTGCAAGGTTAGAGGGAACACAGCCCACACAAGGTCACTCTTACTTGTGACATCAGTTGCAAGTCGGAGGAATTCTCTAAACCATGCTCAGGTTTGATAATTCTCTAGGAGGACTCCCAGAACTCACTGAAAGCTATTATAGTCACGTCTAAGATTTACTGCAGAGAAAGACTACAGACTTAAGTCACACAGGAAAAACAGTACATGGAGCACAGTTTAAGGAAGTACCCAATTCAGAGCTCTCATTGTCCTCTCTCTATTGAATCAGGACACATTGAGTTTCCAGGATTGATGTGTGACAATAAGCACAGACTTTTGCCAGTCAGGGAAGCTCATCAGAATCTTGATGTTCAGAGTTGTTATTGAGGTTCCATTACATAGGCATGATTGTTTGTCTACATGGTTAATTTTAGTCTACAGTGCTTCAAAGTGCGATCCCAAGCCCCCACCTAGGATCACATTGTTTCTATTTGGCTGGCCCAAAGCCCCCAGGCAAACAAAGACACTTCTGTCAGGCATGATATTCCAGAAGCTTAGAGATTACCTCCCAGAAGCTGAAGCAAGGGCCAGACCTCTTGTGAGGCAAGATTAAACTCTTTACTGTGTGTTCTTCTTTCTCAGTTTTCACTCTCTTTTTACTCAAGTACATCCTCAAGTAAATGTGTGTAGGTATAAATTTTCATTTTAAGTCTTTCGTGTTCTGAGATTTCATAATGATACCCTTAAATATGGGCATTTCTTTCATCCTATTTTTCCATTTACCTTTTGAACCCTTTGAATTTGAAGATCTCCCTTTAGCTCTGGATATGTTATTTCTTTAACAGTTTCCATTCCTCTATCATAGCGTTTTGTCCTTCTAGAACTCCTACTAGTTGGCTATTAGATATCTTGGACTGATACTCCAGTTCTGAATACTGCTTCTCCAGTGTTCTTCAGGGCAATTTGGGGACTTCTATCCTGCAGTTCTTTTCTTTCACATTCTAAGGTGCTGTTTCCTCCTTTTCCTCCCTTCTGCTCCACTTATAAACCTCTTCGAGCATCTGCTTTTCCTCTTCATCTGCTTGTGACCACCTATTAATCTCTCCATTTTACAGGTTATATCTTTTTTACTCTTCTAATATCATTTTAAATTAGCCCTGTGAGATGAATAAATAAGTGTGCTCACCTTGACATCTTGAACTAGAAGCTATGAATTGAAAGGCATTTTAAAGACAAGTGACTACATCTGTGTCATGAGACCCAGCAATGAAAGTGTTCCCTGAGCCTAA
>CM053509.1:122810122-122838912 GCA_028627145.1 Eidolon dupreanum | reverse complement strand
AGCACTTGAGTTGAGCTTTAAAAAAATACATTGGATTTCAATTGCCTAAGATAAGTGGAAGAGCATTCCACAAAAAGGGCACTGTGTTTACAAAGGTTACAGGTATGGAAAAATGAGGCTTTTTTCTATGAATGATGAAAAGCTTGGGTTGCCTGAAGAATAGGTTCTCTGTAGAGGATATGGGGCATAGGCCATAATGGAGAGGGCCTCTGATAACTGGCTAATGCATGTGAACTTTATTCTGTAGGTAATAATAGTCTTTGAAGTTTTTCATTATTGAAGTGAGAATGTGATAAAATAGGGCTTAATAACAATAATATTTTACTTTTATATTGATCTTTATTCTTTACAAATTACTTTTATATGCATGATCTCATTTGCTCCCTGCCACAATTTTATAATGGAGACGTTATTACTATTTGTGAGTAGAATAATGTTTAAACCGGACCTAGAGTCCAATTCTTCTGATTCCAAATCCAATTTACTTCAAATCTACTTCTGTCGTAGGAAGATTGATATGTTGAAGGTGTGTATAAAATACACTAAAGTGAGGAGATCCTGAAGGCAATGGAGCAGCTCCTGAAAAACATAAGAAATGCTGAGACAGAGCTGGATTTAGCAGCCAATGTTTAGCAAAGTAATCAAAAACAAAGGAATAGGCTTCTTCTCTTCTAGAAAGTTTAATGCTGCTATGAAGGCAGCAGGAACAAGATTATGGACATGATCTAATATTTCTTTAAAATTCCCACATGGTACTGAGCACTCAGCTAGGCCTACGCTATTGCCAAATCGGTGACCTATGTGTTCATTCTCCTCAACGGAGCACTGACGTTACTAACGACGAGGTGAACCTTAGTCTCCAGTGTTCTGAACTGTACTAAATGCTCCAAATTGCCTAGCGCAGGCCCAGAATCACATCAAACCAACAGTATGAAATTAGACACCTTTCCCAACATGACAAAGATATGTTTGTTTAAATGACAACTGTAGGATTCTCCCAAGGACATGTGGGCCATGTAAAAAACTGTGAGCACAGAGCTCACAGCTGTTCATTTCAACAGTCAACAGTAGACAACTGGTAAGATCCGAACAATTTTTTATTGTTGAAATCTCAGGTGTTGTTTTTCAAATAGCTTCTCTGCTAATGCAAATTAGATCTCTCAAGATAAAAAATTTTCTGGAAAGACCTTGCATATGTTAACAAAAAGTTGCATTTGATTCAACTTCTCTAACATTGAAATATAAAGTGATTAAGTGGGAAATTTTCTAACATCATATTACCTTTAAAGGCTATTTTCTAAAAAGTTAACACATTAAATTCCACCTTTCTATCATGGCCCCCCTCCAGGTTCTGTTTTGGAGTAAGCTGAGTCTTCACAAGACTCCAGGGCTGATAGACATGATGAAGCAATGAATTAACATCTCTCACCCTAATTCTCTCAAATAGTGGTTTTCTTTGATCTATTTTCTGGTTTTTGTTTGTTTATTGTTTTTTAACTTAGGGAAGCCTGTCTTTATATTGTGAAAGCCCATTATATAAAACTGCTCAAAGCAAAGTTATAGTTGAAGGAGACAAGAGGAAATGAAGTGGGAAGAAATGGAGACCCTATGTTTTTACCTTTTCTCATGCCCTAAGTTTTTTACTGACCTTGAAGATTCCTGAGGTAACTTAAAACTTGATTCCTGATCTTCAGGATTTAGGATCATAAAAACACTGAGTTAGACCAACCTCCTGGTGTGAACAATAGAGCAGTCTACTCGACTACTCACACATTCATTCTTTCCATAATTATTCACTGAACATCTATGAGGTGCTGGTCACTGTTTTGGGCACTAGGGATATAACAGTAAATGAAAGAGACTAATTTTCTCCCTTCATGGAGCTTACATGATAGTGGTGGAAGACACTTAAAAAAGATCAACAAATAAAAGTATATATATTTCATATGATAAGAGAATGGATATAAAGAAAAGTAGAAAAGGACAAATAGTAAGAGAGAGAGTGTGTGTGTGCGTGCACACGCATGTGTGTGCGTGTGTGCGCACGCACACATGCATGCACATGCACACTGATGGTGGGTCAGGGAAGGCCTCCCTTGGGAGGGTGACCTTTATTTAACCAGGAAGTTAGTGAAGTGAGGTGTCTAGAACAGGGGCTGTTCAGGTGGAAGAAACAGTAAATGGAAAAGCACTGAAGCAAGCGAGAGCCCAGGCTGCTTGAGGGAGAGGGAGGGCGCCAGAGTGGCAGGAGGAAGGTGATGAAGAAGGAAGCAGCAGATGAGGTCAGGAAGTCCCCCGGGGAAGAGGCCAGATGACCCTCAGTGTTGCTCTTCAGGAGCCAGCTTCAAGTTGTGGAGTAGATGTCCAATAAATAAGTGTTGGAGAGAATCAAAAAGTCCATTGTTTTAGTAAAAAATAAAACAAACAAAAAAATACACACATTAAAAGATATATCTAATTTCTTAGTTATTCTATCACAAAGTCTGAGGTAGAAAATTTTGTAATGTATTTGTCTGATCAAAGTTCAGAACATCCTTTCTCTGTGGAGATCACTGTCTCCCTCCCTAGTAACCCCTGCCTTGGAGACAATGTACCCTCAGTGTTTTCAGGGCCATATCTGTTGCTACATCCCCAAAGTCAGTTTCTGATGTTCTTACTGCACAGATTACAAAGCATGGTGTGCTCCAAGGAAAATGATGACCAGTAAAAAAATGAATGCTGTTAATAAATTAAATCTCCTGGTGCATAAAAATCACTTTTTGTTTTAAATCAGAAAAGAAACAAATTGTTGCAAAATCAATGTCCTCAGCATTTTAGCCCTGAGCTTCACAGCATTTCCATCAAGTGTAGTTTTGGTCAACTATGTCACTCGCTCAGCTACTTAGTGCTGCATTAAGCACAATTTTGGAGCTAAACTGAAATTATAAGGTGAAAATTGGCTGATTCTTTTATTTGTATTTCTGGGAGCAGGCATTTTTAGAATAATTTCTTAGGTGGAGCAATTTTTAAATGTGGTAGTTTTTATGATAGGCTTTATAAAATTTTACCAAATAGGTCTATGTCTATGAATTTTTTTTTTTTTTTAAGGATGGCCATGGTCTCATTGTTCCCTCTCTTGGCACCCACCATCTGCCAAGAAATATGACTGGTTCCTGGTTTTCTGATCCCATTTGCAATTTGTGACTAACAATAATAAAAAAGTCTTTCTATTTGCAACTCTAAATATATCAAGATTGTCAGACTTTTCAAGAAAAAAATGCAACTCTGCTTTTTAAATTTTTTCTTAAAGGGACATTTTATCTTTGTTGTAATAAGGTTAATTCCAGGTCACACACCAAAGGGAAAAAATCTCTAAATTTGTGCAACATAGAAAATACAGTAGCTTTAGACTTTTGACTACAGTTAAAACAGGAAGACTAGGGTATTATGTAGGCTTATTATGAGTAAAGGCAGGACATTGCATTTAAATTGTCTGACAGTAAACATCAAAAAATAAAAAGGTACTTTTGCTGTCAGAAAGTTTATATAGTTTGGTTGCTCTTTAGCATCCTTTGTGTTCTGATATAGTACAATGCAACCCAGATGATAGGCCTTTTCTTCTTTTTAGCTTTTCCTATCTCACAGGGGGTATCCTACTAACTCTGTGACCTTACCATTTATACAGTTGGATTTATGAAAATATATTCACTTCCAGTAGTTCACAAGGAAGGTGCTACCAAACTCCTTGATGACCATGAGAGAGAGCTACCACCCACCTACTCCAGGTATGTTCTCCCCTACCCTTCCTCAAAACAAACACTATTTGAATGGAGTAACCAACCATCTAGGTTTGCCCAGGACTGGGGGGTTGACTAGGACACAGGACTTACAGTGCTAAAAGTGGGAAACTCCAAGACAAAGAAGAGGGGCTGATCACCCTAGCTTGGACACCGCAGGAAGTATGCAGTAGCTCTTGACTGGGAGCTGTGGACACTGGGCCTTGATGGAGCAGCACGGCTCCCTTTTACTACACAAGGGGGAAGCCCTGACTTTCAGGCCTTTGAGGTACACTGTATGGAAGTCCTCTCATTTGCCCCATACAAGAAAACCTCTGACAATTTCCACACTAGCAAAATGGGGATGATAATTATGCCTACTCTCTAATTCTTCTATGAGAATTAAGTTAATATAAACATGGGTAAATTGTTTACAACAAAGCCAGACACTTAATCAATGCCTAACAAATGTTACCTATTGTCATTATGACCATTAGCTTATAGAAGGGGGAGAAATAATGCAGGACTTCACACTGTAGTTGATTCTCTCCTAGTGAATCTTGCACATATTACCTTTTCAAAATGTAAAAATAGGGTTACATTTTAAAGGGGTCAAATAAAAGGTGGTGGAGGGAGACTAGACTTTGTGTGGTAAGCACACGACAAGCATACAGATGATATGTTTTAGAATTGTACCCTTGAAACATAATGTTATTAACCAGTCACCCCAATAAATTTAATTTTAAAAAGCTAAAAAGAGAGAGGAAGGAAGAGACAGAGAGAGTGACAGAGAGGTAGAGAAAGAAAGAGAAGGAAGGAAGGAAGGAAGGAAGGAAGGAAGGAAGGAAGGAAGGAAGGAAGCAGAGAGAGAGCGAGGGAGGGAGGGAGGGAGGGAGGGAGGGAGGGAGGGAGAGAGAGAGAGAGAGAGAGAGAGAGAGAGAGAGAGAGAGAGAAAGAGAGAAAGAAAGAAAGAAAGAAAGAAAGAAAGAAAGAAAGAAAGAAAGAAAGAAAGAAAGAAAGAAAGAAAAAGGGAGAGAGAGAGAGAAAGAAAGAGTGAGAGAAAAGAAAAAGGAAGAAGGAAGGGAGGGAGGAAAGAAGAAAAAAAGGACAGATGATGGTTATTTAATTAAGATTCATCTAGTCTTAAAAATTAATTCTACTCACAAGGACTGATACTTGAGGATGGTCAAAGCCCATATAAAAATGTTTTTAAAATGAAAATAATTGGTATTTTCATGTTACTGCTCTACACAATTTTTTATCAGTTAAGAAATGCAAACAACCTGAATATCCACCACTAGGATAATGATTAACATAATTATGTTACACCCATACTCTGCAATTTATTAAAATGAATAAGGTAGATTTTTATGTACTGACATGAAAAGACCTCCAAGGCATACTGTTGCAGAACAATAAATATAGAATACTCACATGTATACAAACAAACAAATCACAAAAATGTCTCTCTCTATTACTTATGAGTAAATGAATTTTTAAACAAAATGTTTGAAAGGTAGACATCCTAAGTACCTAAGGATTATCTTTAGGAAGAGGAGAATGGCTTGGTAGAGTGGGCTTGAACAAGAGACTTGCTTTCATGTTAAATTTATATTGCTTGAAATTTATACAAAGAGAATACATATATATTATTAATATTTTACAATTAAAAAAATAGCATAAAGAAACAGCTGTAGGAAAGAATTCTACCTGAAAATTATTTTTTTATTGTTTTGTCTTGCCTCCTTCTCACTCAGCCCCAATAAAACAAATTAGCTGTAAGTGGCAAAACATCCAGGTTACTACAGATGAGGTGTATAACATGATTCACTAACTGATCATGACAGTTGACCATAGGGAGTCCACCAAATTATACCCAAGTACAAGTCAAAACAAATGGTCACACTGAACATGATTTAGCAGTAAGTTCTTAAAAAGTTCTTAGCTATTTTTAACCAACAGCATCTTAATAGTCATGGAATATGGTTAAATGGAACATTAAAGTTACATTTTTGTGAGGTCTTCGTGAACTAGATAATGGTAATAATCTGGATGAAATCTTGAATCATGATTTTAGGGAGGCTGGAACAGGTTAGCTTGTGAGTGCATCTTTTTGCAGTATTAGTGGTGTTAGCACAGAACCTGAATGCTGAAGATGCTGTGTGGAGGACTTCTACACTAGGTGGATAGCTGAAGGGGACCCTCTAGGTTTCATTCCAAGCCTAAAATTTTGTAATTATAACTAATTTAGGAAAGGCTCTTTCTAAATTTGAAAGAACTTGAATTTCGGAGTCAGACTGTCCTAGGTTTGACTTCACTCTTTGGTACCAACTATATGATTTGAGATATATTGAATACCTCCTTGTGCTTCAGTTCTACCTCTGTCAAAGAACATAACCATCAATTACTTTAAAGGATTATTATAAAGATTAGGAATAAGGCATATAAAAGAACAAAGCACAAAACAAATACTAAGTATTATTTGTGTGAAACTTACATAGTTCCTTTAATCCTTATGCCTGCTGCATTGCTGCTGGCTTTTGTTTTTAAAATTAATTTGTTATGAATTTCTAGCTTTTCACCCTCTTTAAAAATTTGACCTTAACTATAAGGTCAAGTGCAAAAGAATGAAACTGTTAAACACATTAAATGAACAGAAGTTTACTCACTCACATAAGCACTTCAATAAATCATGTGGTCTTATAGTGCCAAGGCTGAAGAAGTCATGTTGTTTAATCTAACTCCTATTGCAGGAATCATTTATTTATTTATTTATTTGAGCATCCTGAAGGCTGCTCAAAAAAGTTGCTTATTAAATTCTTATCCAGAAAAGGATGAGGGAAGAGAAAGGAACTGAACTAGAAGAGAAGCCACAAGTGTACCTGAGTTATCAGCATCTCTTCCTATCGGAACCACTGCACCAGGTGATTTTCAGGTCTCCGCAGGCAGCAGCTAATGAAGCAATCTTTTCCTCTTCTCTGGTCTTCTTGGGACTGATCTGGACCATTCTCATATATGTGCAAGAGAGTACTGGACTTCAGGGAAGTTGTTTCCCCAGGAGATAACCTCCTCCAAAGACGATGGTTATGATAAATGCTGAATTTTTTCTAAAGTTCCACTGTGCCATAGCTAAGGGTTTCTAGTCTATAGTTGCAGTCTGACACTTGGTCTAAGACTATATTCTTTTCAAATCTCAAAAACTTTCTGTGATGTCCACTGAACTCTACTCTTATTCTTTAGTCCCCTGGCCTCCCTCTTTAACTGCCTTCTTGAGGTCTTCGAAGACATCACCTTCTGCTATGTAATTAAGAAGTTCAAAGCAGCATCAAAAGCTTCAGGCTTACCCTTAGACTCATTTCACTGATAGTGTTAAGGCTTAACAATCTCTGATTTTTTTTCCAATTTTATATTATCCAATCAATTAATGGACAAGTCTAATGTTTTTACTTCTTTGTCCTGGTTCAATTTATGTCATCGCTTTTAATTTTACAGTGAAAGGTAGGATTTTTCTCTATATGTTTTTATGTTTCGCATTTAGAGTTGGTCATTATGTTGTAAATTAGAGTTCAGAAAGAATTTAAATCAGCTATATACCAATAACTGAAGAACCTGCTCAGGGATTCCAAGGTTCTAACTTAATCTTGCCACTCTAGAGCTAAGATCCGCAAGGAATAAACATAAACTTATCTTTAGTTCTAGGTCCATTTATTCAAGACTCAACAACAGTAGTGGCTAGCTATGAAATTCTCTTCCAATGACACAGTATACTTTTAGTTTGAAAAAAAAAATGTTTCATGGGTTAAATTGAAAAATGTTTATATGTAAAATTTTAAAATAAATATATCCTTATAAATTAAAAACTCATAAGTCAAGTATTAATAAGCTGAGGAATGAGTACAGATAGCATTTACATCTATGGAAGTGGCTGAAATTGCTCTGAGAGCATATGCAATAGAGAAAGAAAGAGCGATTGGGACCTAGACTTAAAGGATGCCCTATTTACAAGTTGGATAGAAAGCTGGAATCAGCAAGAGACTTGGAAGGAGTTACCTGATAGGTAGGAAGAAAGTTTATTTAATCAGAGTTTCTACTAAGGTCAAAATCTGGGAGAGATAGATGATGTACAAGATGTAAAAGAGTGGTTCACAGTATAATGGGAAATGTAATTATGACACAAATTAAAAAGAGGAAGAGGCCTTCCTGGAAAGGCAGCAGAACACTGAACCAAGGGACAGAAGGCTAGAGTTAAATTCCCAGCTCTGACTCTTAATAAATATACAACATTGGACAGGACTCATGACTTTGCCTTGAGCACCAGTCATCAATTCTGCAAAAGGAGAGATGATAATACCTATCTCAATGGGCTGTTGTGTGAACTAATGAATTAATTCATTCAAATATAAATCATCAATGAAGAAACATTACACGAACCTAAGGTACTTGCCTTGGCTGTCTGACTACAATTTGTATTCCTCCAAGACAAGGGCCCACCTTACCCATCTTTCTCTTGCCATTCTGCCTGAATCCTGACCTCCCTGTTGGTATTTCTCTGCTTTCTGTGATCTTTTTCTGTTGCTTGATAGCTAGGGCCTTAGCACCAATTGCTTGCTGCCAGAGCTTTTTAGCACTCCAGTTGCTGGGCTCCTGCCGAACCACGGACCTCGTCCCTGACTGTCTTTCTGGGCCACTCATCACCCATGAGCTCAGGTTATGATTTGCTCCAAAGTATTGTTTTGGAGTCAATCCTACAGCTAACTACTGAGATTCAGAATACATACTTAACATTCACATCTCGTTTGTTTGTTCAGTCATAAAGATATCTTAAAGTTCTTGAGACCTATGTACGTAGCATTGTAAAAGGTAATATCGACAACAAAATATATATACATAATAATTCATCAAGTTCCTTCACCTTATGAGTTCCTGACTTACATAAATAATAAAATCTTTTGATCATTTAAAGTCTTAAAAAGTGTTTATGAATATTTGACAGTATTTGTATTTTGTCTGAAAGTCTTCTCTAATCATGTCAGATATCCATTCTATTTATTTGAAGATTATTTAATCAAGTTGTTTTCGTTGAAAATAAGTATGATTTTAAAATTACTGAAAGTTCTACACAATAATTAAATTGCGACTTGTTTTATCAGTTCCTTGGGAAAAAAATTCAGCCAACTATTTGTTGATCTGGGTCTAAAAACAACCTATTATTAGATTCACTGATATTTTAATTATTATTTATTATTAAAAAGGAAAATAATTAAATAATGGTATGTTACATTCTTAATTTTTTAAAATTAGTTGAATCTTTCTAAATACAATATTGTAATCCTTTCAGTCAGTCATTTGGAAAATAATAAAAACACAGCTGAGTCTCTTTACCTTGATCTTTGAGATTTGGGAAGACACCGAAGAAGAAAAGGGAAGAAGGGCACTATGCAAACATCAAATGATACCCAACAGTTTTAAAAATCCCAGCAGACTTTGTGCTTCACATAGCTCTACTCAAGCACACAGAGAAAATGAAGTTACCCATGACAGGAGATTACGATAATGCCATATAAGCAATTCTTGTCTCCATAATGGAAAGTTAAATGTCAAGTTAAAATAACTCCAAGTCTTTTACCTTTTACAGGGGACCAATAATTTTTATTGCTATTTTTCACAGATGTCAGTTTCTAAGAAATTCATTTTAATTTGTTCTTCTCCAATCATTAATCCCCTTTTTGGCCCATTCCTAGATTACAAAGAAAAATGGAAGTGAATCTGCAATGACTTTACCTGAACTCTTAAGCACAATACAAACTGTTTCAACTTTCTCAAAGACCATGCCAGTTTACTATATAGTTAACTACTTTAAAGAAGTACACCTGGCTCTACTGGCAATGGGGTGATTGGCGATGGAACTCAGACCTGGGTGAGTTTTCAGTATCTATTGTCATTAGTTATATGTTCTCATAGCATTCTGTACCTATCTTTCAAAATATTTACCAGTTCATAATTATACACTTATATGATAATATTGTTAATGTCTTTCTCCCCAACATGACAGTAAGATCCATTAGAACATAAGACCAATTTTTCCCACCAATGTCTATCCCAACATCCAATTCAGTGGGTACCTAGAATGTGGTTAAATGTGCAAAACATTTTTTATGGGAAAAAATGAATAAAAAATAATTATCATTATTATCAAGGAGTATTTAGGAATGGATCACTACTAGTCACTTGATATGTCCCAGGTTATTGTTGATGTAAGAATGTCCAAACCAATAAACAAATTTTATAAGATTTTATTTGAGCCAAACTGACAACAATTGCTGGGAAACAAGATCTCCAATGCTTTAGAAAATGACAATTCTGCAGTTTCTTTTATGCATTTGAAATTAAGGAGGAAGCATAAGAATAATTACATGAAGGTGGGAGAAGACACAGCAGGGACTGGATAACAGAGTAGTTAACAAAATTATGTTCTCTCTTGAGAGTGGTTACCCGTATTTCAAAGGTGTGTTAACCTAGATGCACAAAAACAATAGACAGGGCTTGCTTAAGGCAAAGAAACCTTTTACTAAAAAAGTTATATGCCTGGCATGTGACTACCCACCATGACCTGCCCAGTTAGGAATTTATGAGCAGATCACCCTGCGAGGTTATTTTCTATAGAACTCATTTTTTGTCCACATGATGAATTTCTGCGAACAGTGTTTTTGAACAATTGAGAACACCACATTCGAGATGCCTCTCTTTCTCTGTTATCTTTTTTACCAAGGCTGGTTTCAACCCTCTGTGAAGACTATAGAGTGACAACTCTTTTGCATACTATATTAAAAGTATCTTATCATGAATTTTGTGTTTTATAGTTTGTCCAACTGAAAAAATTAGAACAAAAAACAAAAGCAAAAAATTCCAGGTTATGAGATAGAGGCATATCTCATAACCTGTTATATAACAGTAATATGACAAAATTTCTTCTTTTAACTTTTTCACTTTACATGGTGTGAGCATCTGAGAGATTGCCCAATATGGTAGGAGTAAGTCAATGGTTCTCAAACTTGAACATGCATCAGAATCACATGGAAGACTTGTTAAAAAACAGATTGCTGGGCTAAGCCCCAGCATTTGTGATTCTGGTGTGGGGGCTTGAGAATTTGTATTTCTAACAGTGCTGGTGATACTGATGCTGCTAGTCTGGGGATCACACTTTGAGAGGGTAGTTACTGGCAGGGAATCTTGCTAAAACTAGGTTTAATACCAGCCACATTCTTGGTTGTAGTCGTCTCGAGAAAATTATAAATGGTTGGAAGAAAAGATCAATTATCAGAAGGTGTTATATAACATATTTTATGCAATACATTATTAACAACCATCTTGCCTTATTACTCATGGTTTCGTTCTTTTTTTTTTTTTCAATTATACTCCTTTAGGAATTATCTTGTTTCACTTTCTAATAACTAAAATTCTCAGGGTGGGGAGGGGGCCTGTGGTGTGGTGGAGGAATCTCTAAGTTATTTTTGTCCTGAGTAAAAATCACTTCCATAGCTTTCTGGTCCTCAAGCAAGTCATTTATCTTCCTTAGTCATAATTCCCTTACCTGTAAAAATGGATATAATGGTACCTATCTCAGTGAATTGCTGTGAAGATTAAATGAGACCCTAAATGGAAAATACTTAGCACCAAAAATGGTCTATAAATGGTGGCTGCTATGTTTTCACTAATTTATCTACTCATTCAAGGAAATAAATTCCAATAGTCCTGGGACCAGTGACTGAAACTACTTAACATTTCTAGCACATTAATTTATCACAGCAATGACCCTGAAAGGTCAATTATGTTCTAGGAATTCTGCTTACTGAAGCAGGGAACTGTTTGATCTGGAAATTTTGGCACAGGGCACCAGGACAGCGTCTTCCAACTACACAAAGTTATAAAGAAGAATCAGCTGGAACATTATTTAAACTACAGGTTCCTAAGCTCCACCCCAGACCAACCAAACCCATCTCCAGGGGTGGGGCCTAAGAATCTTTTAAATAATCACTCCACGTGATTTTTCTGATCAGCGAGTTTCAGAAACACTGAAGGGATCTCTCACTCCATTCTTAATGGTGGCTAATGTAAGCCCTACATATCATTTCTATTTATTCACTAAGACATTGTTTACTAGAAAATTTCAGAAGTCCTTTCTGTCTCAGTAATTTTGGTTTTATGGGTTTTTTTTTTTTTTTTTTTTTGAGTTGAACTAAAGTCACTTGGAGAGGTCACCTGGAAGTGGGCTTTTTGTTGGTGGTGGTCCTTTGAGATGGTTCTCAGTGTTTTTAGTTAACTTACCTTTTCAAACTAGTCGGGCCCTGTGTCTCATTTGTGAATTGCCTGCCTAATGCCTCCTCCCTCTTCAACTTCCTCCTGCAACATCGTTCTGGTCTCTCCCTCAGGTCTAGCTTGTTTGTCCCTTAATTTCCATTTCTCGAGTAGAACATTTGGTGTTTTCCCAGTTCACGACGCTTCGCTGAAATAGTCAATATCCAGGGATTTTACAGGCTGACTAAAACAGTTTGTTCAGAACAGCGACGCCGGGGCCGACGACTGGCAGCTAGACAGCTGAGCGTTTCCTGACTCTGCACAACCGCCCGTGACCTTGAGCGAGCGCCGCCTGTCCGCTCCTTCGCGGCGGCGTCAGGGCAAGGCTCAGGCTGGACTTTGGAACGGAAAGGGGGTGGACGGGAATGGGGAGCGGGGAGGTTTCATAAGCAGGCGAAAAGACCCAGAAGCTATAAAGCAGTTCTTTTTCCCCTTCTCGAGGCGAATCCTAATTCTTGAGCGGTGGGGGAAGGGTGGTTAGGAGCGTAAGGAGGAAAAAGCTCCAGACAAAGCGTGAGAACTCAGATGGCGAAAAGCGGGCTTGAGTGGGAAAATCGGAAAGAGGGAGGCGGAGGGAGGACAATCAGGTTAAAAATAGAAATGCATCCTCCGCAGGACTCGCTCTTTCCAGCTCCACCCTGGGGCCGGAGCCGAGCCAGGGACTCGGGGCCGCGGAACCGCAGCGGTCAGCCTCCGCCCCGCCTCCCAGACCCGGTGACTGGGGTCGGGGGCGGGACGTCAGGCAGACGACGTCACCGCGCTCCCCCTCCGCCGCCGTCGGGGTTTTCGCTGACGCACAGGCCACGCCCCCTCCCTCCCTCTTTCCCTCACTGCCCGAGCGCGGGGCGGAGAGAGCGCGTCAGTCGGCCGGATCGCGGACCTGTCTGCATTTCAGCTTGGGGCTCGCTCGCTCCCGGGAGCCTCGCAGCCTCGTCGGCGGTAGCAGAAGCGACGAAGAGTGCCATCAGCGGGCCCTCGTGGCGCCCAGTCCTCCCGGCGCGCGACCCCCTCTCCTTCGGAGTCGGCTCTACCCGCCGCCGGTGGAGGCGTGAGGCGACGACGGGCGAGCGCCGCGAGCAGCGTTAGCCGCCGCGGCCTCCGGTCCTCCCTCCGCCTCCTCCTCTGCCCCCCCTCGCTTCCCTCCTCCCACTTCCCGAGCTCCGGCGTGTACCGGCCACGCTCGGTGCTGCTGCAGGAACAAAGAAGTACCCCGCGGCGGCGGCGGCAGCGGCGGCGGCAGCGGTAGCGCCACCCCCGCCTGAGGCGCCTACCTGCTCCCGGCCCGCGGAGGCGACGGCTCCAGGGCGACCGGCTCGCCCATCCCGGAGGCCTCGGTGCGGCCCCACCGCGCCAGCTTCGCGCGCAAGCCAGGCTCCTGCGCTCCTGCCCACGCAGGGTGAGTGGTGGGGCGCTGGGGGAGGGCGCCCGGCTGCTCGTGCCGGGATGGGGGGTGGAAGTGGGGGGACCGGAACACCACGGAACTCCCGCAGAGCCCGAGCGGGCCGCGGATGGCGGCGTCCGGGGGAGGGGAGACCTCCCGCCGGCTCAGGAGGCACAAAGACGGAGGATTCATCCTGTCGTCGTGGCCCGAGGCCCGGCTTCCCGCGCCTCCAGCTCACTCGCACACATCGTCAGGGGAACAATACCGGGCGTGCGGCCTCCGGGGTTTGAGGCCCCGGGCCTCCCTTGCGTAAGTCTTGGCCGCCCTCGGCGGCAGCGCCCGGCGTGGGCATCCCGACCCGGACGGAGAGACAAAGGGGCCGTGGCGGCAGCCGCGCCCCCGGCCCCCGCTCGCCGCACCCCCCCAGCTTTCTGCTGCCTCTTTGGGAAGCCGTTCAGGGCAGGGGGTCGGCGCGGGGCCGGCAGGGTGAGGGACCGGCCTGTCCTGTGGAACTGCTGTTCTGCATGACTCAGTGGTTTTTGGAGAAGGCCCTGCTGGGTTTCCTGAGCGAGGCCTATGCTTGGCGGAGCATGAGGGTAGGGTTGGGGGACCAATAGGACCCGAACTTGTTCTAAAATCCGCTGGAACGTGGGTGAGGGAGGCTTTGTCTTCGTGTTTTAGTTTTTCCAACGTCGCTGCTTTTCTCGCCCAAGATCTCTTTCATGAAGGAAATGGAGCACCTTCCTCTTTGTTTCGTGCATTTAGGCTGGTGAACGTGAAATTCTTTGCTCACTTTCAGCGCACTCCTTGGAGCTGTTTTTTGGGAAAGGCCCAGGTTATCTTTTTGGATTGTGAATGCCTCCTAAGAATCTGGTCTAAAGACGAACTGGTGTAAAGTAGTATATAGGTCACAGAGCCCCTGTTCCTAAACGTGTTGTTCAGGTAATTTACAGACTTAAAAAAAAATCGAAATGAATTTCACTTTACTCATTTTAAAAGTAGAATTTGAGAACTGAATTAGTGAAAATGTTACAATTTTATATTTCAAAGTTTTTTTCCTTAAATTGTCCCCCAAAAAGGGATTTGTCGTAGTTTGTTCTTCCCTATTTTCTATATAAGGCCCGAAATTAAGTCTGGAAAGGAACCTTTAAAAATCCCACTAATCCACTCCGCTTGGCAAAGAGTAAACTGATATATGAAGAGTAAGGACTTGCCCAAGGTCACTGGCTTAATTAGAGGTAGATTAGAGGCTAGAACAGGTATCAAATCCAGGTGAGTGGATATTCTTAACGTCTTAACATGTGCACCTGTAAGAACTAAATTCTGTAGGTGTAGAAATTCTTATGAGGCTGGAGAGTTTCAGTTGCAGGGTGTTTTTTTGTTTTTTGTTTTTTTTAATGCTATGAATTAGGAAGCCAAAACTATAAAAATAAACATTTCAGCTATGCCTGATAGTATAGCTGAATGATCAAGTTGCTATCAACTTTAAAGTTACTAAATAATAATGGTACTGTATTTTTCTAAAATATTGCCAAGTAGGAGGGAACTGCAGTACCTAATGGCAACCGCCACACAGCCCCGCCTCCCGCCCGCCCCTTCCCCCATTGCCACTAAACGTGAAGATTATTTCTGACCGTGAAGCTCTCTACTGTGCTTGGTTTCTATAAACAACCCTGACCATTTTGGCTTCGTGAGTGATTAATGATACTTGCATCTTCTCGATTGAATTTGAGATTGTTCTCTATCCCTCCCTACGTTAGAAAAAACTGTAGCAGTCTTAATGGCATCATTTTGTTTTGTTTTCTTATTATATTAGATGTATGAATGCTGCATCCTTAGTTCTTGTGGTTGTGTAGGAGTTGACAGGCTCTGAGATATAAATAGAAGCTGATTTCAGAGGCCCCTGTTGACTAGGCTTTATGTGAGAGCTTCCATCCAGCTCAGCCTGTCACATTGCAGCCTTGTGACAGGCTGAAGCGCCGGTCCATGTGATCTAAGCTTCTGAAAAATATTAAGGCAAGCTGTGCACATGTGATGGCATTTAAAAGCTGGCTTTCTGGGAAGGAAACAGTCTACAAGATGAGAAGCCATGTAGAAGACTAATGTCCTGGTGTCTAAGAGTCGAAAGCTATTTATACTAAATTGAAGGTAGCTGTGTTTTCTGAAGAAGGAAAGGTGTAATGCTTTGCATGTCAGAGTGGGTGAAATCGTTGGATGATACTGCCCCACTTTTTTTTTTATATATATATATATATATATATATAAAACAAAAGATTTTAAGAATCAGATTAGTTAATAATCATAATGTTGGTTGGCTCATTTAGGCCAATTTACTTTTAAAGACACTGTCAAATGACACTGGAGTTTATTAGTATATGTGCTGCCAAAGCAAGCACAACACTGAAATTGGGAGCTAACATAATTTTTAACCTGTGTTCAAGGAATAGCCCAACTTTTGTTTAGGGTAAAGTTTCACACACTTTGCATTGTGGGCATGCAAATAAATAGATAATGTATTATTTGAAGCTTTTTTTTTTTTTTTTTTGCCCACATGCTCACATTTTTAAAAACCCAGCTGAAAGTGTTTATTAATAAACTTCATAAGTGATGTTGAAATGTTTACACTACTCTGCTCCAAAATGAGTCAGCTAAATTCCATTTACTATTTAAAGGGACAGTGTCAGCTAAATTAGTACTGTTGTTTGAAGTAAGTTGTGGCTCTTGGTCCCTCCGTACAAGTTTGATTGGCTTGAAAATGGTATCTTTTTTACTAACAGAAGGAAAGATTACTATCATTTAACTGGTGGAATAATTATCAGGATTATGCCAGGTCAAAATTGATTTAGTCCTCCTCCACCCTTTTTATAATTTTGTTTATAAAAGTAGCTAATACTTGTTAAAACTGTTTTTAATAACTCACCAAAGAATGTTACTCTAGTATGTGGTAGTTGGAAAAAGCCATACAAAATTCTAGGAGATGACAAACTCTAGCTTGAAGTACTTTTCCTGCACTTAAATGTTCATAACTTAATCATAAATGATCTCTATTATCAATATTAAGGTACATTTAACCCACAATGACCACAGGTTAGAGCATATGATCTTTCTTTGAAAAAGTGCTCTCAAGTATGTTTTACATTCATACTTACTTTAAAGTAACATGGAAACCCTCACATTTTTCTTAAAAAATGTGTACTTTCTCTTAACTCTGAGGAAAATTTACCAAATTTAGCCACATATTACTATATTTGTGCTAACTTTAACAAGGCTTCTGGAAAAGCGAGAGTATTTTTGTTGTATAAAGTTCTTTCTAGTTAGCCTAACATTAAATATTAACTATTACTAAAGGTTGTATATTTATATTGTTTTACATTGCTCTATTGAAATTGAGCTTGAAAAGGTTTTCTACAATGAGGAAGACAAGCACGTGTTAAAAGTTTTAATAGGTGGAGGCTTCAGCTGGGAAATCTATGGCTGATAAATGTGCATTGCAGGTTTCCGGCACTGACTTTAAAGTACTCAATCCCTGATTTCACACCTCAAATGTAGAACATAAAAACTTAAGCAGCTTGACCCCCTAACATAAAGAGCTTCACTCTTTGGTGCTACTGTAACAGGAAAGGCTAGATGATCTACCAGCTCTCTCTTCGGTATGCTCTGAAGGTGTTGCAACATTTTAAAAGTACAAATGCTCTGCCTCATGGAGAAATTACTGAATTACTAGAGGGACCCAAGTATGATTAGGTGTTAGTTTTAGGACAGCTTTAGAGCTATATCCACTGGTAGATTTCAAGAATCTAGTTAATTATGATTATTGTATTTTTTTTCCATTTGCAAGTTTGTTTATTTTTAACCAGTGTGCAGGTGAGCACAGAGTGACTTAAAGCTATCAGTTGCCCGAATTGATTTAAACATAATTCTTAGAGTGACCTTTTCAGAAAATGAAATAAAAAACAATAGTGATAGGTGAAATAATACATTTTAATGTTTAAGAGAGAATTTTTTTGTCCTAAAGAATGTTGTCATTATAATTCATTATTTATCAAGCTAAACAATTCCTTTCATATCTTTTGTTTTATAAAGGCAACAAAACAGTTTTCTTGGCCTACTCTTTTTAATGATTAATGCAGTGGGTCTTTGTTAGAAACAGACTTGGTATTTAAAATAACAAAGGTACGCTGGTGACCATCATACTGATTTAGTGATTTTATTTTGGTTACATGCTGGTTTCTAAAATTTTGTTTTTGTTTTGTTTATAGCAGAAAAATATGGCTCAGGAGACTAACCAGACCCCAGGGCCCATGCTGTGTAGTACAGGATGTGGCTTTTATGGAAATCCTAGGACAAATGGAATGTGTTCTGTTTGCTACAAAGAACATCTTCAGAGGCAGCAGAATAGTGGCAGAATGAGCCCAATGGGTAAGTTGTTTCCAAGGAAAAACCCATTTGAAGAACTGGTGAACAGAAAACATAGAGCCAAGAATTGAGGCCTAAGACTGAGAATCAATGCTGAAAGCCCAAGGAGGAAGACCTGAGAAAAGCTTGAAATTAAAGCAGCATCCCAAGTACTTGACATGACTACATCAGGAATGAATGACTATCTTCAAGCATCTTCTAGCTTTTTCGTTTTCTTTTTTGAGGTTTTGTTTCATACTTGTATTCACTGGATATGACTTTTTAATATACATTTTTGTTTGGATACTCATTTAAGTGTAGGATTCTGCTACACAGTGAAAGTGCTTAAATCACTAACCTAATTAAATGCAAGTATTTGTTACTTATTAATAGTCTTAATACTGAGTGTAGTGGTGCTTTGTTTCTTACAAATCCTTCTTTTAAATAGGGACAGCTAGTGGTTCCAACAGTCCTACCTCAGATTCTGCATCTGTACAAAGAGCAGACGCTAGTTTAAACAACTGTGAAGGTGCTGCTGGCAGCACATCTGAAAAATCAAGGTAAGATTGAGCATTTCGTGATTTTTTTTTTTCTTTTTGATAATACAGGGAGGAAATAAAGACCTATGTTATCCATACAGTTATAATTATGAACACTAATATAGAATAAGGACGTTAATGTATCAGATGCCCTTGGCTTTGCATGTGTTGCTCAGTCAGAGATTTCAGTATCTTAACATTATGCTCTTACAGATCATTGAGTAAAGAAGTATATTATAACACACACCATAACACCCCCAAGGAGGCTGTATTTGAGAATGCTGTGCTTTTATTTCCTTGTAATTGACATTTAGGGATTGTAGTGAATGAGACTTTGCAGACTGTATTGGAATGCCACAGAAGGCATTTTGACAAAGCTTTGCCCCCCTTTTGCCCTTAAACAAATAACAAGTACAGCTCAGAATTCTTAGTTAGCTGTACATAGTAAGCTATACAAATATGCAGCCTTGGATTGATGAGCCATTTATCAGATTGCTTTCTTTATTCACAACCATTTGTGCTGGGCATCCAGTATACTTTTAAAATTTTAGACTATTTAGCTCCATTTTATCATGTTGAAAATAATATTTAAACTCAAACTGACAACTTATTATCTCACAAATACCCTTAACATCTTTAAAAATGTTTGCTTTAACTCAAAATAGAAATGTGCCTGTGGCTGCCTTGCCTGTAACTCAGCAAATGACAGAAATGAGCATTTCAAGAGAGGACAAAATAACTACCCCGAAAACAGAGGTGGCAGAGCCAGGTATGCTTTTTGTTTCATACTAGTTCAGTTTTGATACTATGAGAGAGGGTTGGTGGCGGGATTCTTTCCTTCCCGTCAAAGGACCAAAGATGAGAGACAGCTTATAAAATACAGGCCAAGAAAGAACCACTGTCTTTAAAAAGTATAAAATAGTCACTCTACTCTCTTCCTCTTTTGTCTCTGCCCTCCCTCCTGCTGCATAACTCACACCCGTAAATAGCAAAGTTTGTAATTTGGAGACTGGAAGTATTAAGAATTTAATGAACTTAAAAGGTGGTTTACTGTCATATTTTAAATGTATCTGAATCATTAGAGAAGCTATAGCTTATAAACCTAGAAGAAATTATATAGAATAAATTTCAGAGCTGTAAAGAAGAATTCTATAATCAGAAGCAGTAACTTCAGTCTGGATATGGTCGATATTGTGGAAAATATTAAAGCAAAAGAACATATTGAACACCTTTCAAGTTGAAGTGTTGGGTCTCATACTTTGTGGGAGCTTAAAGCTCAGTATGGAAAGGTATTTTTGGTTTTCAGTCGTGTCTTTGAGTCTGTGCTTATATAGCTCAACCAGAGGTGTTCTAATGTTCCAGGAGATTGACTTGTTTGAGTTATCTATGCTATGCTTAGAACAAGGATCTGTTTACTCTTATCTATAGTGCACATGGTTTATTTTTGATCAATTCCTTATTTCCCAGTAGTGTTTACTGAATAAAACATAAGACTTTATTGTGAGGAAATAGTGTCAGTGGATACATAATCAGTCTGCTTTGGAGGCTTGCTTTTGCTAATATCACATGGCCAAGCTTATGTGAACTATATCAATCTCAATTTATAAAGATGAAAATTTTTAATTTGGGCTGGTAAATGCATATTTGATACTTTCCTAACCCTTTTCCTGTATGTCTTAGGAACCACTTTTCAGATGTAGCTGAGGAAATGATTGTCACCCCTCTCTGCTCCTAAACTATTCCCAAAGACTATTCTTTACCCTCATACCATCAGGAAAAATTATATTGAGGTTATCATAGTAGATTATTAGGAATAAGTAATAGGTGAAAATAATTGTCTAGTATTAGGTTCTTAATCTCACTGGATATATTACTAATGCAAATAAGTTACAAATTGGGGGGGAATTTTAGAGTAAGTTGTCATTAAATCAGTTGGCTTTTCTTCTGGAGTTTGGATTTATGCCAGCATTTTTGGTGCTGGCCTATTTATCAATAATTTTAGGATCGCATACATTAATTTGTTATTCTTGGGGTTTGGATTATTAAAACTTGGAGTTTACAGTGCTTTCTGGTATAGCTGAATTTTATAAAAGAATTAAACTTGGTATTTTAAGGAACTACTAGTAGATTTTAATATAGTAATCTGCAATTTTACCTTCATATTGACAAATTCTGCTGATGTCATATGAGAATTAAAACTCTGTCTAAATTCCATATCTGTTTTAGATAGTATCACAAAGTAATTAAAAGATGTGCTTTTAAAAGTCTTGTTTTGCTTATGGAATCCTAAATAGTTTAAAATCAAAATTTCACAAATACTTATTCTAAAGACAATATGTACTAATCTTTCAAAAGAAACTTTAAAAAATCTTTCAGATTTTCTCCATAAGATAATATAAAGCACTTGTTAAAATGGCAAAATAATTATTGTGAATTTTAGTATCTGAAGTTAGTGATTAATGATTTGAGTATTGTCAAAATTTGCTGGTTTTATCTACACAATCCTTTTTCTGTCAGTATAAAAACAAAATGACTTTTTTTTTTTTTTGCGGTCAACTACCTCAGAAGTTGGCAACTTTATTTACTCAGTAGTAATGAATTCTGATACCCCTAATTAAGACTTTTACATTTAGGCAATTGCAATACAGAAAAACCGAGCATATGATCAACATCTCTCAGGTCTTCAAAAACTTAGAATTAAGATTTTGTTTCTCATTACCAGAGCAAGTTTAAAGGAATTTGAGTAGAGTGATCATTTTATAGAATTTAGAGAAGCAAGTAGTAGTGTTATGTTGATTGACAAATAATTCTCAGATTTGAAAGTTCTGATGTTAAAGTAAAAAATTTTATTTAAAGTACATGTTTTTAAGAAAGGCTGAAACATTTTCACTAAGAATCTTAACTGTTTCTTAAAATTTTTTTTTACTTAGATTATTGTCAGCCAGTGAAGTCTTCACAAGTTTGTAATTTTTACCCTTATTTTTCAGTCGTCACTCAGCCCAGTCCATCAGTTTCTCAGCCCAGTACTTCTCAGAGTGAAGAAAAAGCTCCTGAGTTACCCAAACCAAAGAAGAACAGATGTTTTATGTGCAGAAAGAAAGTTGGCCTTACAGGTATTACAGAACACATTAGCCAATCTATATTTTACTAGGGTTCAACAAAAATCTCCTCGTTACTCCCTAAGGGGCTGGTTGATCTTACACATTAAAAAAAATAATCTGATTTTCAGGAACAGAAAATTTCCAGAGTGGGCTAGAAAGGAAGATAGTGGGGAAAAGTTGAGTTTGCTTTCCATTCATCTCCCTAATCACATGAGACCCTTTATTCACTTGAGGCCTGTGAATTACTTTCCTTTATTGGACTGATAAAAATTCATCCATCCCTTTTAATTCTTTTCATTTATTCTCCTGGCAAAAATATAGCTGAACTAAACAATAAGCACCTACTTTGAGCCAGGCACAAAATATTCCAGATATTTTTGTTTCCTTTAAATCTCAGAACTGTGTGGTTGTGTTTTTCTAGTTTTCGCTTGAGGAAACATTACCCAGTTAATGGTAAGAGTAGGATTTGAATCCAGGTCAGTCAGTCTGACTCCAGAGCCTGTAATTTCTACCCTGTATGTTGTCTACAGGAGTTTATGGAAGGATAATTATTTGAATAACTAAACGTTGAAGAGGTTTAAAAGCTCCCTCACAATTGAAAGTGATAGATTCTATCTTTCATGTTGTAAAGAGTCATGAAAATCTGATTCCTTTTTCTATATTGAGTAAGGCTATTTTTTTCCTTTTAATTGCTACAAGTTCCCAAGTGACTCTACTTCCTCTCGTGTGTACAGGGTTTGACTGCCGATGTGGAAATTTGTTTTGTGGACTTCACCGTTACTCTGACAAGCACAACTGTCCATATGATTACAAAGCAGAAGCTGCAGCAAAAATCAGAAAAGAGAATCCAGTTGTTGTGGCTGAAAAAATCCAGAGAATATAAATTACTACTTGTGAAGAGACTGAAACTTTGTTTTTATTTTAATATATCGTAGGAAAACATTAAAGAGCAGATGCATGGCCATTTTCCTTTGATGTTCTCCAGAGTTTTACTTTATACTTGTCTGTCTTATAATTGATATTTTAGGATGTTTGGGTGTTTGTTACAGGCAGAATTGGATAGATACAGCCCTACAAAATGTATATGCCCTCCCTTGAATAAAATTGGATGAAAATCTGCACAGCAAATTGAATTACACAGATAATAGGGACAGAATTTAGTTCCCACGTGCCAAACAGTAATGAAATCTCTGCATGTTTGCAGCATATCTGCCTTTTGGGAATGTAATCAAGGTATAATCTTTGGCTAGTGTTATGTGCCTGTATTTTTTTAAAAAAATGGTACACCAGAAAAGGACTGGCAGTCTACTTCTACCATAGTTAAACTTCACCCTGTTTATTTCCACAACATGTTCTTTGGAAGCAGGAAGAAGGCTATAAAGAGGATCAGACCTTTCCGTGATACCAGTGTTGGTGCCATATGTAAGGCTGGCTAATTGGTCTTCTAAAACCTGTCAAATAAGACATTTTATGAAAAGGTAAACATGGCAACTGGTGGTCTAAGAGTAAAACCATCAAGCAACAGGGTCTTGAGCTATCGCTGAAGATTGTTGTGCTGGCCTGCACCAGAAGATGTCTGCATTACTCTCATTGCTAAAAATGTGTAGCACAGAACTGCACTAAGATTAATTTGTTTACAAGAAGAAGTTAAAACTCTACGTTTGCTTTTCACATGCAGCAGCTCTATTGAATAACATGCATCTGAATTTTAAGTTGCAAAGGTATCTGAACAGTTAATTTTTCATGTGCATCTTTTGTTGAATGTTTTGGTTCAAGAAAGAATGTTTAAAGCTTTTTTTAAAGACTTCAGTTCTTAATGTAACTGTACCCTTCTGCATGGAAAATCATAACCAACATGGCTGCAGTAGACTTCTTAGTGGTATACAGCACCACTTGCAGAGGGCTGCTTTATCATTAATTGTACTTGGGTGTAGGACTCTAGTGTTCTTGGGTGTATTGCATGGGCTGCATTATCTACAGCATTGTACAATAACAACTAGAAGAGGCAGTATACTTCACTGATGCTTGTCTGGTAATATCACTTCTGTGTTATAATGGAAGGTTTTCTGTGATGTATGAAACTTGTGTTTTTTATATATAAATGAGTATAGTTAGATTAGTGTTGTGGTAATGCCTGTTTTCATCTGTAAATAGTTAAGTATGTACACGAGGCACTACTTCTGATTTATTGCAGTGTTCAGTCCTAGTTTTTACTTTTAAAGCATTCAGTTTGGTTTCAATTTTATGTACCTTAGTTCTGAGTTAGATCTGCAGATGTGTACAGATAGTTCATATTTATGTATTGCACATAATCATGCTATTGAGCATTGATGCTATATTGTATTATGTAAATAATAAAAGCCATGTACAGAGGGAAACTTCCACTCGTTCATTGGGTTTTTAAGCCTTAGTTAGAAATCCTACAAGGGGATAATTAGAAATATGGATGAGAAGAAGACTTCTTAGTTGTGTATGTAGACTTAGCATGGCTTTATGGTAATTACTTTTTTTTTTTTTTCCCCATTGCCATTCCTGAATGTATTCAAGTGAGAACCATGAGATGAGTTTTTTGAAACATCTTCAAGTATGATACATACTAGACAATTTGCTTTTGAGGAAATGAATAGGCACTTTTAGGATCAAAACAATCTTAGCACTTAAGTGAAGGGAAAGAAATTTAAACAATATGACTTACCTCCCTTTTCCTTTTTTTTTCTTTATAAATGACACTTTAGGTATGACAATTTGTATACAGAAACAGGCATAAGCATAGTGTTGTTTCTTGTGTGATTCTAAGGTAGAGATAGATACATGGGCTTGGTCTTTGCAGATGTCATGTGAGATAGCAAGGTCTAACACTGACGTTCTGACTCTGCCCATGGGGTAGCTAAAGCCAAGAACAGAACCGTGGCTTCTCAATGATAGAATCTGAGATGGAATACTTATTCTGGCTCATCATGTATCACAGCTCTGTGTGTTTCTACTTTTGCTTCAAATGGGGAAATACGTATGTGTAGAAGTCCATATGATGAAATAAGGAAAGTATTTCTCCTGAAATAATGAAGGATGCTGAAGAATCACTATTGAGTTGATAATTATGGTAGCGAGGACATAACTTTTAGTCAAGGTTTAAAAAGACATTTCACTTCCAGTGCTACCTCTGTTGATAAATATTTGCTTGATAAATTTTAAATCTTAAGCTTTTGAAATCAAAGAGTGATGTGGGGATAAGACAGATGGGGAGATGATGGACTCTTGGGCTTAATTGGTCTATACAGATCTTGAGTAACATGAGAAACACCAAGAATGGATTTGTCAGGAGCATCAGTTGGGGAGAAGGGAATCAATCTGTTATGCAGCTGGGAAGATTCAAGTCTACCTAGACTTTAACATTCAAACCTGAATATTTATCTGGCAAGGCTAAAAATGGGCTTTAACTTTGGAATGTACACAGATAAGCATTTAAGAATATGCCATGTTTCTCCTTAAAGATATCTTTGCACATCCTCACTACAAAAATTCTTTTCAAGGACACACCTGTGATAGGAATTTGCTGTTATGACCTTGGGCTAATTTTATCAAACCTGTTCTGTGGTGGGCTTTAATCTGTAAAATGAGCCTCAGGTTTTAAGATCAGGTGGCCTTCTGACAGTGCAAATTAATTTGCAAAGAACTCAAGCAATGTGTGGTATAGTGGTTAGGATAGTGGACTCTGGAACTAGGCTTCATCTCTTAAGGGGATGTTGGCGCCCAATATTTTCTATTAAATTTGTTAAAGGCTGTAGAGCACTTTTAGGTCCATAGCAAAATGGAGAGGAAAGTACAGAGATTTCCCACATGCCCTCCCTCAACACAGGTATAGCCTCCACGATTATCAACTTCCCCTACAAGAGTTGCATATTAAAACTGATGCAACTACATTGACTCAGCCAAAGTCCATTGTTTACAGTACACATTCTATGGTTTTGGACAATTATGTGATGACAACTACTGATCATTACATTATATGGAGTAAATCTACCCTGCCTATACCTACACCCCACCCCAACCCCTGGCAACTACTAGTATTTACTGTCCATAATTTTGCCTTTTCCAAAATGTCATATAGTTGGAATCATACCTTTTTAGACTGGATTCTTTCACTCAGTAATATTCACAAGTTTCTTCCATGTATTTTTATGGCTTGATAGCTCTTTTTAGTGTTACATCATCCATTTTCTGTATGTGTCACAGCTTATTCATTCACCTACTTAAAGACATCTTGGTAGCTTCCAAGATTTGTCAATTATTGAATAAATTTGCTACGTGTATAGGTTTTGTGTGAACATTAAGTTTTCAACTCCTTTGGATAAATACCAAAGGTAACTGCTGGATTGTGTGGTGAGAATATGTTTAGTTTTGTAAGAAACCGCCAAACCATATTCCAAATGGCTGTGCTATTTGCACTAAGTCTTACCACCTAAGTATGAGAGTTCCTGTCATTCCACATCTTCACCAGCATTTAGTGTTGTCAGTGTTATAGATTTTAGCCACTCTAACAGGTGTGCAGTGGTATCTCACTGTTTTCATTCATATTCCCCTGATGACAATGGAACATCTTTTTGTATTATTTTCCATCTGTATATCTTTGGTGAAATGTCTGTTAAGATCTTTGGCCCATTTTTTAATCTGGTTTTCTTATTTGAATTTTAAGAGTTCTTAACTATGTTTTTGGATAATTGTCCTTTATCAGACGTGTGTTTTGCAAATATTTTCTCTCAGTCTATGATTTGTCTCATTCTCTTGAGCTATTTTAATGTCCTAGAGTAATAATTTCTAAAACTTGGAAAGAAAATTATTTGAGAATAAACGAGATTGGTTACATTAAGTGTGTATAGTGAAAAGGTAAAATTTCCAGTTTAAAGTGATTAGAATGATTCAGTAAGGCTTTCTTTGCACATGTCTGTTAAATGAAGTTCTTAGCAAGTAACTAAAAAGCAAATATCTACTAAGTAATGTAATAGCACATGTTAAGCTTATTACAGTTGTAAAATTTTAAATTGGTAATACACTTTCAGGGTTCAAAAATTTGGCAATATACATTGAGAAGCAAAGCCTCTCTCATCCTGCCCCATATCGTCTACTCCAAAGACACACACACATTTTAGGTAACTACCATAACTTGGATAGGTTATTTTATCCCTTCCACATCATGTAAAGCTTGACTTAATTTGACTCTTGTTTGTGTAATCGTTTGCAAAGTTGTTATAGCGATTTTTATCCATAAATAGTAGCTTGCGATTTTGGAGAGAATGATGGGTGTGGTTGCTAGTTGATTAGCAATAAAATTATGCAGTCTTGAACTACATTGAAGGGTTTCTGTGGTGAGGCAACAAGCAGGTACTTTACTGAAAATTTGACAAAGCAGTTTCTGCTTTAAAAACAAAGTAGAATACAAAAATATTTCCACACACAAACACTGATTTTTAAATCATATAAAAAAGCAAAGAGCACTGTTTATGTTTTCTCCCAGCGTGTGTTTCTGTTCTAGGCTTAGAAGTAGATGTTATATCATTTTGTGGTGTAAATGTAAGACTCCATTTTGTCTGCAACTAAGTACTACTTTTTCTTTTTAGTATAGGTAATGATGTTACTAAGTCATACTTTACATGTGATACTTAAGTCAACAGCAAGATAACAGCTTTTACAGGTTTTTTTAGTTGGTTAATATATTTTTATTATATTTAGTTATGTTCGGATGTATTTTTCTTTGTCATTTTGATTGAAACTATCACCACAGAACCTCAGATTGTATTTATCTGAAATGACCACTAACGTAACCAAGGTGTTCAGGAATTAAGGTAATCTATCAGTGTACTCAGGAGTTAATAGAAAATCTAGTGCATTCCTAAATTTTGGTTGAGTTGCAGGAACTCAGAAAAATAGCCTTTACTTAAAGCACTTACCCTTTAGAGCTTAATAATCAACCAAAAAATATACATATAATAAAATATCCTACATGAGCTCCACTTAAAATACGAGTGTTAGAGTAAATTTCTCTGATCCTGTGTGTATAATCCATGACAAATTAAAAGATGGTATCTGATCCTTGCTATATAATATGCTTATGCCCTCCTTTCCCTCTCCATCACTGAAAATGTATTCAAACATTTAAATTAGAATACCAAGCAAACAAACATGATTAGATTTTCTCTTGTGTTACTGCATCTGCTCATGTATAGAACCTCAAGAATTGATAGAACTTTTTCTTTCAAGCATTTTTTTAAAGAAAACACTTCCTGGTGTTATGATTCCATATCCACCCGTATGAGGAAAGTACTTCCTTACAAGGGTGATGTTTATTCAGGCACCCTTCCCCTAGACACACCCCATGTGCTTAGAAATATCACCCACAAAGTAAGAATATTTGGTTTCTAATGTCTTACACTAATTGCTATTATAAAAGTAATTCTGTAAAAGTTATGTTTAATATGAATGGTTAATCTGCAACTCCACCCATTAGCCTTTAACATCTGTGTTATAAATGCCTGCTAAAATTACTTCTTTTTAAACAAGTTACATTTTTAGCTGTTCTGTGGATTACTTGGGAGGAAAATTAGATTGTTTTGCATATCTATCTAGGACAGCATAACCAGTTCTTTCAGTGCCCAGATTATATCTGGTGACAAAAGTAATATGAGATGTTGGAGATTTAATAAATAATTATACCTGTTAGAAAAAAGTGTAATATACAGATGTCAAGATATCATGCATTCATCTTAAGGCATCACCCTTTAACATTTAAATGACAAGCATGCTTATTTGGGTCTTTGACTAAAAGAAAGTGAGGCTTTTAAAGTGGATTAAGAGTAGCAGTTTTTTTACTTGGTAAATTGGGATGGGGGAATTTTCTAGATTATAAGAAAGTCATTTTTAAGGACCCTAGACAATTATCCCAGCTAACTAGTGACTAAATCTGCCCAATAATGTACAGTCCTTACACAGGAGACTCAAACTGTACTGAACATTATAGTACTAAATTATAACATTTCAAACCTTAAAGTAAGCTTGTTCAGTTGTGTGCATTTGTTAAGCTAGATCAATGACTGATTTTTCAAATGAGCTAGGGAAATACATAGTAGAAACCAAATGAAACAGGTCTAGTAAAGTCTAGATGTTCTCATGGTTTTCACCTGGAAGGCTACGTCCTTGACAGAACTGAGAGGAGCAGGATAAGTAAGGCATGCCTGGTTTCAGTTCTCAAGGAGATCATAAATGAGTACAA
>CM053509.1:122742215-122809622 GCA_028627145.1 Eidolon dupreanum | reverse complement strand
TAGAGGATAGGGGTGGGTGGTAACATTCCAAATAGAAGAAATATCAGGAGCAAGGGTAGAGAAGTGAGATAGGATGAGATATATATTTAAAACAGCAAATGGTTTAGATTTAGAACAAGGGTCTGCAAACCATGACCTATCCATCTTGCCATCTGTTTTTGTATGGTCCCTAAACTAAGAGTAGTTTTTATATTTTTAAATAGTTGAAAAATAACCCAAAAGAGGAAGAATGTTATACAAAATTCAAATTTTAGAGTTTATAACTAAAGTCCTATTGAAACACAACTATACTCATTTATTTACATACTGTCTATGGCTGCTTTTGTACTAAAATGGCAGTACAACAGAGACCATATAACAGAAGATCCTAAAATATTTACTATCTACCCTTTAGAAAAAAGGCTTGCTGACTCCTACTTTAGAAGAAACGGAAGAGGCATAAAGGCAAATAGTGGAAGAAGATGTGTTGATTTGGAATCAACTTGGATAACCCACTCAACCCTTTGTAATAATAGCCCATGTTCTTGAATTTGCCTAGTCTTTTACTATCCTTCAAATATACTGTTCTAAATCTCACTCTCTCAAGGCCTTATTTGCTTATTTGCTAAATTGCTTGATAGCTAATTTTGTAATCCCTTTAAACCATAATTGAATGGTAACATGTTAATGAATAACTTATTACTCCCTCTAGGTAACATATTTGGAATTTTAGGAGAACTCAAACCACAGAATTGCCCCCCTAGCAGACTAGTGGGGTAGAGGTGTTTCCAGAGATGAGCTTTTCTTCAGCCTTCACGGTGCACCATATAGGCAGCCAATTCTTCTATTAACCAGAAGCAAATTTAGTTGGTTGTTAGTTTGTATTTTTAAATTGGTTAATTGGAAAAAAGTTAATAACAAGCCATTTGATACTAAATTGCCCGTTGGGTGAGGGGAAAATGGCAGAAATTACCTTGCAATAATGACCAACTACTGAGAATTGAGTTTCTATGTCCCCTTTAGTTAATAAGGTAGCCCTGGGCAGTGATCATTAACATGGTGATTTTTTTTTTCTGTGAGGAAAACAACTCCCTGATGAATTGGAGCTGAGATTAGAGACAGGAAGCAGTGTTCTCAAACTTTTGCATAGGAAAGAATTACCAGGGAAGCCTGTTAAAAATGCAAATTCTCTGGTCTCTCCCCCAGAAAATCTGTGGATCTTCGGTGGAACTCAAGACTCTGCAATAAAGAGTTAAAGAGGAGGGGAAAAAATGAAGATCTAAACTACATCCCACAAAGAAGTCTGTATATTTTGTTCACTTGCTGCCAGAATCCCTAAGTTGTTATAGTTATAGATAATCAATATAAGTAGTCTGGGGCATCATTTTGAAAAACTTTTCTATTCTCTCATTCTATTTAACTAACTTTATTCCTATGAATCAGTCCCTAGTCTAAGTAAGAAAATAACCTGATTTGTAACTACTACTTTGTACTCCTTCATTCCTTCACCTTTTTCATTCTACCTCTCACCCCATCCTTCCCCTCTGGCAATCCCCAGTTTGTTCTCTGTATCTGTGAGTCAATTTTTGTTTGTTGTTTCTTTTGTTCCTTAGGGTCTTTGAAGGCTGTTATGCATACAATAAAATATTATGCAGCCTTTAAAAAGAAAGGAACCCTGCCATATGTGACAGAAGAGATTTATCTTAAGGAAATTATGAAATAAATCAGTCTCACAGAAGGACAAAGTCTGTATCATTCCACTTATATGAGGTCTCTAAAGAACTAAGACTCATAGAAGCAGAAAGCAGAATGGTGATTGCCAATGGCTAGGAGGAGAGGGAAATGAATAGTGGCTGTACAATGAATATAAAGTTTAAGTCATGCAAGATAAAAAACAGTCTAGGAATCTGCTGTACAACATTGTACTTGTTTAATAATAATGTACACTTAAAAATTTTGTTAAGATGGTAAATTTTTTTGTTTTATGTATATATATATATGTGGTTTTATGTGGTTATATTAACCACAATTTTAAAAATGTGAAGGCAGTATACAATGGAGACTAAGAAAGGAACTTTGGAAAGAGGTTGCGTGATTCAAATCTCACCTCTGTCAGGAATACTGTGAACTAAGATGAGTTCCTGAATCTCTCTGTACCTTAGTTTCCTCATCTGTAAAATGGGAATAATAATATGATCTATTTATTAGAGTCATTGTGAGCATTAAATATGCTACAGTATTCAAAGAGCACAAAATAGAGTCTGGCCCATAGCACATTTCAATAAATATGAGCACTTAATGGAGATATTCTGTGTGACCTCACATACCTCATAAAGATGGCCTGAGAATTAGTAAACATTCACATTTAAACAATTTATGATTATATGACCTACTCCTAGTAAGCCAAGGACTTGTTCCTTAGAAACCACTCTCATTTTCTACATTTGTCCATGAAAATGATCCCCATATTTATAAATCTCAAATTTAACTATACTTTTGTTTTTAAGAACTGTATTAAGTTATTAAACTTACATATTAAGCACCATATGCAAAGAACTTTAATAACTGCTTTACGTGTTTTAGCTCATTTATTTTTTCTCACAACAGTCCTGTGCGGTGAGTACTACGACCAGCCCCATTTTACAGATCAGGAAACTGATGCCACACAGCTGGCAGGTAGGGTGGAGCTGGGACTCAAATCTGGGTCATTTGACCTCATTCTTCTAAAGTAGTGGTTCTCAACCTGGAGCCATTTTGCCACTGTGTTAAGCTAAATAATAGACCCCCAAATATGTCCATGTTCTAAGCCCCAGATCCCATGAACATTAACTTCATGGCAAAAGAGACTTTTCAGGTGAGATTAAGTTAAGGATCTTGAAATTGGGAGATTAACCAGGGTTATCCAAGTTGCCTGATCACGAAGGTCTTTACAAGGGAAAGGCAGAAGAGTCAGAGTAGAGGAGAAGGTGAAGTGATGACAGAGCAGAGATTGGAGTGATGCACTTTGAAGTTGGAGGAAGGGACCACTAGCCAAGGAATACAGGTGGTCAATAGAAGCCAAAAAAAAAGGGGCAAGGAAACATTCTCCGCTGAGAGGCTCCGAAAGGAATCAGCCCTGCCAATGCCCTGATTTTAGCCCCATATGTCTCATTTTGGAGTTCTAACCTCTAATCCTTAACTTAATCACACCTGCAAATTCCCTTTTCCATGTAAGGTAACATTCTATTTTACCATTTCACCTTACAGGTAATTTCTATGTAGAATAATATTCACAAGTTCTGAGGATTAGGAGGTAGACATTTTTGGGGAACTAGTATTCTAGCTATCATACCTGGAAACCCATCTTGTTAGCAAGGTATGCCTCAGTCTTGACATCTATTAAAAGAGTAGAGAGATTGTGCCTACACAGAAGGTTCCTATGAGAATTCATCGAGTTCATTCGTGTGAATGGTGCCTGGAACATAGTATATGTTCAGTAGTGTTAGTTATTGTTATAACTATATAGTTATCTATTTATCTTCTTTGCTCCACACTAGGCTGCTAGTTACTTGAAGAACAGTTTCCTAAGGTCTAGTATAGAATTTGGAACATATTATGTGCTCAATAAATGTTTATTAAACTGAATTGCTCCATCTAAGAGATTATTGTTTAGCCAGTAAAAATGATAGAGAATTTGAAATATTATAAAAAACATCACCATATTATGTTGTCTATTAAGTGACAACAGCAAAATAAAATATGCATAGACAATCACAGCTGTTTTAAATTTTCAGAACTAAAAATTATGTATAAAAATAGACTGGGAGGAAATATGCCCAAACATTAACAGTTGGTGGTCTTAGAGTGGTGGAATGCTGGGTGATTTTTTTCCTTCCTATTTTTACTTTCAGACTTTCTCTATCGAATATATTTATTTTGGAGATGTAAAAGCAATTTACACTGATTTTGACACACACACACACACACACACACACACACACACACACACACACACACACACCTCTTGATCATTAAGCATTAGAGGCAATTTTATGCACCGAGTCAGAACTCAGGCTCTGAGTTACTATCTGGGTTACAGTTCTGATCCATTGCTTACAAGCACTGGGTGATGTATTGAGACAAGCTGCTGTTGCGGATGTTGTTGTTATTGTCATTGTTGTGTTTCTGCTTCACTGTCCTCATCTGAGGGCTAAAGAGAATGACTGTCTACCCAAAGAGCTACAGGGGGTCCAGTGAGATAATGCACTCAAATACCCAGCACATTTCATGACACACATTAGGCCCTGAATAAATGTTAGCTAGTCTTCTCATGGTTATTATTACAGAGATGACGATACTGACTCAGATACACATATCAAGAGTTATAAGGAGACATTTGTTCAGAGAAGGGAAGCAGAGAAAATTGAGAATAAAACCAACTTGCTAGATCTCAGGATCTACGAGATTTACTTCACTTAAGCCCCTCTCAGGTAAGGATGTGCCAAATCTAATATTACAAGAGTGCTTTTCAAACATTCTGATTTTAGCAACAGAACTCCCTTCCCCTCCCCAAATCTTATGCTGATCTCCCAGATATAAACCAGATCAGAACAGCTGCTCTGGTAAAATAGGGGTCAGGCCATGTGTTCTGAGCTCCACTTGACCCTCATAGATCTGAAGCTTCTCAGAGAATAATTTGGAAAATCCTCATTCAACACAAACTTAACTAGTTCACAGATTGTAACTTTGCAAGCTTCTTCTGTCACCGGCACCCTGTTGTGGTTTGAGAGGGCAGCAGAGGGCAAAGGGTGCATTAGGAACAGCTGTACCCAGCCTCCCGAGCTGCTTGGCACAGCATTTGTGCATGTCTCAAGCCTGTTCCTTAGGAGCTGTGCCCTCATTTGAGCCACACTACACAAACCCATTGTCCTCAAACACTGGTCCTCCTTTCTTGACTAGCTCTTGTTTACCCATTCAGCAGCAGGTGGCGGCTGAAACATTCCCCTTTGATTTTGTGGCTCAGGAGCAGCAGCTAAGACCTGAGCTGAATAAACATCATATCATTTGGCACTGGCAGGATTCCTGGTAGCTTGGGTCAGGCAAGGTTTAAGGAGGATTAGGTTTAGATTAGAAAAGGGGTCGAGTTATTTATTTTCCCCTGTGGTCTCTCTTAAGTGCCTTAGGGTTTTTGTAAGAGGAAAGTGGGCTGACAGCCTGGGTTCAGTTGCTCCAGAAATAAAAGTGGAGAGCTTGGTGGTCTGGAAGATCAGAATATCTGCTTCTCTTGAATGTGGTTTCTCTCGTGAAGGTCTTGGGCTCTTGGGAATTCACTGAAAGACCTTTTCTCTAGAAAACAGTGTGCATGTGTACACACATGCACACACACACGTGTGTGCATACACACACAATTTACTTATTTCTAGGGGTTCCTGAAACACCCAGGCTGGAGGATTTAACATCCTTACACAACTCAGTAATGAGGTTGCATTCTTCCCCTAGGTGAGATGGCCCCACCTGGCCTTCGTCCCCGAAGTCACTCCTCAGTGACCACTGGCTGTGTTGAATGGACCTTGCTGTCACAACGCCAGGTTTCCTTGGCAGTCTGGCCTTGGAGAGGCTGGCTGGGGGCTCTGGCAGTTGCTCTTGTTTATTACACAAGTCTTGCTCCACTCCCTGGAGACAGTTTGCAAACCAAAACTATTTCATTTCCCAGTGACAAAGGTTAACAGGGGTAAGGGGGAGACAACGTTTACACCTTTTGAAAGCACAGCTTCTCCTTAGATTCCCTGTCTCTTCACCCCAGTGTCTGCCAGCTTGGGCTTTGCTTCTGGGGCAATTATGCTTGGTTTTGCCCTCCAAGGAAAGAAATGCTAGCTCTTTGTTCTTCTCTCCCTCAGTGGGTTTATCTCTTCCTATTATTTAAAAATAAAAATAAAAAATAAAAAGTGAGGCTAATATGTTTTTATCTCAGATAAATAGATGTCCCCATATACGGTTAGACATTGAAGTGCCCAGTCTACTGTTTACTTGCTGTGTAACAGTGAGAAAATTACTAACATATCTGAGCCCCAGCTGTCTGCAGAAACTAAAACAGTACCTGCTATAAAGGGTGGTCATGGAAATCAATGTGGGGCAAGTTGTTAGCAACTCTCTCACTCCAGTGATAATTTGGAACGGCTTACCACTCATATTGTAAGGAGATTTTTATCCCCAGCAGAACACAATTTTTTCTCTAGGAAGCCCTTCTAGCAATTTAAACACAAACATAGGCTCTCTCCAACTTTGTACAAGGAAATTCCACTTGCCACTTCTACAATGAGCAACTATTTAGGTGGCATTATTTTAGGGCCTGGTAGAAGATTCTTATCCCAGATATAACTCTCAGCATGAAGGTAAGGGAACTTGATGTGTCCGACCTAGTCTATAGTGTAATATTTTTTAAACACTCAGAGTCTGCTCTTAATTTTAGAACCACTGTCACATTAGGGGAGAAGAGTATACAGGTTTCTATAAAAGTTAACATTTATTTGAGCACTTTCCATGTTCTCTCAGATGTCCTATAAGCAATTTACCTGGTTTAATCCTTTCAACAACCCTCTTAGAAGGTACTATTCTTATCATTGCCATTTTATAAATAAAAACAGAGTCTCAGAGAGGTAAAGTAAATGGCTCAAGGTCACAGAGCATGTATATCAGAGCTGGTGGTAAATCTAGAGCCTTCTGTATTATGCTGCTTTGATATCTCCAAATATTTATGGAACTGCATTGTTTCTCTTTACACTCCCAAAAATAATAGTTTTCTGTTGAGACATTTATCCTCGCTTCCGTTGATAAGTCTGCCATTGTCCCTATAGTAAAACTCTCAGATGACTTAATGCTATCCAGAGAAAACTCAGCTTCAGATTTATTTACAGTAGTCTTCACATTGTTTGTAAAGCTGCTAGATCATTTATTTTTTAGCCTCCATGAAGAAGAAAACAATATAAGTATACACATGCTTAGGTACTCATCAGTAAGAGGGGAAGAAGTAATAGTGTCCATTTATAATACCCGGATAGTTTTTAAATATAATATAAATATAAATATAGCTCTTAAAGTCATACAGACTCCCATAGTGATGCTTGTAGATTTACACCATGATCTAGTCTGTCCTCTCATTTCTATTGGCCCTGAACAAGTTTTGGATCTAAACTAAACTTTATGTGATTTTTTTTTCCTGATCATAAAAGTGATATATGTCCATTGTAGGAAATTCAGAAAATGCAGAAAAGTATAAAGAAGCCAATAAAATAGGGCCAAACTAATTAGTATTTGATCTAGACCCAGCTTCAAAGCTCATTGGGTTTGAATAATAACTTGTGCAGGTATTTTTGTGAAGAACTACAAAGAAAACCCCTTTGGTTCTAGGGTGATTTTAAGACATTTTGTCTTGTTTTAAAACAGTTAAGTGAGAAAAAAGAAAAATTTCTCTTGCTCCTAATTATTATAGATGAGTCTCTAGGAAATTGTTGAATGGGAGAAAAAGTAAGCTTATGACATTCTCAAATGCTTTGTATTGTGTGGCAAACTGGATTCTTGCCTTACTCTTTAAACTTCCAGAATGATCTGGAATCTTGAGTTTCCAAAGCTGTGGTTTAAAAAGACTTAACTAGAAATATGATTTCCAGTTCTCCATTTCTTTCCGTTTGCCTTCCTATTTATAAAAAATTAAATTATTATACCTTAAATAATCCAAAAATTAAGATTTTTATAATCATGTTTGAATATTTGCAGTATGTAATAATTACATCTTGTCTGAATATGAGCTAAAGAATGAGTTACACCCCTCCCCTCAACATATAGTTCTTTCTTACTATACTAGTCATTAAATATTTTAAATCTATTTAAAAGTCATTTTCATGCACTGACTGTATGTGAACTGCATATAAACACATAATAGAAAAAGATCATACGTTTTACTTGTTCATGTCCTTAAGACATTGTGTGTTCAGAATGTCTCCAGTAACACGTAAAAAACTGGGTAGATTAGAACCTTAATTTCTTCTTTCTGTTTCACTTGGCCTCAAAGTCAAATGGGAGAGGAGTTGATTTCATTCTAAACAGCATCACTTCCCATGGTGTCTCTAATCCTAGGTCCTTTACAGTAATTAGTTTTTTTTTTCAAATTAGTTTTTTCAAATTTACAATCCACAATTTGAGAGGTATTAATTGCTTGTGTACTTGCTTAGGTATGTAATATTTTTTTACTTGCTTAGCACTTCACTTCATCTGAGACCTTCAATGTAATTCATAAATATTAATGTATTATAACTATAATTATGTTCCATAACAAGAAAAATATGTTGTATAGTCATTAGTAATTTTATATCATAATTAGCTTTGTAGTTGACCAAGAAAGCTGACATTTAGATCTGTGATTGCTGCTAGTCTCTAAATTGGAGTAAATCATTCTTCTTTTTGCCTTAGTGATTTGCTATCATATATTGAAAGACATCTGAATGATACTTTAGCACTTTCAAGTGATACCAGAATGCAATGTAAGTTTACTCTTGTCTACTTAAATATTAGGAGCGTCTTTAATTGAACACATGAGATTTTATTCCTAGTGTCCTCTAAATAACCGATATCATACTTCCTAGACTGATCTTCAGAAACCAACTAACCAAACAAAAAGTCTAGAAATTATAGTTATAGCACTTACCAGGATGAAAAATAACAAACAAACAAACATTACTATGATACCTAGTTAGTCTGTCTTTTCTCGTGACCTTTGTCCTTTGTTTTTTCCTATGAACCCTCCAAACATTCTGGCGCTTCTCTTCTAAACCTCAGGTCCCTGACCTGTGTTATTTGTTGTCACCATCTTCACTGTTGTTGCTTTTTGGTTAATTCTTTTAGAATGGTGTAGCTCCATGCTCTGAATTATGATTTATAATTTCTCATATTTATGACATTCTACTTCTATTCAACATGATTTATTGCTGACTTTGTTTTTAACATCTGGACAGAACACTTTTATATTTCAAAGCTGACCTCTGATCTTTGCGTGTTATATTTTATTAATAATGACTGATGAATCCGGGGAAAGAGGCTAAAAAAGGTCCCAGAAATTTAGTGGTAGCTGCTATGACTCAATAGCAAAGACATGAAAACTGATGCTCACAGCCACTCAGAATAGGAACTTGTTTGGACTGCGAATCTGAGTCATTCCCTGACCTACACTGGGGCCTCTGAGTCTAGAAGAAGGATCACCTTTGACTTTATAGTGAATAACAATGTCTACTTTTCCAAAAGAATGAAGAAAGAGGGAGGGCCCTCTTATCTACTTTTAATTAAACATTCTTTCCTAGCAATATACTGATTTAATAAATAAGTACCTGCGTATATCTCAACAAGGTAATCACGTTAGTCATGCTCATGTTAGCAAATTTAAATGTTGATAACTGTGTCATTCTAGCCATTTGGGTTTGTAAACTTGTAAAACAGATGTGCCCCCATGAGGATATACTTAGATGGTCTTCTCAAAATTTTAATTTGACTACATCTAAATTAATATTTAAAAAGTAATTACATTATAAAATTATAGCTCCCCAAAAGGCTTTTGAGTCTAGATTCCTAATATGCTAGTAATTAGTAATTATTGGTCTTAGGTAGACCTTAGACACTGTAATTTTCATTAAAGTTAATTCTATTAATTGCTTAATGGGCCACAAAAATAACCCATTTCCTGTGATATCATCTAGTAAAAGTAATAGACCCGCTTTTCAAAGCAATGTAAGACTGGTATTTTTTAAATTATCATTATTCTTGAGCAGTCTTCAGTATAAGCAGAGAAAAGTGATCATCTTTTTTCATCTCTTCCCTCCTGATTTACACTTTAGTTAAAAGAAAATGTATGAATCCTGGACATAAGCCATATGGCTAGCAAGTCAGTATTCTACCATCAAAACTTATCTCTTGTCTTTACCTTGTTGGAGATCCATTAGACTCTACCAGATGAGGGCCACTGGAGAACATCTTTTGGAAAAAGCATAGGCTTTGGATTTAAATGCATCTCTTACGCAAATATGTCTCTTCCATGTAATCTACCATGTGACCTTGGACAAGGTAACCTCAGTTTCAACATGTGTAAAAGGGAGAAAACAATAACTAACTTGTAGAAGTTACTGAAGAAGTTTTTTTTTTACAGTTATAACAAAGAGTTTATTATCATTTGCAAATGAAATAAATGCACCAATCCATATTTAAAAGGCTTTAACAAGCTTTAAGCATTTTTTAGACTGTACCAAGGCACCAGCATTGCCTAGTTATATTGTGCACCCAATTCTAGTAGAGAACTAACACCTCCCTCAACATCAGTTCTACACTGTTTCTGGTTTATTATACACTTCCAAAACAGCAAAAATTTGCAAATATGTGCAAATATTGTGTTCCATTTGTAGTACTGCTTAGTCATCATCTTCTTCCTCATCTTTCTCTTCCTCAAAGCTATCTTCAAAGCCCTCACTGTCCTCCTGGTCTTCATCCCCCTCTATTGCTGTGTCCCACTGTGGATGATTTTCTGGCACAGGCTTAGCCTCATGAACTTCCAACTTCAAAAGTTTTATCTGATCCAAACCCATATAGGAGTCTGGTAATTCCCAGGCTAAGATTAAAGAAGATAATATAAGTACCTAAAACAATGCCTTCTACCTGGCATATACTGTATACTTTGTACACTCTATATACCTATACTCTATACACAGACCTAAGAAATTAGCTAATTTCTCAAATTTTCCTGCAAGCCTTATAAAATCCCTCCTCTTGTCATTCTCTCAAGTAGCTTATGAAAAACAGTAAGCTTTCCTTGTGAAAGAATAATCCCACCTTTAAAAAATAAAATTGTATTTTCTCTGTATTATCAACAATTATTTCTTATTCATTTTACTTGTAGAGCCAAAGAAGTATACAATAACTGAAACAAATGAGGAGAAATCAAGAAACTCTATTCTTGCTCAGTTGGCCACAGTTGAGAATGACATTTCAAAGAACAATAATATAGTAAGCAGAGTGAATTAGAAGATTAAATTGCACAAGATCCAGAAAGACAAGAAGAAGTAACATGGGTACAATATCTGAAAAATGTAAAATAAAATTCAGGCAAGGTTTTCTGATATATTGGCAAATGGAAGAGCCTGCTGGACCAGCTCCTAGGAATCATTTGGTCTTGGAAGTAATAATGAAGAGAAAAATTCATTTGGTGTAGTACGTAAGAAGATAAGTTCAAAAGAGGCACTGAAAAAATGTGATTTATCTTACATGCAAAAAAAAAAAAATGAAGCATACAAGAACAGACTTAAAATGGATTAAAGAGTTAAATATAAGATCTGAGACTATAAAACTTCTAGAAGAAAACATAAGTAATAAACTCTCTGATACTGCAACTAGTAATTTCTTTTTGGATATATCTCCTTGGGCAAGGGAAACAAAAGAAAAAAGTGAACAAATGGAATTACATTAAACTAAAAAGTTTTTGCACAGCAAAGGAAACCATCAAGGAAACAAAAAGACAACCAACTGAATGGGAGAAGATATTCACTTATGTTATATCTGATAATGAGTTGATATCCAGAATATATAAAGAACTCATACAACTCAACAACAACAACAAAAACAAACAATCCAATTTAAAAATGGGCAGAAGACTTGAATAGATATTTCTCCAAAGAGGACGTACAGATAGACACATGAAAAGATGCTCAAGGTCACTAATTATCAGGGAAATTCAAATTAAAACCACAATGAGACATCACCTCAAACCTGTCAGAATGGCTATCATTAATAAATTAGAAAACAAGTGTTGATGATGATGTGGAGAAAAGAGAACCCTCCCACACTGCTGGTGGGATCGCAAAATAGTACAACCACTATGGAAAACAGACTGGAGTTTCCTCAAAAAATTAAAACTGGATCTACGTTTTGACCCAGCAACTGTACTTCTGGGTATTCATCCAAAGAAAAACAAAACAATAATTTTTAAATATCTGTGCATCCCTATGTTCATGGCAGCACTATTCACAACAGCCAAGATATGGAAACAACTTATATGCCCATCAACAGACGATTGGATAAAGAAGTTATGGTTTATATATACAATGGAATATTAGTCAGCCATAAAAAAAATGAAATCCTACCATTTGCAACGACAGGATGAACCTAGAGGTTATTATGCTGAGCAAAATATGTCAGATAGAGAAAAATAAATACCATATGATTTCACTTATATATGGAATCTAAGGAACAAAAAGAACAAACCGCCTCACAAAAATAGAGGACAATCTGGTGATGGCCAATGGTGAGGGGTGTTGGGGGGCTGGGTAAAAGGGGTGAAGAGTCAAAAAAAGTACAAATTAGTAGTTGATAGATGGTCATGGGGATGGGGAGCACAGCATAAGGAATGTAGTCAGCATTAATATAATGGCTATGTGTAGAGCCAGAGGGGTGATAGAGTAATCAGGAGGATCACTCTATATAAATGTAACTAACGTATTGTGTACTTGAAACTAATAATTAAATAAAATAAAATGCTAAAAAAATATGATTAATCATGTTGAAGGCAGTGGAGACTAGAATAATAATGAAACTTAAACATTTCACAAAGACCTTTTGTGCATGTCATCTCTTTCTCAGAGTATCCCTGAAAGAGGGGAACCTCATTTGCTATCATAATTTTATTTTATGGATGTGGAACCGAAACTCAAGCATAGTTAACTGACTTTCTCAAAGTCACAGAACTGGTAAAGGATGAGGTAAGACTTGAACATAGATCTTCCAAGTCCATTATAATCCACACTAAAGAAACATCAAATGTGGTTGTTTCACTGAGGACTAATAGGAATTAGCTCTACTTATGATAGAAGGTAAACTGTCTTTCTGCCTTAAATATGTTCACTGAAAAACTTGGGGAAATGTTTAGAAGCCTAGATTATAAACATCATCTTTCTGTTTATCCTTAGTCTCTAAATGTTTCTAACATCAATATATTGAGTTTCTGAGGGATATATATGTCTCAGAAGAGACTTCACGCAAATAAACCCACATTAATACCAAGTAGCACTTGACCTCAAATGTACATTGGATTTCTCTACCCTGGGTACCTCAGCTGGGCTGTCTTCACCTCTGGGTGAATAAGATAATACAAAGGCAGACCAAAACTAATAGGCTTGACTATTGTACTAAAAATCACACGGACATTAGCTGGTCATATTATAGAAAATTAAAATTAACTAAAGCATAATAACACGTATATAGTAAAAAAGACACTCCTTAAATGTACAGCTTGATGATTTTACACATGTGTATACATCCATGTAACCACTACCATCAAACTATAGAAAATCTCTGGCACCTGCAGACCATTGTAGAATCTTCATAAAAACAAGCCTACCCACTTTAAACTGTCAATGTGTAAGAGAATGGCCTCTGTCAACAGATTTAATTGGGCAGGTATGTACATGTAATCATTTCAAAACATCAGAGAGTCCCTAGTTATTCAAAGGGAGGCGCTAAGCTGATTGTGGGCAGGGTTGTCATGTATGTACCAGATATTGCTATTTTGGGCTGTTGCTCTGGGATATTTCATCTTTCAGTAGCTTCACAGCCAGTTTTCCTAAGAGGAGCCACTGACTCCTTCCACATGGTTTTAGTTAAGTTAATCCCACCCCCAGAGCTCCAGAGCTGGATAATGGGATCTAGGTCTAAGCCAGTGAGCAGGCTACATTTTCCTGCTCACAATGATAGGCCAAAGGATAGACATGTGACTCAGTCATAGCCAATCAAATGAGATTGCTGAGACTTCTGGCAGAGAGGCAGGCCCAGTCTTTCAGATGGTGCTAAATACTGGATGATGTGGTTAGTACAATGAACAGAAGACATCTGAGAGGGAGTCAGTATCAGGAAGGAGCCAAGCTGATATGCTAACATGGCAGAGCTCCCATATTCACTATGTTCAAAATAAGATGTGGCCACTATACTTTAAAGTTATAAGATTTAATGGTGTCTCTTGAGTAAACCAGTTTGAATGGTTTTTTTTCTTTCTTTTTGTCACTTGCAGTCAAAATAACCTAATAAGTTTCTGATAGGACTAAATTATTATCTATCAGAAAATGAGGGGAATTTTTTTATTCTCCTAAAAGAGAATAGGTACACAAGAGAGAATAAAGAGAGGTAGCCTAGAGTGCAAATTGTTGCAGAAAATGACAAAAGACATTTTTTAAAAACAAGGATGATAATTAATGTATTCATGTTTTTGCATTTTATGTAAAATAATTTTGACTTTCCCAAAACTCTAGTAAAGTTGGCTACATATAAGAATGCCTTGTGTAAATTGTGTGTGTATGGTGTAGGGTTGGGAAGGCTGATGGGCTATGTTCTACATTGTATTGACATGCTACTGAATAAAGAAAACCAGAAGTAATGAAGAGATTCTTACTAAACTCAACAAACTCAGCAGAATAGGAGCTTGGAGTTGGAACTGATCTAGAAATTCACAGAATTATTGAGGAATATCTTGGGCTTTCCACAAGTCATGAGATGAAGGATTGAGCCTATCTCTTCTAGATCTTTAAGGGCAGGGTAACTTCAACTGACTATGGCTTATTATTCCTAAATCTGCTTGTTTGATAATAACATTACTTCCTAGTGAGAGCTTTCTCAACCAATTCTATCTTTGGATTCATTAAACAGGAACCAAAAAAACACCAACAAATAAAAATCTATGTACAGAATAAAAACAGATAATGGCAAAATGTTTTCCAAAAATATCTTGAAATAAGAAACTTGAAAATCAACAAACTATTCCATGTCACTGTTTCGCAAGAAGTCAGTTTCCCTATCCCCTAATATACCCAAAGAAAAATAAAACACATGTGCTTTCTAGTGTTTAATGTAGCTGCCTGTGCATAATGCTAGGCCTAGATGGATTTAATTCATTTGCAGTCTCTGAAGTTACTGGTTAGCCCCAAATAAGATATTTATCATTTATTGTGAATAGTTATACTTACCACCCCATTTCACCTTGGAGCTGCTTCTGCTCAATTAACATTTATTAAATTCTAACTCTACTAGATGTTCAGTGGGTATAGCCTATAAAGCAGGCAGGCTCTATACCCTCAGAAATTCCACATGGAAAAACATACATATATATGATCAATACATTCTCCACTAGCTAACTGTAACTGCAAGAAAGTAATAGTATATATAAGCAATGGAAAAGGAGAAGCCAGATATTGCAGGATGGGTTCCCTAGGAAACAGACTCTGATGTGGGGATTAATGTACAAATAGTTTATTAGGAAGTATTCTCAGGATCAAAATCTGGAAGAGAAAGGAAGGACAGGGAAAGAGGTAAGACTTGGAAGGGAAAGGGGACATGCTGCAATGCAGTCTAAATCAAAGCCTGAGGTGACCCCACACAGAGCGCTGAAGCTGGGATGGCCTCTCAGAGTTGGTCTGAGTTGGTAGGAAAGAGCATTGTTGGATGCTGGCTGTCCCAGGAAGGGTCGTGACATTGGGTAGAACAGCTATGATGACTGTCAGCTGACATCCTTTCCCAAAACAGATGGAGAAATAAAACCTGCAGTTCTGAAATGAGGAACTCTGACATGGCAGGCAGCATCCACACAATTAGATATTACTTCAAATTTTGGAATTCAATTAATTTAGCAATGCTCTAGACAGATTAACCCCTCAGGTTATTCCAGGAGGCGGGGGGTGAAGTTACCCTCCCAGACCGATCCTCCTTGAGCAGGAAGCCTCTCCATTCTTAGCAACCTATTAACACATCTGATAAACAAAAAAAAAAAAGTTTTCCCAGATGGGGAAACATGTTAGCCAGAAGATAACTACCATCACTTTGCTTAGAATAATAACAAAATTATAGACGAGAACAAAGTGGTTCAGAGATGGTTCTGAAGCCAGACAGAATGCTAGTCCTTTCACTAGAGTGATCTGAGTGCTTTGCATATTATTAACTCAGACCTTTGGGTCTATGGGGAACACTAAATGGTTGACAATGTCTGTAGTGGGAAGGCAGCTGAGATGCCGCTTGACCTCCACTATTCGCAATTTAAACATCTGCTATCAATGAAGAGAGAAAGTAACCAAGCTTGTGGAGATGCCCTGAGTTCCGACCTCACAACATACTTTCAAGTGCATTGTTAATGTTCAGTTAACTATCTGCTACATCTACTGATTTCGCAGACATGGCTGGGATAATGCCCCATTTTGGGATAACGGCAGTGGGCTCTCTGCATTATTGCTCAATTAATTAATTAACATAATGGTCCAAGCCACATTATAAAGGCAAGCACCTCACGAATGATGTAGAAGCAGCAAGTGAAAATAATACAGGAGAGACAGTTGTGGCTAGGCCCTGTACTAATTTGATTCATAAGCACCTAAAAATAACATCAGATGCTCTTAATTGGAAATTTTCTCTTCATTAGAGAAATATGTCTTGCCATATTTTTTTTTATCTAGGAACCAGTGGGGAGTTCGTAGGAAGTTTGGGGACAGCTCTGTTCAAAGTTAATCACAGGCTGCTCAGTTGATTATAGTATGTATTCCATTTGCTTATCACGTGAGTAGAGGGAGCTTCAACTGCACGATATCAAAGAACTGGACATGCCAGAGAATTATGTATTGTGTTATTTGTTAATCTTTAGAAATGAGACCAGTGCTTAATGCCGAAAACCCGTAATCAGCATTGGATTGTTCAGATTTAAAGCTGTGTTTATAATGATAGCTTATAGTAGGATAGAGGTATCTTCCATTGTAAGTTAAATTGAAACATTATAATTGAAAGCGCATTAAAATTTCCCCAGATAGAGTTAGAACTTAATAATAACTTGATGAGTTTATTTTACAAAAGAGGAAAAATATTTGTTAAATTTATTCAGTTACTAGAACCATCTCCATCCCCAAGGAACACTGGGGGACTATCAACACAAAGTAATGCACCCTCATTTATTATATTCTTCAGGCTAATAGATAAATAACATCCGAAAAAAAAAAAACAAGATTATTATAGCTACCACACTAATAATCGTGATATACCAAGGTAGAATTAAAAAAAAAACACTCCCTTTCTCCTGCAATATTTTTATCAAGATCTGAATAGAGTGCTCAGGAATTTTTACATTTTATTATATTATTATTATATTATTGGTTTTAGAATAGTAGCCTAAAACTTTAAGGACATTTTGCTTTGTTTTGCCCTGTTCATAACCTTGTTAGCCACTTTTCTTGATTGGAGTGGGGAGGGAGCTGCTTTTGCATTATTTATTTTTTTAGCAGTTATTTTTAATAGACTTTATTTTTAGAGCAGTTTTACGTTCACAGCAAAATTAAGAGGAAGGTATAGAGATTTCCCATCTACCCTTTGCCCCTCCACACACAGCCTCTCCCCATTATCAACATCCCCCACCAGAATGGTACATTTGTAAAAATTGATGAGCTTACATTGATACATCATTATCACCTAAAGTCCATAGTTTATATTTGGCTTTACTCTTGGTATTATATATTCTATAGGTTTAGACAAATGTATAATGACACATGTCCATCATTACAGTATCATATAGAATAGTTTCACTGCCCTAAAAACTTTCTGTGCCTTGCCTACTAGGCAATTATTTTTAGCATAATTAAAATAACAGACAAGCTCTGAAGACATCTTAAAAATCATTGGCCTGAAAAATGTTATCTGGCTCATAAGATTTTGATGATTTCTGCTTGTATTTGCCATTATTGTATTCTGTCTTCTGAGTAATCTACATCTCTGATTGTAGCTTACCATATACAGGCCAAAAATATCCATCTGAAATAAATAAATACACTCTGAGCTCACCTGAAGCAGTGGGGTGAATTTGATTTCTATAATGATTGTAAAGGGTGACAAGGAGATACCTCTTCATTAATATCATTCAAAAATTCAGGCAGAGAAAAAAATCTTTTTTGTCCTGCCTTTGTCTGTGGCTTAATTCTTTAGTATAATCTTTACTTCCTCTTAAATTTCATACCTGATTAATTGAAACAGAGTAAATTAGGAAAGGCCCAAATTTGGCAAATTTAGGTCATTAAAAAGGCCTAAGGATTTTTTTCTCTTCATTAGAGGATTGAATTCATTTATTTGTTCATTTGCTCAGTCACTTAACAAGTATACATCAAAAGTCCATGTATTCCAAGCCTTGCAAGGCCCTGGGAGACAAATAATGATGAGGACACATCTTTGACTGTGAGAAGAGGAGATAAACTATCTCCCCTCCCCTGTGCCATTTCCTCTATTTCCCCTGCTTTCCCAAAACACATGCACTCAGGAATAAGCCCTATATATTCATTTAATTCCTTGGGCCCCGCTTTACATTGTTTTAGCAACATCATTTATGGCATTAAACAGCAATTGCTTAGAAATATTTTTTTAATGTTTTTTAAGAAATCAAATATTCTTTTGCTAGCAGATCTTTCTGGGTTTTATGTTATCGCACAGTCGATTGTAGCAAATTCACAAATGAAGAATCAGTTTTCTTTGTGTCATCAGGGCAATAAGAGATGTGCCAGTCCTGTTAATCACTAATCACTAGTGATTACTATGTGGCTAAAATATGTCACTGTTGATAGTATGGGAGAAAATAGGCAATGTCACATAGAATATGAATTGAGGTGTCACAAAGACTTGAGTTTAAATCTAGGCTCTATTACTTAGAAGCTGTTTAATCTTGGGAAAGCTATTTATTTACTTTCTCTGAATCTTGGTTTCTACTCTGTAAAACAAGCAATACTACCTGTCTCAAACACATGGTAAGAGTTAAGATGTGGGTCTACCCCAACTTATCCGAGGCCTTGCCAGACTGGGACATAAAACAGATTTTCTTAGAGATAGTGTATTAATTTCTTTGGGGTGCCATAACAAAATACCATAGGCTGAGTGACTTAAACAATAGAAATTTATTTTCTCAGAGTTCTGGGGGCCAGAAGTCCAAGATCAAGGTGCTGACAGGGTAAGTTTCCTCAGAGGCTGCTCTATTTGTTTTGCAAATGACTGTCCTCTTCCCTTTTAATGTGGCCATCCCTCTGTTCATGTGCACCCTTGGTGTCTCTTTTTCTTCTTATATGGCCATCAGTCATGTTGGATTAGGGCCTACCCTACCAGCCTCATTTTATCTTAATCACATCTTTACAGGTATTATCTCCAAAATCGGAGGCATACTAGGAGTTGAATTTTGACATATGAGTTCAGAGGCTTGTATGTCATAGCCTGAAAGAGATAGTAACCTGGCTTTCACTGTCTTGCATTCATTTACATAATGCAGGACCACAGCTCAATATGAATTAAGGAAGGTGTATATTATAGATGCTCAGAGCTTTCAAGTTCTTCTACTCTTGCTCTGCTCAGAAAGCCACTTTGGGGTCTTTTTCCACCATTGCTCCTGCCTGAGCCCTCAGTGAGGACATAAATGTCTGCTTCCAGGGTGTCCTGCATAGGGCTGAGGATGCCCAGTGACAGCAGTTCCTAAACTGTTTGGCACCAGAGACCAGTGCTCTTACGAGACCTAATGCCTGAGGATCTGAGGTAGAGCTAAGGCCGTGATCTTAGCGCTGGGGAGTGGCTGCAAATACCAATGAAGCTTCGCTGACTCCCCTGCCTCTCACCTCCTGCTGTGCGGCCCAGTTCCTAACAGGGCACAGACTAGTACCTGTCTGTGGCCCAGGGATTGGAGACCCTTGCCCAGTGAAGATGCCCAAGCAGTGTGACCCCCTTTGCAGCCTGCACTGATGCATAGACAGGCCCATGCTGTGAGGAGAACACCACTCTCCACACTCTGTGTCACAGCCTGTCACTGGGCCTCTAGCCAGGCTGTTTATACCTCTGTGTCTCAGCATCCCTCATAAAAACAGCTGCTTCATCATCTGTCTGCAGCCTCTTGCCCTAGAGGGTTTGAAGAGTACAGAATCAAATCCTATGCTCTGTTCTCTACCCTCATCACTCCACATCAGGCACCAGGGCACACTGCCCCTCCCACTGCAGGTTCAGCCATAAACCTTATTGACATTGACTTCTGGCAACCTCCATACAAGGTCATTCACATGCTCAGACAAATCTGAATCTCAACTCCAGTTAGGGCAGGACTTCTTTATATATAAACCCTTGTGCTTTCCCAACACATTTCTCAAACAGGTGACCTGAATGAGACAATGCAATTAGATCCTAATACTGCTGTCTTTGTGATTTAGCATCCTAAAGTGGGTAAGAAGGTGTGCTCTGCAGTCAGATTGCCTGCTTAAATCTTGTTCTATGACCTAGGGCTGGATATTTATCTTTCTTAAGCCTCGGATTACCAATCTACAAAATAGGTATAGTAATAGTTCTTACTTTGTAGGATTATAGTAAGAGTTAAACTGGTAATACATGTAAAGAATTGATGCCCATACTTGAGACATTATGATTATTATCATTATCATCTATCATTTTCTGTATGCTAACTCTTCTAGGTATTTCTCTCAGGAATTATTTCACTTAGTTCTCAAACAGTTCCATGAGGGAGGTGCCATTCTGATCTTGATTTTGTAGGTGAGGAAACAGTTAAGTCAGTAGCGTGAGGTGGCGTGGTTAACAAGTTACCCTATCAGAATTCACTCTAGTTCACTCTGACTCTGCATAGACTGTATTCTAAGCATTGTGCTCAGTAAGTGATATTTATTACTACCATGGTCACAATCAGTTAGTCAACAGATTTTATATAGATGTTAAATGCACTTTAGTAGGTCGAGTGAGAAATATAAGGCTTTGTAAGAAGTAGTGATTTCTTTCAAGGGTCTATAATCTCATTGGAAAAACTTGACTGTGTATGTGAAAAGAGAACTGGAATGACAAAGTGCAATGAGCAAATAAAGAGTGGGAATGAAATACACTATGAGTTGCAAAGAGGGAGAAAGAGAAACCATGGCCAACCAGCATGGCTAAGGAAGACTTCATGGCGGAGATGGCCATGATGCCTGGAACACAGAAGCTTTGAACCGGCATGATAACTAAGTAAAGTAGGCAGGCATTGAAGAATAAGTAAAAACAGAAGAAATTAAGAGGAGGAGAAGGGAAAGGCATTTCAGAAGATTGAGGTGAGCAAATAAACCGCTAAATTGGAAAAAATACCAATATTATTTAGATTAGTAATTTAGAGTGAAATAATAAATACATCTATCCTCAGATACATTCAAGCAAAACCACTTTTGCAAAACTCCTTAACCACTTTAACTTAAGAGCACATTTAGAAAATGGTAAGATTTTACATTGGGGTAAGTGAAAGAGGCTTCTAGCAAATAGAAACCACTAGCCTCAGAGCTCCAGCCAACTCAGGCCTCATTAGCCACCTGAGGGCTGACCAGAAGAAGTATCTTGGTTCTAAGTCCTGTTGTACATAGCTAAAAAAAAAAAAAAATGACTATTTGGAGAGAATAGCAATGTACTGATATAGTGTGTTTTAATTCAATTATAACCTGAAGGTATCTAAAACGATAAGCTACATGTTGCCAAAGCAAACAGAAACAGTACAATTAATTTTACATTAACCCAATGATGAAATTAGTCCAAGTGTTTAAAAGTGAGACGGAAGAAAGAAAGCCAGCCATGAGAGGTGAAAATGAATTAGATTTAATGCTTTCTGAGTTCAAACATTCAACCGGCAAAAGTCAAACAATAATAATGACAATAAAAAGCATGGTTTTCTTAGGTGATGTCTTGCCTCACAGAATGCTGGAAACTGGGTTTTATTCATGAAATATTTTACTAGTGCAGTTCACCCAAAACAGCAGGCTAGCACATGCATGGCTACACATTTTTTGTGCCAGCACATCAGCTCCTGCCTCCAAGGCTATTTGAAAGAGAGCATTCTATGCACTCTGCATGATTATAGTAAATTGGAGTGGACACCAGGACACAGCAGTATCACTTTTAGACTCAGGCAAGAGGGGTCTTGTCCTGGGACACATAATCTAGAGGGTTCTGCTCTGGCTTTCCACAAGCAACACCCCTCCTTATAGGGCAAGGAATTTGCCCCCAAGGGGATGCGCACACCTAGAATTCAGCTAGCCCCTCCTCACCTTGACCAGATGTCTTCAAGCCATTTTTGAGGGCTTCTGCAGACCTTGCACTCGAGTCTATCCTTTGGAGAGTACACGACTGATGTGAATATCCCTAGCCAAAGGGTAACCAAGAACGTGCTGCCTGTCAGTGTGGACAGAGGGAAGTCTGGGCTGTCCATTCTGCTTGCATAAAGCTCTTCATGGTTGAGGACTGAGTTGGAGTGTGAAGGCTGAGCAAGTGTTGAGGCCCAGCTTTCCCTCTGCCACTATGTTCCAATGTGGAACTTTAGGAAGTCTGACAGTTCTAAATTTAAACCTGTTCCTCTATGTCAAGGTGTATCATTTATGGAGTTGTCTACTTGATTTATAACTTTTAAATATTTAGACATAAGGTATATGGGTCTCCTTTGTATTCTTACCCCAGGCCCCACAAATGTTTGTGGTGGGCCTAGGATACACAAAAGGATCTGACAGAAGGCAAGTAAGGACAAGGACCTAAGAATTATGACTCCCATCTCCTCTTAACCCAGGGCTGGACAGACAATGGCATAAATGGGGGCCTATGAGTTCTGTGTCTACTACCAACATTGTCTTTCTGTTCTTCTTTCTGTTCTTTTACTTTTCCCTTCACGTTCTGATTTCTCCTGTACAGACTAGAAAACCAGCCAATGGCCATCTTGGTCATTGATTAGTTGGTCACCAACAGGTGAATAAAGGTAAAACACAGTTACTCAGGATTACAACTGTGAACTACTTACCCAACAGCACAGCCCTTTATGGTCAGGGGATTCCCAGCTTCATCTCACATTCTAAACCAACCTAGGCATTGCCTTAGTTCCCTTTTTCTAAAGTTGGCCATTCTTAGACTTTTGGAGTAGAGTTTGCTCAATTTTTTATTTCAATGGATGATCGGTACTCTTCCTTGCTTTCAGAGCATATCTGCTACATCAGTTGTATTATATTTCCTACTCTAAATAGAGATTAAGTCAGAATCAGTGTAAAAACTTCTTATACCTAAACACAGCTTTCATTGTAGAGAATAGCAATTCTCATTCCTATTCCTCTTATTTGGATGTGTAGCTTAGGTTAGAAATGAAGATAAGTCAGAAAGTAGACTTTGGATGTAGTTTGTACCAGTGGTGTTAATTATTGATTTTATTAACATTCAGACTCTAGGATTCAGCAGAAATTTACACAAACTTAAAGGAAATAATATTCTCAAGTTTGCCTATATCTGCTTAATAGCTATAATAAATTTTTGAAAGGATGACTGGGTATGCTTAAGAAAGACCTAAAACACCAAAGTCAAGTGATATTTTCATTTTCTAAAGAAAAGGGAAAGAGATGGCCTTGAAGAAAGGTCTTGAGATCTGAATAGAAAAATATGTGAGTTTGAATCCCAGCAGTGACTCTTATTAGCTGTGTAACTTTGAGTATGTTACTTACTATCTTTGAACCTCAGTTTCCTCAATTGAAAACTGGAAATAGCATTTATGTATGGGATTGCTGGTTGTCTCAAAAGGGATTACGTATGATAAAATATTTTGTCAACTAAAAACCACTGTAAACATATTAGTTACTAAATACCTATTACAACACCACCTGCTCTCAAGTTTCTGTAAGAAGGGGATAAAGAAGAATTTGCAGGAAAATAGAGAAATATAAAGGGGAATATGGTAAAGATGCAGACTAAACCAGAAACCGCTTCAAGTATTTAATACACTCACATGCTAGACTCTCTTGTCTGCAGTGGGTACTGAATAAATAGTACTGGCCATGAGCAAAACTGAATTTTTAATAAAACTTTCCCAAAAAGTGAGGGGAAAAAAATCAAGATTTTAATTTAATGACCTAGAAATTTGTTCATCATTTCTATGCAAATATGTTAGTAGAGAAAAACAAACTTCCCTAAAGTATTTCTATATCCTTTAAAGGAACAAACAAAAACCCCAGTAACTATTGCCCTTTGACTCCCCACAAAAATGGAAGTACCAACAGGGCAGAGGTTTTGTCTGTTTTGTTCAATGAAGTACCCCTGTGTCTAAACCAGTGCCTGCACAGAGCAAGTACTCAATATTATATGCATTGAATAAAATGAAACAGACAGACAGACAGATAGATAGATAGATCACTGCTGCAATTTGGAAACTAGTTTCCACAGATGATATACCTTCAAGAGAATCACTAACAAGGCCCATGCTTGGCAGTCCAACAAGAAAATGTCTTTTGTTAGTGCACATAAGACCCTGTGCCTCAATGATTACAGTTTCTACAGGAAAGTTTTGAGTGAAGCTGGCCTCTCTCCAAGGAAGGTAAGGCCAGCTTACACAGACGTTTTAACCTTTGAGTATATGGTCTCCTACCAGGAGAAGAGCTGCAAAACCAAATGTTTCTTGTTTTAAAAATTAACTTACATGCACGCAGCTTATTTATTTTAAAAGACCTTTTTATATGAGTTATCTCTCTTGATTAGCTCTACAACACAGTGAAACAAGCAAATGATACAACCTCCATTTTGTGCAAATTGAAACCTAGAGAAGGGAAGTGACTAAAGACTGGTATTTGGGGGAGATAAAAATGGAAGTTGGGTCCCTTGAGTCCTTGTCTAATGTTCTACTCACCCCACCGTGATATATGTATGTAGTCATACTAGATTTCTCATTTGTTGTTTATCTATGGAAATATGTTTAATACAAAAAAAAAAAAAAAAGAACAAACCCACAATTATTTGAACTAAGTCAAAGCACCTTCATCTGAACACAAATAATCCAGAAGTACTTTCAAAAGGCATTATTTTTGTCTTGGCTTTCTGAGTAGTTACCTCATCTTCATTTTACCTATGTGCTTGAATGCAGCTTTTTTGCTGGTTTCTGGTTTCTTAAAGCTAAGCACTCATTAACTATCTATTTTCATTCTATTGGCAAAAGTGTTTTCTGACTTTTTGTTTGTGATTTAATGGTTAACTTTATTTTATATATTTCTTAATTCCTGCACCTTATGGAAATTATGGTAAGTGATAAATGCACAGAAATTAAAGTCTATGAACCAAAAGTAAAAAGGATGTGGAATATTATTTGTGAAGGAATTTCATTTAAAAATTATGTCCTCTGCTGGAGTAGTGGTGACATGACATCTGGAGAGAAATAAAATTAGGAAGAACTGTGCAGTTATGTTGAAGACCCAATATGATACCCAAAAGACTTTATTATCATTTAAAGAGCCCTAAAATCATAGCTTTTGCTGCCTGTTCAAATTAACTTAAATTACATAGTCCAGGAAATTCGGAGTTCCTAAGAATAAGATAAGGATATACTAATGAGTTCTCTGTACAGACAAAATTCTATTTTAAATCAAGAGATTTTCTTTCACAAATCATATATGAGAATACTTTAGAAGCAAATAAAAATATCACCTCTTGAAAATTTTAAAATAAAAACTTGGAAACAGAAAATGTAGTAGTGGAAATATAGAAAAATATCCTCTTCCTATCCTGTCTTCTGTAGCTGGCAAACTCCTATTCACCTCTCAGGACTCAGCTCAAATGTTGCTTTTTCTTTAAGATTAATCTTACGCCCATATAGAAGATTAGTTGTTTTCTTTTCTGGGAAATTATGCAAGAAAAATAAATAAAAGGCATCCAGGTTGGAAAGGCAGAAGTAAAACTATCTCATTTTGTAAATGACATGATCCTGTACATTAAAAAATCCTAAGAAATAGATACGCACACACAAACTTACACACAAAAATATTAGAACTAATCAAGTTCAGAAAGGTTGCAAGATACAAGATCAATAAACAAAATGCAATTGTATTTCTACTTATTAGCAGTGAACAATCTGAAAAGTAAATTAAGAGAATTATTTATAATAACACTAAAAGAATAAAATATATAGAAATAAATTTAACATCTTCATAGTTTGGAAGACAATAATGTTAACGTGGCAATATTTTCTAAATTGATTTGTAGATTCAATGCAATCTTCATCAAAATCCTAGCTGCCTTTTCTACAGAAATTGACAAACTGATCCTAAAATTCACTTGGAAATTCAAGGGACCCAGAATAACCAAAACACTTTTGCAAAAAGACAAAGTCGGAGGGCTCAGATTTCATGGTTTCAAAACCTACTACAAAACTACTATAAAGAAGAAAGCATTGTCCTAGCATAAGGATAGCCAGAAAGATCAATGGGATAGGATTGAGAATCCAGTAATAAACTCTTACATTTCTCATCAATTGATTTTTGGAGAAAAGACAGTCTCTTCCACAAGTGGTACTGGGACAATTGGATAACCACATGCAAATAAATATATAAATAAATAAAAGTAGATTTCCTGCCTTATACCATATACAAAAAATAACTGATTATATTTGTCAAGACAGTGGAGTAGGTAAATGCTGTGATTGCCTCCTCCCATGAACGCATTAAAATTACAACTAAATTATAGACCAACCTGGAGAATCATCTGAAGACCAGTTAAACAGAACTCCTATACTAAAGATGTAAAGAAGAGGGTGGAGACATGAAATGGGCTGGCCCCACACCCATGTTTGGTGGCTGAACTTCAGGAGGGGTATCTTGGCTATAGAACCCCAGCCCCACACTGGAACTCCCCAGCCCAGGGTTTCCGTGCCGGAAAGAGAAGTGCTCACAAAATTTGACTGTGAAAATCAATGGGGATTCTGACCATTCAGGTGAATAGAAGGCTACTAGAAACCTAGACCCCTCTTCAAGGGCCTGCGCACAGACTTACTTATTTGCAGATACTCACCCTGGGCTCCCGCAGAGGGACAGCAGCTCAGGAGGCACCAGACACATGCAAGAAGAGACTGAGTTGTATGGCTTCAGGGCCAGGGCGAAAGCATCTGCCACCATTATCCCTGTGCTGAGCCCTCTTCCAGTTCAGCCTACAGGTGGGCGCCATCTTGCCTGTGTTGGGTCCTCCCTCGACAGGGACAAGTCTGAATCTGCATTGGCCTGATGAGATCCACTCCCTCCACCCTGATGACTCCCTAAGACCCCACCCCACCCAATTCCACACATTACCAGAGGCATTTTCATGGTTCGGGTAATCAGCCCCACCCCATGCTTTTGGCAGAAGGCTTCTTCAACAGTAATCAACAGGCCTAAGTTCATGTGCCTCCACTCTCAGTGGGAGGTGACCAGCCCCGGCCTGAGTTACAGTATTTCTTGAACAAATCTTGGGGGTCTGTGGGCTCAGCACTGGCATCAAATATGAATCTGCACTAACCAAGGGAACACCACTTGTCCCACCCTGGTGACTCCTTGGGACCTCACCTCACCCAACTCATGTACCTACAGAGGCTCTTTTAGATGCTGAGCCTTACAAGCAGCCACAAGTAGTCTTGGGCCTTGGGGTGCCCTGGGCCTTTTGCTGAGCTTCCCCAGGCTTGATACTGGTTGCAGCCGGCCTTGGTTTGCAACTTGTGCCTCCAGGTCCAGCATAGGCAACAACCAACCATGGATACCTTTGTAGCTCCTACCAGGTAGCCCTAGACAAGTTGCAGGCAACGGCCAACCTTGGCCTTCGTGGGATCCCCTCCCAAGGGGCCCCAGAACCAATGTACCCAAAGATTGGCATCAGACCAAACACAGCACCACCTGATTAGCCTCACAATTGGCACACCCAAAAGGTTGTCTCATCAGACACACAACCTCAATGGGGTGAATCTCACTCTGTGGAGTCAGCCCCCACACAGCAGCTCATACCCTGTGGGTGTGATCAATCCTCACAGCCAGTCATCCCGAGAATCAATTCCTTACACCAATCAAATCCTTACACCAATCAAGGCATAGCTACAACAGGAGAACACACACAACTCACACAAGGAACACTTCTGGAGCTTCCGGCTCAGGTGATCAGGGAGACTTTGCCACTGGGCCACACAAGACACCTACTACATAAGGCCACATGGCCAAGACTGGGAGACATACAAATTTATCTAATATATAGAAATGAACATAGAGAGGCAAATAAAATGAGAAAACAAAGAAACATGCCACAAATGAAACAACAGGAGAAAACTCCAGAAAGAGAACTAAATGAAATGGAAGCATAGTTCAAAACACTGGTTATAAGGATGCTCAATGAACTTAGTCAGGGAAAAGATGATCTCAGTGAGGACTTCAGCAGGGAGAGAGTAAACATAAAAAAGAACATAGAAATTATAATGAAGAACCAGTCAGAAATGAATACAATAACTTAAATGAAGAATACAGAGAGGAAAGTTTGAGACCTCTAGGACTACATTAAATGTAACAATATTTGCATCAGAGAGGTACCAGAAGGAGAAGAGCAAGGGATTGAGAACTTATTTAAAAATATAATGACAGAAAAATTCCCTCACCTGGTGAAGGAAATAGATATACAAGTCCAGGAAATGCAAAATGTCTCCAAAAGGATGAACCCAAAGAGGCTCACACCAAGGCACATCATAATTAAAATGCCAAAGGTTAAAGACAAAAGAGAGATCCTAAAAGCAGCCAAAGAAAGGAAGCTTACAAAGGTAAGTTACTAATAAGGCTACCCCCATAAGAATTTCAGCTGCTTTCTCAACAGAAATTTTGCAGGCCAGAAGAGATTGACACAAAAGTGATGAAAAGCAAGAATCTATAACCAAGACTATTCTACCCAGCAAGACTATCAACTAAAATTGAAGATGAGATAAAGAGCTTGCCTGACAGGAAAAGGCCAAAGGAATTGGTCACCACCAAGCCAGTATTACAAGAAATGTTAAAGATGCTTCTTTAAGAAGAAAAAGAAGTGGTGATGGTGGTGGTGGAGGGGGTGGGGGTACAAAAACATGAGTAATAAAATGGCAATAAATATGTACCTATCGATAATCATTGTAAATGTAAATGGATTAAATGCTCCAACCAAAGACATAAGATAGCTGAATGGATAAGAAAACAAGACCCCTACATATGCTGTCTACAAGAGATTTATTTCAGATCAAAAGACACACACGAATTGAAAGTAAAGGGATGGAAAAGATATTTTATGCAAATGGAAATGAAAAAAAAGCTGGGGTCTAAATACTTGTATCAGACAAAATAGACTTTAAAACAAAGGCAAAGAAGGGCATTACATAATGAGACATTACATATCAATACAACAAGAGGACATAACCCTAGTAAACATATATGCATCCAACATAGGAACATCTACGTATATAAAGCAAATATTGACCAACATAAAGAGAGAGAGCAACAGTAATAAGTCATAATAGAGGACCTTAACACCCTATGGACACCAATAGAGAGACCTTCCAGACATGAAATCAACAAGAAAATAGCAACTTTAAATGACACACTATATTGAATGAATTTAATTGATATTTTTAGAGCATTTCACCCCAAAGCAGCAGAATATGCATTCTTCTCAAGTGCACTTGGAACATTTTCCAAGAGAGACCACAAAACAAGTCTCAATAAATTTAAGAAGATTGAAATCATATCAAGAGTATTCTCCAATCAAAGTGGTAGGAAACTAGAAATCAATTATAAGAATAAGAACTGAAAAATACACAAACACATGGAAGATAAATAGCATGCTACTAAACAATAAATGGATTAACAATGAGATCAAGAAAGAAGTCAAAAGATACCTTGAGACAAATGAAAACGAAAACACAACAACCTAAAATCCATGGGATAGAGAGAAAGCAGTCTTAAAAGAGAAATTTATTGCAATATAGGCCTACGTCAAGAAACAAGAAAAATTTCAAATAAACAATCTAACCTTACACTTTAAGGAACTATAAAAAACAAACAAACAAACAAACAAACAAAACAGAAAACAAAGCCTAAAGTGAATAGAAGGAAGGAAATAATAAAGATAGAGCAGAAATAATCAAAATAGACTCTAGAAAAACAGCACAAAAGCTTAATGAAACCAAGAACTGGTTCTTTGAAAAAATAAACAAAATTGACAAACTTTTAATCAGACTCATCAAGAAAAAAAGAGAGAGGAGGCAAATAAATAAAATCAGAAATGAAAAAGAAGTGACAACTGACTCCATAGAAAAACAAAGGATTATTTAAAAATACTATGAGCAATTACATACCAACAAATTGAGCAATCTGGAGGAAATTAATACATTTGTAGAAACATGCAATCTCCCAAAATTGAGTCAAGAAGAAACAGAAAATCTGAACAGACCAATAACTACTAATAAAATCAAATCAGCAACCAAAAAACTCTCAACAAACAAAAGTCCTATACTGGGTGACCTCACCATGAATTTTACCAAGCATTCAAAGAATAATTAACACCTATTCTAAAAAATTCAAGAGGAGGGAAGGCTTTCTAATTCTTTTTATGAGGCCACCATGTCAAACAAGAAAAAGAAGTAAAAGGCATCAGAATTAGGAAGAAATAAGTAAAACTCATTATTTGCAGATCACATGATATTATCTATAGCGAACCCTAAAAATTCCACCAAAAAAACAGTTAGGACTTATAAATGAATTCAGTCAAATAGCAGGATACAAAATTAACATCCAGAAATTAGTTGCACTTTTATACACTAATAATGAACTATGAGAAAGTGAAATTAAGAAAACAGTCTCATTTACAATTGCATCAAAAAAAATAAAATAAAATGCCTAAGAATAAATTAAACCAAGGAGGTAAGAAACCTGTACTCAAAACATTATAAGTCACTAAAGAAGATACAAATAAATGAAAGCATATATGGTATTCATGGATAGGAAGAATTAATATTATTAAAATGTCCATGCTATCTAAAACAATAGTACAATCCTTATCAAAATACCAAAGGCATTTTTCAGAGAACTAAAACAAATAATCCTAAAATTTATATGAAACCATAAAAGACCCCAAATAGCCATGGCAATCTTGAGAAAGAAGATCAAAGTTGGAGGAATCACGCTACCCAATATCAAACTATACTATAAGGCTATAGTAATCAAAACAACACAGTACTGGAATAAAAACAGACACATATATCAATAGAACAGAATAGGGAACAAAGCCCAGAAATAAATTCACAACTATATGGTCGTTTAATCTATGACAAAGATGCAAGAACATACAATAGGATAGACAGTCTATTCAATAAATGGTGTTTGGAAAACTGGACAAATACATGAAAAAAAATTGAAAATGGACCACTTTCTTACAACATATACAAGAATAATGGGTTAAATAGATTAAATCTCAAAACTGACTAAAAACTTAATGTAAGACCTGAAACCATAAAAGTTATGAAAGAAAATGTTGGCAGTAAACTTTTTGACATTGTTCTTAGTAATATTTTTTTCTGATATATCTTAGACAAGAAAAGCCAAAGAAAAAAATAAACAAATGAAATTACATCAAACTAAAAAGTTTTGCACAGCAAAGGTAATCAGCAATGAAACAAAAAAGTGACCTATTGAATGAGAAGATATTTGCAAATGATACACCCAATAAGGGTAATAATAGCCAACATATATAAAAAATTTATACAACTTAACAGCAAAAAAGGCAAACAATCTGATTAAAAAATGAGCAGAAGACCTAAACAGACATTTCTCTGAAGAGGACAGAGAGATAGCCAACAGACATATGAAATGATGCTCAACATAACTAATCATCAGGGAAATGCAAGTTAAAAACACAATGTGATATCACCTCACACCTGTCAAAATGACTCACATCAGTAAGTCAACAAACAGCAAGTGCTGGCAAGAATGTGGAGAAAAGGGACCCTTGTGCACTGTTGGTAGGAGTGTAAATTAGTACAGCCACTAAGAAAAACAGTATGGAGTTTCCTCAAAAAATTAAAAGTGAATATAATTTTGGACTCAGTAATTGCACTTCTGAGTACTTATCTATAGAAAACCAAAACACTAATTTGAAAAGATATATGCACCCCTATGTTCACTGCAGCACTATTTACATTAGCCAAAATATGAAAGCAACTAAGTACCTATTAATAGGCGATTGAATAAAGTAGAGATGGTACATACATATAGAATGGAATATTACTCGGTCATACAAAAAATAAAATCTTACTATTTGCAATGATGTGGAGGGACCTAGAGGGTATTATGCTAAGTGAAATGAGAAAGATAGAGAAAGAAAATGCCATATGATTTCACTTATATCTGAAATGTAAAGAACAAAATAAACAAAATGGAAACAGACTCATAGATACAGAGAACAAGATGGTGAGTGCCAAATAGGAGGAGGTTTGGGGGGCTGGGTGAAAAAGATGAAGAGATTAAGAAGCACAAATTAGTAATTACAAAATAGTCATGAAAGTGTAAAGTACAGCATAGGAAATACAGCCAATAATATTGTAATAACTATTTATAGTGCTAAGTAGGTACTAGACTAATCAGGGGGATCATTTGGTAAACTATATAAATGTCATATAAATGTCTAACCACTATGTTGTACACCTGAAACTAATATAAAATACTGAATGTCAATTCTAATTGAAAAATAAAAATTAAAAAAAATTAACTCAGAAAAGATTCTGAAATGAAACAAAAGTATTCAAACTATAAAACTTTAGGAAGAAAACAGACGTAAATTTCTGTGACCTTGGTTCAGACAATGGCTTCTTAGATATAACACCAAAACACAAATGATAAAAGAAAAAATAAATAAATTATACTTCATCAATATTAAATATTTTGTGTTTCAAAGGACACTATTGAAAGAGTGAAAAGACAACTCACAGAATGGGAGAAAATATTTGCAAATCATAAGGGACTTGTATCTAGAATATCTAAAGAAACTTTATAATTCAACAATAAAAAGATAACCAATTTTAAAATGAGTAAACAACTTCAATAGAAATTTCAAAACTTGGCTTTTCCACTAATTCAGATAATGTTCTATTAGAAACATATTAAGTAAGGAGTTTAAATTTAGGGAACAAGTCCACCACATACCCACAGAGAATAGATTCAGGAATTCCTTAAAACATGACGCTTCACTCAAAGGGCTCTGAGTTCGATTTCATTAGTGTTAGCAATTTGCAACCATGAGCCTTTCTTACTTGCAGAGTTGACCTTGAGATTATCTTGGTGACAAAATTTCCAACAAGACTTGAAGGGCAAGGCCCTGCCAATCAGGCTTTTGGCCAGCATGGTCTCACTGGCTTGCTTGGAGTGAATCTTAACCAGGAAGTAGAAATAATCAAACTTTTAATGAAAGATTTCTAAAGAAAGACTCTAGCCATTTCTTGGCTCTTTTCTTGGACCACTATAAAATATTTATTTGTCTTAGCCAAGTCACGAATATTCTCTTGACATCTTTGGTATATAGGTTTGGTCTCAATAAAGGATTTTTGAACATTAAGACTTCCAGAGGAAGTTGTCAGAAGATCATATTAAGATATGCATATCTGTTCTTCTTATAAGCCGAATCACATTGAAGAGATGAGTCAAATACTTTCCAACAGGCTGTCTGCAAAGGTTGTATCCACTAAGTTGATTTGTAATAAGTTGTTTGGAGTACAGAATGTATTTTCTCATAGAAACTGTTAGTCCTCAGGTGACCAGCTCATCATGGTTGGCAGGAAACATTTCCAGCTTCAGCACTGATAGTTCCACATCCCAGAACACCCTCAGTCCTGGGAAACCAACAGTCCTGGTAAAGTGAAATAGCTGGTCACTCTATTTATCTCTGATGGTTATGTTTCCAGATTAGTTCACAGAAGCCTTTGGTAGAGCTGGAACTTAGTCCTGATCGTGGAGAAGTTCTGAATCATGGATAAGATAAGGTGCTATGGTATGTTTGAGAATTTCAGGGCTTACATAGGAAAAGCTAGGACCATGAGATGGCAGTATTGCACAGCATGCTTATTGTGCAGTGGAAGAACAGGGCTGCAGGAGAGAGGACGTCTCTCACACCAGACCTTCTGGAGGCAGTGGTGTAGGGCCACCACCTAGAAGGTAAAGAGGACCAGGGACCTTTCAGAGGAGAGGAAACTTGGATAAAAGACTTTGTGTCTCGGCCATGCCACTCAGCAGCAAGGTGGGGAGTCTTTGGGTCAGCAACAGGTTGGGGTCTTTTATAGCTATGAAGTTTATCTTATGTGTGGCCAGCAGTTGTTAGGTGCAGTTTCATGAGGGATGCAAAGCAGGCAGGCTCTAGATTTCTAAAATGCTTAATTGGTCTATATTTAAATCAATTGAATGTGTAATAATTTGAGTTTGGTGCTAACGGGATTTGAGCTAACAGTCCTCACCTGCTGTGAGAAGGTAACTATAGGGGCCAACATGCAGAGCTCATCGTTGGCCCATTTGAATAGCGTATGCATTCAGATTTCTAACCATAGGTATCAGAACACATTCCACTCCTGGGAGAACAAGGATCTCCCTCAGCCTCCCCCTCTTCATGTCCTTGTTCTTCCTCCTTTAAACACCAGTGAGAAGTGTCTCTCATGACCTAGTGAGAAAGACCCAGCATAAAGCAGCAGGAGATGTAGTGGTGGGGGGTGGAAGGGAGAGGTGGATCAGGAGTGTTGAAGTGAAATAATGAGACAGGCTTGCACAGGAAGAAGGAACTGAGGCAGGACATTCAATGCGCGTGAGAAATCATAATGGAACCTGTAGTCAGATTCCACCACTGCCTGCACCATAGAGACAAATATTACGAACAGTTTTTATCTTCATCCAGACTATTTCTACATCTAACCCCTTGTCTTATTTACAGGAATACCCCACTGTGTGTGGTGTCTGTGGGATGTGCTACCCCAAGCGTCACTAAGGAAATTCAAGATGTAGTCTTCCTACTTCATGCCCCTTACAGAAGTCAGGGCACATAACCCCAGGATGGTCCATCAGAGGCTCAGGGGCCAAAGTCGAAGGGCACTTAGAATCATTCATCTTGATGGCATTCCACAACAGCGATGGCAGCCAGTGGCAGCAGTGGTGTTCAGCATCGGCAGTGTCACTGGAAATGGTGTCAGCAGGGCCTTGAATAGACTTTTTCCATAGCTCACACTGATAGTGTCTGATTCTCCAGCCTCTATGATGAGTTTTTAAAAAGCTATCCTCAAATTAGTCTAGGTCAGTTTCTGTTGCTTACAACAAAAAAACCCTGATCAATGCAAATTTCATGGCCCATTTTTGATCCAGAAGTTGTAAATTTCTACCTCTCCAGGCAAACCCAGATCTGTCCTCAAAGTCTTAAAACAGAGACAGATCAGGTACCTTTTTTTCCCCTTAAAGAAAAATTCCTCTTAGATCAGTCCTCTAAATATAATGACCAATTTACATTACAATAAGAAAATAGCATATGTATTAAACTCTTCTCTTGATGAACAGAAAAAAAAACATGAATTAGCAAATGTGAAAACATTTTTATTGACCTGAAGATACAGTAATTTTAGAAAAGCAAAAGAGTTGACACTGTTTTCAATTATTGTCACAGCAAGATGCCTTCAAAATTCATATAATTGGATAGAGTGGCACTGTTAATGACTCTTCAGATATGTACAAATCTAGTCATACACTTTAAAATTTGCAGAGACAAATCAATTTAATATGCTTTATTCATTTTCTGGGTTTAGTAATAGGCTATATCCCAATTGAATAAAACATCAGATGTGCTCTAATTTGCATTTTTGTGCAGAGCATACTTTCTGATTCTGCCTCATTCACATCATTATTTAGTATTGTGATTGTCAGTTGTTTCTTGAAAAAGAGGACATTAGTCACAGTCATTATCAGCTAAATGATATATCTCAAAGGGCAACAATAAATCCCTCTCAACCTAGACTATTTAATATCAGACTTTTTAAGTGTGGCCTCCTTAGGTTGGGCAAAACACTCTTGCTCCTAGCTACCCTAACTGTTCCTCCTTTCCAGGGTAACACTATGTCAGAAATGTGAAGGGTTGCTCTGCATTCTCTCTACTGTTCAATTAGTATATTTGGAGGATCGTGTTCACATCTGATTTAGTAATAGGATATGGATGATTTGTGTGTGATCTCTAATAAACAGCTTATATGTGATCATAAAAACAAAAATCTACAGGAATATGTGTCGGTTACAAACCAAAGAGAGGCCTTGAAATTTTGGATTAGTTTGAAGCCCAAATCATAGGCATTTACTGCTGCCAACCAGCAGTTCAAATGATAAAAGACATATAAAGTTAAATTCAGTTCAAATAATAAAATATTTATAAGCTTAAATTCAGCCTGCTCTACTTCCTTGAAGTAAGTAGATGTTATTTATATATATACACACATATATTATGTTACATATATATATTATATATACACATACACACTCTACTAGCTATATTAGCTGATGAAAGCACGTGGGGCAAAGCCAGCCAGGCTGGAGTGTGGGTCTGCACCATTTGGGACTCCTCGCCTCACCACCAACTGCCTGAGTCAAGAGCTGGAGAAAACACGTGGTGCCAGGATGTGGAGAAAAGTGCATCCCACAGATACCTAACGATGGACCAAGCAGAGGAAAGAAGTAGCTCTTCCAGAACCATGTGAAGAGCCCCTGGAACCCTTCCTCTTGGAATATCCCTCCAGGGTCTTCTACTGACGAAGCTTAACATTGTACCAGACAAAAGAAGAATACGTAATGAAAGGGCCCAGCTACATTTTCACAGATCAAGCAAGAAAGCATGAATTTGAAGTTGAGAGGCAATAAATTGATAACTACCATAACACTGAATGTATTGCTCTGTCTATTTGAGTTATCTGTCGGACTGGGGGAGGGGGGAATCCCAAAATGGAGTGCCTTAAAACAACCACCATGTTATTTTCTCTCTAAGTCTGTGGGTTAAAGAGGCTCACCTGGGCTGACAACCATGTGATTTCATTTGGAGCTGCGGTTCTCTGGAGGATTCAATTGGGCTAGAACATACGAAGTACTTTGCTTATGTATATATATAATTATCTTACTGAGCGTCCCAGTAATGTTGGAAAAGCTGAGAGTCATCTGTCTGTCTCTCCACTGTCCCAATCGCAAAACTTCTTCATCTCCATGTGCCCTCTCTTTGTGGCCATTCCACATGGTCTCTTTAATAGATCCCTTTTCCAGACTTCTTAAATTGTGGCTTAAGGCTCTCAACAGCATAATAGCAAATATTTTCAAGCTTCCTTAAGGCTTAGGCCTAGAACCAGCACAAAGCTGGTAAGCCTAGTAAATTCTGGATACAAAGATTGTAACAGGTCGAAAGGGTGGACTGACTCTAGCAACATGCAATTCAATAGTAGAGAAAAAGTCCAACAGCTGGGTCTAAAACTCCTAATGGAAAAAAACTGATGGCAAGAATATGCATGTTTTAATAGAGAAATGTGCAAGAATGAAAAGTTAGGTGGATAATAAAACTCAGTATGAGTTTATAGTGTCGTGTGGTCAAATACCAATAAGTGATCATAGCCCCCATGGATTGAAGTACATACCTAGAAAAGAATTTCTTAAAGTCCCAAATATTAGTGGAATATTAGTAGGTATCTTATGAAGAAAAATCACTGGAAAGGGGTCTGCCATCTAATTTGGGAAGTAATGAGTAAACAAAGCTAGAAAAAGTTATTAGTCTATAGCATCGCTTTTTGACCATATTGAAGAACTTCTCAGTATCAATAATATGCTACTATAAATAGAAAATCAGGGGAAGAGGGGAATGAATAAAGGATTCAATATTTCTTAAATTTATTTGGCCACGACAACTTTTTTTTTTTATGAAGCATCTCCCAAAACCTGTGTTCTAGGGAACATACTTTAAGAAATGTTGGTCCATACTTAAGGTATTGACATTTGTCTCTGATCTATCTAGTCTAAAAACATACCTTTAATTCATGACATCATATTTAAAGAAGATAATAGACTATCTGGATATTATTCAAGGGGAAGATGTCTTAATGATGAAAAGGTGAAAAACAGTGTGAAATAAAGACCTAAAGATGCTTCATCTGGGGAAAAAAAAATGTTTCAGTGGGACATATCTGTAAATATGTGAAGACTGTTACATGCAGTCAGGTACACTTGTTCTTGTGTTGGTTACCATGGGGTGACATGGGAGGTTACAAGGAGAATGATTTTGTCTGTTCAAGAGAAGACTTTCCAACATGGCAGTCGAAAAGTGGAAAGAATTTGAGACATAGCCTTGAAAACCTACCACTCTCAAGACTTAAACAAGGTTTAATATTCACTGTTGGAAATGTTGAAGAGGGGATTCAAGTATCAGCAAGTTGGTCAGATGAGATAATTTTTAAAGTGTCCTTTCAAACTTGAGATCCTAGTTTTCTAAGACTTGACTCAATGGAGGGGTCATTACAGCACCATCTTTCCAATTTCCTTGCTGATGACTTCCTTTGACTATTTAACCCTGACCTAGAGGGTGATGCTTATTAATAGGTAGTTGAGTTGCATAAACAAGAGCAAGCTTTATGGTTTGAATCATTCATAAGTCCACAGGAATTTAAAATAATTAAACAAACTACAAACAGCATTGTTGAATTTCATATCTGGTTGAATATGTAAAGCACTTCATATTATATTCTTACTTCTTAGGCTAAAGTTAATACACCAGGGCAATTCTTCATTCTGCAGTATCTGCATAAGAAAGATTCCTTTCTGATGGTCAAATCTTTGCTTTTCTTCTCATTTCTCCTAAGAAGTGAAGTGGCTCAAATGGTTAGGGATTTCAAAACTTTATTTTTTTTTTTACTTTTTAAATTGTCATCACCAAAGACAGCAAGTAAGTGAGATTTGAGAATATAATTTTGTTTAACTTGGTCTATTATAGAGTGTGGGTTCAGGTTAACAAATTATTTATTAATTTCCTTGCATGGGAAAAAAATATATACAGCTTCCTGGTAGAAAAACAATCTTCCAAATTTTCTTCTATTGTTATAGACATATTAAAATCATAAATTTCTATTTTTTGGATGTCAAAAATAAAATTAATTTAACCTTTGTTTCTAAGACCCATTGGCCCTTTTGGAGGCCAAAATAAATTTAATTTAGCCTTTTTTTCCAAGACCCTTGGCTGTTTCACAGAGCCGTGTGTTCAAGCTATGACCACTAGGTGGTGCACTGGTTAAACATTCCCTCCACCTCCCTGGAACGCTTACAATCTCACCTTGTACTCCCAAAATGCCAATTTTATATTTTGTACCAAGAGGCCAATTTTATTCACTTTGAAATAATTGTATTTATCCTACCACTTGACTCATATGTAATTATATTTTATTTCAATCTAATAAATAACGTTCTAATGGCCTATGTTGTCGTAGAATGAAATGAGCTGCTTGAGACGAGGTCCTCATCAGCGGAGGTAGGCCAGCCGAGGCAATTGCTTGGCAGAGACAAGCTGGAAACAGGATGATGCTTTAAGTACTTGCACGTGTATTTTCTGAACACATGGACATTTTCTTATATAACCAGAATACGATGACCAATACTGTTACGGCTGGTGAACTATGACCGAGAGCCAAATCATGCACCATTTCTCTTTGTAGGGTCTGCTAGCTAGGGATGTTTTTAAATAATTGAGAACTATTTAACAAGAGGAAAGTATATAACACTCAAATTTCAGTGTCCATAAATTATGTTTTTCAGAGCACAGTATACTCATTTGTTTACACACTGTGGCTGCTTTTGTGCTGCAAAGACAGAGTTGAGCAGTCATGATATTCTTCCCATTGCTCTCACTGCTGGTCCACGGTGCTTAAAATAGTTACTCTCTGGCCCTTTACAAAGAAAGTTTACAGACCTCTGATCTAATCTACAGACTATTCAAATCTTCCCAATTGTCCTACATGAGCAGACTCATACTAAATATAATAAAATTTACAGGAACTATAAATTCTAACCAGGGTGGTGCAGACTATGGTTTCTAATCTTTTTGTGCAGAGAATTGGGGAAACCCATAACCAGGAAACATTAGAGGTGATATCTCCACAAGAACCCAAATGCTCTTACTCCTTGCTCTTAAAGCAAAGTCTCTTAGATTCTTTAGAATAGAATATGTCCTTTCCTGACCCATTTTTTCTAGGAATGCAGTTCCCAGGTGAGGCCTGCAAATTTCTGAGGGCCGTTGTTCACCACCTTAGTTTAGATATAGAAATCCATAGGAAAGAAAATTAATAATAATAATAATAAATTTATCACAACAATATTTGGCATATAATAAGCACACACTAAGTGTCAACTATTATTATTACCTTAATTTTAGTTTTACTTTTTATTTTTTCAAGAAAAGTAGGAGAGGAAGTCAGGAAATTCTAGTCCTCCTCGGTGAGGTGTGTGTGTAGGGGTGCACCTGGTTGGGTGGCATATCGCTGGGAAACTAGTGCTACCCTATCAAGGCCTGTAGAGTCCACTGCATGTCACTTGTCCCCTCCTCTCACAAACTGTTGAGACATTCAGCTATTAGTGGTATGTAACTAATAAGCAGGCAGGAAGTTACAATTATTTAAATGCAGAGGATTATTTGCTCAGTATTAAGTGGAAACATAAGGAATAGTAATCAGGTAATCAGACCAACCAATTGTCTGTGGTAACAAGGTCTTATTTCACCTCATCAATGAAAAATTTTAACTCTAACTTGAGTTGTCAAAATGGTGGAAGACTACCCCCTCCCCACCCGGCCTTAAGAAATTAGTTGCCCATTTGCCAGGGTAACAGCTGTCTGAGAAGAAATAACAACATTCCATTTTAATGGCAGGTAGGTCTTTATTCAAAAGTTGTGTGAATACCACACAAAAAAAAAAAAGGCTAAAGGGGATTTAATATAATAAATCTCATGGGACCTGCAGCAAGGAATGTACATGCAGGTCTTTGAGAACCTTAACTGAAGAGAAAAACAAGTTATCAAAAGGCCAAACCAGTTTCTTTCTTTCTTTGGTGTCATGGGGGTCTCTTCTTGAATTTTTGACACAAGTCTGCCCTATTCCCCTACTTCTCTATACAGGTTCAATCTGTTTACTAATCTGGCCCACTGCTGGCTCCAGTCATTCCCAAATGAGTATATATACTTAGCCTCTGAATATAAATGTCATTATGGATCCGGTACCAGTAGCAAACCTACTTGATTTACTTGGGTTCTGAATCCTAATCCCAAGAAGAGATCGTTGGATTAGTCCAGCTCAGATCAAGTACAAATACATGACCAATCACCTGTGATAGTGGAGAGTGAGATGTCATTGCACAGCATCCTGTGTGGAGAAAAAGTCACCTTTTATAAGGGATGGTTCAGCAACGGCTGCCTGCTGACAGGAGAGCATATGCAACTTTTTTTTTTTCCTGTAAATGAAAACTTTTTGACTGCATAAAAGTTAGAAATGTTTAAATAGCAAAGGATAACCTAAACAGAATAATTAAAGCTAAGAAAAATTACAAAAGAAACAAATGGTTGCAAAATGTCAAAATGTCGAAATGTCCCTAGTCCTGACCTGGTGCTGCAGGAAGCCTAGGAGATCAAGGCCATGTAATGCCATGAGCCACTCTCTGCCCACGAGCTGGTCAGGGCACATGGTGGGGCAGCTGCAGTAGAGGACTCCTGTGCCCAGGGCCCTGGGTAAGGCTCATTCTCCTGAGTTCAAGTTTCCTTTAGCAACAGGAAAGCCTGATCCTGCTTGGAAAGTCACAGGGCCCTCCCTCCTCTGGAAGCTCCATCTCCTTGCCCCTATTTGTGTTGGTTCAGTCCAGGTGGGCAGGGGCAGAGAACCAAAGGGCCTCAATGCAGGTATTACCTAACAGCCCTGGATTTCAGTATCAGGATGGCAGAGTCTTAACAGTTGAGGGATTTTCTGTGAAGCCAGTTTGTCCTCTTTCAATCCATTATTCCTAGATCTGGGAGACCTCCTCCACTGGTGACTTTGTAAGCCAGGCTCCTTTCATCATGTGGGCCTGCCATCTTCAGCTTAAGGCTACCTAGGTTCTCCTGAAATTGGTCTCCAGTCCATGGAGTCATAGAAGTGTGGTTGTCTCTGCAGAGGCTTTGCCACCATTTACTTGTTTAAACATCTCACTCTCCTAGTATGTCCTGGGACTGCCATGAGTGACTTGTGCCCACCACCTTTACTGAAGAGAAACAAGAGGCTGGTTTGGGGTTTTGAAGGTTGCCAGGTTCCATCACAGATGCCCCTATACCTCTGAGAGGACTTGGGGTGGGGAGAAGGCCAAATGTCTGGTGAAGTTGTTTGTTTGCTATTTATTCATTTATTTAAGAAAAAAAAAAAACCACACTTTATAACCTGTTTCTAAAGAATTCAGCCATCATAGGGGGTGGGAAGCTAGAGAGGATTTTAGTCTGGGTTCTTTGGTTTGCAAGTGACAGAAACAAAGCTGGCAGTAGCTAAAGCCAACATACATAATGAGGTACCCACAAAATGGCAGGGCAGTAGGAGCCACAGCAGCATTGGGATCTCCTGTGGGGTCAGGGAGTCACCCTACCCAGGAGCTCATTGTCTGTCTCGAGTCCCAGAGTCAGAGAGCTCTTGGTGTTTATGGGCAGGGTTGACCCTCTCAGGTTTCTCCTTGAGGCAGGAACACGGCTGCCAGCATCACTTTCCCCACAGCTGAGGTGAGGCCGAGAAATGTTTGCTAATGATATATCTGCCCCATAAATGGGCAAACGACCCATGTTGCACATGAGGCTCACAGTTTCTGGACTCAGCCAGGGCTGCTTCTTCTTTCTTCAGAAACTCACACCTATGACCACACCTGGTTATTGTCATCACCACAATGGCCTTCTTTACCATATCCTATCCCGACCTTACCAAGGTATTTGTTCCTAATAATACAGATTCATAGGCCCACGTCCAGACCTGTTGAATCAGAGTCTTCAGGAAGAAACGCCTGGAAACTTTCATTTTGAATCAACACCCCTGGTTACCTTTATTGAGTTAGTCCACCTCATTCTTCTTTTACTTTTTTCAGAGGTCGAGCTCTTTATGATGACTATTGTTGCTCATGCTTTAGAATACCCTTTTGAGAGTCTTCATTTGGAAAATAGATTCCTATTCTTCTCAGCTCAGAGGTCACTTCCTCTGTGGAGCATTCAGCGCTATCCTTTGCCTCTGTTCTTCCCAGCCAGTTTACCCAATACATCCCAGCTTTCCACTCTACGACTCCTTAGTTCTCTATACATCTGAACTTAATATATTGACTTGTCTACTTATTTCCCTCATCTATCATCCCAGATAGGGTTCCTCAAAGAAATGAATATTTTTAACCCTGAAAATTGGCCTGTGCTTAATATCTAGTGTGTACTCAATATCTCTTGGATGAATTGTTTAAAACCCCATGATTAGTAAATTAAAATTACTTAACAGGCTGTTATTTATGCTTCCTGCATGTATGGATTTCTGTCTTTTAAAAAGAAGCAACAATTAATTTCAAGTATTCAGTTTTACCAACACATGAAAAAATATAAGAGAGCAATCCGACTGATTAATTGCGATTTCTTTTAGAATCAATATCGCCATGTTAAGTGGTCTACAGTACCAAAAATGACATTAAATGAAGATTTTGTATGCATTTATGTTGACTTGTTTCTTATTTTATTTGGGTGGCAATTTTATAGAGAACACAATTTTGTACATATTTCTACATAACGGGTTCCTCCTCTAAGTTACAATACTTGCAGGAGATTTCACAATTGTCTTGGATATCAAAAAATGTATCACTAAGCTTAAAACAACAACAACCACAAAAAACCTAAACTTCATAGTTTATTTTTTACACCCATACTAGTAAATATGAGATTTACTGGATGCATTGCGTATAGCGTGCCATTGCATCGTGCCAGGACATGTTTATGATGTGGAAGAGTTTGTTGTAGTTGTATAAATTAATCCAGGATACATAATTTGCCAAGCCTGATTCATCTTCATAGTCCTGCCAGGAGGAAAGTGTTCATGAATTGAAAGAAGTGTGTGCACTGCTTTTTCTGAGCCTCTTACTTATCTTTTGGAATAACAAAAGCCTCTCAGGTCTTTATCTGTTTATGTACTTCCATCAAGGTTTTCAAAGTGCTTTTCAATCACAAAGCAACCCCTGCATTTGTTCCCAAAGTCAGATGTGGATGGAATCAGCTTATGCAGAAAGAAAAAAAAAAAAAAAACAAAGCTGTCTAAAGTCTCTCAGTTGCTCCAGGAAGCAAATTTAGAAATTAAAACAAAACAAAACAACACAAAAACACATACACAAAAAAACAAGAGTAAAACTCTTCCTTGAGTTATTCACTTATGCGTTGTGGCTTTATTTGACAGCAGTGAAACAAAAGTTTAATTTGAAGGGGCTGACCAAGATTAAAAGAACAGAAATTAATTTCACAGTGAAGCTACAAGTTTCAGTTTTAAAGCAAGTGTATGAGAACCTTTTGTCATCTGATTAAATGATAATCTTTCTGGGGCTTTTATTTCTCTTATGTTCAATTTTACTACTGTGACTTTGAGCTCTCTTTCTATAGTTAGAGTAATGAATGTTTGCTTAATTTTTTGTAGGGACATGCAGAATCTAGGTAACTGAGGAGTGCCCATGTCACCTAAGAAAAACTCCATGACATCTGTTCATATTTTTTTGATCACTGTTTACATTAGGGCAAAATTGTGTGTGTGTGTGTGTGTGTGTGTGTGTGTGTGTGTGTGTGCGTTTTCTGAGTTACCACTGAAAAATTTTTAGTGACCTATTTCTCTTCCCACCCCAAAATAGGAACTCAACTAATAAAGAAGCATGAAAAACTTAAGAAGGATAACAAATTTAATGTAATTTTACAATGATGTAGGAAAGCTTGATGGTAAAAGGAGAAGAATGTTAGTGAAAAAATTAATTACACTTTAAAATAATGTTTTATCACTTTAAAGAACAGAAACCACTTCCCTCATCCCATTTTAAAACAAGATTTTAAAAAAACAAAACCCTGCTTTTCTTGGTGACAGCTACTTGTGGGTCCTGTTTCTTTAACTGAGTGGCCTTCTCATGGAGTCTTGAAAAAAAAATGCCACAGGCCCTGTTTTGCTACTGGCAGGTATTTCTTTTATGTCTAAACCTTGTTTAATTTAAATGCTGAATTTAGTACCATGCAATAATTTGCATGTGTCTATTACAGAACTCACACTGGCCACATGTGCAAATTAGGCACACATTATTGCAAAATTTTGCACATAAAAATTCTCTTTTGGGTATTTCGACTAAGTAATTCTTTAGGAGAAAAAAAGATGCTTAATAAATTGCTCAGAACATTGAGGGTGAATTTATAGACAAGATCTACTGCTCCCTTATGCTTCATGCTATAAATAAAAAATAATGAACATAATAGTACCAAAAAAATAAGATTTAATCCTTACAAAATATTTTCTGTACAGAGAGATCCATACATCATTTGATTTAGATTCTAAAAATAAACTGATAAAAATACATTGAAAATTATTTTTGTTTCTGTTCAGTCCATATTCATTTTAAAATAATAACTACCACATTGTGAGCACTCACTTTGTTCCAGATGCTACCTTAAGTGCTGGCTATGTATTATTTTACTTAATCCTCATGACTCTAAGGCAAGCACTCATGTCATGCCCAAATCACAGAATGGAGCCACGGAGACTTAAAGCATACAGCTCAAAGAACACTGGAAACTGCTTCCACGTGCAGGTGATGGCCAGTTAGAGGTTCGAGAAACCAGTTTGGGAAATCACTATCAGCATAAGAAAATTAAACAGAATAAAATAGAATAGAACAGAACAGAATAAAATAGTATAGAAAACAGCTCTGGGTATCACTGATAGGGAAAGCATTATTTTGTGAGACTTCTTTTAAATACACAGGTACATATGTATGGGTGAACTAATTCTTAATGTTAAAGGATACTTTTCACTCTGCTCTGTGGCTTAAATATATATATATATATATATATATATATATATATATATATATATATATTAGCTATGCTGAAATCAAAAGCAATAGCAATCTGATTCTAAAGGGTTGAAAATCATAGCTTAATTTTTAAAAGCTATGTATAGTGACTACTATAGGATGAAAGATACATGTTGGTCTATAGCTAAATATTCTACTTCATTTTTAAAATTAATGTTAAAAGGAGATTAATTCCCCTTCTATCAGATTGATAGAACTCAAAACGAAAAATAATATAAACACAAAAATCTCATTTATTTATGTCTAAAGCACAAAGGAGCTCACTCAGCAGATGAACAATAAGCAAATTATACAAATATTGAGAAAAAATGTCCCCATGAATACATAAACATATATATTCTTCAGAACAGCAATCAAGAGTTCAACAACATGAGGTGTTTTTAGATAAAGAATGCTTTCTGACAGGCTTTTGAGTAGGAAATGTACAGGTAGACTACTGCCACACGACACCTGGTATTCAATCATTCGAACCCCAAGGACTGTGAAAGCCATCTTGGAATTTATATTTAGTTTCATCATTAGCCTGTTCAACTTTTGCATTTTAGTAAGTTTAGACTTGATTTACAAACTAATCCCTCAACGTTTGATGTCTCACATCTAGGGCTGTGGGAGAAAAAGGAGGAGAGGCTGGGCATGAAAACATGCATTAGGACCAATGCTAAGGTTTTCTAATAGTGTCTGTTCATTTTTGCACTTCTTTCCATGCTTTTCCTTTAGAGACATTAAAATGTGCCAGGGTTCAAAGTCAAACTAAATGGCTAGGTAAATGGAAATTGCAAATGTCTTCTTTTTATCTCAGAGGATAAAAAACAACTTAAAAATTCACAGTATTCCATACCATTTAAAAATTATTTCAAGACATTGCTCATAATACATTTATTAGTCCATCTGTTAATAACTCAGAACTGTCTTTATAAACTTGTGATTCTTTCTGGCATCATCATCAACTTTAAAAATAGGGCAACAGTGTAAAGATGTCCAGCAGGCTACAGAAGCCCTGATTCTGGATATCTTCTGTGTGTAAGACAAGGTGTAACCGATACAACGTGCCTTCCAGCTTGCCTTTAAGGTTGTCCCTATGTCTGGTTCCGAGATGAAAAGTTCAAAAACAGGAAGAGTCTGGGAGTGAAGATTCAAAATGTATTGCTGGATCTCACACCCATTGTTTCCTCTCTGACATCTCAGCTGTAGCTGTCGACAGAAATATTCAAGGGCACACCTCAAAACCAGCTAAGCGTAACAGGAGTGTTTCCCCACCGCTTTCTTTTCTTTACCACGCAGAATTCTCACAGAAGTAAAAAAGAGAGTCCGTGGAGTTCCATGCTGACAATATGAACTTAGTAAGACCTCCTCCTGGCATGAAGGAAGTTTGTTTCAAGATATTCTCTTGGATTCTAAAGTCTTCAACAATGAAATAAGAGAAGAAGCTGGGAGAACAAATAAGGGAGCAGAGTCTCCGTGGTCTCAGTTTACAAAGACAACCTCTCATGCCCTAATCCCACGTTTCACTCTCTTTTGAAAATTGAATTCACTTGAGCTGATTAGCCTGCTTTTGTGTTTTGGATGCAAAAATATTTTTTAAATGTATGACAGTCAATCCCATTAAATATGTTTTAACTTGTTAAAGTGAAAATACCACAAAACCGAAGGCAAATAGTACAGGGTGTGGTGAAGGGGCCAATAAAAAGTTTTAATTCCTTCTTCCCTGTCAGAGAGCAAAATATTCAAACACAAAGGGACACATAGGATTGTCTCTCCACAATTCAGAAAGTCAATTCACATTAGGCAAAGGCAACATTTCAAAGTGCAGAACATCTGGACACATATATGCCTAATAGTACTGCAAAAAGCATATGCAACATTCAAAAACACAAGCAATTGTAGAAATAAAGCACATGAGTTCTAAGTGATGCAGGGAGATCAAAGTACATGTAAACATTTCAACAAATTCTATTTTAATAGAAAAGACATTCAGATCTTAACATACTATCAGGGATATATTTACTGTTTGATGGAGTGGTTGTATATGGCCATTCTTCCTGTTTTTGATGCTACACTTACTTATATTTACTGCATATCAATCCTAAATATAAATGAAAGCTGATGTTCAACCTCAAAATGTACACCCTTAAAGAAGGTAAAAGTGTAAGATCTTGCAAAGGCTGGGAGAAGCTGCTGCCTTCGTGGTTCTTCACATCTTATCCAAATTCTTAAGCTCACTCATGTCTGTTAGACACCAGGTAACCAAGTTCCTTTGGCACAGACTGGGAGAGCAGAAAACACTTGCTGGCACTATAGAGAAATGGGGAGAAATTTGGCGGGACATCTTTGACATGGTTCAGGAATTAAGAATTCTGGAAATACAGCCACTGAGACTAGAGGTTGGATTTACTGAATTCCTTAATACACTAAAATACTCAGTTGTTTTTTAAAAAGTAAGACCAAAAATCTGTTCCATCTTTTGGTGTAGTGTATACACATCAAATCTAGAATTGTTTCTACCAGGAAAAAAACTGGGCAAATTACTGCTGAATTAGTATGACTACATGAGAATAAAATTTATAGTATGAGAGGGGAATTTTCTTCTTAGTTCTGTAAATATAGAGTTAACTATGTAACATAAAGTTCTCTTCTACAAAGGAATAATGAGTCAAACCTAATCCCTAGGTATGTGTTGTGATATATTTAAAAAATCTACTCTTTTTCTTGTTAGTTTACAGTATTTGAAATTAAATGAAAAAATATCGTATTTAAATAACATTCACATCAATATTTCTTAAGGATTTATCATAGTCATAATTTGTTTTTAATTCTAGGTTATAGGAAATAACACTAATTAGTTAAGCAGCATAAAAATACTCTTTGCTTTATTTCATGTCCTTGATGTCTAAGTACAGATTAAGTCCTATTAATATAAACATTAAGTAGGATGTCTATATATTTTTCATTATATTAAATTTTTAATTTCCTGAAATTAGGAATTAAAAAGACAGAAGATAAAATTGAAAAATAGAGTGCTTTCAATATGCAGAGTTTAAAGATTTTTAATTGTTTTTCTTTTAATGAGTTTTATACTTCATTTGAAAGTTCTAACAAGTTGATATCTGGGTATGAAATTTCCAGTGACTATGGTATAGTTCTTGGGGAGAATAGGTCATCACAATGAAATCTTTCCTTTTAGTATTGACAGTTCCTGAATGCCCAGCACTTGCCCCAGTTTATAAAGAGTTTAGTCTACACAACAGTTGGGTATGGGGTGTGTTTCTCTTCCAATAAAACTGAAGCAATAATAGCATCACACAGTTATACACTAAGATGATTTAAAGTACACAAAAATACAACTATTTATGCCATATAGTTATATGAATAATATTCCTAAGAGACTTTAAATCTTTAATACCCAACTTCTGTCAAACACTTTGAAGCACAGAACTATATTAAGAAAGCATGTGGCATTCAATTTCTGACAATTCATCTCCAAAGAAGGCAAAGCACATAAATAACAAGTCTCTGAGATGCAAATTGCATTAAGCACAAATTTCCAGAATACAAAGTCAATCTAGAAACGTGTTTTAAAACTCGGCAAGTTCTCTTTTTAAATCAGTATGCTCAGTATATAATTTTCAATCATAATCTGAAGTGATTTTTCCAATTTTTGTTCATAGTCTAACTTTTCTCTCCCTCATAAAAATATACTCACTGGTTCATTTTCTGTTTCCAGTTTTCACATTTATTAGCTCAAAATGTCTAACCTCACAGGAACATCTTTTCTCTCCACATTTCCAAATATGAAGTAGATTTTACTTAAATCTCATAAGAACACTACTTGTAATAACATTCCCTTATGTTTGAGCTTAAAGTAAATCTGAACAGCTCAGAAGGGAGAAATTTTGAATCGTCCCAACCAGAGAGCTGAGAATTAGTGCAACTTCCTTCGATTTGTCAAGTGAATACTGTAACTAGACATAGAAAGAGATAGTCATCCCAAGAACAAGGTACTATTTTTTGACTTTCTAACTCCGCCTGGGCACAAGCGAGATGCAGAACCACATTATCCCAGAACTGCTGGATGCCGAAAGCCTTAGACTGAGCTTGAAAAGGGAACCACCTGCTTGCCGCCCACATAAACCTCCTCAATATTTCGGTCATCTCCTGAAAGAAAAATCAGGGTTCATTTTCTGTTTATAAAGTTCTTCTGTGTCAATAAATATTTTAATTGCCACTGGGAGAGATTTAAAAGAGAAACACATTTCTAAGAGAGAAAACTAAAAAAAAAAAAAAAACTGCCTTTTTTCCCTCTCAGATTGTTTATAATCTGGACAAGGAAGCACGACCAATAGAAGAGGCTGCATCTAATTTGAGGATCGGGGTGTGGATCTGCACTAAAGGCAGAAATCGCATAAAGTCGTGTCGACCCGCTATCATTGTCCTTCCAGCTGAAGCGAGGGGTTTGCACTTCCAGTTCCAATTGTAAAGGAATACTTATCTTTATACCCCAGAATCATACTCAGCATGGTGAGATGAAGGGCCAGCAAGAACTGAACTCCACAAGAAATGTGTCTCTCTCATCTCAAGTTCACTGAGGACTAAGAGGTCACCCAACGGAGTGGGAGGCGAAGTAGAATCTTCTGCACAATTTCTTTCTTTCTGAATGCAACTGTACGTGAGTACGTGAAAAAGCATGTGGGGTGAGACTCCACCACAACATATCACAAATACAACATGGTAGCGCAGCCTGGGGAGTAGAGGAGTGTAGGAGGAAGGGACAGGATGATCGCTTCCCCTTGGCCTGCTCTTCCTCAGTTTAAATTTATGACTGTATTTCTAGGGGAGCATGCGCATTTTAAATAGTGCATTTACTGTGCCATAAATGGGTTCCATACAGAGGAATGTTAAAAAAAAAAAAAAAAAAGCAAAGCAAATGATCACACATAGGGCTTAACATATGGTATCATAAATTCAAAGAGCCATACCCAAGAAAGAGACAAAGAAAGATTTTATTTAGCATAGAGATATATTTCTACCTACCTAGATAGAGGAACTTCTGAATAATAGCCTAAAATGGAAAATAAAGGTAATAATAAGAAAGAATATTTTGTCCATTTAGAAAAGTAAATTCACAGTCAATAGTGGTTGGAAAAGCCAGAAATATAAATTAATTTCTTAATGGCAAAATCTTTTGTTAATAAAAAAAATGTTTTTTTGCGTAAAAAAGAATACTGGCTATTAACAAATATTTATCTATTGCCTGAAAGTCCCTGGTATATCACCTTGAAATCTTCAGAAGAAAACCGTTATATAAGTTGAATAAATTAATGTAATAAAATGATTTAAATATTTTAAGAGGTGTATAATATAAGAAAAATGACTGGATGAATGGGACTGAGCCTTATTCACAGAAATCCACTCTGCAAAAGAATAAATAATATGAAAATAGTAAGTGGTATCAACTTCAAACAATCCAGCATCTTTCTTCTAAAAAACCTCACTATGTTATAGTTAGTATCACATTTACTTTCATAAGTGGATTGATTTATAAATGGTAATTTTTTTTAGAAAAACTCAATGTCTTATAAAGAATTGTTATTAAAGTAAAAGAACTAATTTATTTTGTACATAGGAAAACATTTTATGATAAAAAAAAAAGTAATAAAACTTGTTTTCCTACAATTAAGAAAATCAATGTAGCATTGTGGTCAAGAGCCCAGATTCTGGAGGTCATAAAGTCCTAGTCTGGAATCCCAGCTCTGTCTACTAATTACTAATTACTAGCCATGAGTTCTTAGATAAATTATTTAACCTCCATTAAGCCTCACTGCCCCATAAATTACATGGTAATATCGATAGCGCCTACGCCTCATAAAAGTTATTGTAATGATTAAACAAAAACAATGTACGAAAGAGCTTAATGCCATGCCACCTAGCACAGAGCAAGTGTGCTCAATTAGGGCTTCTTATAGCCTAATACATTTATATATACAAATACATTCAAAATACAAATATTTTGTTAGTACCATTTTTGCTAACATTATTGTCATGAAATTATAACTTTGAAAGAATCATCTTCCCTGTTTAGGTTCTCCCGCATTTCATTAAAATGTTTCAGTTTCTATTTTTTTTTCTATAGGGAAGCTATAATGAAGTGACTACTTCATTAAATAAATGCCTTTTGATTAACTTTCTTTTACTTACCTCAGAAATATCACCAACAAAATCCCCATAAAACAGGTCAATGGGAGAGTCAGATGCTTTGGGGTTGATCAAGAGGGCATCAAATTCCTTGCCCACTTCAAAGTTTCCAATCTCTCTATCCAGCCCCAGGGCTATAGGGTGGAATAAATTAATAGACAGTCAGCATTTCAAGCCATCAGACCATGCCAATGTCCCAGTTTGTAAGGACAGAATTTGTCAACATGTCACTAGAAAAAAATAGTGTGTTAATAGTGAAGCAGGAAAGATCTCTCATTCCACCAGGTCACCAAAACTTTGACTTTCAGAAAGCAGAGTAAGCACAAGGAAAACAAAATCTGAGAATTAAAACAGTTTCCTTCATCATCTTGATCATAATTCTGATGGTGTCTCTCTATTTCAGCTCTATTAGTGCACTTCACAGTCCAGCTGGTCTATGATTTTCATTCATCCCTCTGAGAAACATGACAATTGACATAACATCTTTCTTCTTTTTCCCTCCTATTCTCCCCATCAACACTCCAAGTCCTTTTCTTGCCCTTTTTGTTCTTTTTGTTCTGTGAAATAGCTGACAAGATTTTCATGGCAGTGAAAAGAGCCTTGAATAAATAAAAAATAATTACCCTTTTGCACATTTGCCAAAGCATGCATATCCATCATAAGTTCTTTAGTTTAAATCCTTTGGATAGAAAAAAAATCACTTCTGCAAATAAATAGATCCTCATAACTTAGAGTCCCAGTCCTTTTGAAAGCAGACCTACTTCTTCGTAACCTCAAACATTTTCTGGTTTTCAGAGAAGAATTGTGTTCTAAAACAGGGTAGAGGTCAATAATGTCTATTGATTGGATCCATCTCATAGCTAGAATTCATGTTCCATAAATATTGGATGCTGAAGAAGAACATCTCTCATTTTTATGGTTTAGTTTCAGAAGATGGGGGTAGTTGGCTTTCCTGGTCAATGAAGGCATTGAATCTAAAGCTCCTTAAAGCCTGTAATTTAAGTAAAGTGTACACCACTGAGATACTAAATGGAAGCATGCCTAAAAGGAAGGTCATCTGGAGTGCAGCATTACTTATTTACTTTTTTACCTGTATTTGTTGTATTCTATCACTGTCGGGATATAGTCCAATGTGAAAATATTGGATTGCATATTCCTGTAAGATAATGTCTGATACATTATATTTCTATGTATGAATATCCAGAAATCTTTCAACAATACTCTAAGCACTGACTTAGAAATTTGACTTGTTCTTAAAAAGTTATTTAAAGAGCAACTCTTTTATTCTCAGAAAAGAAAGATTTTTTAGCTAAAAACTTATTATAGGAAGACAGAGGTACAAAAATAGAGATGTTAAAAGCAGTTAGGTGACTTCTAATTCTGTTGGGAAGGACAGAAGTTAATAGAAAATCACTGGAAATTCTCTTCCTTCACTGATTACACTCTACTTTCTGCCTTTGACAAAAGCATTTTGAATATGAGTTTTTAATGACTGTTTTCAACATAAAATCATTGTGTGTTTAATAGTCCAGATAGCCAGCTTCATTTGCCAGAGTTTGATTATATGTTTAAACTAACTGAGCTATTTGTTAGAACCTTGAGAGTTCAGGTATGAACTAACCAAAAAGATGTAATTGCTTTTGGTGAATTTATAAATTGATCTAAATTCAGATTATTGCAGAGAGGCTCAGCTGGGCTGATAAGCAACTGCAATGCATTTCAAAAAAATACAGTTTTGCTGCCTTTAGAGCAAATGCTGGTTTTTAAAGGTAGTTTATACACGTCTTGAATATAAAGGCCATGGAAAGCTAGGAAGATATTACACTTTAAACACAGATCCATTCATTTAATTTCACTCAGATTCTGGTAGAGACACAAGTTAAGGAGAAGAAATTCCATAACCATGAGACCAGTGACCCAGAAAATAGATTTGAAAGCTATATAACAAGGTAGAAATTATTTGGTAAGCACCCCATTTGGCTTGATCAGCCACAGAATCCTGATGAAGCAACTCATAGAGTCGAGAATAATAGTAAAAAAACACTATTTAAATACGACTCATTTGCATGAGGAAAATAAGATGGTTGACAAACTCTTTGAATTCAGGTGCACAAACATAGTGGGGTGGGGGTTGGAAGCATCACAGTTGTTAAAAAAATGGGTGATTTGAAATGTGGAACTTGAAATGAAATCCTAAAACTTAGGAAAATGCAAAGAGCGTGACCTCTACTTGCTCTTCTTAAAAGGTTCTTTATGGCATTCATCATAGCCCAGAACATTCAAAAAGAGCCAAGAAGTTTCTCTTCCTAGGTTACTCTTGGTATCCACCATCTTCCATTTCTAAGAATCAGGGTATCTATCACATATCAATATGTACATCCATAACTGTCTCTATACTTATGTTTTTACTCCTCACTCACTACCCAAGTTTTCATGCTGTGTTTGCTATCACCCATCCAGATTATACCACAATACTAAAGTGACTGAAAGCAATACAATTACCAATTTCTATTTTTTCCATAAAAAAATACAGTTACATGTGAGAACTGGGAAAAGCTCATGAACAATATTTACGTATCGACCAACTATATTATTCCATCTTTCTCCATTTAAAGATACTTGGGTAATCAGTGTACTTAAATATATAAACAAAATATATAGTCTAAGCTGGGATTTTTACAAGAAGATATCACAGCTGAAGAGTAAGAACCTACACACTGGCAACAGATTTTCTGATTTCTAATCATGGCACTCTATAGCTTGACAATTGTGTAAGCCTCCCTCAGTTACCTTATTGGTTAAAAAAAAAAAAAAGAAAGAAAAGAAAAAGAAATAATAACAGTTGTTGTGAGGTAAGTAACAACATACATAAAGTATATTGCATAGTGCCAGCTCAGTAAGTCTTGGCTATTATTTTTACTATCATCATCATCATCATCATCATCACTCAGGCCAATAGAGAGCATGTTACTTGACTCAATGGAAAACTGATTATTTTTAAAAATTTGTTATGTATGCGACCAATGCAAATATCCATTAAAATAATATGATAATTGTGTGTTGAACATCTCTTCTGCCAAAGACAGGAATCTTGCTGAAAGAATGATATCTATACCACATGCTTGAAAATGTGCTTGACTTGCTAAGTTTTGGGTATGCTATGTGAGAGGCAACAGTCATAAATATTGGATGCCTGCTGATGCCACTAACACATACCTTTATACTGCATCCAAGGACACAGACTGGCATGATTGTACATTGTTAGAGAGACAAATAAAATGGTTATTACCTTGGCTGCCTCCAAGGGTAGCTAGTCTGAAGACCTCTTTGAGAGTGAGACTTTTTGCATTTATCTTATTAACTGAAAGGATATTGGAAACCATCACTGCTCTTCTGATTGCATCAAGCATGGAAGATGAATAACCACCAGCCACATCTATGGTAGATAAAATAAAGCTGAAACAGTAACTTTATGAGATAAATGGCATATTAAGTATAGCAGGTTGGGTATGTTTTTGTTTTTAGTGACAAATATTCAGTCTTTGATATACTTCAGAGAAAAGATCTTATCTACAAACACAGAATAGACACACACTAACATTTAAAGGAATTCAAAACCTGCAATTATTAACAGTGTACACCTATATTAGTTTTCTAGGGCTGCTGCAACAAATTATCACAAATTTGGTGGCTTAAAACAGTAGAAATTTATTGTCTCACAGCTTTGGAGGGCAGAAGTCTTAAATCAAAGTGTTGGTAGGGCCACGAACCTTACAAAGGCCCTAGGGGAAGAATCTTTCCTTGCTTCCAGTTTCTAGTGGCTCTTGGCATTCCTTGGCTTGTGGTAGTATAACTCCAATGTCTGACTCCATCTTCAAATGGCATTCTTCCCCTTGTCATTATGTATCTCTCATTTTCTGTCTCTTACAAGACATTCATCATTGGATTTAGGGCCCACACTAATTCAGAATGATTTTCTCTTGAGATCCTTAATTATATCTGCAAAGATCTTTATTCAAAATAAGGTCACATTTACATGTTCCAGATAGACATCTTTTGGGAGAGAGCTGGTGCGAGAGGCACACAACTCAACCCAGTATAGTATGTCCAAATGGTTAATAAAGTTAAGAGAAGAAATTCTTATTTCTGACTATTTCCAAAACTTTCACAAAGATTGGTCAACCATGCCTGCCTAGTTATAAAGATAATCTAGACAACATAATATGAAATTTAAAATAAGCTCAGTTTTATGCTCTAAAAATCTGTCCTACCTCTATTCTAATTCAGATGAGAACTTTGGGAATTAAAAAGGCACTTATTTATAATAATTTTAGAGGAAGAGCTTTTAGAATGAACTGATATATTCTGTAAAATTAGTATAATAAATTAGCAATGCTGATGTTAGACAGCTTTATATGTTTGTTGGCATCATCTGATGAGGAATGAGATTTTTAGTGATTTAAAAAATACATTTTCTCATCATCTTTAAATTGAAATACTACCTTTGACAAGAATAAATGTAGGAGTTACTAAAAGACTGTATAAAAAAATGTCAAGTAAGTTAGCATGTTTTATCAGAGGAAGAGTATAGCTAAAAAAAATACTTTATACTTCAAGGCTTCTTTCTGTCGTATATATTGCAGTGTGTGTGTGTGTGTGTGTGTGTGTGTGTGTGTGTGTAGCAAAAGTAATAATAACCTACCCATTAAGTAATAATCCTAGATTATAGTTCAATTTTATGTTCAAATGTCTTTCACATCCTTAGATAAACTTGTATAAAACTTTCCCCCCTCTTTAAATGCTATCACTATATGGTATGGAAACATGTAAAGATTAAAAATATATTTCAAAATATGTGGATAAAAGCAATGCTGTTATGATAGTGTGAATATGAAGATTTAAATACAGCTATAAAAACATGTTTTAGAAAACAGGACAGAAAGTAGTATTTTCCTCAATATTTCATTAAAACCATCCATGTAAAAAGAATAAGAATAGATCAGCAAACAATGCTATGCAATTTATTGAGAATCTTTGCAAGTTGTCTTATTAGATTGCTGCCTTATATGATGATTTAATCATCCTATATTCTTCTGGTTGTTATGTTACTAAAGTCACTTTCAATAAAGGAATTATATGGTGAAGATCAAAGAATAAACCCTGGACCACACAAACCATGATATTTAGTCATACTTCTTCTCTTCTAAGAAACTTCATTGTGATTGTAACTTCCTGACCTCTGCCCTCTCAGATGAGTTCAGTGGCTTCGCCTTCCCTCTGCAACACATTTAATGCAAGCAGAATCCCTACTTTATCATATAACAAGAGGCAGTGTGATGGGGTGGACAGAGAAACAATGAACATCACATTTTACCAACCTGGTTTTAAACTGTGGGTTTGGAACTTTCTTGCTTCATTGACCTTTGGTGAGTTACTTAGTACCTGTGAACCTCAATTTTCTCAGAAAATAGAAATAACATCACCTGTCTCAACAGTTGCTGAAAAAAATCCAATTAAGTAACATAAGAGCTGAGGAATGGTTACTAAAGGGTAGAAACTGCATGGGGGAGTGGTGGAGAAAAACGGATGCATTTTCTCAGAAAATCTATTCCCAACTCCATGCCCCTCTACCATTGTGAATGGTACTATCATTTGCTTACCAGAGTCAACATAAGGGTGGTATTATTTACAAAAAGACTCTAGACAAACCATACAGGAGTAAAAACTTGAGCCAGAGGTCAATGAAAAGATAAAAGGAAATGATTTTGTATGTGTGTGTCCATTTCTTATGCATTCATTTATCAACAGTCATTTACTAAGCACCTTTTATGTGTTTGATTTATTTAAGCACTCATAAATAGAACGTATGGGCTCCATATGCACTAAGTATCTAGTGGAGGAGAAAGAAAAGACATATAAACAAATATTAACTGCAAATTGTGTTCAGTTAGTGATAGAGAAGATAGAGGTGGAAAGCCTATTTGGACAGAATACTCAGAGAAGACTTCATTAAGGCAATGGCATTTAAACTAAGACAGGAATGAGAAGAACTCAGCCATGTAAAAAGAGGCATAAAGGGCATTCCAGGCAAAGAGGAATAGAATGTACAAAGGTCTTTTGGTAGAAGAGAGTGTGACTTAGAGAGGGGATTTAAAGATAACCCATGTAAGGAGGAGAGAGAAGTGGGAGATGAGGCAGGGAGGTAGATGGGTATCAAACTATGCAGAGATTTGTTGGCCTTATAAAGAGGCTTACATATTTAAAATCCCACTGAAGGATGATAAGCAGGTGGGGGTGAAATGGTTGGATTTTCATTTGATTCTTTTGAAAAGAGAAATCTGGATTAGAAGGGCCTAAGATGAATATAAAACCAATTAGGAAGCTAGTGCAGGAGTTGAGGCAAGAAACAATGGCAGTTTGCATCAGGTGGTAGTGGCTGATATGGGAAAAAAGGGATATAGTCAGAAAATATTAAGAAGTCATGAGGCTGGGCATTGTACTGGCTTAGACATGGGAGACAATGCGAAGGGGAAGAGGGTCCCAAATACAACGCTCAAGTTTCTATTTTGAGAAATGGAATTCTCTGAAAAGGAGAGCCATTTAAGAGAACCAGGCTTAAAAGTGTTTGGGGACATAATAACCTTTGGAAGTTCTATGAGGAAAGGTCAAAGAGGAAGGAGAAGCTAAGCAATTAAGTATGCAGGTTTGGAATTCAAACAGGAGTCTGAGCTGGATATGATCTGAGTCATCTGCATACATGTGATTGTGTAAAGCCATGGTTATGAATGATGTCTCCTAGGAAGAGTGTAAAATATACAGTAAAAAGAGGAGAGATCCTAGGACAGAGCCTTGAGGAAAGCTTTTAAATGGCCAGAGAAAAGAGAGAGGACCTTCAGAGAAGATAAAGAAGAGCTAACAAAAAAAAAGAAAAAAAAAAAAGGAAGGGACATGGGAATAAGTGTAGTTTCACTGAATCTAATATAAGACTGTTTAGACAAAGGAGAGAGTAGTCAACCATGGCAAATATTGCTCAGAAGTCCATTATAATAAGGATAGAATGGTGTCCTTTGCAGTTGGCAGCAAAACAGATCACAGTGACAATAGCCCAGAGGAGAAAGGACAAGGATAGTTATCATGGAGGGTGGGGCAAGAAGCCAGCCCAAAGTGGGTGGAGGAATGGAAGAGTGCCTAGAAAGTGGTAGCAGTGTGGGTAGTAGTGAAGAAGTTTTGCTATGAAGGGAAGAAGAAAGGTGGGGCAGGAACCAAAGAGGGTCTCTGATAAGAGAATTTTTTTTAAAAGCAACCAAAAGATACTAAGGAATATATGTGTGCTCGTAGGATTGATCCAGTAGGGAGGAGATAATGAGGATGCAGGAGAGTCAGTATCCCAAGTAATTAATTTATTGAGATACTGGAAGAAGGAGAGAATACAAAACATACCTCAGGGTATTTTGAGTTTTGCCTTAAATTAGAAGAGGGATTGAGGGGTGGAGTTATTATGAATAAAGCTGGTATACACATTCTTGCACAACTCTTTTTGCAAACATGTGTTAATGTCTCTAGGGAAAATACTCCAAAATGGAATTACTGGGTCAGATATAGATGTATATTTAATTTTATAAGAAACTTCCAAATGGTTCTCCAAAATGGTAGTATCATTTTCCCTCCCTTCAGTTGTGTATGAGAGACTACATGCTGCTTCTTCTTTTTTTTTTTTTTTTCAGTTTCCTTCTTACATTTTAAAAATTTCCTTTTCCATCACAACTGTGATCTTTTCATAGTACCATGTCTTCTTGTATTCCAAGGATGATGGTAGTTTTCTGAAATTCTCTTCTGGATCCTGAAGTAGATCTTTTCAGAGATATGTGCATTTTTAAATTCTTTTTGATACTGTTTTCCTTGTTTTGCAATATTTTCATTAAGCTTAATGTGGGTTTCCCCTATCTAACATTTGAGCAAGTCCTGATCTGCCTACACTTGTTATAGATATGGTGAATGAACAGCTCTTAAACCTACTCTCTGTCCATAGTATCAGGTTAAATAATCTTCTAAAGTCTACAAATAAAGGACACGTTGATATACAAAGGTCATGTTTAAGGAATAGTGGAGTATAGGATAGCTACTGCAAGAAAGTATGTAGAATTCAACATTGTTCTTCAACTTAATAAACAAATACATCGTATTTAACCAAACATTTGGTCAATACACCAATGTTGTTCTTTCTCTTTTAAGCCAATATTTATTGATTAGTACAATATGCCAAGTGTGTGCTAACCATATCACATGGTTTTTTATTTAAGCCTCAAAACAAGCTTATAAGAAGACCTTATAATTTTTATTGTTAATAGAAATTAGGAAATGAAGCCTAATGTCTTATAGCTAATAAGTGACAGTTAAAGCTCTACTTAATTGTTTTAAGCCATAGCTATACAACCTAAAGTCAAGAACTAGAAGCCATGTGATAAATTTAAATCATAGAGACCAAACTCCTACAAAATTTGAAAGCAATACCTACCTGGTTTAGCCATGGGAGGAGGCAAGCAGATATTTTTGCATGTCTGCTAACTTTTTCACTAATTGACTATAGTGTGTAACAAAACTCTTAGCCATTTTTTTTCTTATCCATTAAAGCTTTTCTGTGAAAGTAAAATAACCAGTTTCCTGCCTTAATACCTGTGACCATATTTAGGTATTACATAATCTCAGTGATTCAAGGCTTATATTAGAATTTTTAAAAATCTTTTAATTCCTTTGATTCATGTAAAATAGGGGAAAACTTCTAAATTATTCTACCTATTTAAAAATATTAATAAATCTCTTTGCATTATAGTGTGTCTTATCAATGAATTACTTCATATAAAATTAACTGTGACTTGAGTTATTACAGAAAATGATGAAAATCATTATCAACATGTAAACATCTCAATCCTCTTAAATATCAGAAAGACAGATACATCAAGTACAGAAAATATAAGTCCTTGTGACTCACACCATTATTATTATTATTTTTTAGATCACACACAATATTAAGAGCAGGCTCACAGTGGATATACCTAGACATTTGAGACTGATGCATACTTTCAAAGTGAGTAGCACTGCACACACACAGGAAAAACAATTAAAACGTACTGTGAAAAAAAAAAAGAGATACATCACTAATGCATTAGCCACTAACAATGTCCTTCAGCCTAGCAAATATCAGACTGCCCATGGGACTGGAATCTCATTTTGTTAAACGCTGTTTAAAAGCAAGGCAAGTTCTTAACATAACTCTGAGTTCTCAATGCTGGCATAAGTTGAATTTGTGCTCACCATGGCAAGGTCAAATAATTTTCTTTTGACAGTATTTGTGATGACACAGTTATTGAAAACTAAAAACATACAATCTATTAAAGCTTAGCCAGCAGGACAAAACAAAAGGGAACAAAAAAATCAAGGACTTTAAAAAAAGAATCTCTAAAACACTTAAGAAGAACTTATCCTTTGGAGCCCAGTCTCTGAACAGTAAACATGGATAATAGCTTTTGGGAGGTTAGTGACATCAAAATGTCATCCTTTGCATACATCTTCTTACTGCTTATAACCTCACTATTTTATTAGCTCAAAATCTTACTACCAAATAATAAAATTAAATTTTTTTTAACATAGAACTGCAACCTGAAAATGAGTTGCATAGAAAGTTATGTACTTATCAGCCACTTTGTCATGACTCTAAATGGCAAACCACTGACCTGTTCCCAACCCTATCTTCACTTCATGTTCCAAGACTTCCAGCACATTGAGAAAGCCGCTGCTCAGCCTGTTGAGAGAGGAGATGGTCAGAACAAGGAGACTGGTGTGGTTCCAATAAGAGAAGGACACGAACAATAATGATGGTGACATCATTGAAAATGATATTTCCCATCATATCACTTCTAACACTGCCACGAACACATTAGTCAAATCAGACCATCTGAGTCCTGGAGTAAAAATGGATCATAAAGGAGCTTTAATCCTTGGGGCTGAGGTTAATCTCAAGAGGGTACAAAGAAGCAAGAGCAAGAAGGGAAAGCAGAGGATTATTTGCAAGGAAAAATTAACGAAGAAATTAAATCTTGCAATTAGTCCAAAAGTCTTATTGGTCTTTAATATTTTTTTAACCAACCCATCCTTATAGGTTAGGAAATAGAAATTATAAAGCATTGCCTTTCTATCTGAAATAATTTGTTACCTTAAGTGAGTAGCAATTTGCAATATCAAAAAGGGGGTATTACTGAAAATGGGAGTGCAGACTGGTAAGTCAGCGCCTGACAGTTCAAGTGTGGCCACTGAGCAGCAGGAAATAGGCAAGATGGTTCCTGAGCTGAATTCTGGACCTTGTTACCCTGAGCTTAATAGATATGACACCTTTTTAAAGAAACAGAACTAAAATGATCCTTAGAAGTCTGAGAAGATGCAAAGGTCAAAGTGGTCTGCTCAAAGATGCACAGAATTATAATTTTCAAAGCCCCAACATACATGCAATAAATCTCTCAAAGTTGGTGAAGAAAGAATAGCAGTGACCATTTAAACCAAAATGTCTTCATAAAGAAATTTAACTTCGAACTTCAATTTGCAAAACTGGATCATGTTTTAATTTAGATGTTATGTAACAAACTGAAATGATGTCATATCTTTCCCCTATCTGGCCACTAGACTATAATTATGGTCACTAAGCTGTTCACAGGCAAGATTCCCTGTCATGTGTGACCACTCTATGTCTGAAAACTAGAAGTTCCTGGAACCTATCAAAACACTTCAGAAAGAAATCACTGCAGCTCTTGTGCCTTTCTCACACTGCCACTGACATCACTTTTTCATTTGCAAAGTCCCTAGACTTCGAATTGCCGGCACCTCCAACTCTTTGCCAAGGCTCTTTTCAGCTGCTAGAGCCTGCTCTGCTCTTATGTGGGGAAGGTCAGAAGCTCTGGGGAATCAATGCCTCTTCACCCGCACCCAGCAGTCCTCCATCAATAACTGATGAGTGTTTGGGTATAACTATCCTAGCTCCTTCTACCCTTGGGCAGGATGGCTTTGAAGTCTGCTTCATACACTGGCTCCCTGAGTTTTCCAGGATTAAACTCCAAGAGCCCACAGTGGTTACTCAGTTAATGATGTGCTCTTTAAAGACTTCCTTCCTTTCTAGATCTTACCCCCAAAAAGGCACTTCTTGAGATCACCTTCCAAATAAACTACTTGTATGCAAATCCTCGTTTTTTGGTCTGCTTGTACACTCAAAACAAGGGAACACGAGTAACCCTCAAAAAAACCTAAATAAATTTTTTGAATGAATATATGAATGATCCATCCCAATCTGCCTCTAAGAGAGAAGAGTTTTTTCTGTTCTAGGTCAACCGGCACCAGAAATGTGAGCTCCTTTCTGTCTCTGATCCTGGAGCATGATTCTTAACCTAGAATCCATGGATCAGCATCATGAGGTCTATGAATTCTCTGAAATTAGGTGCAGCATTTTTATACCTATGGGTTTATTTCTGAAGAAACAAGCCATAACTTTTATTTGACTCACTTATGGATACATAACCTTTCAAAACATTAAGAACCAGTTATAAATAAAGCTTCTTTGCATTCTGGTGAACTACAACAGGACAAGGGCCCTCCCATGGGAACTAGTATCTTGTCAGATCTGGCAGTGTGATATATACTGTAGGGTGTTGGCTTCTAGTGGCACTGCATCATTTCTACTAGTTTGTGTGTTTTTAGCAGTTTGCACAACACAAAGTAATGAGAAGTCAGCACCTTCTCTGTGGAATACCTGGCTGGCGTATGTGCCCTATCAGCCCTCAGCTGTAAATTCTGAATGCTATTGGTTTTGAATTCTCCCTATTATATTTCCAATTCTGTTTTGTGCAAACGCAGAAATTTTAAGAGATGTAGTGCTCTTCAAATGCATACTCTGCAAAAATGTCCCGTTAAGTGTGATCTCTCTCCCCGCTACAGCACAAGTACACATCTGACTATCTAGTTTCTATCCCAAGCAAACATAAGTATAGAAAGAGACACTGGAGGAATGAGAAAACAAAGGCATTTGCCTGCTAATTTGCAACCCGATATGATCTATCAATCAATGATCTATCAATCAATTATTGCCCACTTACGATAAGTTAGAATTGGGACAATGTGAGATCGATGCTCCTCGTTCCCTGAACACATCTAGTTCTTCTGTGGAAAGGTAACAGCCATGTGCCATCACTGTCTGGAGAAACAAGAGTTCTACATGGAGTTTACCACTTAAAAATGCTTAAGCTAGTCCCAACTCACAACAAGACATTATAGGTACAGATAGAAGGTGTGACTTTTCTATTACCATCTCACAAGAACATTTATGATTGCCTGTCTATGTAGATCACTCTCTACAAGCCACATCTCAAAAAGGCCCTTAAAAACATTGGATTACAAAAGTTTCAGCAAATTTGTGGATCTCATCTTTTTTTTTTTAATCTATAAAATAAGGAGGGTTGGTCCAGGTGATCTCCAGCATAGGATATCTACCCAGTTTGAAGATATTATGGCTCCTACATCTCCACTTTAGAAAATAACCAACGAACTTTCTTTTCTAAGTCTAGTGAACAACTGGTGAGGCTGTGCTTATTTCTAGTCTAATCAGAACTTTCTAGAAGTAACCTTCCTTTCTCAGTACATGAAAGCTATGGGAAAGATTTTAGAAAGAATTGCTCTTTATTTCTGCTCCTAGTTTGATATAGATACCAATGGTCTTGACACATATAACGAAACATGCTTTAGTTATTTTGTCACCAATATTTACATTTTCATACAAATTAGAAAATGTAATATCTTATAAGCATAAATTCAGAAGGTAAAATTGATCCAAGAAGGCAGGCACTGCACATAAAAGATACTTCTCTTTTTAAACTTGTTAATATTTGTAGGTTTTCATGAATAAGACTTTACTCTTTAAAAATTCTTTTTCTCTCTATACAAAACCTGTATCTAAATAGCTTTCTCCTTTGGGAGGCATGGTTCAATGGCCACAAAATTATTATTAAAATATAATTTTCCTAACTTCTATGCAAACAAAATTAACATGTAAATTGAAGGTTAATTTATTAATCATATGGAAATATATGTAATAGAGGATGAAGATTAAAGTGTAGCATTTACAAGATTTATGCAGAATATTAACCTTTCAAGTTAGTCATATTCACATCTCCATCCACATAGTCCCTAAGAAGTTATTTGCTGCAGTAGTTAAACTCTCCATGCAGTTTGTACATTTTATTGAAGGCCAAGGCCAAACAGTATATCATTCTAATAAGGTCTCTCCTCACTCATATTAATTTTAATTATTTTATAATCATTTAATTATGAAAACAATACACACTCATATTTTTAAAAATGCAATTTCCGTGTTTATTAATAAAAAGGAAAAAGTCTTATTTTTATCTCCTTCAGCAAGAATCGCTTTTAACATTTAGTGTGTGTCATCCAGACAATTTTTTTCTAAGTAAGCATGTACCCAGATATGTACATGTACATTCTTCCTTGTAAGCATGTATGCCTCATTTTTTTGTGAATGTTAGATAAAATTCTAATTATGTATAATTTCTATAATTAAAAATCCCCACACTATGCACTTTTTAATTTTCATATATAATTAACATTTCTATTCATATTCTTTACAGAATAAATCCTTAGAAATCATCTGATAACTCAAAAGAATGCACATTTACATTCAAATAGGTACTAACAAAATATCCTGGATCAAGTGACATTCCCACTCTCAATGAAGCCTTTAGATTTATTTACTGGGACGAAACCTCAGGCACGTTTGTCAGTATACACACACACACACACACACACACACACACACACGCACATTCGGAACTTTATTCTATTTGGGAAGTGCACCTGTCATAGAAATGTGAAGATTACTACTGAGATTTTAAAATTTACACAGATTATGTCATAATATGCAATTTACCTTATTTGTCAGAAGATTGTTTTTATCATACACATCTGTATAGTTTTTATAACCAGGGTGTAAGTTTTTCACAGCTTCAATTTCATCATGATTTTCACTTATATGGCTCTACAAGAAAAGAAACAATATTTAAAAATTTTAATGTAAAATATCATTAAAAATTATACCTCCTACCCCAAAATGATATGAATGGTTTCTACTTGCCACGTGAGAGACCACATAGAAAGACAATGAAGATTATTCATGTATTTTATTTAAAACAAGTATATGTCATATATATAACATAATATATGTGACAAAGAAACTATTAATATGCAAATATACAAACATGTAATGTTTTAACCCATGTAATGTTTTTCAAACAAAGTCTTTTCAAATTTCAATCTATAGCAGAACAAACAAAAATAAAAAGTATTCTTTAAAAAGAGTTAATAGCCTTGCTATTTGTGGCTACCTACCTCTTCTGGTATTGGCTATTTAAGAAGAGTTCAGTGGCTATCAAAAAGACAGACAGCTTAGTTCACTCATAAAAAAAAAAAAAAAAAAACTGGAATTTAAATAAAGAGAGTTGAATTTTTGCCCAAGTTCTGACCTTATGTGTCTTAGGGCAAGTCATTTCTTTCTTTTGGGGCTCCTTTTGCTCAAACTAAAAATGTTGAGGTAGATGAGTGATTTTTTAAATTCTTTTAGCTTTGGATATGTTATTCTGATAAAAATTCATACAAATTCAATATGTAAATATGTAAAAGGCATAAACGAGTTGCCTTTCAGGACAAAGCAGTGTTGGGACTCTGGGACCCTGTTCCCATTCTGTCCCCTTTTGAGACTTGCAGAATGAATTTTTCTGCAGAAAACAGTTTGACAATAACTGAGCTAGACAACCCTGTAGTCACCAAGAAAGAGCCCATAAGAAACCTCACGCAAGCAAAGTAAGGGAGGCCTGGCCTCCACACCAACCTTTCTCCAGGGCACCACAAAACCTGAGAAGGCATAAATTGTTTTCAAGACATGACACTTAAGTGTAACTATACCAAAACCTAGCCTAAAATAAAAATAATTTCAGACTAACTGGTGGTAAATATATATTATGGGAAATAATTCATGAGCAAGTCACCACTTCCAAGAATAGCAGCGTCATTCTCCTCTCTCCGTGAGGTAGTATGCATAAATAGAAGGAAAAAATAGCAGTGTACTAAAACTAGAATGCCCCATCTACAGGATGAGCTCTACCCCTGGCCTTGAGGGAATCCCAGACCACTGAAGAAACGC
>CM053509.1:122647047-122741715 GCA_028627145.1 Eidolon dupreanum | reverse complement strand
CCCAGTTGCACATCCACATGAAGGCTTAGATGAGGTCTACACTTAGGCTGGCCTTTACGAAGAGAATGGAGAGGCCAAAGAGAACTTTTAAAGGAGAGTGATGAGGGGACTAAAACTGAGGTGGTGACTTTCTAGATCTTGGGGAGGTATGCTGATCATGGCTTCCCTGAGAGCTATTTAGTTACAGAACAGCCTTGGATGTTACCTGAGGTGAGAGACCAAGCAGGAAAGAACTCACAGAGGGGTGATAAGAATAAGGATCCACAAAGCTCCACTTAGGTCTCCACCTAGGTCTCCCAAGATTAGATTAAAAGGAACTCTGAGGTTTCCTATAGTATCCAATCAGCCCTCAAAAGATGGTAAGGAAAGAGGCTTGTCAATCTAATGGAGCCACGAACCAGCCTGCTGGGGATAGAGACAAGAAACAGCACTGCCTCTGTAGATTCGCCAACCCCAGGGCCTGCAAAGGGAGATGCCTGGTTGAGCGCCTGCAGGCCATGTCACTGACATGCACATATATATGCACCAAGGCAGCCTGTGGCAGGGGCATCAGGGCTGGATACCACCTGTGTTTCAGACCAGATCAGGGAGTACAAAAGGCCAGTGCTAATGGTAACACAGCTAACAAACCATGATTTAATTTCCAGTTGCCACCAATCTGTCCATAACCATGAAGCCTTCCCCACTTCCCCAGAGACCAGTTCTATAAAATTAGAAGGTCCCAGAGGAGAAGAGTGGGAAAAGCACTCAGAAAGCAAAAAATGCCTGACCTCAGCAAGCCGAATTGATGGGTCCTCTGTGAAAACAATTTAAGGTTCTAAGAAAACACTTCTGCATGCATAGAATAAGCCAAATATCCACAGATTAATTTCTGCCAAATAACCTAATAACAAATCCTTCGACAAGGCAAAGGCAATCCCAAAACAAGTGTGAGATAAGTTTACTTACATTTCTTTGGAACATTTCTGACACGAATCTGAAATAAAGCAATAAATGAGAAATTAGAAAATTTAGGTATTTTTAAATATTTTTTAAAGGGATGAAAACATGATCCTTCCACATCCTATTTTCCATACAAACATTTCTAACACTGCACATGTTTCACCACCACTAATTAAAGATTAACAAGTAGTAATTACTCTGCTTTCTCGTTTGCAGCCAGAGAAATGGAGTGCAACATCACAGAGAAATGCAGTTGTATCATTTAACATGAGCTGGGCTGTTCACCAGTATTCTCATAGCATTCAAGCTGATTTTACTAGCTTAAGCTCTGTTTGGGGGAATAGTGCATGCAATAAGCTATGCTCCAGGGAAATTAGAGTCCTGGAGTCCTAGGCACCCAGAGGCATGTAGAAGCCATGGGGCTATCTACTCCTAATTTCCCTAAAGTGGAAGCTACTTGCTCACACAAGATCATCATTTATTTCCAAAGGCAGCGTCCTACTGGGCCCAGATGTTGGAATAAGGCAGAAGGAAGAGGCCAGAGGTGGCTGTGAAACAGTGGTGGGGTCGGGATGGGAGGGGTGATTTTACCAATTATACCTGCAGGGGTAGTGGTAGCCTTATAACCTGTGAAACAGCTAATTCTCCCTTGGCTGGAAATATTTACTAGCTATAGCTTCCTGCCTTCTGGTATTCTTTTGTTTCAGAATAAAATGTGAATTAAGGTTTACTATGACCACAAATACAAATTCATAGAAAAGTTGAGCAGACAGCCAATGCCAATGCCAGGTGCATGTTTCCTTCTCTCTGGGAGAGAGACATAGCAACCTCTCAGCCACCCTTTTCAGAGGACATGCTTAAGGTAAAGGGAAAAAAGAAAAGTTGGACTTCTAAAATTTGTATCAGGGTGTGTTTGGTCCTGGGGAAGATTTAAACCTAAAGAAATTTCTTCTATGTACATCTGTTGGAGTTGAGTGCCATATAACATAATTCCTTGTCAAATTCTCAAGGCACCATGAAAAAGTTATTAGGAAATGTAGAAAAAGCACTTATTGAATCAGTACCAATGGGGTGAGAATATTCCAATGTAAGATAAAAAGTTCAAACCCATGTTGTTTAAGAGTCAACCATAATTTAATGGGCCAGCCACACAGATTTAAAGCAAGTCTGATTTATGGGAGAAGCCTAGATCTATAATAAAGAAGGGAGACAAGGTAAATGATTTATTTAAAAAAAAAATCCATCATTTTATAAAGAGGTTTACCCTACAACTCCTATAACAAGTTCCCAGAAGTTTTAAAATATAATTTGATATACAAAAATAGTATCCACATGCAATGGGTTTTTTTTAGGACCAGATAGATAACTTTCATAAAGTTGGGCAAACCCACACAACAACATATGTGCATATCCCGCCTGGTTCAGAGAGGTTTCCTCTCTCCATCTCCAATTCCATCAGTGCAGCAGAGGGACCTCCCACAAGACAAGCCAAGACAAACCTACCTCTCTGTTTCCTTGACTGATTCCTCAGTGGTTTCCTTGTATTCTGGAACAGTGTCATTCAAATCCATGCAGACTTTGCCCACAAATGCCCGCTGCCCAAATTTATCTGTGAGGCACACATAAAAAGAATCTAAAGTCATGTTTCTTTGCTTTCCTGGGCCTTTTAAAAACATGTTTAAATTAAAATCAGTATGAAAATATAAGTGAGAATGTTAAAGATTACCATGATTACATCATTTAAGAACAATAATAGCAAAACCTCACTAAGTTCCCTAAGTAGTAAATATTCTTCAATCTCTCACTTCAACCACCACCTCGCCCACCCCCATGCCCAGGTTAGCCAGGTAATAATTGGGTGTTTTTTACTTATTACTCAGCTTAGACAATTTGTCTATATTTTTACGCAAGTCATGTTATCCCTGTTCCCATTTTTTTGCATGAAAAGAAAGGGGACAGCCTCAGACCCTAAAGAAACACTCTGTTAGACCTTGAGATATTTACATCTTTTTTCTTCTTTCTTCTTTCCATTTTTTTCTCACTACTCACAATCTCCCTCCTGTCTCCTGCCCTACCACTCTCCGGTGAATTGAACCCTACTCTATATTCTTTGTCTGATCTAAAGAAGAAGTAGCAAGGTCTAGTAATAGTAAAATGGGCACTGAAGTTCAACAGACTTGTTTGGATTTGACTCCTGATTCTTTCAGTTACTTCCAGATGGTGTATATAATATGTTTAAGGTGAAAACTTATACATGCAGGGTTATGAGGCATATACTCAGTAATGTACATAAAGTGGCCCATGAGGCCTAGAAAAAAAGATACTGCTGCTATTCTTAACAATAGCAATAGCAATACCAATATTATTACCTGTGAAGAATTTTATTTATTCTTATTTATAAGAACCTAGTCCTCATTAGGGGTGCTAGAGGAATTCAGTTTTAGCTAGAAAGTTGAATCGGCATTGGGCAATGTTATTATTTTTTTTGCAATGTCTCCACCTCTCTCATAAGAATCTTTCAGAAGTCTTTCTGCCTCTCTCTTTCCCTGTAATATACTTTAATAACTGGCCTTTAGATTACTCTTCCTTAAAACACCACCTTCATCACATACTGCTTCTGACTCAAAACCTTCTTTGAGTTTTTGACACACATTTAAATCTCTCCACAATCTGAACCCTCCCATCTGCCCAACCTCTTCTCCCACCCCATTGTGCAATGAAACTTGTCCTCTGGTTCAGCTATTCTGTTCCTTGCTTCCTATGGCCATCATGGACATTCCTGTCCCCATTCCCCTGTCCATGTCATTTCCCCTGTCTGAAGAACATTTTCCTCTCTCCCTATTTTATCTTCCCTTCGAAGCCCAGTTTAAAGATTCCTTCTACGTCTTCCCAGATGATCAAGTTCTGGGTTCTCTTTGTCTCCTCCAAAAATGGCAGTAGGTATTTTCAGTGTCATCCTTCAGGCCTTTGGCATAAACTACCTTGGTCAGTAAGCAGTAGCGTTAGCACATTAGTGAACAGCATTTACTGAGCACCCGCTATGTGTAGGCACTATGTTGGGCATAAACTTTGGAATCATCAACCTAAATCAAGTCCCAGCTCTGCCTACTAGCTGTGTCACTTAGGCAGGTTACATAACCTCTCTGAGCATCAGTTTATCGATCTATAACTACCTCAGAAGGCTGTTTGCAGCTGAGTTGAGATAATCCATGTACAGTGTTTTGCACAATGCCAGACATCTTAGTAAGAGCAATACAGCTGTTCCTAAAGTTATAAACCAATGTGTATAGTTTTTAATCAATTGGTCACATCTAGCTCCTCAAGGGCAGAGATATGTTCTGTTTCACTGTGTTCTCAGTATCTAGCACAGTGCCCCAAGTTCAATCAACAGCCAAGATATGTCTGTTGACAATAATAAAATGTTGCCATCACTAGAATTAGTAAATCTGCTCCAAAAAGCCCTAAATTAATATATAAAATTCAGACCCATCCACACATTCAGGAACCAAAAACTGTAAGTAAATAATCAAATTATTTAAACCATAAAAAACATTCAAGGGTCAGAGTAATACAAAGACACCTAATTACTTGCAAGAAATGCAATGCTCAAATTCTAGCAATTAAAAGGCAGAACTGCCCACAAGTATAAGTCACACAGTCTGGCTGGCTTTATTTCATGTGCCCATAAATCATGCTTTCATCTCCTCACCTGTAATTTCTGCAAGGAGCAGAGATGAGTCAGTGTGAATTGTTCCAAAGTAACAAGCTGTGGTTGTTCCATTCTTTAGTGTTCTCCTCTAAAAATAAATCACAAAAATCATGAATCGCATGTGCCCAGAAAGTCACGTGGCATAGACAGATGAAAACAGAATTCTAGTTTTTAATTTTAAAATGTACTTATTTAAAGGTTTGACATCTTGATATGCAATACAGTTAAGGTAAATGACAAAAGTACTGACATTTCAAAAATGTAAGCTTGAGAAGTTGATACATTTGATTTTCTAGATTCACACAGTTCTGTGCTGCAGAATTCATAAAATTTGATAATAATTAATTTCTTTTTTTAGATTTGTTTAAGGATATGCAAACTTTATTGTATCTGGGTGTGAATGAGATTTTTTTCTATTACAGGGTAAAATTATTCAGCCAAATTTCTAGTAACCTGGCAGATAGGCCACATGTATCTATATCCCTTTCTTAGCAAATTTCCACTAAAATAACAGTAAAAGAGTACAAAATTTATTAACCAATAAGAACATGAGAAGAGATATAAACAGAAGAAACATTTTGACATTCCCTGGAAGGTGAAAGAATATGAATGAGAACCTGAAAGCAACTTAGAGAGAAAGAGAAGCATGAGATTGTTTACGAAGAATTGGCTCAAAGTCTGTATACAGATGATTAAACCCTGGGAGGACCCTTCTTCTCTCTGTTGAAATCAGTCAACCACCCCTGTTCCTTGCAGGAGAGATTTATTCTTTGTAAAAACTAGATAGCATTTAGAGGATATAAGCCCCAAAGGACAGGTGAGACATAGGCTTAAAAGTGGAGATTTAAGAGAAAATCGGGCTCACCTCCAGGACCCTCAGTCATCCTGTCCAGAATACCACATGCACTATGCCTACCAGACCTGGCAAGATTGAAGGACTCTTTCCTAAAGAAGATAAGCTGTAGAAGAAAGATGTCCTTACAATGACAAGTGGGACCCACAATTGAAAAGGCTATTCATTGCCTTCACTGATCATCTTGTGATAGAGTTCAACGGTCAACAAGTGCTACCTTCACCTAGATCTTCCAACTGGCAACTCAGAGCATCATTCTTACATTTTCAAGGTTCAAAGGACACTGGAAGAGAGCTGCTACAAAAGGGAAGAGGAAGAAAAAGTCTGGAAAAAAATCTTAGAGGAAACATGTGATATATTTATTTTTTAAATAAAGTTTTAAAAAAATTTTATGATTAACATTCCCAAAGAAATAAAAGAAGACATTGTATTCACAAATCAAGAAAAGAATGCTATGAAAAATCAGAGAATAAGACCTCTCCAAAAGTAAAGATTTTGTAAGTAAAACTTGTAAGTCAATAGCAGGGTTGTAGGAAAAATTTAAAGAGAATTCCTCAGGAAAAAAAAAAATACTTTGAACTTAAATAATAGGAAAGAAAATGCCCTATCTCAGAGAGCAGCTTCAACTCTGCTTCAGCCAATTGTTGAAAACAGCAGTGAGGGCCCAGTGTCATCGGTTAGTCTTAGAGGTCAAGAGAATTTGAAAATCTGGATTTTCTTGTCAACTTTTTTCAAATTTTAAAACACTTTGTGTATAAAACAAAATACATCTGGCTGCCAATAGAGGATGATTAGTGCCAGTCAGCCACAGACACAGATGAGTTCTCTGTCAGAATCGCAAGTCCAGGAGAAAAGCTGATATCATTACAGAGACATCAAATTCAATCCCCAGCAACTACTACAAAAGTGCCTGAATTTTAGTGTGTGCTCAGTAAGTATTTGTTGAATGAACACCTAAAGAAGCAGAATTACTAAGTAGCAAGTGATATAAATGAACTAAAACTAGTATCCTCAGATGAATAAGATAAGATATTATATCCTTGAAAGGGGAATAAGCTATTATAACGGTAAGGGTGAATTAATGATTTGCAAAATTGGGCCATGGCATTCTTTAAGAATGTAATACAAAAGTATATGCAGAAGTTTCAAAATTTTTCTAATAGGAGTTACCAAAAGAAAGAGTAGATTGGAGGAAAGAATATACTCAGAAAGAAAGAAGGAGAAATAAATTTTCCAGAATGAAAGAAAGATACGAGTTCTCATATTGAATGAATTACCTATTAAAGAGAATGAACTGGGGAGAAAAATCTCTAAGTGAAATTTCAGAACATCAGGATTGAAGAGAAAATCCTAAAGGCCAGCAAATTAGACAGAATAGAATAAAAATCAGACTGACATCAGCACATTGGATGCTGATGGGCAAATTATTTCAAATAGAATTCTCTCTATATAGAAAGCTCATCATTTGAGAGTTAAAACAAAGAAAACCCATTTTTTTTTGTAATTCAAGGATTTGGAATGTTTATCAACCATTTTATTGAAAGTGATTATCAGAGGCTATATTCCAAGAAAATGAAAAATGAATCCAAAAAGAAGAAAGAGGATCCAAATAGCAAAAGAAAAAGTAAAGTTCATTGTTAAACTAAGTGCAGATGTTAAAAGATAACAAACCTGAATTAAATTAAATAAATTTTAAAATATCAAATTTAAAAGTTAAAACTTATTTTAAATTCAGTGTAGATAGTGAAAAAAATTAACTGAACTAAAATCTCAGATGATATAACACAGGACACAGTGAGAGGGGTTATAGCATGAAGAAGGGAAGGGTATCTAATTTTCTTGTTATATGGGAGAATATAGGGGAAATGACAGATTTGTTTAACACTTTTAACAACTTATCCTAATAGAGATAGAATAAATGTTATATCAGCAGAGAAAACAGAATCTTTTTAAAAATGTACAGAATAATCATAAAAATCGACCTTTTGTTAGGTCATAAAATAACAGTGAACTAATTCCCAAGGAGAATCATCACACAAGCTATATTTACTAACTGGAATGAAATGAAACTCAAAATTAAAACAGAAGCATAATTGAACATTTTCTAAATTCTCAAAATTTTAAACACTTTTTAAAAATCTGGGCTTGAAGATGAAATCAAAATGGAAAATTTCAGCTATTTAGGAATGAGGACAATGGAAGTACTATCCAGACACTGATGATAGGTCCTTCCTCTGAGTCAGGGGGAGTAAAGCTTCTCATCTGGAAAAGTTTCTTCTGGATGAGAAATTGTAGTTGCAGATTGGACTGGAATGAACTAGAAAGACTAGAAATTTCAAGAATCTGCCCAAATTATAATTATGGGCAGAGACCATACAGAACCCGAGGGGAGGGGGAGAAAAAGAGGGAAAAAAAGGAAGAAAAGGAAGCTAATCCTGTTTGTTTCCTGAGTTCAGCCCATTTAACAAACCAGCCACATGTGTGTGACTTATGTAATTGAAAAAATAAGAAAAGAGTTAGGCTTAAAAATATTACTAGACAAGCCATCTAGTAATATTCTTAACATTCTACGTTTGGGCTTCCCAGGCCTTTATTTAACTCTAACTTCTTATAAGCTTTCCAAAGGCTCTCCTCTTAATGACAATTTTTGTATTTTTTCCATTTATAAAGAAATCTATCAGGAATAACATCGAACTGTTGGCTGCATTTACCAGCCTTTCCTCAGCCTTCAATTCTTGACAAGAAGGGTTTTGAGGCCAAGCTTTTGAGCTCAAAATAGATCCCAAAGTTAACTTCGACCACGAGCTTCAAGGCCAGTAGCAACAGCCTCTTCGCAGATTAGATAATTTCCATGAGCTAAAATAGTGGAAAAGAGTGGCCTGACTCCTGCCTCCTCCCTCCTTGTCCTGTAATGATTTCAGATCTCTTTAGAATTGGAGTGATCTGCTGAATCTTTGACAACTCAGAGAGTAAGCACATTCATTCTATTACCCAGGAGAATATTTACAACTAGTTTGTCTTAGCACATTTACCAAGAATCTCACTCTCCAGTCGCTTGACTATAATCTGACAACATATAGGCTCCTAAACTTTCTACTCTTTTTAGTCCATTCCAGTCCAATTTAAAAAGGCAATTTCTCACCCAATTTCCAATGTTTAAAGGGAAATATTCCAGGATTGACTTACTGGGATTTTTTTTTCTTAGTAATCTCAGGAGATATTTCTTAATATATACTTTAAATTATTTGCAGGGTGAATTATCATTGTCAAAATCTATGGTATAAAACTCTGAAGGCTGGATTACCCATATGTTGAAATATAGATGGAGGACTGTTTTCTGAGGGAGCCAAAACCAGAAATGCCGTGGTTCTGTTCATGGGTAGGGCCTTAGCACCCCTGTGCATTGCCACAGGCAGTCTTCAGGTATAGTTAACAAATCTCAACTTTCTGAAATAGCTGTCAACCACACTCTGGGCTCAGACTACTCTTAAAGTGTGAGGGCCTGCTCGTAATCAGATACATAGAATGTATGCACTGCAAATACTTGTGGAGAATAACACCTATTTTGTACTCACTGACATCAAATACTTAACTAAATCTCTGATTTGAAATAATGTTTATGGAGTATGGCCTGAAGGATACATAGTGCTAGATAATCTTTCTAAACATAAGAGATATATCTGGACTTTTCGACACTATAGCACCTTAACAATATATATTTTGACAATATAACATGTAATTATATTAAAATATTGGGATTAATTTTCTTAAATTTCAGTAAGGGACCATATCTGCTTTACCTTAATTTTTTTTTTTTTTTTTTGTTATCGTACACACAGTGTATATTTTAAAATTGATTCCCCTCTCTGGGTCAAGGGCTAGACACTTAAAGCCACATTTGTGATAAAGCTAACAAATGTGTGGACCCCCATGGCATGCATTTACCTCCTGGTTTTATTTTTTTTGCCTCCTCCCTTTTTCTCTTTTGCCATAATTTTATGACTCATTTTCTTCTGTTGTATATTATGCAATTTTAAGATATGTCAAACCTTTTTTAGAATAATACAAGGTATAAATAAATTTCAAAGATAAAAAGATTTGGTGTGGGTCACACAATTCATTAACACAATGTACCAGCAACTTCATACACAGCTTTAGTCCTTCTCAGTTTTTCTGGTGTCATGTGGATGCATGCTAAATATGTAAGATCCACAATTACACTGAATTTATAATTAAATGAAGCAAGTGTATTAATGATACCACTTGCTTTTATTCTTCAAGGCTTAAATGATTCAAGACCAGAGAACCCGGGTGAAAAGGCTTATAATATTGTTGACATCACATAGCTATTATTCACTTTAGGAGAATAATCATCAATGGGTCCAACAAAAATGCAGGACTGTTCAGACTAAGTGTGCTGAATGACAAGAAGCAGTCACATAAGAAGGTGTTTGCAGCTTTAATTATCAACTGAAGAAGCTGCCTCTGGTTGCTGCGTAGATTGGGCATAGGGTTGGGGTACAAAGAAAGGAACTGATTTTCTTGAGAGAATGGAAGGAAGGACATCCTCAGAGCCTTCAACATAACAGCTAGCATGCACTACGGCCACTGTTCAACAACAGAACTAGCTCCATAGTTCCCTCTAGTGGAGTTAATGCTCTTCCCAAGTCTCCTGTGATGGAGACCATCCTACTTTCCCTCCTTGCGAAGCTACCAAAGTAACATGATAGCCTTCTAACTGTAATTTGAAATTTTAATTTTAAATTTCTTGAGTATTTTTTAAAGTAAACACATAGAGCACTTACCATGTGTCAGGTACTATTCTAAGAACCTCACAAATATTAACTTGTTTAAATATCCTAACAATCCTATGAAATAGGTACTATCCTTATCTCTGTTTTTTACAGATGGGGAAGATGAGTTGCAGAACTTTCCAAAGGTTACGCAGCTATTCCATATGGTCCCCAGAACAGTACGTGGATTGGCAGAAGTAAGGGAACACACATATGCATTAAACTCAAATTTAGTAAAGTAAAACATAAAAAGTAAAAAGACAGAGAGTCATGAGAGTGCACCAGACTGGGGATTTGAGAATTTGGACTCAAGTTCTCTCTTTGCTAGTGACTAGCTGTGTAGGCAAGGTGTTCCCAAACTCACTGGGCTATGAAAGAACTAAAGAAATCTCTACAGTCCATCCTAGCCTTAACTGCTTGTGTTTTATACTTAAAATCTGCCCCCAAGAAATGAAAGCTTCTACAGGTAACCAAACATAATACACCAATACTCACAAACAGGATACTTACAACAACTCTGGTGTATACTTCTTCAGCAAAGTCAATGCTCTGGAATCTGTGTTCTACAGGAAATGTGTACTTGCTCAGCCACTCCAGAAGTGGCAGGTCTACATTACTTCCAGCAAAGAAATACTGAGGGGCGTGGATGTGTGTGTCAACCAGCCCGGGCATGAAGAACTCACTAGAAATTAAGATGAGAGAAAAAGAATTTAATAGCATTTTTAGTTGTTTTCCATATCTTTAAATCATGTTTTCTCTCAACAGCGATTTAATTGTTCACCCCACAAAGGTTTAGAGCTGATGCAATCAGATGACTAAATTCTCCTATTATTTAGAGATCAAGAAATAAAAATGAAGCTCTGCTAAGAGAGATATAACTCCTAAGTTGGAATGACTGGTGTGAGGTTAACCACAGATGATAAAGGGAGGGAAAAAGCACATCATTGGGCAGGAGCAAAGCAGTCATAGTACAAGAAGGGAGTGAAGCTATGTTTTTATTCTTTGACTTGTATTCTCACAATTGGGGGTTGTAAGACAAAGGAAAAAAGATGAGAGAGGAAGACTTCAAATCTTCTAGAGCTGTGCTGATGAATTACGTGCAAGTCACTAAGGAGGACTGTAGATGAGAAATAGAGTGGTAGCAATTTTAGACGCAGTGATCATTTGACCTTGGCAGACTGCAAGAAATCTAGTGCTTTCCCATGTGATGTAGGGGCTGAGTTCTGAAACAAAAGCAGCAAGAGAAAACTTAGGCTGGTTAGGGACAGACAATCTCAAGAGATAAGAGTATCAGTGGGTGAGTGGTGTAAATGATTTAGTGAAGATATAGTTGCAGTGCTATATCACTCCTACTGTTACCCTGATCCATCGATTAAATTTTACCTTTCTGTGAACTCCTATAATGGCAAGTACTAGAAATTTATTTTCGAGATTTTTCAGAGGCACTACCCACAGAATTCAGGCACCCAAACAGATATTTATTAGAAGATAGAGGCACCATCACCACCATCACATCATTGTGATTTACTTAAGAAACTTGAACTCAAAACTTGACATAACAAAGAATCCCTTATACTTTCAATTCAAATGTATACCACCTCAATGGAAGACAAATAATGACATGAGCGTCTATAAATGCTTTATTTTTTAAAAATGAGGAACAGAAAAGGTAATGATGATAATGATGACAGTGATAGCAAGTAATACTTACTGAAGATGTACATGCATGGGGCACTGGGCATAGCATTCTACCCGCATCATCTTATTTGCTTATTATAGGGGTTTAGTATATACATTCTCAACTCAGACTGCCTGGTTTTACATTCAGACCCCACCATAAACCAGCAGTGGGATATTCAACATGTTATTTAACCTCTCTGTGGCTCAGTTTCCCCAGATGTAAAATGGAGGTAGTAGTAGCACCACAGGGCTGTTGTGAGGATTGAGTCAGCATGCGTAAAACAGTACTGAGATGACGGAAAGCATTTTAAAAATATTAGTTGTGATGATGATGTAATGCTCACAACAAACTTATGAAGTAGTGTGGTTATCCTCATTTACGTAAGGGTGAAACCGAAGCTCAGGGAATTTAAATAGCTTGAAAAAAGTAATCATTCGACTAGTCATCTCTGGAGCCTAGATTTAAACTCAGGCACTTTGTCTATAGACTCAGCACTCTTGGTCACTACTCTCCATGTGACAGACTTTTTAATTCACTTCAAAAATAATGAGCAGTGAGAGCCTACAGGCATGGCTAAGAGGCAGTGTTAGGTGAGACTACACTGTAGGGGGCATTCAGAGAAGGAAGATGAAATACAGATTCCTTTCAGCTATGAGTCACTGACTTCTCCAGGATACTTCGGTCCTCGGGCCTCTTCTCGTCTCTACCATCATGATATAGAATGGTAGTGTGACTTCTTCATGTCAGTGAATTGTTCAATTAAATAATATTTTCCAAGTATCTAATGTGTTTAAGAAACATGGCTAAGGCTTCTAAACCCAAAGAGAAATGAGATATCTTTTTGTACTCAAAAAGATTATAATCTAAGTGAGGGCATCTGCATGTGTGGTATGGGGGAAGGAGAGAGACAGAGAGGAGGTGGGAAGAAAGAGAAAGGTAGATTTGGTTAAAATATAAAGGGTTTTAGGGAGCAATATCAAATGTAGAAATTTACGCAAGTGAAACAACATGTTTACAAAAAATATTGTACAAGCATGTTTATAGCAGTTTTATTCATACTAGCTTTAAATTAGAAACAACCCATATACCACAGGAAAATGGATTAATAAACTGTGGTATAGTGATACAATGGAATACTATTCAGCAATGAAAAAGGATGGTCTACTGCTATATACAATATAGATGCATCTCAAAAATATAATGAATGGAAAAATCCAGACATAAAAGAGTACATATTGAGTTATTCACTTATCTGACATTCAGAAACAGGCAGAAGTAATCTATGTGATAGAAATCAAACAGTGGTTCCCTATGAGGGGCTACAGAGTGACTAGAAGGGCTACAAGGAACGTTCTAAGATGAAAGGAATATTTTATATCTTGATCAGTATATTGGTAACACAGGTATATATTTGTCAAAATTTATCAAATTATGTACATAAGATCTATGCATTTTACTACATAAAGATGTTGTCTTAAAAAGAACAAAGTTTTTTACAAAGGGTTTTAAATACTCAATTTAGTGAATTAACATGTATTTGTTATTCTATAGCCAAGAGGAAGGGAATCATAAGAATACGAGTTTCTTTTTATTTTTTATTTTTTGGCAGAACTGTGACAAATTAAAACCTCGGGTTTAGAATATCTGGTGGTGGCGGGCATGTGGTGGGAAGATTCCTTCAATCTCTCAACTGTGAGATTTATGAATAAAGATTACAGTAATAGAAACAGAAACGAAATGGATAAATACAAGAGAAAGAATTTGATCTTTTATTAGCACTAGGAAGCAAAGGAGAGGAATGAGTTGAAGAGAGTAAGTTCTTGAGCATGTGGCGTTGAACATATGAAATAAAGTCAGAGAATTTAGGAGAAAAGTCTACTTTGAGGGAAGGGTGATGCCACATCAAGCTTAGAGTGAAAGTACAACCTTCCAGTCTCTAAAAAATAATCAGAAATGTGGGATAAGAGGTAACAGAAGAGTTAAAGACTAGATTCAGACTTGAAAGTCTACCTCTTATAGGTAATCCTAGAAGTTGGTGGTGCCAGAGATATCTGAAGAAAAAAAAAAAAGAACAAAACTAAACCTTGAGCAGTCCCCTCCATTTAAGGAGTCATACTGAGGGAGAGAAAGTCATGCCTGACCTAGGCAGAGTCATTGTCAGGAGGATGGAGGGAGACCCAGGATAAAGATGTATCAAGGACAGCAGTGAAGGGAAGGAATACAAGACAGTGACTAGTGTCAAAATCTGTAAGAGTCATTCCTGCATGGCCTCAGGAATTACCCTGAGAATTCTCATTTCTAAGCAATAACTGGGGAGACACCAATTTCACATGGATTCAGTCCTTCATTATGTAAGTACTTACCGAGTCTCTAGTATTGTTTATTTACTATCCTAGGTGCTGAGGAGAGAGCCATGAACATGAAATACAGGTGTTGGGGAAAGTATTGGACAGGTAGAGAGCTCCCTTTAAAAATATCTGTTAGTGAAAGTTAGAACAGTAATGCAGGGGAAGAATGAAAGTCATGCTTTGTTTTCCATGTAGGAGAAACTCAAGCATGTTCTGAAGGTAGCAGAGATAAAAGATGTAAAGGAGATAATTCAGGGTGCAAAGTCTTAAGAAGCAATGGAACACTAGGGATTTACTGCATCAGAAATGTGACTTTCACAACAGTATGGTGATTACCAGAGAGGAAGAGAGAGAGAGGAAGGTAGAATAGGATAAAGGGGATCAAATACATGGTGACAGGAGAAGGTTTGACTTTGGGTGGTGAATACACAATGTAATATACAATATAGTATGGAATTGTATACTTGAAAATTACGTAATTTTATTAACCAATGTCACCCTAATAAATTTAAAAAAATAAAATAAATGCTTTTAATTAAAAATAAGTCAATAGATAATAAAATAAAATTCAAGTTGATCTTAAAAAAAAAAAGAAAAAGAAATGTGACTTTCATCCACTAAGCTAACAATCCTTTTTAGGAAAAATGAAGCATTGTGCAATGCTTAGTAATAGAAACAGTCACATGATCAAGGTTATAGTCCAGGATTTATTACAAGGATCAGTAGGTGCTAGAGTGTGACTGTCAGAGCTGCACATGAGATGAGAAGTCACTGAGCCCAACTACTCATTCTACAGGGAGAGCAAAAGGAAGCTCGGGAATGCCAAGCTCATTTTCAGATGTGTCATTTGTTAGCGATGCAGCCAGCATTAGAACTCAGTGCTCCACTGAAGATTTCACTTACAGCTAAATCGTAGCCATCAGAAGTCAAGCTGCAGGCAAAGTAGAGATGGAGTTTAGAAGCTGGAGCAGAAAAGGTGAAAAAGTTCTCTTTTTGCTTTCTTTCCCTTTTCCTCTTTTCACTTTACTTAATCACTGTCATAATTCCTTTAGAAAATCTCAACTTCCCCCAGATAAAAACCATAAACTTCATATTCTAAACCTGCAGTGACAGCCAGGCTATATCAGAACCTGAGGAAAAGAGCAGTATGTGCCCCTATGTATACTTATCAAACATTCACCCTTCTTCTAACCAAGTGGAAAACGTTTATTAATAAAAGCCCTACAATCAGAACATATGATGGTCTAAAAAGGCATCAGTTAACCGATTTGCTTATACACCCGTGTCACCCCTCATCAACCTGCCCTGCAGGGGATGCAATGGTCTCACAGGCCTGGGAGCCCCAAGCTGTTTGAAAACAATTGTTTTGTTGCAAAAAAAATGCAAGTGTTTGAAACAAACAATAATGTCTTGTCTTTATTTAAAAGTTTGGTCTGTTGTTCATTGTGGATTTTTTGCATTAATTTCAATTTTTAAAAATACTGCATTAAGCTTTTATTTATCTTGATTACTGATGTTTTTTGCCCTCCCACCACCTCTAAATTCTGTGCCTGAGGTAAATGCCTCACTCACCTCGTCCTAATCCTCACCCTGCCAACCTCTCTGTGCTGAAAAAAACAAATGATGGCAGCCTCTAGTACTCAAAGATTCTGTCCTTCAGTTCCCTGTTCACTGTTTACCAACTCCTCCCTACTTCACACCTTAAAACATTAAAAAAAGGCTGTCTCTCAAGGCAAGTTTCTTATCATTTGAGATTAGTTAATGGCATCCAGCAAAAGGGAAGAAGTTGGCTATGACTTACTGGTGGCTCAGTTCTCTTATTTCACATGGCTTGAAGCACCATTCTTTGGCCAGCTTTTCTTGTTGAGATGCTTCTTCTAAAAACAGTATCTTTGAAAGAAAGAAAAGAATTGCAAATTAATGAACCATAGTCATTTGTTGTTATTAAATATCTAAACCTTTTTAAAAGAGACTATACTGTAGCTGAGTTAATTTTTAAAGGTATTTGATACCAAATGGGATCAAGTTTAGAGGCAAAATGGCAGAGGTTTGCCTTTGGGTACCCAGAGAAGTAAACTGCACGGTATTTCTCCTTTTCTGCCATTCTATAGATATAAGCAAGATTTCAAAAATTCTAATTTGAAGACACAGGGCATTAAAAATGGCTAATTGATATTTATTTCTTCCTCTCCCCTGAAAACAATTAAAGGAAACAATTGTTTATAGAAAGTACACCTTACTGCAGATGACTGAAAGATTTTTGTTAGGCTGTTACGGAAAACTCAAGTCCAGAGCACCATAGTGGTACCATATCATGGGGCAATTTATTAACACTGAATATGACTGCCCATAATTGCCAGACAATTGAGTCGTAACATGAAATATATTGGTGTTTTAATGCTATATTCTTCTACTACAGTGTATGAGACACGAACAGAGAGATTTCTCACGTTAGACCTGTGAGCTCTGAAGCCCAAGGGCCCCAGCTGGGAAACCTCAGGTGGGTCTCTTAACTCCTCTTGGTCTGCTTTCCCCATCTGCAAAAGTGAGGTAACACCAGTACCCACGTCACAAGGTGTAAATATCATCTGAGTAAAGAAGTTAGCACATCCTTGGAAAGTGTTAAATGTTAGATACATTATATCTATTGTTGATAATTTTTTAAGTACAATGTGATTGCTTACTCTATAAAAATAGATTGCAAGGCAAGAAAGGACAAGAAAGAATGAAATACATATTCAGAAAATATTGTTTTATTTTTAAATGTAATATTGTGAGGAAAAAATGTTTCATGGAACATGAAATACTGAAAAATCTTCGTAGATAAAATGTATGTAATTAATTAGAAGCAAGGCAATATATTGCAGGAAAAATAATTCGTTTATGGAACCAAAAATTAAATAAATAAATATTAAATTTCTTATTAATTGGTAATATCCTTTTTTAAAAAATTGGAATATTTATCAGAAAAGAAAATAAAAATGTAATTCCTACAGATAAGGAAAAGTAATTCGATGATTTTAAAAATACATTAGAATCAATAAATATCAAAGCAGTTATATAATTAATCAAAAACCATAAAAACAATTAATATTTAAAAATTGCTGATTTATCATTAAAGCAATTGCTCAATAATAAAATATTTGTAAAGCACTATATTCACACATTTGAAAATAATTTGAAATTAATAGTTTTTGAGAAAAACATAAATGGTCAAAATTTATTCTGGACAGACAGGAAAACTGAATGAACCGGTAACTCTATAAGAAACTGAGAAAGTTTTACTAACCCTTTAGGAAATCTCATGGTTCAGAACCGTGCTGTCTAATAGAAATATGATGCCCATCACAAATGCCTATACAATTTTAAGTTTTCTAATAGCCACTCTAAACACATGAGATGGAACAGGTAATATTAATTTTAATAATATGTTTTATTTAACAACCTAGGTGGCCATGATAAAAGATTATTATGTCAACATGAAATCAGTATAAAAGTTATTAATTTTGTTTTGGGGGGGTATCAGTCTTTAAATTCCTGGGTATATTTTGTATTTAAAGCACATTTCAACTCAGTTGCTGAATTTTCACCAGAAATACTTTATCTGTATATATCTGTATAGATTTGATATAATTTATAAAAAGTAAATTCACACACCCAGGTTGTTACAAAAGCATTTAAAAGTTTTCTGAAATGGAGACAAGTATCTATTTTTAAATGAAAAATTAGATTAAAATTTAGTTCATCGGTCTTACTAGTCCCATTTCAGGTGCTTTATATATGGTATTGGACAGCATACATTGAGAGAATTCCATAGCCATGTTCTTTCTAGTTTATAAAGAACAGATAATGCCCGTGCTAGGTAAAAAGAGGTCCAGAGCATGGAAAAGAATGGACACTTCTTTATTTCTACAAAGCTAGCATAATCCTCATACCAAAATCTGACAAAGCACACACAACACATACACAAACACAAATATGCAAACAAAGAGCAAAAATTACAAGCCAATGTCATTTGTTACAATAATACAGATGCAAAGTTAATCCCAACGATATGCTGGCAATAAAAAGCAAAATTATATTAAAATAACAATTCAACATGTCTGCAACATATAAATCTCAATTATTCTGACCAAGCAAGACACATCTATAAACTTATGGCAGATTTTTAGTAATTGGGCAAGAACTCAACTCCTCAAAGAATGCTGGAATCACCCTCCCCCCCCCACACACACACACCCTCTTTACTGTTATCTGCAGTCAACAGATACTCAAGCTAGAATTCACCTGCTCCTCACATAAACACCAGGGATCTTGATCTGTATCATTATTTTCATTAAAATACTTTCTTATATTTTACTTCCTTTTCTCTGACTGAGCTCCCACCACTCTCCACTTACCAAAACCTTTCACTGTGACCTCTTGTTACTGGCTCTCCATTAGCGGTTAACTCCCTTTTGTCTTCTGAGTTTCTCCCTCCTAATACCTGGGACTCTACCCCCAGGACATGACTTCTCCTATGCTTTCCAAATGGCAGGTAGTCATACATCAGGGTCAGACAATGGGTTTGGTACCTTCTGTACCCACCGTGGCCATTTCCAAACCATTTTTCCTGAAGCTTCTTATAAACAAAGAAGTCTCCTTTTAAGACCTGCCCTTCTCAGCTCTCAAGAGCATCTTTCCTCTCTTTTCATTGTTCTTCTTTACCAACCTTCCTTTCATTGTTCATATCTGTTGACGCCTGCCTCACACTCTATCTCTCCACTTCAGACCCTGCCTTTCTTCTTATAATAACAACATGGACAACCTATTTGACCCACAGCCACCTATTTCTATGAATTCATCTTCAGTAATTTATTCATGAATGAATGAAGTTCATGAACTTCACATTATGGCCACATCCTGGACATGTAAATGAATTATAAATGCTCCACTTCCAAAACTTCTGAATCACACACCTGATCACAACTTCTTCTTTTACCTGTTTGCCATTTCAACTACTCCAAACAATCTCCTACCTTAGAAAGTCCCCCCTTTACTTTCTCCCCTGTACTCCTCCCCAGTCCATCAGCGGTCTTCTTTCACCATTTTCCTTGTCCAGCTAAGATTCTACCACTTATTATTTCATATTTCCTGTGTATTTTAGTCAACATACATTCAGTTAAAGTTCAGGTCTAACTGAACCTAACTGCCCCCTTCTCTGGGCTGCACATGATAGATGAAATATCTAATCATCAAGCTCAAATGTGTTTGTATCAATGCCTGTGCTTGGTACCCTAAGACATGTCTCTAGCACTGTTGTCTTTACTTTCAATAAAACTTATAGGAGATCTAATTGCTTATCCACTGACAGATTATTAAAAATATTTTTGGTAATATATAATTTTTATCAAATAACTCAAAAGGAATTCAAAGAATTGAGAGATATTGCTATAACAAAACTCCTCTCACCTCCATCTACTTGACTTATGTGAAAATGATTCTCAGCACTTACATCGATAAAAATTTTAAAAATAAGAAAAAAAATGGTTCATTCTACCAACAAGTAATACTCATTCATAGATGTATTATCTAATTAGAGGTAAAACAGCTTCTTAATTTCACATTTAAAAAAATCACCTTTAAAAATGCATGATATATATTTTTAAGTCTCCTTATGGTCCCAGGAAATTTTAAATGTTTAAATTTATGTATACAAATTTTATTGCAATGTAAATTTTATTTCAAGTGTAAAACTATGTTGCATTAGCACAACTCTGTAAGTAAAGCAGAATAGAATTAGTAATTCAAGAAGAAAAAGGGTCTATATAGCATTTAAGATTATTAAAGATGAGCTAGTTTGTGATTTTTTTGAAAAAGGTTAAAGTAGATATCAAATTACTATATTTTTATTCGATCAGATACATTTTAAAAAGTAATGTCACAGTTCAATTTTAGCATGTACTTATTTACAATTTGCTAGAAGTTATGGGCATTATACATATTTAAATTTAATAAAAATTATACATGTCAACTTTTAAAAGTGCAAAAGCATATAAAGCTTATCAAAATTTTTAAGACATTATTTTTAAAAATGTGCAAAGCATTTCTCTAGTCAACTCATGTTCTAGCACTCCATCATGATGATCACAAATCCACCTTCTTTTCGAATCTCTCCCCCCACTTACCCTAAAAGTATACAATAGTGAAAAATTGCAAACTCTTTCAAAATCAGCCATTAAGGGATTGGTTAAATACAACTGCAGGATTTAAAAGCGTCAGTGAAGACTTATATGTATTGACTAGAAAATAAACCTTGATATAATCTTAAGATGTTTTTTAAAATTCAGATTTCTAGATAATATGTATAGTATGATCACCTTTTTTATAAGAATGTGTGTGTGTGTGTGTGTGTGTGCGTGTATTGGGGTGTTGGGTCTAAATGCTGACAGTGGTTAATACCTCTTTAAGATAGAATTTGGGAGTAATTTTTATTTTCATTTTTTCACCCTTTTAGAATCAAAATTGTTAATAATAAAGGTTTTATTATAGATAAAATGTTAAAGTTAATTCCAATTTAAATGTATATGAAAATGTAAAGTAAAAAAATAGAAATACATAAATATACTTTCCACTCATAGAGCCTAAGATTGGGTAGTTAAGACACAGAGATAGATAATGAATCAGATGAGGAAGGCATGATGACAGAGTGCAATGGACCCCACCAGTTTAAAAAGAAAGACAGTGGGCATGATCAATGAAGTTTTCAAAGAAAAGGTAGAACTCTGACAATAATAAGTAGTATTTGGTGCTTGACAAGTACCCAGGGTTGAAGGGGAAGGGAGGGAAAGGGTAAATAATGACAGGAGCAGAGGCACAGAGGCCAAGAACTACAAGATATATTATAGACACGAGTGTACTTTAAATAACATTGGAGCATTGGGTTAAGGAAGATATTAATTCATAAATCAAGTATTTACTGGGTTTTTTTTTTTCTTGCTCTTATTCATATAGTCACTCAACAATTACTGCCTGAGTACCCCCTGGGTGATAAGCACTATTTCAAGATTAGGAACAATAAATCAATAGATGAATATAAGATGCATATATTAGTGAAAGCTATGATGAAAAATAAAGCAAGGTAAATGGACAAAATAAAATGTGGGGTGTGATGTTTTCTCTGATAAATTATATCGAGCAAAGATATTTATGAAGGGAGGGAGTGAACTGCTAGGGTATTCTGGGAAGTGCATTTCAGATAGAACAATCAATACAAGGGACCTGATATGTATATTTAAACTAGATGCTTGGCATATTTTAAAATATCAGGGAGACCAGTGGGAATTGAGTATAAGAACTAGAAGAAAAAATGGTAGGAAATTGAATGGAGAAAGTAGCTTTGTAGGTCATGGTACAGCCTTGAGATTTGTTTTTAGGAGATCTCTAAAAGTACTTTGGAAAATGAATAGAGCAAAACTACAAAATATCATTGACGTTTTCTTTATGGGGCAATGATTCTTTCATCCTGAGGTTACCTGGGTTTATGTGGCCATTCATTTACTTATGCAATTATTCACCATCAAGAGTACCTATTATGGCTCGTAGTTTTCCTCTTCAGGCCACAGTCTAGGTGGGCTGTCAAGCACATATACAAGTAATTAAAAACCAAATTTCACAAAATCATAAAATCATAGGTGGTGCCAGCTAGCAGGAACCTTTTCATCTGACCGCCTTGTTTTCCAGATGAGGAAACTGAATCCCTTCTGTTAAGTAAATGACTCCAAGCGCTCTCCTACTTGAAACTGGGGCTGTGCAGGATGAGCAATAATGAGAATGCCAGGAATACTAAAGCCGGAAACAGATGAGTAATGACTGTCAGCTAACGAAAAAAGTCTCTGCAAGATAGAGGCTTCGAACACCAGATGGCAAATTTGGGCAAGAGGCTTGTTGCTATGGAACAGAGTAAACTGCTCTTCAGCCATTGTGAAATAGCTAGGCCATCCAAAAAAATAAGGTATATATCTCAATCAATTCCATGAAATTCACCCTTATGCACTGTAATGGCAGATAAAATCAGGTAAAAATATGAAGTCTCAAGATTTCTGAAGCTTTTGGGCAAAAATGAAAATTGTCACATTAGCTCAATTCACCTCAGACAGATTAGTGGAAAAGAAAGATGAAGTTAAATTGCCGTTAAAAGGAAAGTAGGAAGGAAAGAAGGAAGGAAGGAAGGAAGAAAGGAAGAAAGGAAGGAAGGAAAGAAGGAAGGAAGGAAGGAAGGAAGGAAGGAAGGAAGGAAGGAAGGAAGGAAGGAAGGAAGGAAGGAAGTCAGCCTGTAAAGGTAGCATCAAGTAAATTCATGTTACAAAGGCACCAAAGGGTAGCATGAGGGACTTAGATCTTCAGGTAACAGTATTCTCATTTTATAGATGAGGAAAAAGACCAGGTAATGTAACTTGTACAGTCACAGGGCAAGCTAGGATATCTGCTGGACTTGAACTATCTTCCCAGAGATTCTTCCAGACCTCTATGACTGCTTCTCTAATGGTACAAACCAAGGGTCGGCAAATATTCAACAAAGGGCCAGATAGTAAATGTCTTAGGCTTTACAGACCATATTGTGTACTCCTCAATTCTGTCACTGTAAAGCAAAAGCAGCCATGGACAATATATACACAGATGGGTGCCGTTATATTCAATAAAAATTTATTTATAGAAAACAATTTACATTTCATATAATTTTTATTTGTTAAGAAATATTCTTCTTTTTTTCTCCAACCATTTAAAAATTTAAAAACTATACTTAGTTCACTGGCCATATAGAATCAGGCAGTGGGTTGGATTTGACCTGTGGGCTATAGTTTGCCAACCTGCAGGATCCTAAAAAGATGTATGTAAATTAAAATTGTATAATACAAAAACCATCCCAGTGGCTTACGCTAGCATTTTTAGGAAGAATTATCTTAATGTATGATTGTTTTTCAATCTGTAATAACTTTTAACAATTTTTCCTTTAAACTTCAGGGCTTGATAAAATACTTCTAGGAAAGTACAAATTCTGGTGGCTTTAGAAGTCCCATTTTGCTGTAGAAAAAAAGTATATTTTTGATAGCTAAAGCAATAACTTTAGTAATTTTTCTGATCTCTATTGAAGACAGTGTGATTCATTGGTATTTAGTAACTTCTTATCAGAAAAATAAAGCACCATGTTCCAAAATGATAGGATGTCTGATAATAATAAAAATACTTAAATATATTATTGTGTACAAGACACTGCCATATACCTTTTACATGTATTAACTCATTTAAATATCACAAGAACCCTATGAGATAGGTACTATTACTAGCCCCATTTTACAGATGAGAAAATTGAAATGCAGAAATGTTAAGTACCTTGCCTAAGATTACACAGCTGGTGGGTGGTAAAACTAGAATTTGAGTCACATTTGGTCTTCAGGCTGGAAGTTGTTAAACATTATTCTTTAAATTTTTGAAAACTGTCTTTCATAAAAAATAAATAAATAAAACAGTCCTTCTCTTTCCTTTATTTTTTCTTTATATACTATTTCTTGGTGCCTTTCCTTCTTCTTCCCTTCCCTTAATATAGGCTGGTGGGCCTGGTTGAGCCAGGAATGTGGAGATAGCCGGATCTAAGGCAGTGGTCAAGGCTATGAAGGCATAGAGGTACAGGGGAACTGGGCTGGAAAAGCAGAGAGTCAACGAGGCAGGTTAAGCTGGCAGGGATGTGGCTGAGTAGACAGCTACCAGGGTCAGGAGATTAATACTGAGATAATAAGCAAATATGTAACAATATTGCAGATAATGAGAGAGAGCCAGGCTTCTCAGAAGAGAGGTACAAATATAGAACACCAGAACAAACTCTGTAGTATTGGATTTAAATTGGAAGTATTAGTGTCAACTTATAGCTTTTAATTTATGTAGATCAATTATATATAATGTAATATATATGCATGTGTTTCCTTCCTAGCTCTATCTGCTGAGAGGTCCTAGAAACAATGACACCCTATTGCAATCGGCACCCTTAATGCTCAGATCCTGATTTCTGTAAACCAGCCTCCACTAGAAAGAACCAGAGTGATTCCAGAGATGAAGCAAAGAAATATATAAGATAAATCCGGAATATAAATTTGTGCCAAAAAGTAAGGAAGTGCTAAAAATATAATTGGAGAGTGGTAAAATGCACAAAGGAGCCACCTTGAAGAAGCTTCTACTAGCCAAATAGGGGCCAATATGAAGATGCAAATAAATAATGATGGTAATGAATTAAATCCCAATGAATAAAATAGGAATCCATGAGTCCACACAAATAAATGAATAAATGAATGAGTGAATGAGTAAATGAATAAATAAATAATGGAAATTTTAATAGAGTAAAAAACATTTATAAAAACAAAAATAAAATAAGGGAGAGATTCTATAGTAGAATACCAATTAATACACATAGAAGGAATGAGAGAATTAGAAAATGAGCATTTGGCACCATCATCGCAATAAATGATTCATACAAAAGTCATCAATGAATGTTAAAACCAGTGGATGAAAATTTGCTGAGGACAGGATATTTATATAATTTCAAATTATCTCCCCACAAAACTTATTTTATAGAAAAAATAATAACTTTATGATAGAGAAACCTGGTAAATATCATCCTAACCAAGTGAACAAAGTTAACATCAAGAGTATTGGGGTAAATCAACATCACGTGCCTCTTGATGATGTACTGAAAAGAACACAGCATCACTTCTGTGATATTCTTGCCAAAAAATGCATAACCTGTATCAATCTAATCATGAGAAAATATCAGGCAAACCCAAATTGAGAGACATTTTTAAAAAAGAAAGAGGAGGAGGAGGTGGGGGAGGAAGAGGAGGAGAGAGAGAGGGAGGGAGAAAGGAAGAAGAAGGGAAAGGGGATGGGGAGGGGGAAGGGATAGGAAGGGGTGGAAGACAGGAGGGAAGGGGAGGGAATGAGAGGGGAGGAAGAGGAAGAGAGGAGGGGAAGGGAGAGAGCATGGAATGAGGAGTAAGAGGAGCAGAAGAGAAGAGGAGGGGGGAGCAGAAAGAGGGGAAAAGGAGCAAAAAAAAAAAAAAAAAAGAAAAGAAAAACCTATTTTGTATTCTTGAAAATCACCCAGGAAATGAAAGACAAAGAAACACTGAAAACCTATTCTAGATGGAAGACAACTAAAGAAACATTACAAGCAAATGCAACTTGTGATATGATTCCAGAGAGGATTGTGAACCAGAAATAATGAAAAAGCTATCAAGGACAGTATTTGGCCAATGGAAAAAGTTCCAATGGATCAGTGGATTATGTGGTAGAATTTTATGCATATTAATTTCTTGGTCTAGATGACTGTACATGATTATGTACAATGATATCCTTGTTTTTCTAAGAAATACACGTTAAAGTATTTAGAATGGAACAGCATATCTGTCCTTATTCTCCATTAGTTGAGAAAAAAAATAAGTGTGTGTGTAAATATATTTACATATACATACCTACATATGTCTGGAGAGAGTGGGAAAGAACAATGAAGCAAATGTGGTAAATGTTAACGCTGAAGAATGTGGTTGAAGGCTGTATGAGGGTTATTCATACTATCCTTGTAACTTTTTTTATAATTTTGCAATGTTTTAAAAATAAAAAATTTTAACTGCAAAATTTAAACTGTATATTTGTTTTGAAATACAAATATTTAAAGTATAAGGAAAAGAAAGGACATGATAAACATAAGATTTAGGATAATGGTTTCCTTAAAGTGGGAAGGGAAGAAAATGGAATGAGGAGGCATTGGCAGTTTCAAAGATAATCATCAGTTCATCATGCCTTCAATCATTACATCTTAGTAATGAGAGTAATGAGTTTCTCAGTGGAAGTAATGAGAAAATAGAATGACACAGATCAAACATTTATAGCACCCCAACCCAGAAACCTAAAGTGAGATCATAACTGTCCCTTGTTTTTACCAGCAGTTAATAATGTGCTAAACAACCCTTACATGCACCTGAGTGCTTGTGAATGTCTTTAAGATACAGATCGCTACTCCCTAATTTATTTGTTTCCTCAATTCAGATGACTTAACCAAGTTTGTGGAATAAGGTAACTGCTTAGATGTGTGTATAATTATCACTCAGTGCTGGGTCAAGTTCAGCACAAATCTCAGATCCAAAGTTAAATGACACATGTGAATTCTGAAATCATTAAACAAACATAACTTCAGCAGCTGCCTCACAAAAGACATCTTCAGAGACTAAATTCAACAAGTTGACAAATGAGAATGAACTTAGGAAAAGCACTCACTCTTTTTTTGATAATTGAGAGGTGGTACCAACTGACCACAAAGTTTATCTCAATAGACTGCATCAGATATGTAGATATGGATAAGAAAATGTAGGCATGCACAAAAGTACTGGCTATACAAGTCTACTCCTTTGATCATTTGTTAAAAACATGAAATATGCCTTAGAGACCTGTTATAGGCTGATTTGTGTCTCCTCAAAATTCATGTATTAAACTCTTAAACCTCCAGTACCTCAGAATGTAACTGTATTCAAAGACAAGATCTCTATAGAGGAATCGAGTTAAAGTGAGGTCTTTAGGGTGGGCTCTAATCCAATATGACTGGTGTCCATATAAAAAGGAGAAATATGGACACAGAGATGTGCATAGAAGGAAGATGATATGAAGAGACACAGAGAAAATGGCCATCAACAAGCCAAGAAGAGAGGCCTGGAGCACATCCTTCCCTCATAGACCTCAGAAGGAGCCAGTCCTGCCAACACCTTGAGAGCAGACTTTCAGCCTCAAGAACTGAGAGATAAATTTCTGTTGTTTAAGGTAAGTCACCCACTTTATGGTTCATTGTTGTGGCAGCCCTCACAAACTAATAGAAGACCCAATGGGGATGATTATAAGACTGATCTATTAAGTCAACAACAGTGAAAACTGCAGAAACCCTCTTTTTTGTGTTTCCTGTAGGCTCCTCATCTGAGAAGCTTAAGGTGGTAAAAAAAAAAAAATACACCAGACTTACTGAAGAATCAAGACCACTCTATACTAGCTCATCCCCTGACCTTTCTGACTTACTGTTTTTGAAAATTTGGTAATAATATCTGCCACATCTCCTTTCAACCCTATAAAGACAAAATATTTTTAAATGAAGATATATATAAAACATTCCATGAATGCTCCTATGTGTATGTAAGAGTTCTCAATTAACATAATATATTATCAGTAGTGTTAATTTTTTTATGTGGTAAACAGAATGGTATTTCAGGGAAAAATTGCTGACTTGGTATGTTTTGATTTTGGAAAGTCATCTGATGACATCAGACAGTTGACTGTGTTAGACAAGCTTGAAAAAGGCAAGCTGGATGACAGCAGAGTTAGAGATTCATATCTGGTTGTATATTCCTACACGAAAAGTTGATTAACAGGATGAGAGAAGCATGGCTGGAGAGCTCTAGAGACATCACTGAGTTCTGCTACAGCCGTGTTCTGGTTAATGGCTTAGATGTAAAAAGTGTAACAATTTGGAAGGGGCAGTTTATTCCCTAGATAGCAAAACTTAGTTTTAAAAAGATATCCACTTGGTACAGCCACTATGGAAAACAGTATGGAGGTTCCTCAAAAACTAAGAATTGATCTACTCTATGATTCTGCATCCCTCTACTGGGTATTTACCCCAAAGACTTGAAAACCCATATCTAAAAAGATATTTGCACACCAATGTTCATAGCAGCACTATTCACAGTGGCCAGGACATGGAAGCAACTGAAGTGTCCTATGATAGATGATTGGCTAAAGAAGCTGTGGTATATATATACAATGGAATATTACTCAGCCATAAGAAGAAATGAAATACTGCCTTTTGAGACGACATGAATGGACCTCGAGATAATCATGCTAAGCGAAATAAGCCAGACAGAAAAAGTTGAAAATCACATGATATCACTTATATGTGGAATATAAACCCGCAAGTGAACAAGACAAACAAACTGAGACTCATGGACATGGACAATAGACTAGTGGTTATCAGAGGGCAGGGGATGGGGGAAGGGGGAAGTTAATAGGGTAAGAGGGGGTCAAATATGTGGTGACAGAAAGAAATCTAACTATGACAGGTGAACATACAGTGTAAACACATATATCCCTTACTGTTAAAATGTACAGCTAAAATGTATTGGATTTCGTTAACCAATGTCACCATTAAATAAATGAAAGAATGAATGAATGAATGAATAGATAGATAAATAGATAAATAAATAAGTAGGTAGGTAAAAAATAAAAAAAATAAAAAGATATCCATGGGTTAAGATTACAAGATGAAGCTTAACAAGAATGTAAGTAAAATGTGATATCTACATTTAAGAAAAATCAAATGTACAAGGTAAAGACTTGATAAGAACAAGAACCATAAACTCAAAAAAAAAAATGGTGTGAAACAGTTGCACATAAAACAGATTGTAATTAAGCTCAAATTTGTAGAACTATAGGAGTCCCTGCTTTGCATGGCTCTGACATACATAAATTTCAGATATCATGGTTTTGTTAAATAACACCAGTCCCCCAACAATATGGCTCAAATATCAGTTACCACAGTCTATAACTTTGAGTGACTGCTTAAAGTACAAACGTGGCTTCTAGCTCTTCAGTCCACAAGTCACTATGTCCATAATAGATGCGCATCATGATCAGTGACCAATCACGTCACTTCTTCCAAAGTTTGTGGTGATTGGTTACCACATCTCTTACTCCATTCACACAGAGACAGCAATGCATGCACAGTAGTTGTGTTGTCTCCTTGTCTCCCAGCAATAAACTCACATGGAATTATCCACAAAAATTAATAATCAAAAGAGGGAATTGCTTATCAAAGATGAAATTGCAGCAAAAAAAAAAGAAAAAGAAAAAGAAAAAAGAAAAGTGATAACACAAAAAATGAAACTTGAATCTATATAAACAAAGTTATAGAAGAAATAGCTGACTACAAGAATGTTGACATTGCCTAGAAACTCTGGATCTACAGCCTGAAAAACTTAACGGAGGTAACCTTATTGACATAAATGAGGATAGTGATCGAAGATATCTCAAAAGTGATACCAGCAAAAACCTTACCCTTACAGGAACTCTGGAAGAAATATCTCAGAGATATTTCATGACAGCTCAAAGGACAAAATGTTGGAAGCTAATCCAAACTTATAGAGCAGGATGACAATTTGCCAAGACAAACAAAAGATGCTCACTCCATATCATGAGCTATATGATAAGAAGAAAAAGCAAAACACTGTTCCAACTACTCTTGTTAAGATTTTTTAGTATATGTGCTGCCAAAGCAAATACTTGTTAACTTTTTAATAAATAAAACACTCTAATTCTGTTTTGAATGTTTTAAATTACAGTATACTAAATGAACACTAGTTACACTATTTTTTCTTCATTTCTCCATGCATTCAGATTTGAAAGTTTTGAATGTTTTAACAGAAGTTCTGAAGGTTTCAGAATAATCATATTTCCTATCGATTCTTAAGATTATGAATGTACCTCCTTGTACTTCACTTTGTTGGGCTTCACTGATGTTGCATTTTTTACACACTGAAGGCAAGCTCCTCCACCAACAAAAAATATCAATTCCCTTTATTGGATTATTCGCATTATTGCAGTGGTGTGAAAGCAACCCTGCAATATCTCTGAGGTATTCCTGTTCTTTGCATGATTTCAGTTTTCACGGTCATTTTTTTCAGTCCTGCACTGTTGTGTAAAGTGAGGACTGCATTATCACGTCCTTTTAGACTTAGCTTGGGGTGCAGAACTACTTGCTGATTTTCAGTTGTAGAGGGATGAACTGAGCTGAAATGTTTTACAGGAAGGTGTCCAGAATGTGGAAAAACCCTGAAGTCAAACTTGAGAGGAAATTCTGAATGGAACTGACAGTATTTTGTCTAAAAAAGAAAAAAGTTGAGATTACCGTCATTGCAAATAATGGGAAAGCCACCACATACAAGTGCCATTCTTGAGAAGGAGAACTAGCTTTAATAATGGAATATTCGGCAAAAGTTTTCAATTTCGTAAATAAATGAACCTTCTAACAATTGATATAAATGGAATTCAGTGACTTGCAACATAGTGCCAAGCAGAGGCTGAGTGACCATCTGTCAGGGATGTTGTAAGAGAAATTAATTCCTACACAGGGTGAGAGGGGAGGCTCTCACCACAGCTCAGATTCCAAACATCCCTGTGGTGGCTTTAAAATATGTCCACAAATTCTTCAACACTTCTTTCTTCAAAAGCCGGAATCTAGTTCCCTTTCTCAACCTTGAGGTGGGCCAAACTTAGTGATGTGCTTGGAATAAAGTGTTCACAATGCTGTGACTGCTAAGACTAGCTCATAGAGGATAGTTTGCACCTGGCTCTTTCACTCTTGGATTATTATTCTGGAGAAGTTATAACCACACATGAATTTCATTTCTTCATTTTGCTTAATCCAAGCCATTTTTGTTTAGATGGATAGAACTATGCCTCCCTCGCATTCTTTCCCCCAGATCCTCCTACTGTACATATACCATATATCCACTCCTTTTAATCATTAAGCCCTTAATATATTAGGTTCTGATCAGCATCAAATTCATTTAAGAATAAAGCTTCTGGTTTGTCAGCCATAACCAGGATATAATAACTAAACCTCAAACTATAAGATTTTAATAAAACAAAGATAACAAGTTGGCCCCAAGTATGTTTCAGCTCCAGACTCATGAAAATGGAAGGCCCCACAGACCACATCCCCTGGAAACCGGACCAAACAATACCATGGCTGACTTCAGGACCTGAAGCCATAATCAACTGCTCCCTGCCTTAGCCCCAACCAATCAGTAGAGCTCAGGGCCCCAGCTCCCATAGTAACCGTGATTAATGATTTTTCCCTTATATAACCCAAGCACTAGAGGCCATTGGAGAGCTAGGTTTTTGAAAGCCCTAGCTCACCTGTGTCTCTGGGCTTGATGCCAACTCCTTAAATAAAACTTGATTTTCTTTGCTGCAAACTCCTGTTCATGTCTTATTTTGGATTGCGTGCATGCAGGCAAGCAGACCCTTTAGAGTCAATGGTAACAAAGCCTCCATGCCATGAGGATACTCAAGCAGCCCTGGGAGAAGTTCTCATGAGGAGAAGCCAAGGATTGCTGCCAACAACTGTAAGCACCAGTTTACAATCATGTTAATGAACTTGAATGTTGTTAGTATTTCCTTCAGACCCAGTCAAGCCTTCAAATGACTGCAGTCCTGGCCAACACCTTGATGAAATGATCTCATCTCATAAGGGATTATGAGCCTTAGGCACTCAGTTAAACTGCTCCTGAATCCCTGACCCAAAGAAACTGTAAAAACAACAAACTGATTTGAGCCCCTGAGTTTTATTATGCAGCAATAGCTAACAAATACATTTCATTTTGATCTGAACACTGAGGGCAAATTGCAATCTTAAGAAACCTGCTCGCACAGCTTCTATTTAATTTTTTTTTTTTGCCAGTTTTCTTTTAATAGACTCAAACCACAATTCTCAAAACTAGTTCCTATCATTGAAAAATAAATGATTAACCAATGGTATTCTGCTGTAAAAAGTAGAAGTAGAGAAGGAATCTAAAATTAATTCCTCCCACTCTAGCTGATTATCACCCCACATTCAAATCTGCTGCAAAAGATAAATGCAGAGCTCACAAATAGGTCTTAAAGATCTTTTTAGCAGGAAGGAAATCCTTCAACACATTCATCACTCAGTTGCAAACAGTCGATGCAACAAGAGCTGAGCACTTCCACCCTTCAAATGTGAAATAACCATTTCTTTCAGTATGGCACCACTTGCCCACCCAAACTTAAAGGTCCAGCCCAGACTTCTATGAATTCCAGATCCATACATTTTGACTCATTTGTATTTCTCGAAAGATACTTCAGAGTCAACATGTCCAAAACGGCATCCATGATCTTATTCCTCGAATCTTATTCAGTCCTTGTTCGGGGTCACTATCTCATAGAATGAAGCCACATTAATCCAGGGAATAATCTAGGAAACTTTGTCACATCTCTTTCTTACCTCCTGCATTAAACTTCAATGGCTTCCCACTGCATTTAGGATCCAGAAAAAAGAAAATTGTAACAGGGCCTACAGGGTCCTAATGCATCTCAGACAAATCCCTTCTCAGCCTAATCCCATGCCTTGTTCCTTCCTCTCCATGCTCTCTCTGCTTCACCTCATTGGTCCCATGTCGGACCCTGTAAGCACCTTACTCTTCCCACCATTGGGCCTTTACACAACCTCTCAGCATGGAACACCTTTTCTTTCTTTTACCCAAATAGCCTCAACTCATCTTTCCTATTTCAATTTAGCTGTCCTTTCTTAGGAAGCCTTTCCTGACTAGCTCAAATTCCCTATCTCCATCACCAATCATGCTCCCACCCCTAATTAATAATTCTCAAAGCACCAGAAAACTCTTCTTTATGGAAATACCGATTAGTGTTAAATGCACAAAATCTGGAACCAGCCTGCCTGTCTTAAATTATTTTCAGTTGTGTGAATTTGGGCACGTTAATATCTCTTGTGCCTATTTTCTGTAAAGTGAGGACAATAGTTATGAACATGTTGTGAGGATTAAATGACACAATATGTGTAAAAAGCTTAGAATGGTGCCAGATACATCACAACATTACATATCTCTGAGCTATTGTATTATTAAAGTTGTAATTTCACATGTAGTCATAATTATTATTTTATTCATATCTCTACTATTAGATGGCAAATTCCACAAGGGTAGACATGTCTATTTTTATTTACTATCATAGTTTCACTGACTGACACAGGCTTAGCACATGATAGATGCCTAATGAACACTTGATGAATGAATAAATGAATGTAGCAATATAGGGCCTGAACTCTAGAGAACCTTAAAGTGTCACACTAATGAGTTTAGAATTTATTTTCTACAAGATTTAAGCAAGAGTCACATCTGAAAATTAGTGGAGCAATGATTGTAAGGTAGATTGTGAGGAGAATTTAGAGACAGAACCCTTAGTGAACCATTTGAATGGTTCACCTGGGTGGAAAAAATGGCCAGTGTAGAGAGGAGAAGAAAGAGGAGTGTCATTTGGGCAGAATGTTAAGAAAGGACCCACATAACTTGGTAATACACTGGATCTGGAGGAAACAGTTGAGGATATATGTAAATACTAAGTATCTGAGTGAGAGAATAGGATAACAGGACAAAACTATGGAAGCCAAAAGAGATGATGGTTTGTTGGTGTGGAGGAGGGGTGAAAGGGGGAGCGGGACTTGCAGTCAGAGCTGTCCAACAGCAGGTGTGGAAGTAGGACTGAAGCTCTGTGGTGGCCAGGGCCAGAGATGGAGATTGGAGTGACTGTCAAACCCACATGGGAGGCTGACATATCTGAGAAAGAGAAGATAGGGTGAGAAGGGACAGTGTGGTAAGCCTGGGGTTTACAGCTGATTTAAAGTTGCCAGAAAGGGGAGAGGGGCCAGGAAAGGAATTGTAAAAGGTAAAGTCAGACACGGGACTGTGAAGTAATGATGTGGACACTCACTCCCATCCACCAGTTAAGAATTCAGCTGAAAGGTCAGCCACTTCCTCTGGTAACCTTTTTGACCTGACCCCTCAGACTAAATAAACTGCCTCTTTGACAATATTTGTGTGTATTTGTCAATAGCAGTGTGGCAGGCTGAATTATGGCCACCAAAAATATCATTCCTAGTCCTTGGAACCTGTGAATGTCACCTTCTACAGCAAAACAGATTTTGCAAATGTGGCTAAATTAAGAGTCTTGATATGGGGGGATTATTCTAGATTGCCAGGGTGAGCCCTAATGTAATCACAAGTGTCCTTAGTAGAGGGAGGAAGAGGGCAATGTGACAGAGAGCAGAAGGCAACATGACCACTGACGTAAGACACTGCACTGCTAGCTTTGAAGATCAACGGAACTAAGGATGAAAGGAATGCAGCTCTAAAACCCGGAAAAGGCAGGGAAATAGATACTCCCTTAGAACTTCCAGAGGAAGTGGGGCCCTGTTGACAATTTGATTTTGGCTCAGTGAAACTGACTTTGGACTTATGACCTCTAGAAATGTAAAAGAATCAGTCTGTGATTTTTTGACCCACCAAGTTTGGTAATTCATTACAGCAGCCATACAAAATTAATACAAGCACTTAACTCACTGCATTATAATTTGGAGTTAGGGTATATGTCTCTCCACTAAAATATAATCTCAAAGACAGTAATGCTCTTGGCCCTTGGGATTTCTGGCACCAAACAGAGTGCTGAATCCACGAAAGCACCCAAATCAATGTCTACGGGCGGGTTGGAAGGAAGGAAGAAAAGAGTCAGAATTAGAAGAAAAGATAGGGAGGGAATTTCAAAATAGAGAGAGTGGTTGACAAAGGCCTATCCTTAAATATATGAAAATGATAATATGGATGCAGAGAACCTGGGTAGGGGTGAGCTCCATGTTCCCCATCATTTACCCCACCTTACCCCCTCCCCCCAGAGCCAGCAGTCTTAAAACAGACTGGAGCAGACCACATCCAGGCAAGACATGCAGGATAGAGGGGAGATCCTAAGGTGAACACTAATTCAAGTCTTAACTCTAACTCTTTCCCTAACCCAAATACAGGGCTAAGGGTTTCGATTTCTCTGAAAAGCCAAAGGAAGTATGATCATCTGAGGGCTGAGAGTGCAGGCTCAGGAACCACAAAGGCCTGACTTTGTATCCGAGCTCTGCTTCTTACTATCTGAAAATCCTTGGACAAGCTAATTATTTTCTAAGGCTCAGTTTCTCACCTGTCAAATAAAATATAAAACTAAAAATTCTTCAGAAGATTAAATGACGTAATAAATGAGAAGTGCTAGGTATGAATTAAGGCATCAAGAAATAGTTTGTACACATAGCAAAACATTCAACGAAGCATTTAGTGTACTACCATTTATAGGTAAAAAAAAAAACCTAATAAATAAAAATATATAAATATTATGTAAAAATTTATTAGCTTGTATATTTTATACACCTTCTCTAGGAAAATACACTATCCCTATTAAAACTATAGTAACACTGTTAGGAGGAATAATGATCTGTCTAAGTGACACAAACAGGGAAGGGACTTATTAACCCCTACATACCATTTTGTGAACTCAGAATTTCCTATCACATGCATGGATTTTATTTGGGGGGAACTTTTTCTAAAATCCCAGTTCCAACATTTATCAGCTGTGTCATATTGGCAACTCATTTCTTAATGTTACTGGTCCTCTGTTTCCTCACTCATAAAATGAGAATAAAAATACTACCTTCCTCATAAAGTTGTGCACATTAAATGAGATAACACGGTAAAATGCTCAAAAGAATACCGGGCATAGAGTAAGAATTCAACAACATCAGCAATTTCTGCTTCCATAAGTATCGGTGGACAAGATACTTTAAAGGGCCCTCCAGCTATAAAATCACCATACACTGCATAAGACTTTCTAGGTGGTGCTTGTAGAACATAGGAAAAGTGTAAAGGTTTGTTTGTTTTTAAAGGGAAGACTAAAAAGAGGCTCTAGGGCGAAAGAGGAGCAGTGAGCTCTAAGCTCAGACAAAAGGCACACTGACCACCAACGGTCCTGAACTCCCAAGAGAAGAAAATAAAAGTCCTTTCTGGAGGACCACAACTCCATACCCATTTCACAGATGAGTGAGGAAGAAAGATACACAAAGAATACTGAGTAGCCCATGATCACACAGTCCTCTGAGTAATACAATCCCTTCTCTAGTTCAGGTATCCTGACTTCTGGCCTAATATTTTTTTTTGCCATATTTAATTTATAAAATCTCCTTTACATCAGCTTCACAAAAATCCAGTTATTAAGTCCTAAGAAAGATCTATAATGAATGAAGACAGCAATAAGCATTTTCTCTCTGTCTTGCTATATTTTTTATAGCTATATTCTTTATGTAATACATGAAGAGTCATTTTTGCCAACCAAGATTCTATCTTTAAAATTAATATGTGCAAATGTCCCCCAGAAGCTACTGTAATTGGTTCATTCCAAGAGCTCAGGGGATAATTATGTGTTTTCATGAGCACAGCATTCACTAGTCAAACCTGAGATTCTAATTTAACTTTCTTGTTGTCTTTTTATGGCAACCAAAGAATGGTGTTTGATGTTATATTCCCTCATTTTAAAGAGAAAAAAAAACTCTTTATGCTAAATTCTGTTTGATTTACAATTCATCTATCTCTCTTCATCCCATTTGGTCACTGGAACACAGCTGTAAAAAGAAACGATTTTGATAGCCCTATGATCATACATCTTAACTTGCTCATCAATTTTCCAAGAACACAATAACATTTTATTAAAATGCTAAGTTTCGGTTGTGTTTCAACTACTTCGTGAGAGTTACTGCATGTACAACAAGAATAAGATGCTGATGCTGACAGGTTAGCTGAGCTTGTGGGCTGGTTAAATGCAGGCCGACATGCAACTTTCCGGATTCAGACATACAACCTCCACAAAACTGCAAATATCTTCCAGGTTCATCTGTGAAAGTCTCACTTGTGCATGCCAAGGGCCTACGACAGGATGCATGCCAATCAAATCATTGCTTACAGAGGCTAGGAGTAGAAACGCCAAGATTTGGCAGAAAAATGCTTAAAATATACTTCTTGGAACATACACACTCCAAAAGCAGGGACTTCTAAATTTAAAAAGACAAAAGAAGCATAACAACAAATTTACAAAACTTGATTTTTTTTTAAGCTAAAAAGACATGTTACGGACAACTGGGAAAATATGAACACGGATCACAAATTATTAGAGGATATTGGGAAATTATTGTTAATTTTCTGAAGTGCGATAATGGTATTGCGATTATGTTAGAAAGTGTCCTTAACCTAGTGGATACAAGCTGAAGAAACTCAAGATGTCTGCACTTATTTTCATTTGTTTTAGTAAAAACAGAAAGAATTAGTAAATGTGAAAAGAAATATGCTTCTTAGCCTACCTTTTGTCGTGTTCAATAATACATTTTAACCAATAACAATTCAAGGCAATACATATTGTTTAAATGTATACATCACATGTCATCAAACCATTAAGGATTCAGGTAAATGTAGAAAATGTAGATAAATAACCCTTCAAGGGTTATTTTCTGGCTGAGGAAATAAAATTTATGTGCATATAGGAAATTGAGGACAATGCAGGGTGGCGTGTTTCTAAAGGCCAAATTGGTATTACAGACTGAACTGGGAAAACCCAAAGAAGAATTCTAGTGAGGACTAAAAAAATGGTTACTTTGGGGAGGAAGTGACAGATGAAGTATATATCGTGAAGAATGAAGGGTAAGGGCATTCAAGGTATGAACAAAAAAGATGGGGAAGACCAGACATGAAAAAATGTCACTTGATGTGTTTTTATATTGTCATAAATTTCACATCATTCCCTTTCTACATCTTTTCCTCTTACTGTCTTCTCACTCTATCTGCCCAGTAATTTGGTATTTTTGGAGCATTAAATCCTGTCTAGATTACATGGACAGTTTTTTAAAAATTCTAACTCCAATGGCATATCTAGAAAAACAATTCTTGTTTTTCTCCTTCCTACTTGATCATCTGGAAAAAGAAAGAAAAAAAAGAGTGATCGTACAGACCTCCATTCATACATATAAGGGTTGTAGTTTTCCTTCTTAATGTGAGTCATTTATATGTTGCTTTTCTCGGCTGGATTAAAACTTCTGGTAGTCACCCACCCAGCAAGGAGGGAGTGGGTGAGGTTTTCTCAATTTCCTCAGGGAAAGCAGAAATCCAAAAGTGATTCCCTAGAACCAAATTGCATTTTTGAATACAGAAAACATCTGGTTCTATTGTTTTACCTGGTTTTATTTGTTTGTTTTCATTTCAAAATGAACTCAGATTTATAGAAAAATTATGCCTTCTCATTTTGATCTTCAGAGAATGAAGAGTTTCATTCTGACTAAGTATCAAGATCTCCAGTGACACTGAGATGCTAAATTATATGTCTGAGATAAGGCAGTAAAATGATTATTACGAAGGCTGCAGCTAATTCTAATTTGGGCACATGTGCATTTTGCCACTGGTTTGGCTTCCACTCACATATTTGCAAATGCAGCTTGCTTACCTAACTTACAAGCGCAAACGTGCATAAAAACATCCTCGAATAACTTAAAAATTGGGGGGGATAAAATATATGTAACATATTTGTATTAGTAATAGTATTTTGTTACTATTGAAGGCACTATTATTTTTCTCATAAGATAAATAAACATATTACATATTTATTATGTCAAAAGAGCTATCTATGGTCACTATCTGCATGTGCCTATCTTCCACCCATTCCAAAACCTAAACCAAGATGATTGCCACACTCTCTCCATCAAGATAAATCCCTAATTACAACAATAATCTCAGGTTTGCTAAATCCATTGGACATTTTCCTGGTATTATTTCTCTTACTTCTTCTCCATAACATGTGACATCTGCTCTATTCCCTCTATCTGAAAATATCCTCATCCTTTGCCTCTACCATGTTCCAGCACTGTAAACAATAAGTGGCAATTTATAAACAACATTTTATGAAGAAGTAAACTTAATAAACCATAATATGAACCCAAAGGGAATAAGTAGAGCTTTATAATCTACATTATTTTAGATCCTTAACATAGTCTAAGATAAAGGCATTTGAGAACAATAACACCACCCTCCTGTAGTTTTCCTCTGATTTTGGGGTTGTCCTTCTCATTCTACTAATCCTTCTTTACTTCAAACTCAGCACTGGAATTAATCTAATTCATGTTCTCTTCTCAACCTTTGTCCACATTTTATTTTATATCTCCTGCTCAGATATCACCTCTGAGCTCCAGACCTACAAGCCAACACCTACTTGACATCTACATGTGAATATCACAAGGCTACTTCAACTCAGCATGACCAAAACGAACATCTGGGTCCACTCTACCTGGGTGGATCTTTTCCTCTGTTCTTCAATTCAGTGATGGCTACCACATCTGTCCGGTTATATAAGCCCAAAACCCAGAAGCTTGTCCCTCTCCCTCCACATCCAACCAGTCACCAAATCTCTTTGATTTTTGCCTTTCTATTGTTTCACAGATATACCCACTTCTCTCCAACTCTACTACAACTCTGCCTATCTCTTCTGCAATCTACCCTTCTGCAGTCTGTTCTCCACTCTGCAATTATTGTTTATATATTTTTTAGAATGTAAATCTGATCTAACATTCTTCATTGGGTCCCCATTGCCATTGGAATAAAGGGAAAGGCCTACAAAGACACTGATATGGCTATTTCTTATCTCTCTGGCTTCATCTGTTTTGGCCATGCCCTCTTTCTCCACACCAGTTCCTAGTTCCTCCTTCTTGTTGGGTCTTTACACAAGCCTTTCCCCTAGCTGTCTCTGACTAGTTAACTCTCATTTAACCTTAAGACTAAGCTCAAATAGCACTTACCTCCTCAAGATAAGCCAAGTACTCTGGTTTCATACTTCCATAGCACTCTGCATTTTTCCTTTTTAGAAATTATATACTTACCAATGTTTATTTGATTATTGACTCTGAATGCAAATAACACAGAGCCTGCATCTCTTTTGTTCACTATTTATCTCTAGCCTCTGGGAGTCTGCACCTCATCAGCTATTATCAGTTCTTATGAGCACCAAGAGGTTAGTGAGTTCACAACATCCTGGAGCTTGAGTTGGTTCACATGCCAACATTAGCCTAGGGACCTGGAATGGCTTCTGTCTATGTTTTGCACTTCAAAAAGGGTTAGGTTATACATGAGTCCACCCTACAAATGGCAGGAAGAAAACAACTTCTAGGTTAAATAGTACAGAAGAAAAAATCTGCCCCACCTGCAGAAGGCATTAATAATGTTACTCCTTGTGTTGCATCCCAAGTGGCTGCAACCAGCCAAGAATGTTGATTTACTATTTCCTGTCTACTCTTCCAGGACTACCTGTACCTGGAAAGGAACAACACACAGACCATAGCAATTCATTCTATTCATTCTTCCATTCAGAAGCATTTATTAAATGCCGATTTTATGCTAAAGCACTAAGTAATCTGAGGGACAGGAGATGGATGACAATAAGAGCTATTGTTTATGGGGGCTCTACCATGTTCCAGGACTATAAATTATAAGTGGCAATTTACAAATAACATTCCAAGTAAATTACCATTTTATGAAGACATGAACACTTAACAAACCATAATATGAACCAAAGGGAGTAAGCAGACCTTTATAATCTATATTATTTCAGATCCTTAACATAGTCCAAGATAAAGGCATTTAAAAACTTTACGAGGTCTCAGAGTTCCAATTAAAATCTACTCTTCCAGGTTCCTAATTATTCACTAGCAAATGAAACTAATAACAGCTCCCAGTGGCAAAATATGTTGTATTAAGCTCCAGATTAGAAAAAAAAAAAAAAAACAGAGTGTTTATTCTAATAATTGGTTACTTGGAAGACATTTTTAGCTGGATGTACATTTTGCTGACTCCTAAAGTGATCTTTTCTAACCTGATTATCTTATGGTGAAAATAATCCAAACACCATTTTTCCAACAAGTATTCATCTGAGCGCCTCCCATGTGCTAAGAGTTGTGGATATGAAAGTAATAAAGTAATAGTCCCCACCTTCAAAGTTGGTTATGGGGAAGGCTCATGAGATAAATAAGAGCCATAAAGAGGGACCAAGCAGTAAGTGGAGCACAAAGGAGCTGTGGTTTATCTCTGCCCGTCAACAAAAGGGCGGGAGTGAAGCCAGTAGTAACCTCATTGAGAAAATGATGCTTAGTCTTGAAAGGTATTAATCCAGCAGATGGAAGGAGAAGGAGGAGTAGAGACAAAGACCCAAAGGTATAAACAATAGAAAAGACTGGGCAAATAGCCAGCAAGGCCATGCCTAGATTTACCCCGTAGTTAAGCAATAAAGAACCAGAAAAAGATTTTAAAGAATAAATTAATTTCAAAAACTTGTACATGGATGTTCAAAGCAGTACCGCTGACAACAATCAAGGGTGGAAACAATGGATCATTCAGTCATAACAAGTAATAAAGTTCTGACACATGCCACAACATGGATAGACCTTGAGAACATTACGCTAAATGAAAAAAGATAGGCACAAAAGATCACATGTTGTATGTGTCCATTTATATGAAACATTCAGAATAGGCAAATTTATAGAGACAGAAAGCAAATTAGTTGTTGCTGAGGGGTGGGAGTGGGGGATGAATAGGGAATGACTGCTTCAGAGTTAATGGGTTTCCCTTTGGGTTGATAAACCTATTCTGGAACACTGTGAATGTAATAAGTGACATTAAATTGTACACTTTTAAATGGTAAATTTTACATCAAATTATAAAAGTGAAACAAAACAAAACTAAAAATATGAAAATTTATCACGTAAAAATTCTCCTCCACATTTCCAACTCTTCACTCCTACTCTATAAAAGTATATATTACTTAGATTTTAATATTGCCTTAATATTAATATTGCCTTAATTTTAATATTGCCTTCCATAAATATGTTTTATATGTGCATGGAGGAGACTGGATGGTCATATAATATATTTTCTGTCAGTTTAAGCCTAAAAGAACTAACTGTAATTAGAATTACCTTGTAACTGCTTTAGCTTTCAAAGATTTATTTTTTAACTCATGAATTAATGCTTGTCAACACAGTTGGCTTTTCAGGTGGTATTTACCCAGAAAGGTTCACTCTGTCAAAATAAAATTTTAAAACCCAGTAACAGGCTGAGAAGAGAAAGAGAATTGTGACTATAGAAACAGGTCCCACGGTGAAGCCAACCTGAGCAAGGCCATGACAAAAATGAAGACTTGAAGGGCATTTATTGTGAAATGCTTTCAGGTAATAGTGTATAAATCACTAACTCATGTGGGGAAATTAGCATTTCACATGCAGAGGCACCAATTTCAACAGTCGAGAGGTTTTGAAAAACAGATCTCAATTAGAGGTTAAAGTTAATGTAATTTATCCTTTAGAGTTAACAAGCTAGTGTGATAAAATCAACTGAACAATGTTTTCACAGAGGAAAAGGGTGCAGCTTTTAAGAAGGTAGGAAGCAATGTCAATGTCACGCATGAAGTAAGATCTTGTGAGAGAATATCAACATTTATTGCTCAGTTTTAGAAAATGTATCAGAAGAGATGAATCTGTATTTACCTTTAACCTTAGGTAGTGAATCCATATTAACAGTTTAAGTGAGGAAAGCTATTGTAACTTGGCTGTTTGATGACCTGCAAAGGGCTACCAACGGCTTTAGAAAAGAGAAATCGTTCATTGTATCATCATCAGATATTTATTTTAGGGTTAGGATTAACACTTTGAGCCTCAGTTTTCTTGTTTATGAAATACGGAGAAGTTCCATTTTATAAAGCAGTCAGAAGAATTATGTTTTGCAAAGCACCTGGCATAAGACCTAGCCCATAACAACTGTCCAATAAATATTCAGTACTATTATAGCTGCTAACATGATCAATATTATCATCAATGGGACTCCTAACTACAAGTTTATAATCTAGTGTCAAAATGCAATATAAGATGACTTACATGCATAATTTATTTCCTTTTTTACTCATGTTATAGTATTTTAATGCACAACTGCTTAGAGATATGCTACTAATTTTTTACCGATCAAAATTTAAAAATCATAATATAAATGTACCATGAAACTCTCACTTTAAAAAGTTACTGTTGTAGTTGAGCAACCAATTGCGAGTTTATCTTGTACTTTGTTCTCTCAGTGCCTTGGATGCACCAGGAAAGAATGAAACATTGTTCTTCTCCCGAGAGGGGAAGATAAATATTAAAACCAGTGTGACCACAGGGGTCTGTATGAGTTGTTCTAAAACAAGCTGAACACAGGGCCATGGAATTGCCGCTGAGCTCCCTGGAGGAAAGCCCTTTCTAGCTTGGAGAGGACAAAAAGCTATGGCAGACAGATGGTTGGAATCAGCACCCAAGTGCAGCATCATGTGACCACAAAGGACAAGGGCAGTCATGGCCACCATGAACTTAGAGTTAAGAGGTTGTCTTCATTTAAGAACTGCACATTGGATGATCCGTTTTCAAAGCTAAAGAGAAGTTCCATGAGGGCAGCAGCTTTGTCTTGTTCATCAGAACAAGCTGTAGCCCCAGAAAAAGAATAAGACCTGGGACATAATAAATGCTGAATTAATATCTGAGAATAAATGAATACTTAAATCATAAAAGGCTCTAGGAATCCTTGCAGAGTGGAAGAAGAGGAAAGAGAAGTCCCAAAATGACTAATATTAGACTTTCCAATAATCGTATGGTAGGGCTCAAACTGATTCTCTTAAAATTTGAGAAATGAAAAACAAAGTAACATTAGTAGCATCCAAATGGGTAGATCAATACATTTCTGGGATATTAATCACTGAAAGCATTTAACAAAGAATGGACAAGGATGTTGTAGAAGTGAAATAGCCCTATTTGAGATGCAAGATGAGATGATCTGTGGTTTTTGACATTTTGAGGTCACTTACTGTTTTGAGATCTGATGAAAGCTATGAACCACCTCATAGAAAAACCCATATGCAGACACTGCAACAGTGGCAGGAGGGAGCGAGGAGATTAATGGATGACTAGTTAAAGAAAAACAGAATAAGAAGAATCTGAGGTCCCTTTTGAATCTATCAGTCTGTAAAAAACATCTCTTACCAACTCTTTGGTAAGGCACATGTATATTCTCTCTTAATCAGTTTTGTAAATTCAGATATGTGCATATTAATTAAATTTGTTTAAGAGCCATTGCTTTTGCATTATTTGGGGAAGGCCGGGATTGTGCGAAGGCTGTGGTTTGGGAATACTTCCAGACTTTGAGTTTTATGGGTGCTGAGAACCGAGATGTAAAAACAGCTTTACTGACGAGAGACCATCAAACAGGGTTGAAGGAAAAAATCAAAAAAGGAGTGGCACAGGTTAATGGAGAAGGAACTAGGAGGTGACTAAGAGGACACAGCAGGAAATCTTAGACTGGCTACAGTATAAAGATGGTTTTGTTGTCTAAGATTCAAAGGCACAGCAAAGAAGAACACAGGGCTGAGAGAGTTAAGTGCTCAGGTGGCAGAAACAGTAACCAGACTTTAAATCAAATCCAGAGAGATAATAAATGCTGGAGAAGAAACAGTTCTGGATACAAATCCCACCTCCATTTCTTCCTATCTGAATTGCACTGGACAAGCTGCTAATAATTTCTCTAAGCTTTGTGTCCCTTATAATTGCACCAACTGATGGACTATACCCTTTACCCTGTGACACTGATTGTTTGTCTTTTAGTAAATCCATAATTCACTGTGGGTGGAATGTGTTGCTTGTGACTTCATCACTGGCTACAGAATCTAGTTTTATAGTCTATTAAAAATATAGCATATAGTAGGTATTCAATATTTTCTGAATGAATAATTAAAGGCATTACATAGGTAGTAGAGTAAAAAAATTCCTGTTTTGACATAAAACCAAATCCTCTTAAAGGTAACATCATTTTCAAACCAGAATAGATCTAATCAACATAACTAACAACTTCTAAACATCTATATTTCATGCAATAAAAATTGCTTTGAGACAAGATTAAATTACATGCAACATTTCACTTTCTAAAGATTATACAAATTTGTTTTTAAAACATTCTCATCAAAGATTAAGACAAATTATGCAACAGTTTCTATAATTTTTCAGAGCATTCATTTAGTATTTATTGAGTACCTATACTATCTGCAAGATCCTGTGCTTACTGAGAAGCAGTAACTACTTTCTCCTTTTCTTCTTATCTCATGTGAGTAGGAACTTCTAATCAATTTGAATGAAAATATATACAAATAAGGTACATGATCCTTATATACAGCAAATGTATAAGCAGTGTACAAGAAAAATGGACAATAAAAGAGATAGTTATAAGGAAGAGGTCACTTTGGATAGGGAGGTAGTAAAAAGATTTTGGAGTTGATACTTGAGGTGAGTCTCAATGAATGAGCTTGAGCACAAGCAAAATAGAAGACAAGACAGCAGGTTTACAACTGGCATACCTTTTAAGAAGAGAATAGTATTTCTCACTAATATAAATAGATTTAAAATTATTGAATAGTCTCTTGTTAGGCTCCTCAACATCCACAAAGCTGTATTATCAGTAAAGGCATGTGCTTCTGCATTTTGCTGGCAACACAAAACAGTGGCTTTTACCAAGGAGAACTACCCAGGCTCCTGTTTTTAGTGTTCATCAAAACTCCAACAAAAGGACCACTCTTAGGAGGAGTACCCAGAGGACATACAGTTCTGCCACCCTTCTGACATCTTGAAGTTTATCTGTAGGTCATTTCAGATCAACGAAGACCTAGATACTTGAACGACCTCTCATTGCCTCTCCCCATAGCCTCAGCCCTACAGAATAGATATATGGACCCCCTCTTTTTGTCACATCTTCAGCTCAAGTCAAAGGTGCTCAAAAGAGGCACCTCTAATAACTCCCTTGCATAGGAAAATTGTTCAGCAGAATTACAAGACACAATGTCTATCTAGGAGAAAGTCTGGTCTGAACTCAGCTTCAATAATGGACAGGTTGCTCTTAAGCAATTGTTTTTAGTACAGATATTGTAACACACATCCTTTTACCAGCTGGCATCTAGGAAAGATAGAGGCCAGTAAGAGTGTAGGTCATTTTATGATGCATTTTAAATTAATTCCGAGCTTTATGTCACAACTGATTATTTCCTCTCCCTGTGAATGTATAGAAGTATCATCACTTTTCTGTGCCCTCTGGAGCTACCAAATATCCTTTCCACAGAAAGGTGGGTTGTAAATACACGACCAATGGGATTTCTCTTCTTGCAGGTGAGAGAAGTCCACTTGATCTTTATCCCGAAATCGTTAAGATCAATGCCTATTAAATGAGTGGGCATGTCATAGGCCTGCATGGGATAGTGCCCATCTCTATATCTGTGAGAACCTCCCAGGCAGTCAGTCCAGTGTCAGATACACCAGTATGGAAGACTATCCCACAACCACGGTGCCAAATCAATCAAGACTGCCGAGAAATTCCAGAAATTAATAGACAACTTTATATAAACAGAAGGGCAGCAAGCTCCAGTCATATCCAGCAATATTGCTTCAAAACTTCAAAGAATAAGTCTAATAAAGCTTTTTAAAAATCTCTTTAAATTAGAAATGTCTTTATTTAACATGTCACATTTGAATGTGCTTGTATTATACATCATATTCAGCATACTTTCCTGACCACTTACTTTGTGTTAAAACAATAATACAATGTTAAGGGGCCCTAAAGACAATAGGGTTTCAGCCCTCCTCATGACAGGTGGCAGCAGGAACTCCTGGAAAGAGGACGGACCTTGGAAATCAGACAGGTGTGGGTATGAATCTTGGCTTGCCACTTATTCACTGTAACTGTAGCCAAGTCAAATAACACCCTGAGCCTCTATTTTCTTATTTGTATGGCAGGGATGATGAAGAAGAAGATGATGTCTCACTTCAGGGTTCTTGGTGTAAAAAGAATCTAGCTGAGTGTCTGATACATAGTATGACAATAAATGTTACCTTCTCTACAGTTGTCCTCCCATTTGTCAAAGAACTTTAAATCAATTCAGTGAGTGAGAACATTTATAAAGTTAAGTATAATCGAAGGCAAAAATAAAATCATTACTTCAGCAAAAGAAAAATAATAACAATGGCCAATATTTACTGAGTAATTGCTATGTGCCAAGTGCTATACGCACACTATCTCACTGACTTTATAACTCCTTTGGGATGCTATTATTGTCCATGTTTTATAATGAGGATGCCAAGGCTCAGATATGTTAGGAAACTTGTGCAAGTAAGCATCAGAGTTGGGATTTAAATCCACATACTCTGACTCCAGAAGCCATGCTTTTAACCACCAGATAAACACTAGTTTGAATACATATGCAAAATTTTGTGAGAGAACAAAGAGTAATTTATTCCACCTAGGGATGATGTGCAGGAAAGCCTTTGAAAAGAAGGGGACATCAGAACTAGGCCTTGAAGGAAGGGCAAGATTTCATTTCAACAGAAGTTGAGTAGAAAAGGTGGTTGTAAAAAGGAGGACTATTCCAGGCTGAGAGATTGGCTCCAACAAAGTGGTGGCTTAAAAAGGCAGATGTTCTAGGAAACAGGGAGAAATTGGCTCATGGCTACCTTGTGGTGATAAATCAGTCATGGTAATCCCACTCCCATTTTCCAGAAAGAAAGATGGAACAGGAGGAAGTATTAGAAAAGCAGATTGGGCCCAAATAATGTCACACCTCGAATGTATTCCCAGGGTATTTGGACCTTAGAGGCAATAGAGCCACAAGTAGTTGCTGAAGGGAAGACATATGATATTGCCCATGCTCCAAGAAAGTAACGATCAGTAACATGGAGGAGACATTAGAATGGAGGAGAGAAAACAATTAGCAGGCTCCTGTAATATTTTAGGCAAAAGACAATGAACTGCTGGACAGAGCCAATGGTGCACAAAGATACCACAGAGGAAAACTGGCTGGGTTTGACTACTGATATGGATAACTGAAAAGACAATGACATTTTTGGCCTATAAAGAGAAGATAGAAATGGGAAAAGGAGAAGGCAGCTAGCAGAACTTTGAAAAATAATATAATCCTTTGAAAAAGCAGTGTAATAGTTACTGGTGCCCTGGGCTGCAATTCACAGAGGTGTAGACAATATAAGAGATATTACATTAACTCCCAAAATAATTCCAATGGGAGCAAGCAGTTCTAGGGACAGTTAACTATTGAGTCATGTTATTCATGTATGTCTTCAATGACATTCAAAGAGGAACTAGGTTGGTGTCTCTGAAATCAACTTAATTTTTCCTCTCAATATCAAACAGTGACAGCAGCAGCTCCACTCTGCACACACATGAGCACATCCAAAAAGAAAGGACTTCTCTTCCACATCTGTGTTTATTGGTTAGGGAGAAAAATATTCTTAAGAAGCCGCTAAGCCGACTTCCTGCTTGCTAGAACGCCATCACTGGCCACCCTTAGCTATGAGGAAGCTGGGAAAAGCAGTATTTGGCACATGGGATTATGATTACCATAACTGGTTTACACTATGATGTATCCAGAAGCCAAGTACATTATAGGCTGATCAAATTCAGATGTGTTAATAAGGAAAAAGGGGTTATGTCTATTGAGTGTGTAACCAACAGTGTCTGCCATGAGAATTTTAAATAAAACTATCTGCCTTCCAGAAAACAGGAATTTACAAGACAATAATGTGATACTTGGGCATTAACATATATTTCTAATGAAAGCAAAGGGATAGCTTAGCCCAAATTCCCTCTTCAAGGTCACAGGATATACGAGGTCCTGAGCTTGGCAGGTAGATGGGTTTTAACCTGCTCAAGCAGAAGGAACGGATGACACAGAACCACTAAGATTTGTGATTTAGACTGTGAGAAATCCTGGCAAAGCAAGATGATGATGCAGTCTTGGGTAAAATATAACTCTTGTTTCTTCCAGCAGTTTGAGGAATTAAAGAACATTAACCAATTCCCTCCACCAGGGCTATTTAACCTTTGTCTACAAGTCCAAGTCCTTTGTGTTCTTTAATATCCAGCTCAATTTTGGCATTCTTCATCAAACTTTTCCTATCACCAGTCAATTTGTATTCTACCATACTATCTAATACATTCACAAACATCTTTCTGATCCTATCGTCAAATACAGTTGGCTTGACCTAAATAGTTACCAATTTCATCTCTCTCCATCTCCATTCCTGAAAATAACTGCTGGTGTTTATTGGCCATGTGCAACATGCAAGGCATTAATCTATTCACTTTATAATTATTAATCCATTTAATCCTTTTAAAAACCCTATGAGGTAGACTATAGTAATTATTTTATATATGAGGAAACTTGGAAATAGGATTGTTGAGTAATTTGATCATATTCACAGGCTGGAAATGATAGAGGCACTCTTAAGAGTTCTGATCTTAATCGATTTATCACACTGCTTCTCTTTTCTAAACAACAACCCATTTCATCCAAACTATTGCAACAGGCTACAAACTCCTCTCCAGTGCATTCTTTATACTGAAGCCGGAACAATCTTTTAAAAATGCAAAATTTTGTCATGTCACAATCTTTCCCCCAACTCCCTGTGCTCTCCAAGGTCTTCTCCTGCCTACCTCTCTAAGCATGCCTTGTGTTATCCTTCTTCTAGAGCTTTGGACACTAAATACCTTGATGCTTTCATTTCTTCCTACCCCAGGGCGTTTGCACAATCTATTCCCTCTACCTAGAAGACTCTTCCCCACCTCCAATCCTACCTGCCTTACGTACTTCACTGCTATTCTATCTCCAGATTACAATTTAAATGTCACTTCACACTCAGTAAAGTCTTCTTTCCACCCCCAGATTAGTTCAAGTTCACAGCAGATCCTGTTAATGTAGCATTAGATTATCAACCTCATGAGGACAGGGCAGCATTTGCATGTTTCGTTTATCAGTGTCATCTCCAGCAGTGAGTTCAGACTTTGGCTCTGGATTGTCTATTTTTACGCAAGTCTAAGCTCCCTTACTAAAAGGGTAAGTCCTTTGAGGTCAGGTACTGTGCCTCAGGAAGGTGGCCTGCTACAGAGAAGAGAATATGGGGTTTGGCTCATGTTAATTCAAAATCCAGCTGCTCAACTATCTCTGAATGCATGATTTCTCGAGTCTCAACTTCCCCATCTGTAAGTGGGAAAAATGACACCATGAAGACTAAAAGAGATACTGAAAATAATATGCTAGGTAACCTGGCAGCAAATGTTCTTTAGATCTTTCTTCCTAATTTATCTTTATGAGCCAGCGGGTCAATGACATGAGTAATGAAGCTTTGTAGCTGAGATCTGGCCCCTTCCCATAGCTTGTCCCAGGCCTTGGCTTCCTTCTCCACTGGTTGGCCTGAATGAGTGCCACCATGTGGAAATATGCAGAATGCTGCAGTGAGCTATGGGTACAGGATTTGCTATGCGCAGAGGGAAGGAAGAAGACAGAATAAACATGTATGTGTTAAATATCCACTAAGTGCCGGGCATTTTCATACATTATTTCATTTAATACTTAGAAAAGGAAATCTGATTCTACAAATGAGAAAATTGAGGCTCAGAAAGGTTAAGTGTCTCACTCATGGTCTCAGAATAGGTAAATGGTGAAGATTGCTCTTGACCCCAATTCTCTGTTTCTCCATAGGCACTACCCCAGGGCACAACCTCCAAAATGATTCTCTTTACTCTCACTTCTATGTAACTGTGCATCGAGACCCAAGGAATCTTTATGTAATGTTAAAGTGAACCCGACCCTGTTTCATGTAGGAAGAATCAGATAATTTAGTGATATTTGGGCACACACTGTCTCAACATTAATTAAATATTTGCAAATGATTATACATACTGGAGTCTTTCTTTTGAAAATCTACATGGCACTGGAGTAGAAAAACTCAATTCAAAATGCTCAATACTAAAATGTTGACTAGAGAATATTTTTAATTGACTAATTTTCAATGAGCTTTAATTAATGAATTAAAAGTAGTTCATCACTACCATTCTCTGGACCTAAATGAAGCTATATAAAATGAGGGATGAGATCTAGAAGAAAGAGGGAGAAGAACAGAGGAAGTCCTGTCCCCTCTCTCTGAGACGCTACCCCAGACCTGAGCTTGAAATGGAGAACTGAGCTCCCAAGACCTCACATAACTGGTTCCATCACACAGCCTATATACTGTGGTTACCCAAAATGTAATCCACCCACTACCTGTATGGGAATCTTCTGGGACCTCTGTTGGCATGCCACTTCCTGGGGCCCACTCCAGTCCTATAAATTCAGATTCTCTGAGAATGATGCCTAGGAATACACATTTTAACAAGCACCTCTAGATATTTCTGATTCATCTCAAGTTTTGAAACTAGCTCAGTAAAAATGTAAAAATCACGATGATTCCTCATATTTATTTCATGAGGATATAATTTTCTAGTTAGAACTTTGAAAAAATTTAAATAAGACATATATCCTCGTAACTAAAGGCATTTCCACTTTCAAATGGGAGAAATCAAGTCTTGACATACATATGACATGGTCTCCCTTTATACACAGTCAGAAACCAACTACCTTGCTCCTAGGAGGAGAGCAGTAACCAGTTACCAATTCACTAATTGGGGCATTTTATACCATAAATCTAAGCCACTTGATTAACTCACCTTTGTATTCCATTCCTAGTTAATTTCCTCCTGTGGGGGGAATGGAATTTTTCTAAATTTATAAATTCAGAGTGTTCATTAGTTAGGAATAGACTCCCTGACTCAACTACTAATTGCATGTCAGGACTCTTTTATTCTTCTGTACACCACCCAGAAAAGGTAATTCTTTTTTTTTTTTTTAGATAAATTACTTCCTTTTTTATTCCTCTCCACTAGTTAAAGCCAGTCCTCAAACCCACACTCTTGTCTGCTATCCTACCAATTAAAATTCTGGATATGGAAAATTAATTTGTATGAAGAATCCTAAGACTTGAACAGCTCTTTGTGATTAGGCAAACATCTCTAATCTTTCCCCAGTTTGATAGTCTCTGTTCTTTTGCCTCTTGGCACTTGCTTTGGACCTATGGGCTCCTTGAAACTTGATGGTCAAGTACACAAGGCAATAATTCATCAGTTTCAGGGTTTATGGAAGACTCCATATCTGAGGGAGCTCTGAGAGTTTTATCACCTTGGAAACACAACAGTAGGCTCCCCGAATAGGCACAGAGAGAATATTTTTTTAAGCATCATAAAAAAACAAGGCTTAGTTATCCCCAAATGTAAGAGTCACAATTCAAAACTGTCACTGACTCGGAAAAACCTTTAGTCAGGAATAGTATCTTCAAGCTCACAAGTCACAATACGTGTACTTTTGCTAAGCAAACTGGTGGGGAAAAGCTCGAAAATATCCTATCCCCATCTTTATTTTTTCTTCTAAAAACGTTATGGTTTTCACTTATCACACTGGCCAGGCCACTGCTGATACAGTTACCAATGATGTATATGGAACAGTAAATATTAGACGTCAAGTTACCCGTGTTGCTTGTAGAAATTCTGATTTTGGAAAACGAAGTGTAGAAGACACATTTATAGAAGACATTTTGAACCTTAAAATGGAACTGCTTGCTTTGATGCAAATGGCTATGGGTGTGTGTTGGTAGGTGGTGGGTAATTTCTCTCCATTATCCCTTCTAGTATTGCAAGTTGTCTAATCTGAATCATTAGTATATTGTCTGTTTAATGATCAAGTGAATGAATTCAGTTCTTTCCTTATGTTTTGCACCGATAGGGATAAACAACACTAATCAAATGACCCCTCTTCTTTTATTTTTTTCCTAATAAATTTACTCAGTGCCTAGCCTGTGCTAGGCAACTGTGCCAGGTGCCGGATATAAAGATGAATGAAGCAAGGTTCTGGTTTATTAATGATCTCTTAAGATTTGCAAGAGTTATAATCTCGCTCTCCTTCCACTGCAGCCTGGACGGCTGTCGAACCAATATGAGTACTCCAAGGCTACCAGCTTCTGGGAATACGTTGCTACCCGGCCAGCTCACGAACCTAGCGTCAGGATTTATCTGGCGTTCCCCAAAAGCCAAACACTCAAGTTCAGTTGCAGAGCCCCGTGGCTCACTCTGCATGGAGCGAACTCCTGGCTCCGCAGAGCACCGCATGAGATTCTTTGCACCTGTCCGCCCGCCCGTCGGGGTGCGCCAGACCCCGCTCCCGCTTACTTTGCCGCTGTCGCTCACGCCGAGGATATGATCCCGCAGCACCTCCATTGGGCAGGCCCAGGTGGAGTGGACGAACGTCCCTCGGAAGATGTGCGCCAGGGGCGGCATCCGGGCGGCACACATGTCAGCGGCCGAGCGCAGCGCGGGGTCCGCGGGCGAAGGAGAGCGCACCGGGAGAAGGCGCGGCGAGGGCTCCCGCGGCTACCGGCGACTGCCGATAGCACCGGCTCTGGCCTGGTTTTGCCCCGGTTTCCCCTGGCGATCGCTCGCCTCCTGCAAGCCGCGCCCAGGGGCTGGCTCCCTGCCTCCTTGATGCCAATAGGATTTTTCTCCTGGGAGCTGGGCTCTGCGCTCCTGTGGGGTGTGGTTTTCCTCTCCTCCTCGGTGTTAGTTTTTGATGTGTTAACTCTTTGAGTTTCCAGTCACAGCTCACGTTGCAGTTCTTTTAAACCGTGGTGACTGTCACCCACTCATGGGGCGGGAGATGAAGGAAGAAGCTGAAGGATTCAGGATTCCAGCCCTGTACCCTGAGTTGGTCACTAAATTTACTTTTCTTCTGTGTCTCACAACCTCCTCTACCTTTCCTTAGTTGACATGCCTAGAATTACATCTGCTTGCTTTCTCTGCCCTTTAAACTCTTAGGGCTATTTGTGGCCAAACCCTGAACTCTTCAACCTGTAGCACTCATAGGATCTGAACTGACACAAGTTCAGGCTCCGGTGAAAGGTCAGTTTGGGCTGCTAACGTGAGCTACCAATTTCGTTTTCAGCTCCTGCGAGCTGCAGAATTCATCTTAACCTGATGTTGTGGAAGTGTATCTTACAGAATTACTGGGGATTCCACCATTAGAGGTTAATCTAAACCCCAAAGTACTTCTCTTTACCTCAAAGCCAATATTTTGGTCCTTGTGTCCATTCACAAACAATTCCAATTCCAATTTTTCTCATATCTAAAATAAATGAATCTCTTTGCTTTACTTCCAATTCTACAAGGAGAAAAAATTAAATACTCGAACCAAGAAGCTAGGAATGGCAGTGTGACATGGCTTAGTGGACCAAGAGATTATGAACCAAGAGATTATGGTCAATGCAGGCGGACCTCAGCATCCCTATCATCCTCATTTGTAAAAAATGCGCCTTCAACTGGGTGGTTGCTAAGACTGCTTCTAGATCAGTATTCCTTCTCTTCACTAAACTCACAATGTCCTTTCTAAGTTCCTCCAAGAAGACCAGCTGTTTTCCACTCAGGGCCTTTGCACATGCTGCTACTTGTGCCCCTAATGCCTCCTGTGGATTTTTACATGGCCAACTTTTCTTATTACTGGTTTGCTTCAAATGTCAGCTCTTCGGAATACCCTTCCTCCACCACCACGCTAGTAGTACCCCCTCCTGAAGTTTCTGTTCCATTACTCCATCTTACTTATGCCATTGCATTTATCATACCCATCCTTATGCAGTTCATGGTTTTTTTTTTCCATTTATTTCTGCTTCCTTCCCGCCTCCCCTCCTCACGCCCCCCGACACACTCACACACAGTAATGGAAGTACCATAAGAACAGGGGTCTTATTCCTAGAACAGTGCTTGAAGTTTCATACATATTTATTAGATAAATAAAGACATGATTTTTATGGGACCAGAGTGATAATCTGAGATAAATATCCATTTTTGGCTCCTACAAGAAGAATAAATGTCCCACTGCAGTGCATGAGCAAGCTTTCTCTGAATTGTTGCTTTATGACACAGGGTTAGCTTATATAAATGATTCATTATTTTCTGAGTTCCTTCACTCCCTCCATATTAATGTCTAGAGTGACCAACTCATCCCAGTTTATGGGGAACCGTCCTGATTTTAGCACAGAAAGTCTCAAAATCCACGAAACTCCTCAGACCCAGGTATACCAAAGTGGTCAGTCACCTTGCCAAAGACTCAGATTAGGCCTTAAACTGAGAGCATCATGCTTTCCTTGTGGAGATGTTAGCCGTTTTTCCCTGGCACTCTCTCCTGATTCTGCAGACTACACTTCCTCCTTGCAGTCCCAGCAGCCAGTACACAGAAAACATCCTCTTGACTTAGGCTTGAATACACACTCATGGAAAGAAAAGTGAGGAAAATATCTGGCTGTTATTGTAAAACAGAAGTCAATTACATGCTTCTAAAAGACAGATTAGTGCCCTAAACCAGATGCAGCTCTTTTCTTTTTTTTCTTTTTTTTTTTTTTTACTGAAAGCCACCTAACACCTAAATGTCCAACAACTGAGGCTAGTTTAGTGAATTAGAATGTATCTATTCAGTAGAATTCAGTAGAATATTATGTAGTTATTAAAAACAATAAGGGAAATATGTAGCCATGTGGGAATTACATATAATAAAATGTTAAGTTTTTTTTAATGGCATTTACACTTGGTTAAAATCATGAGATGCCACTATATCAAACTAAAAAGATTCTGCACAGCAAAAGAAACCATCAACGAGACAGACAGGGAACCATCTGAATGGGAGAAGATATTTGTAAACAATGTCTCCGATAGGACCTAATGTCCAAAATATACAAGAACTCATTCAACTCAATAACAATAAAAAAAAATGATCCAATCAAAAAATGGGCAGAGGACCTGAACAGACAGTTTTCCCAAGAAAACATATAAATGGCCAACAGACATGTGAGAAGATACTTAACTTCACTAGCTAGTCAGGAAATGCATATCAAAGCCACAATGAGATACCACCTCACACCTGTTAAAATGGCTATCATCAACAGGACAAGTAATAACGAGTGTTGAAGAGGTTATAGGGAAAATAGAACTCTCATACACTGCTAGTGGGAATGTAAATTGGTACAGTCACTATGGAAAACAGTATGGAGGTTCCTCAAAAAATTAAGAATAAAATTACTATATGACCCTTCTGGGTATTTAACCCCCAAACTGAAACCATTTATCCATAAAGATATATGCACCCTGATATTCATAGCAGCATTTTTCACAGTGGCCAAGACATGGAAATAACCAGTGTATTTTGACAGATGTTTGGATAAAGAAGATATACATATATACAATGGAGTATTACTCAGCCATAAAAAGGTGAAATATTGCCACTTGCAACAACATGGATGGAACCTGGGATAATCATGCTAAGCAAAATAAGTCAGAAAAAGTGTAGAACCATATGATATCACTTATATGTGGGATATAAAACTGAAAGCAACAAAGAAATATGACCAAAAAAACAGAGACTTGTGGATATGAACAACAATTTAGTGGTTACCAGAGGGAAGAGGGGAAGGGGGAAGATAGATAAGGGTAAAAAGTGTCAAATATATGGTGACAGAAGGAAATTTAACTTTGGGTGTAAACACAATGCAATATACATATGATATACTATTGAATTGTACACTTGAAACCTATATAATTTTATTAACCAATGTCATTCCAATAAATTTAGTTTTAAAAAAAAATTGTGAGACACCTATAGGCATAATGGCTAGAATTAAAAAGATATACCAAGCAATGGCTATCGTCCTGTTGAGGTAATGAAACTGCTACAAAATTTTGTTTTGATGTTTACTGACATTGCTCCATATGGCTTATGGAATGAATAATTGTTGTGTAGCTGTAAATAAAGTTCATCTTTAACAGAGGGAATGGCCATGGACCTCCAGGGGACATGGCATTTGTATTCCTCAGGTTAGTGTTCACTCTTCTGAGCAGTGCACAATTCTCCTTCCATTGCCAGCCAAGTTGTAGGCTCCTCACTCAGGATCCAGTACCCTCGGCTCAGCCAGGTGGCAGGAAATATTGGCTACCTGACTACTCTCACCCCTTCTCCACACTCAGACTCAGAGTCTCCTTTAAATTGTGGGTCCTCCTGCAATTTTGACACCCATCTTAGTATCCCCAGGGAAATGTTCTCGTGGCTACTGAGGTTTGGACAGAGAAAAGGGCATAGAGTTTTTATATTCACTTTTGAAACATAGCTCAAATATATTGCAAAGCCAGCTGCTGGTTAACATGGCTACTCTGACCAGGGCAAAGTATGCAACAAATGACATTTATTGTGCCTCCAAAGTCTCAAGGAAATAGTAGTTTCTATTTATCAGCTCTTTCCATAGCCTATGTTTAAATTCAATATGCAATATTAGAACTGAAAGAGCCTTAGAGATTATTATCCAATGTGCATTTCACTACTCTCTTCTAATATCACTACTCCCTGTCAGTAATATCTTCTTTCAACCCTCAACAACTTAGTTTTTCAAAAGGAAATCCAACAATGGTGTGCACATTCAGTGCCTTACCCCCACATATCACTTTCTTCAAAGAGACTCTCCTTTGTGTGGACACTTCCCAAAGCCCTGGCTCCTTCTTCAGCGTCTTCTCCCTTCAGTCTCCCACATACTATGCATCTACTTTGCTTACATCTCTCTAATTGTGGTGCCTTTATGCCACCTGACATGACACCTGCCTCATTTTACTACCCACCCTTCCCTAGCTAGAAACCACAGCTTAATTGTCCACCCCCAGCCCCATCCAGGAAATCTTTACACTCTCTCTCTCTCTCTCTCTCTCTCTCTCTCTCAGGTGTTAAGTGCTCCTCCTCCTCTAAGTGCTATAATTGTTCCTATATTAGTCTGTCACCTCCAGAAGACTGAAGTCTCCTAAAGAACCATGTCCTCTTTTTTCCTTTCTTTCTCTGTATCCCCTTACACAGTGCCTGGACAATAGGAGCTGCTCAACAGACTTATATAAATGGTGAATTTCAAGAGATGGCTCTATTGCCTACATTTTAGTGATTAAAAAAATAAGAAGCAATAGTGAGTGTATGCCAATGGTTAGCAATTCATTGGGACCAGAACTTAAGGGCGAGCTTTATTTCACTGATTTAGTTTGGCAACATTTTATTATGAAAATTTTCAAACATACAGAAAAGTTGAAAATCTCCATTTCTTAAGATCACATTTCTCATTTCAGATAAAGCTAAGTGGTCTCAAAACTCCCCAACTACTGGGTGAGACCAATATATTCTGAACTACTAATTGCCTGAGGCAAAGGACAGTACCATATATTGATTGGTTTTGACATTTTGGTCAGCTTATTGGTCTAATTATACCAGCAGCAGGACCATCTTTCCTGCTAGATAGAACTCGACCTGTTTTAAAAGGCTTTCTCTTCTTCAATCTCATTTTGAGCCTCACAACAACCCTAAAGGTGAAAAGATGGTGTGTTTTAATTATTTTAGAGGTGGTGAAACAGGTTGAGGCATTGGTTGCCTATCCGCTTAGTACAGGATGGACTTGGATCTTGACTCCAATTATTCTAACACACTGTCCGTTCACTGTAGACTATGAAGAATTTTCCATTCAATTTCTCCATGACTCACTTGGTCACTGCATTGTGGGTTGTTATCTACAACTTTCACATTGTACATGGTTTGCCAACAGTTGCCAGTGACACACAGACCTACGCTGAAGTAAAAATCAAAGTAGTAATAAAAGTAGGACTTTGAGGAGAAAAACAATTCAATCACCATAGGTCAGTAAAATAATTCAGTGAAAATAGCTCATGTTTTCATGAGGCACAAAGAATAAAGGACAGGTGGGTTAAATGAGAAGCCACTTTCCTCTCCTATTCAGGAGAGAAGTTGTCATTGCACAGTGAAATAAATGCCTGGCTATTTTATTTATTCTTTTCGTGTAGCTAAATCTATCAGTTTCCATGGTGCCCCATGTTCACCATGGAAACTCTGACAAGCTTGTTATGCTTTAAGGAAAGAAAAGGCGCTCCAAAAATCTGAGATGGGATAAATGCATTCCTTTTAAAATTGTGTTCTTCTGAGTAGGAAGACTTGATGGATAGCAAATCATAATGATCTCAATTTTCCAGTTCTTAAGTGAGAATGCAGGTTTGCATACCCCTCAAAGAAGCACCCTGGCCCCCCGCAAAAAAATTACTTCATCCATGTAGCAGTAGTTATGTCTGTGTGTATCTCACTTCTGCATTTACTGGCAATAGAGAAATGGCTCAATCTTCCTTAGCTAATTTTTACGAGACTATAGTACTAGTCTCTACATATTTTCTTCTGTTTGTTCATTCAACCAATATTTATTGGAAATCTATATTATGATAGGCACTATGCTAAGTGCTGTGAATATAACAATGTATGAAACAAATATTGTCCTGACCATATGCAACTTACACTAATCTTCCTTTTCTCCATCACCTTTAAAAGCAGGAATTAATAGTTTTCATAGTGTTAGCATAACATTTCCCTAGCATGGTTGGAGAATAGCATATTTTCATTTATACGACATATAAAATTTTAAATGATATGAATATAATAAAAGGCACTGAAGACTAAAGCTGAGATGACAAACATTGATAACAATGCAGATGTGACTTCTTGAATATTTTAAGTACATACTTTATTATTTTATAAAATTGATATATAATCATTTTTAAAGATTTGAATTTTTTAAAAAATATTCATCCCACAACCCAGGTCTATCATCATCTTTAGCATCCTTGAGGTTTTCTTAGAAAAGTTCAAATATAGAAAAGACAAAAGATAATAGACTAGAGGTTTGTACAGGGAAAAGTACAAACCGAGAAAAGCTACCTTTACTTTGTAGAACAGCAAGTAAATTTGGAGAAATTTGAGAAAAGGCATAAATTTTACCTGAATTTTAATGAAGAAAAGAAAATTTCAAAGAAAAGTTCTGAGTTTCAACTTGAACTATGTTTTATGCAAACAGGTGCAGGAAGATTTTTTTTTTCCTGGCTAGAAATCTTTCAGTACTATGTAAGTAGCTGCCCTCATCACCTACTCATACTATTGATCCTTAGAATCATATAGAACCTTAGCAGAGATTAGCTTATGCCTCTTTCTCACCATGGCAGCAAGCTCAAAGCAAATACTATTGACCTAATATTACTTTATCCACATTTCTGCCCTAATATGGGTCATAAAAATATCCCATTTAATATTAAAGGATAAGCACTAAATAGAATCAGTATCTATGGATTCCTATTCCAGCTCAGCCACTAGCCAATGATGCCTTGGGAAAGTCATTCCACCTCTTTGGACCTTGGTTTCTACATTTGTAAAATGGGAGGTCATATACTATCACTGGTTCCATACTTCTTTATTCCCAAAAGCTCATTTTCTTATTTCTCCTGCTCAGACCTTAAGTTTTAAAGCATGTTATCTATAAAGAAGACAAGATAGATGATCAGTATAAGTTGTTATTAAATGAATTTATTTCCTCATTTTCATTAAAGACCAAATTAACTATCAAACAAAGCTTCTGATCAACATGAACTGTCTAGTAGTATCATGTTGAGTTAACATAACTCAAACCAAAAGCAAATCTAACATTTTACTTAGCTCATGCAATCTTATCTCATTTTGGGCAAGTATTAGTAATAGCTTTAGAAACATAGTTTTGAATTTATTGAATAGTCCTCCTAAATATCCTGGGACTCTAGGTTAAGAAAAAATGAAGTAGAGTAGGAAGTCACTGATATAATTTCACACATTTTGGGGAACTAGTTGGCAATTTTTCTGCCTTGAACTAGAAACAGTTTACTTTACACACATTCAACATGTCACATTGACAGCAGAGACCTAAAGAATGAAAGGAATCTTATCTAGGCGCTGATTCTTAAGATCAAGGAGAAGGATTGGTTTTCCTTAAGGGTGTCCATACAGAGCTCAAGTAGTTTGAGTTGACAGTGGTTCCCAAGTTGGGAAGATGCTCAGCCCACTAACGATATGATAGGCTATATACAAAGAGCTGTTGCCTGCATGTAGAGTCCATGCTCCTAGAAGCCATGCCACTTGGGCTTCTACTCTAGCAAAAATTCAACTATTACCATCCTTAGAGAAGCTACACAATTAGTGCTCCCCTTTGGATAGGTGTGCATTTCATATGGAAATTAAAAACTAAACTGAAAATCAAGTTAAATGACAAAATAAAGATGTTTTAAAGAAAAAAAATTCTGAGAAATTCTTATACTCTTGCTTGAATATACAAAATTAAACTTATTGGGGAAATCAAAAATAAATGTGAAAAATTTCTTCCTTTCTGCATATTTCTAAAGGGATGATTTTTTAATATTATCTATATATGAAGGAACTTACCATTTATGGAAAACTCTTTTATGTGAAAAGCAAAAGACACTAATTATATCTGGGACAAAAATCTAGCCCAAATGGGAGGAAAAGAAATCTAAGAGAAGCAATTTCATTGTTGCTTTTATAAGTTTGGTGTGTGTTTTCAGAATTCTTTATGCAATGGCACATAGTACAAATTCAGTAAATCGTAGATGAATTATTTTATTACATTTTATACACTAACACCTCAATTCCGACTTACTTATCCCCTCACCCAGCATTAAAACTACTATAATGTACATAATACTATAATATGCTGTGAAATAAACAACACGTAATTGAGTTTGAGACATCTGTAGGTAGAGACCATAAGCTGAAAGTAGCAGAAAACCACCCCAAACTCCTCACAAAAATCCACTGGCCTCTGGCCAGCTTGGTTGAAGGTTCAATGTCCACAGTACTCAGCTGCTCGCTTACACTCATTCTCTCTCTCTCTCTCTCCCTCTCTCTCTCTCTCCCTTCCTTTTTTTTTTTCTTTTCTCCCTCTCTCCCTCCCTCCTTCCTTCACATGGACTCCATTCTTTGGCATATTTTTCCTCATGGCTACAAGATGGCAGCAACAGCTCTAGACTTCATACTCTCTCAATTCAAATGAGGGAAAAAAACAAGCCACCTTTCCCCAAAAGTTCCAGGAAAAATCAGACAAATAAACAAACACACATCACCTTATTTGCCCCTATTGGACCAATGTCCAATCCTGAAACAATGTAGCAGGCAATGTGAAATGCGATGCCTTGACCTGAGCCATATGCCCTACCCCTCAAGAATGAGAGTATAACTGAGAGTGAGAAAGGGGGTGGTTTTCTAGACAAACTGAGATAAAGTGTCCAGATGAAGGTGAGTGGATGTTGGATAGCAAAAACAGCAGATGCGATGGGCACAGATTTCTTTACTCAGTTATTGACTTAACTCACTAGAATGATAAACACAATTATAATTAGAAATATAACCAGCACAAATATGAATAAACTATGATATAATATATAATGTACATGAAATGATTATATTGTAACATGCTTTCTGTTTTCCCTCAGTAAACATTGATTTGTGCCTACTATGAATAAGATAATGTGCTCTATGATGTGCAGGATATAAAAACATGTATGATATGGTCCCTGCTCTCACACTAAGATTCACAAGCAGAAGAAACCATTTACAAAATAAAGTGCATAGTGGAACTACTCAATTTTTATTTACAGACTGCTGTTCCCTTGGAAGGACATGAATCCCTTAATGTAGCATCTGTCATGTTTTTGATGCTCAATAGATGTTTGTTAGAAGTATTAAGTGCAATGGTAAAGATATGCATGAGATATAAATATTTAAGAAACTTCTTATTGATTCCTATCTCAATGAGTAGATATGCATAGAGAAAAGTGGATCTGGAGCAGTGGTTCTCAACCAAGAGTGGTCTGCTCCCTAGGGGACATTTGTCAATGTCTGAAGATATTTTTAGTTGTCACAACTTGGGGAATGCTACTAGTATCTGGTGGGTAGAGGCAAGAGATGCTGCTAAACATCCCAAAATACACAGGACATTTCTTCTCTATCAATCTTGGAAGATGATTCACTATCAATTTTCTTGAGCAGAGAACTCAGCTCTTTGAGCAGTAGCTATTTCCTTTGTTAGTTTTAATGTTCATATTGTATGTTAGAGTGAGCTTTCAATATGTCATGCAATTTGTCCTAGTTCAATTTTCTTGAGCAGGAAATAAGAAATCATTATTTCCCACAAGTCAGTCCTCCAGGATTTGAAAATGGTGGTGATTGTCCTAAGTCTTTTTTTTTTCCATCCTTACATTTATCATCCCACTATTCTTTAAGGAAGTTAAGAATGGTAAAGAGAATATTCAAAAATATTGGACATAAGCAACTGGTGAAATGTGAAATGTCTTTAGATGGTTCAGGAGATGATTTTAACTATCTCACAGACACTGCATTAAATAGCATTAAATTACACATAATTATAGTGAGAAAAATACTTCTATTTGAATTTGTCAATCCTTAAGTCAAGGAGACCTTCTCATTTTAGTACTAAAAGGTTTAGTAACTTGATAATTTCATTTTTAACAAAGAGAGAGACCTCGAAGCTAGAACCTTCTGCAGGAAACAGTATCTGACTAGAATTCACAACATTATTTAGTCTATAATGTACTTATATTTACAGTTTCTTCCTTTTTATGGCAAGAGGTACTGGTTTCTCTTTTATAGGTTTGACATAGTTGATTTCTTGTTTATGGATTTATATATGGATTTATAGAAGTAGTTAAATAATTGATTTTAAGTTTTAAAAAGTGAGATTTTTTTTAAAAAAGCAAATTACAATACAGATTGGGCAAAATCGGTATGGGTGCAATCAATGTGTGATATCTGTAGTTGGGAAATAATGGCAAATTATGGTCATAGAATCAAACAGATGAGTAGCCTGATCTTGATTCCACCACTTATTAGGTGATCTTAGGTGAGTTATTTAGCCCTTTAAACCTCAGTTTTCTCATATTAAAATGTGGATGTGATAATACCTGTTTCATTGAGTTACTGTATTAATTGAGGCTACGTATGTTAAATGTCTAGCAAATAGATGCTTTATAAATGTTAATTCACTTTTCCTCTACTCTACCTACCTCAACTCATTCCCACACCAAGGTTCCCTTTAGTGCCCTCTGGGAGCCTGATATAATTGTATAGATACGAGCTTTGGAGTTACATCAATCTGAAATCAAATCTCAGCTTCGCCGGAATTTATTAATCTCACTGAGGTTCAGTTGCTACAACATGCTTTAAAAGTGCTTCACAGGGAAGTTGTGAGACTTGGATGACACCTAGCACATGATCTGGTACATAGGAGGTCCTCAGAAAATGTTGCCTCTCTTGTCTTTCACAACCTGGTCAATATCTCATTTAAAGGAAAACATCCAGGAACTGTTGCAATATTTTTAAAAAGTACAACCTGTGATAAATACATTGAAACTTATCTTCCTTCATCTGAACAGAAAGCTTCTATTACTCCATTAGCAGCTATATCATGTTATGTAGACATACTGTACTTTTAAATCTTTTCTAGTCTGTTATTAGTATCAAGCCTATACAAATGTTATTGACTTCCTGAGCTTAAATCCAAAGCTTTACATTATCTTTGATGATGATCACCTTGTTAGTTTTTAATGTAATGTGTTAGTTATTTCTCAAAGTCTTATGCTATTCACAGATTTGTTATGTGGTAAACAAATCGATGACATAAGGCACTGTTAAAAGAGATGAATAGGTCACAGGCAAGGACAGAGCCTAATGGCTCACCTCTAGAACCTCACCCCAGCTTGACCTTGACTATATTAGTCAATACATTTTGATGTAGGGCTTCAATCATCTCTGAAATTCTCCATATTACACTGTCATTTATATGATATTTCTACAACTCTTCTTCAAAGATTTTATAAAATAAAAATTGTCCGATGCCTTGCTGACATCAAGATATACCCCACATTCTATTATCATTATTGTTGCTTAAAATGGAATATTTCCCCTCAAATTGTGAAGATGTATTATTTCTATGAAAAACTATTATAGGAATCTTCATTTCAGTGTTGTGGGCCTCTTGCTAATAGCATTTACAATACTCATCCAAGTATTATATGGAGCTTGATGAAGACAGGGATATTACTTTATTCATCCTTCCCACCCCAGTGCACAGCACACCTTTCTCAGAGTAGATGCTCTCAGGTGAAGATAGGGAGCAAAAAGATTAAGGGCCCGAGGTTTGAAATCAGACAACGTTGGATCTGGACTCTGAATCTACCACTTTAGACTATGCAGTCTTGTATTTGTGACTCCATCTTAAGTCTCACTTTCTCAAAATAGAATTACAAATACCCACTACCAGAATTAAGTGAAATAATAAACATATAATTCTTAGCAAAGTAGTTAGAATATAGAAGATGCTCAAATATTACTGCAATTTTTGTTATTTGAGCATATGATTACTTTAGTCAAACGAAATTGAAAATTCAAAGAAAAACAATAGGCCATGATGTCCAGAACCATACCTTAATTCTTCCCTAGGTAAAAATGTGTTTATTCAAAAGAGGATGTAAAAATGGGTCAGTATTGCCAATGAGTAGCTAATTGTGGATACTCGTGTGTGTGTGTGTGTGTGTGTGTGTGTGTGTGTACATACAAGTGGAGCAGAAACTTTGTATTTAGCTGACATTGTCTTCCCTAAACCGTAGAATATTGTCGTTCCAGAGAAGTATCACTCAACAGGGAAGTAACCAACTGGAAACCCATACAAATGCATATCACAAGTAGATATACTCTGGCCAACCACTTTCTCTCCCAGTAGCACAGTTCCCCCAAAGGAGTCTGGTTAACTGAGACATCCTCAGCTCTATAATATTAGCACCAGGATTACTACCAGGCAAAATTGTCAAGCAGAAGCTACTCTACTCTCGATAAAGCCCCAAAATACTAATTCAGTTCTATGTACTCTTTTGTACCCAACTTCTTTCCCAATAGATTTTGAGGCAAGATTTATGCATGGTTACAAACCCATGATAAAAACCAAGTGCCTCTCTAGAGCACAGTATGTTTTATGGAGAGTCTTGAGAAATATAAATCTGGGTCTTACAATCAGCCAGGGAGGTAAGTAGGGCAGGAATAGTACTTCACATTATATAGATGAAGGAATTGAGATAAACAAACATTAAATGTCATGTCCAAGATCACAGCACTGGTTCTCTAAGATCCTCAGACCTTTGGCAATTAGTTAAAGGCTCTTTCCATCACCCTATTTGGTCTTATTTTTGAGCAAATTGTTTCAGCCAAAAACTGGTGTTTACCCCTATTTGCTGAGCCTTTTCTCTTTCCTCTCCATTTATTCTTTTTTTTTTTTTCCATAATCTTCCTGCTCCCCATTATACCAATTATTTCCACTCTTTAGACAGAGGATAAGGAGAGAATCTGATTGGTACTTATGTACTAAATGCAAAACACAGGGAGAGTTCAATGTGTCACCCAAAGAGCTGGATTGCTAAACATTGAATTAAACTTGATGATAACACACTCTGGTGATGGCTCAGATTCCAATACATTAGGATTGGGGATTAGCTTCAGTCCTCACAGCAGGCTTCCCCAGCCTATGGCTTGAACCTTGCTTTAAAGCAGCACTACTTTATTCATAGACATGACAGTGCTTTATTATAGTAGAATTTCCATCATTGTTTGGTAGAGTATTTCTAGGAAGCTAGTTAGTATAAGAAAAAATAGGGGAATTTCCTAATTCTCCTTAAATTATAACCAGAGTGAACATCTATTCTGCTGGTAGGAAATCAGGATGATGGAAGGCCATGGAGTTTAAAAATAAATGACTAAGGAATAATTTCCGTGTGGTAGAATGTCACTTGGCTAATCTAAAAGCAAGCATTCTCAGCTCGACTTATGTATATTTTCATATACAGAAGGGATGTCCAAATAATATCCAAACTATACACATTACTGATTTTTAAAATAGAAAAGAATTTATGTAAAATAGTTGAAATGCTGGGACCTGCAAATCAATAGATAATACAGATTGATGCCAGAAAAAAATAAAGCTCAGAGATTGCTTCCTAAACCAAAAATTACTTCTTATAATCAGAGAATAGTTCTAAAATTGATTATTACGTAGGGTACACCCAGCCACCTCTTTTTCTTCCTCCATTACACTTTGTCCTTGGAAATGATGGGCCCCATGTTATAGTCAGGTAGAAATATCTAGGGCTGTTCTACATAATGTTGTCTGTAAGCCAGAGACACAAATCTGGATTAGGTCAGGTACAGTATTGTTCTGGTTGGGGATGGGATGGAGGGAGGTGAGGGGACACCATGTACTATAACTACTTGGGTCCAGCAGAACTATCAACGATCTGGGAGTCTCTTGGTGTGTCCAGGCTACTAGGTCCCTACGGAAAATTATTGGAGTAGTATTATTGACACTAATCTTCATCCTTTTGATTGATTTAGAGATATTCAGAATGGTAAAGCAATAATATAAATAGACTGAGATTGCTATGCAAGTCATTTACTATCAAATTGGGCAAGGGAGAAGAGATGCTAAACATGTTCCTTCCTTTCTCCATTGTGTAAAGCTGTCTGTCACATCAATTCTGTCATTTTTACCACACTTAATATAGGTTATTGTTTTTTCCATGCTTCTATGAGCCATCCTACCACATGCTTACAACTTCTCTTGGGTCTTTGCCAGGGTATTATTGCATCCTGTATTGTGGGAGAGTGCTGCCATATTAGTAAACTCTTGTGTCAAATTTATCTTCTAGCCACCTTGGTTGGGCGCCCTCAGAATCACGTCCCATGCATATTCTCTTGGTTGGCTGGTCTTGAAATTGGACTAGAAAAAGTGTAGTTCTTTTTTTTCCTTAGCAGTCCAAGCAGGTTCTCAGCAGAGTTATTTTGTGACTTAACCCCAGTTACCCCCTAGTGATTTGGAGGGGAGATGGGGGAGATTCCAAAAAGAATACATAATGTTTTCCAAAGGACAGGCCTCTGTGTTAAATTCAAGCATGAGGGCTGTGTGTGTGTGTGTGTGTGTGTGTGTGTGTGTGTGTGTGTGTGTATTTAGACCTTACACTATGGAGGAATAGGCCATTTTTGCAGGCTCAGAGGGTTAAGGGTAATCTAGAGATACAAGATTGTTGGGGGGACATCAACACAGATGCACCCATACCTTATGTTGGGAGCTCACTTGCTCAATCTCAGCACAGGAGATCTGCCTCAACTACTCTTACAATTAAATCCTTGCCTTGACCCTCACTTCTGAACTCTTTCTCCTCCCAATTTAAGAGACAAGAGCCTCTTCCTATGTTTCCAAGGAGGCCTTTACACTTAGCATTTATTTGCTGATTGATCAATCTCAGTTTTTTGCTACCTTTTCCCAGAGTATCAGTAGAGCTTAACAGCAATCAAGCAATTCACAGTTCTTATGATTATTATTTCCCTCTTGTTTCTCAAAAGCCTGATGCCATACACTAGCCAGTATATCCCCTTCTGTTCATATGCAGTATATCCCAGGTCACAAATAATGGAAGTGTTAACAATGGCGCAGATGCCTGGGTTATGCATGTCCCACTTACCAGTAACAGCATTCTATTGGCATTCAGGAGATGCTGATCCACTCCAAAATCCCATCTCAGCATCTGTGCTCACGGACCAATCCTGGTACCTACTGTCATGGGCACAGATCACTGGATGCAGACCCTGAGAAGGAGCTTAGGGAGTGCTCTTGGAATCAACACCTATGTAAGGAAGCAGTATTGGGCACAGGAAATGGCTGAATTTCCATGATCTGTGGGGAGCTCTGCTATCAGGATGGCTCTTCAGACAGATCCAAGTGTAACTGCAAATCTTCACTTCTTTAGAATGACTTTTTTTCTTCTCTTTCTCCTTGATTCAAACTGGCCTTGGACTGTCTTGTCTTTTCTTTCCTTATCCTTCTGAGGACTGCACCACCACTTTCTTAAACATTAAGCCCTTATGTCAGCATCAAACAGTCTTAGGAACAAAGCCTCAGGTCTGCTGACCATAGAAAAAGAGTTTCAGTCAAACTAGAGAAAATGACTTGCAGCTCCACACCCATGAAGTTGGAACAACCCTACCAGCATCCCCTTGAAACCGGACAGAATGATGCCATGACTAATATCAGGCCCTGATGCAATGATCAACCACGTCCTACTCTAGCCCTGAAAAATCAGTAGAGCCACCAACCAGACTACCCTAGCTACATGACTAATGAGTATTCCCCTATATAACCTATCCCCTAGAGGCCATTGAGGAGCCTGGTCTTGGAGCGCTAGCTCACCTGTGTCTCGGGGCTTGGTGCCATTTCCTTAAATAAACCTACTTTCCTTGCTGCAAACTCCTGTTCGTGTCTCTTTTGCCTATTGATGCATATGACCAAAATGAATCCCTTGAGTTCGGTAACACAAGTTGGGGGTGAAGGGACCAGGTCTTTCTACTTTCCGGAATAATGAGGGCTGCCCCAGAACACAGTTACAACCTGAGGTGAAGTTTTCTTGCAATACAGCAATATAGCTAAAAGCTGAGTGCTATCTTTTGACAACTAGGGAAATGAATCCTCATTCTGAAGAGGGATCAGGGTGGCATATCACAGCACCCACCAAATACACAGCATCTCATTTAATCATCATACAAACATGCCACGGTTTTTATGATTATTGCCGTGTTGCTCATAAGAAAATTAAAGCATGGAAGGGTTGCATAGCAATTATCTCCAAAACACACAGCTTTGGAGGTCATGCCATTTCTGAAACAACTACTTAATTCTATTTAATTTGCCACATGAAAGCAGGCATAGACAATACTTAAATAAATGAGCATGGCTGTATTTCAATGAAACTTTATTTACAAAAACAGGTGGTGGGTCGAATTTGGCTCACAGGTTACAGTTTTCTGGTTTAGGGGTGCAACTAGAACTAGACCTTAAAGGATAAGTAAACTTTTTTGAAGAGTAATAGAGGAAAGACATTGCAGTAATGGGAAAATGCATGGCATGGTTAGGAATGGCAAGTAGATAGCAAAGCTAGAGCACAGAGCTCACGAAGCCAGGAGTGTGGTGGGGTGGGGTTATATATAGCTTAAGGCAGGGATGGGAGGTAAGGAGCAAAACAGCTGGAAAAATTAAAAACCTCTGAGCGTTACCCAGGCATTTTTATCTTCCTGGAACATTTTCCCCACATACCTTGCCTGATTAAACTGTACTGACTTTCACAATGTGGCTCAAGCAAGGTCCAGTTTCACAGTAAAGCCTTCACGGAACACCCCACCCCCCGCCTCAGGCTGCATTGGGTGCCTACCTTGTTATTCCCATAACTCCTAAGGAATCTTCATCATCTAAAACCACACTTAATCATCTACTCACGTAAGTGTTTATCTCACTACACCAGTGTTTTTCAACTTCAGTTGTACGTTTGGAAGTGGAGCTTGGGAAATCAAATATTTTAAAAGCTCTCCCATGATTCTAAACTGCAGCCAGGATTGAGAATCATTGCGCTATACTGTGAGTTCCTCCAGGACAAATATCTCCTTTAACTTGTCTTTTATCTCTATCACATAGTAGATGCTCAGTGAATGATGATGAATTGGGAAATGTATAGGAAACTCAAGAATGCCATGATAAGGAGTTTAGACTCAATGTGTGGAGACAGTTTTAGGGAAAAAGGCTCAGCCAGCAACAGCCTGTGTTATACTGTAGTAAGTTTGGATGACTCAGCACTTCTTCCTTTTTTTTTTTTTCAATTTGTACTATCCTATTCATTACTTACAATCCAGTTCATCTATCTCCTTCTCTGGAAAGCCTTCCTTGACCACTCCCTATTGAATTATGTTCTCTTATCTCTATATTATCACCATGCCTATTACCCTTGGATCATTGAGTATAAATAATATGAGGTACTGTAAATTGCTTAAGCAAATTTCTCTTTTATTGGACCATGGCTTCTTGAGGGAAGGGATCATATGCCATTCATCCTTGTGTTCTCTGGGTTAGGACCAGTGAATATCTCAGCACAGGTGCTCAATAAATGTAGAATGAAACAAAATGAGATTGCTAGTGTGGGTGAAAAAGAGGCCACATACTAACCTAACAAGCTTAGCGAAGGCCTACATGGCCAACTTATAAACTCAGAGACCAAAAGTAACCACATAGGATGGTTTGAACATAAAAATTCCTAACTAAAAGTGAGTCATGACAGGTTTTGAAGCTAGGCCTGTAGCTTCCTTGACAAAGGTCAATCTTTACCTTATGTGAGCCTGTCTTTTTGCATCTAGGATAACATACCTTTGAAATGTCAGAGTAATCTCATTTTCCAAGCCCCTGAGAGCACACCTGCAGCAGGAGAGCATGAGACCACTGAATTCTTCATTGTTATCTTGTTCCCCGAATACCATCTCTACGTGCTGTAAATGTTAATTATTAACATCTTGTACCACCAATGTAAAAGAAGTATGTGTCTCTCCATTTTACTTGTTATCCAATGCCCAAAATTTCCCAATTTTGCTTTCTCCCATCCCCTTAATATACCACCAATAGATTTCATGTAACCCCCTTACGTCTCCTTCTTTTATTCTAACTTACAAAATAAGCTGCAAAACTGCCATTCTCCAGAGCATTTTCTCAACCTGTTGAGATTTTGCTCCCTGGCAATTGTTATCAGTTTGGCTCAAATAAACTTATAAAAATTCTCTTCAGTTTGGACCATCTCTTACTTCATCACACATTCTCATAAGTATACATTAATCAGAATCTCCAGGTCATCATCTTCCCATGGCTGTACTTTCCCCTCATGTGCTTGACGAGTGTTTTGTGTTTTATAAAGCTTATTTAGTTGAAGTAATTGAACAAAAATCTACCGAAAAGCTTGGCATGAGAGCTGCCAACCAGTTCTAGAAAAACTACAGAAATAGAGATGTCTTTCATGGTCCTCTCTGCACTTTAGGACCTTCTATTGGGGTTTCACTTGGGTCCACTTGCCCCGTCAACGTCTCATTCTCAAAAAAGCACTCCTCACCCCCTCCCACTCTCTCTCAAAACAGATTCCCTTTCTTTATTTGGTACATATCAACTGAGTGATAGGAGAAAAATAAGTTGTACTTAATTGTGCAAAAAACTTTGGAGTGAGAGTTAAGAAAAGCAATGTAGATTTGCCTCTGCTTCTAACCAATGTGTGTCTTCAGCTCTGTAGGTCTCAGCTTTTTCTTATGTAAAATTCTTAATCATCATTTTCTACAAATCAAGCAGTAAACCTCACCAAAAAATTACCCACTTAAGTGTACTATTACGAAAAATAAGTAGATTTAAATCTCCTGGGCGTATTCATTAAAAAGAAAAAAACTCTTCTTTATATAAATAAGTCATTAAATGACATTGAAAGAGGTCTACATAGGATTTACACATCCCACTCGCTCACTCCAGTCTTTATTTGTTTTTCATTTTGGCTCACTTTAACCTACCACCTTTATTCTCCCATTAGACGAATAAAAGAAAACTATTTGGCATCTTACTTCATAAAGATAGTCACTTCCTTTAATGTGAAAACAGAATTAGATTAAGGGCAAGCTATGTCTCTATGCTACAGGGGTTTGTTGTTTAACTATCTTTCTCTTAGCACCCACTTACTGCAGTGTGCAGGGGGAAGGTGCCAGAGGCCAGGGGAAATGTTTCTAGTGTCACTGGACAATTTCTAGCAGGCACAAGTCATCTAAAGGGGAAAATTTCCAGGGGAGGAAATGCTCTGGCTCAGGAATTTGCCTTTTGCATCTTGATGGTAGCAAGAATCTTGGAGCCTGTAACCATTCAACTTGTTCTGCTAACTCCCCTGCCCTGCTTTCATGCTTACCAAGCAACCCGCTGGTTAACATTAAGCTTCTCATACACAGTTTACTAGCAGAGATTTTTTTTTTTTTTGGCAGTTACATTTATCATTGTCAAAGAGCCTAGCATTTTGATTTTACATAGAGCCTGTTATGAACTAGATGAGCATTAATCTGTCTCTATATATCTGGAAAATTCTGGGACCCGAACAATACGACATCCGTGGAAAGAATGTGAGATGTGAAAACTATACTGCTGCAGATGCCATGAGCCCTGTGTGGGTCCCTCCCAGGAATCTTTCTTCAGTGACTCCCTGACTTCATCCCCTGTACCAACAAGTCTTAACTTAGTCTGGAAGCAAAGGGGTAGCAATTAATACTACCCGAAGACTGTGGACACAGCTGAATGATGCCCAAGGTTCTGGAGGTAGAGTGGAGAGGCTCAGTATGCCACAGCCAACATGCCAGAACGAGTGATGCAGCCAGTGGAGATCCCAGGTGTGTCTGGTTTATTCTCTGACTAATTCACTGAAAGAGGCTGTTGGTCTATTCTTGCATCATTTTTAATCAAAAGAAGGCTAAAATGGGAGTAATTTAATTCCATCTCTCATTGCTAGGCAAAGACATATCTCAGATACCCTAAGAGAGATTCTGATGAGACCCTACCTGATCTGAGAAGTGAATTATATGGCTTTGACTGTATTATTGTTCATGTTTTATTTTTATTATAATATATTGCATTCTAAAAATAAGCTAGGTGCTAAGCAAAACAAAACAAAACAAAACAAAACAAAACTGAATCAGGCTCAAGCCCTGCCTTTATAAAGATGCTGGCCACCAGCCTGTCTCACAGGACTCCTATGAGGATTTAGAGTTGTCTTGAAAACTGGTAAAGAATTCCTATAAGGAGCTGTCAAAATCCTAATTCAAGTAACTAATCTACTCTAATTATATTAATATTAAATGCGTATTTTATGATATTATAGATATCAGCATTGAAAACTGAATAATAGCATATATCTTCCATTGTTGTTATAAAGAGAATGGATATAAAATGCTTAGCACACGGCAAGTGCTCAAAAATAATAGTAGTTGTTTTAAAATTACTAGTAGTATTACTACGACAGTTAACAAAGAGATTGCCAATGTAAAGCAATTTTTTCAGAAGAATGAACAAAATGCCATCCAACACACTGTCACTCTACTATATCCCACCATTCCAGTATTTGAACCCCTTATTTAAGACAACATAGAGTGGTGAATGAACACATTTGCAATTAGCCATTCACTTCATTATAGATAGCTTTGTAAATACATCAAGGATAATATGGTAGTAACAGGCAGATACAGAAGCAGCCATACAACTCTCATTTATCTTACCTATTCATTTCTATGCCAGTTACATTTACCTCCTAATATGAAATTATTTTCTATTTAACTCCCTTCTCTTTATTTGTTTGTTGTTGTTGTTTTACTTTTATTAGTATTTATTGGATGCTAAATTTACTCCCAGGTCATCATTTTTGTTTCTTCAGTTTCTCAGTTTCTTCAGGGATATCTTTTTCTCCTGTGGAACCCCCTCTTCTGGTTTAGGAACAAGCTGCTCCCTCTGTTTCAGCAGGGAGTCATCTCAGTGTGGCAGGGGGAGCTCACGCATGGGACACTCCACCCATGAGCTCTGTAAGTTCTGTGACGCATCTTGGGGGTTTTGTTCACCTGGATGTGCTCATTGACCAGAGAATCTACATCGAAACTCTTATATTTAGCATTACTCTCTGCATTTCAAAGCATGCGCAGCAAAAATTCCGCACTCTTTTTAGGCCACTGACCCTGCATCCAGCCCCATTGTTTGGCCTGGACACACCTACCAGCTCCACCATTGTAATGACGGAATGACACACATTGCTTCCGTAAAGTGACATCCTTCAGATACTTGGTGGCTTTTCGGATATGCATACCCTTGATGGCCTGGGCAGTTTCACGAGTGTTCCTAAAGTGAACACAAAAATTTGAACCTCTTGATTTGAATGATTTTGTGAGGTTTTCTGGGTCAAATGAATAGCAAACCATTTTCAGAGGTCACAACGGGCCGCTTATGGGAAGAGCTCTTCTCTTTGGATACGTGGGTAACTTTTTGAAAACAAAAAGTTATTTTTGATCACAAAAATCCAGTAAGCCACTAAATAGGAAAATCTGGAAGTTTTTGGCTCAAGTGAAACCATGAAAAATACCTGAGGTAATTGAGATAGGATTCAAAGTCCTCTATAATAAATGGTTTACAGTCACACATAGATAAGAAAAAGGATAAACATGCCAAAACTAAAAGATAAACAGATACATAAAAACTGAATGGGGAAAAACCAACTAACCTTTTTTTGGAGGAAATGACTTCCAAGGTCATCAGTTGATAGTGACAATACCTTATTTTTTCATAGAACAGTAGAGATTACAAGGCCCTATCTCATACACCATTTCATTTGACCCTCACAATGACAGTGTAGGCATAATCTAAGAAGTCCAAGGATTAGGAGGAAAGGAAAGAACAACTAAACCTACAGACATATTATAGATTCTCCCAGGAAAGGTTTAATTTCATACAATTTTTTGGTTTCCATTTCAGAAGAGATTTATTTTGCCATCAACTAATTTAAATTTAAAAACTGGTTTTGATTCAAACTGGTTCAAATGCTTTATTAAAAAATATATATAATTTCCACTCTGCTCCAAGTTAATAATATAGCAAGTGTCATCCAGTTTAAAAAAAGATCAGGCTAAGTCAGACATAAATAAATGAAAATTTAGGATATAACAGATTTCCTAATGATCTTGAACCATGCTGATGACCAGTGTGAATTATTAGGGTCACATTTTTTTTATTTTGGGATGTTTCCTAGGAATGACTTTGTATGTTCTCCTTGAACTGATCTATCACAAGTCATCAGTTTGCTCAAAGAGCAACTCAAATACTCTCAGAAATAATCAGGCAGTTATAGGACAAACTTGAAACAGGAAGCAAAAAACTAACCAGTTCTTCAATATGCTTTTATAGTTTTTTGTAAATCTGAGACATCATTTGCCTATCACTATAGGTCATAATAACTATTCAACATCTGGCAAGTTTGTGAGTCACCAACATTTATTAGATGGCCAGTGCAGTGTCAGGAGTATAGTAGATGCTTTAAAAATGTTTGTTGGATGGATAGATAGATGAGCAAACTAGGTACTAAGGAGCCCAATAAAGGAAATATCTCTTTCAGTCAGGTTAACAAAATCCAGTAAACCAGAGTCAGAATACTCTAAAAGGCCCTGGCCTTTATTTAAATGCATTCTGAACCTGTCTTATACTTTTTTAATTCATTGAAAAACCATATCATTCATATGTACACATATTCTTACACACACACACACACACACACACACACACACACACATTTTTTTTTTCTCCTCTAAAAACTGTTGAGGATCAGAACTTTGGGTAGGATAGGGACAAGTTAGAAGTTTCTAGAGTCTAGAAAACTTAAGAATACAGTCCATTCACTTTATGAAGCCAGAGAAATCTAAATGCTCTTAGTTTAAGACGTTACCCACACTGAAATTTCTTTCTTACCTTCACCCCAAGCTATCCTAATGTTCACAGTTCTGCCGGTAAATCTTGTTGTTGAATGTGTTGATAAACATCTATATTGCTGTATCACAAATTCTTTTAATATTTTGATAATAGTATGTATGTAATTGTTCTCATTTGTAATTTTAAGTATTTTACTTTATGCATATAAAAACATTATTTTAAGGAGTCCTTAGGCTTCTCCAGGCTGCTAAAAGGATTTATGGAACAAAAACCATTAGAAACCGTGGCTTGAAAGGCAAGACTTTAATTTGCATACTTCATTTCCGCTCTCATGCAATTGGCAGAACTGAGTCACATGGTCACACCTCACTACAAAGGAGATTGATAAATGTGGTCTTTATTTCAGTCAATGCCACTAATGATGAGTTGTTTGAGTCCTCTCTATCAAACTATCCAGGACTGAAACAAAACATCTTGACAGCACTAAAAATAGTTTTCATTTATTCTAAAGAAGATAATAACGATTATATTATCTCAGAGGTTAAAACTCTGCTCATCAGTGGTTCCCAAACAAGATCAATCATCATAATCAGCTAAGAACTCTGAAATATACATATTCTTGGCTCACATCTCCAGAGATTCTGATTCAGTAAGCCTGGGGAGAAATCCATATACCTCTATTTTAAATTTCTGTAGTGATTCTAATGACTACCAGATTTGAAAAAAACTACTCTTAATTATTGTTTACTGAGTACTAATTTAACTGAATGCAACAAGTCCCTTTTAGTAAATAATTTATACTAGTTTCCTTAAATGATACCATTAATGAATACTAATTTGTTTAAAATTTTATGAAAATTCAGGTTTTCTTTACTTTTTAAAAAATTTCAGTCATCATCCCTCTCTCTCTTTCTCTCTCTCTCTCTCTCTCTCTCTCTATCTATCTCTTAGTTTTTTATCCATAATAAATAGGGTACTAGAATGTTAAAATAAAGAACATAACATATTTTTTCACTTAATGATGAAATGGCAGGTGGCTTACATAATAATTATGAAAAATAACCTGCTATGGTATAGTAGTGTCTATATTTGTATAAGACTTGTTTTTCTTAAAAAGAGAAAAATTATATATGTGTGTGCTTCTGTGTGTACTCAGTAAGTGTGGGTAAGGTGAAAAGATGGAGGCCCAAAGAGAGGAATGCCCAGAGGTCCATGGTTCAAGGTGGTGGTGCCAGGTTTCGAGCCCAGGAGTCTAAGTCTAGATGAAATGCTCTCATACTTCACTACTCTACTTCTATGCCTGTAGGACATGTAAAGTCAGAAGTGAAATAGGCGACAGATATTCAGGTCTAAAGGTCAGGATAGAAACCTGAGCTCCAAATAGAAACATGTGACTTATCAGCGAATAGAAGTTAAGCCATGGAAGTGGATGAGATCCCTGGGACAGTGTTTTAATGAAAGTATTTGTATTTGTAATAATAATAATAATAAAAGACAGATCTAAAGAATTTCAACACATAAAAAATGGGGGGGGGGAAGCAATTTCCAACCCTAAAGATTAAGTAGGAGAAAAACTAGCAAAGTGGGTGTTTTATGAAAGTCCATGGAAGAAAATGTTTCAAGGACAGAGCTGTCAAAATAGTCAAAGCTTGCTACAAAGCATTCTTCGGCTTCAGAAATAAGAACGTAATTGATGATGTTGCCCAGAGCAGTTTCAGTGATGTGGGGCCCATGCCTCACTGCAATGGGTTGAGGTATGAGAAATGAAGTGGAGGTAGCAAGTGAATACAAGTCCTTCAGAAAGTTTGTCTATGATGAACAAGATAGAGATTAAGTCCAAGACAGGGTTTTTCAGAGATGAAGAAAGGCAGAATAACAAAATGGTTAAGATGTCTTATAATCAGACATAGTTCGGTTTGAATCCCTAGTTTGCCGTATTGTGTAAGCTTAGATGGTGTTTAACATTTCAGAGCTTGAGAGCTTCTCTCATCTTCATAATATGGAAAACAACATCAACCTTAAAAAGAAGTTGAAAAAATAAGTTAATAAATTTAAAAGCATTTAGTTCCATGCCTGGTATAGACTAAATGCTTAGAAAAATGGGAATTATCATTTTACTAATTGTATTCATATATTGTTCAAGAGGATATTGAAATGCCCATGATTGAAATAAGAAACTGAAGATGTGGAAAAGGCTAATTTGTGAAGTAAATTCCCTGAGAAGGCGGGAGAAGATAAAATCCAAAGCATAGGTAGAAGAATTAACTCTTGAAAGGAGAATAGAGTGGTAGATGCTAAAGTTGGTAAGTTTATAGATTCAGTAGAGCAAAGTGGAGTCATCTTCTGCCTGATGTTGTGCTTATGTGTTAAGGGTCAGCTGTTGGAAGCATAGACTTGATAAAAGCTGAAAGAAGTTCAAATATCCACCATGGATGTCTTAAGAAGCTACCCGGAGGTTGCTGCTAAACATGGTAGGCCTTATAAAACATGTTAGGGAATTTGTATCATGTCTGAGGGACAATGAATTTATGCCCAATACTATGTTCATCAAATGGATCACGTTAAAAATGCCATGTTTTTTGTTTACTGGTTCACTTGACTTGTTTCTCACCTATAATGATATGGATTGTAAACAACAAAGATCCCACTGCTTCTAAACAGCCTCTAATATCATTCAGTTGCATAAAGATGCCAATTCATTTAGAGTTTTTAAAAGATGGTGCATATCTTCGAGAAAAATATTGCTGTTGCTCATAATTAATGATATGACTCATACATCTTATTGATAAGTGTGCTTAAACCACTCTTTAAATAGTACTGGCAAAGAGAGAGAAACAGGCAAACAGCTTTTTAAAACATTAAGTTGTTGTTCTTGCATATGAAATATACTGCAAATACAATAGATTAAATTTTGAGGGGCAGAACTGAAAAATGCTGTTCCACAATCTACACAGAAATTTGTGACTCAAAAGAGTAATCTTTGAAATATCATTTTAAAACCTGTATCTTTGCTACAGAAAAATGGAAAAACATCCCACTTTCACAGTGGGAAACATCCCACAATCTGTCACAAAAAATACCACTAATTGGCTCTTTATGCTTAGTTTGGTTGATCTTTATCAAGCCATCATTATCAAAATAAAATAACAACATTTGATTAGGAATAATCAAATAAAGAATAATTTTTTTAAGATGGCTCAATTGAATAAAAGGACATTTATTCTTCTCTTCCTTATTATAAAAACAATACATGTTAAGTATAAAAAAAAACTTTCAAAAAAATTGACTATATTCCCATCATAGTGAAATAATCACTGTTCACATTTTGTAGTATATATTTCTAACATTTTTTTCTAAGCTTTTACACATATCCATGTTTTTAACAAAAGAGATCAAAAAGAGATTGTGCTGTTCTGAAACCTTTTTTGATTTATAATACAAATTTATGAATATCTTCAATACTATTAATCTCTGTAATATTTTATTAGCTGTCATCATCTGAGTGTACTAACATTTAGAATACTAATTCTTTATTACTAAACATTATTTCCTCCACTGACTTTTTTTTCTTGTTGATGTTATAAATTGCAATAGGATAAATATCTCTATAGATATTTCTTGGCATATAACACTTATTTCTTTCATGTATGCTCCAGATTTAAGGCTAGGTTGACTTTTTAAAACATATAGTTTTTAATTCAATAAACATTTAATGCCCATTCATTAACTATTTGATACATACTTATTAAATTATTAGGCAGTGGTCTAAGGTACTAGGAATACTCAGGGGAGCCAATACAGTATCTGCACTCAATGATCTTAAAGTCTGGTAAAGAAAGAAAATAAACAATCCTTTGTCACAGGTTGTTAAAATGATAGTCAGAAAGGATGAAGCAACTTACAATCCCATCATCAGTGTATGTGAATGTTTATTTCCTTACATGTTCACCCACCTTTAATACCAAGCCTAAGAAAAAAACTACCAGTTTGATGGATAAAAGTGTTTCTCAGGCTAATTTGCATTTCTTTGATTACTAGTGAAGCTAAACATTTTTTTCACATATTTGTACTGCTTTGACATATTTTTAGAAAAATGCTGCTTTAAAAATCAGTGTGATTGTTCGGTTTTTCTCTGCATCTCCTGGAGTTTCATTTTTCTTTTCATGAAATTTGTACAGCTCTTTAGAAGTAGAGTTGAAATAATCAATATTGTAATAAAAACTGATATTTATGGTATATGAATTTATAGAGTTCATTTATCTTTATAGAACCATAAGGAAGAATGAAGGAGGGAGTTTTTATACGGTACATACAAATGTGCATTATCATAAATTATAAAGGTATTTGATGGTTCTAAAGAAAGTAATGAAGAATCAATTTCCCTTCTCTCAAAGCCTGAATTTACATTCCTATTATCTTTCTTTTCATGTATATTTTCACTTCTCTCTATTTAATCAATATTCTGTGCAGTAGAAAGACCCCCTAGAATCAGTCTGGCACGGTGTACCTTAATGATCATCTGTTGACAACCATTTTCTCCCTTATTTTGTGTTTGCAGAACCCAATTTTCTTCGGTTTTCCATTCTTCAGGGGAAGTAAACCTAAACCCAACTCTGTGGTACGTACTAACCAATCACGTTTACCCCTTTCCTTTGCCACAGTGATTGGTTTGGGTCTTAGCATGTGACATGATTTTAGCTAACGAGCTGAGGGAAAAGTCTGCTGAAAGACCTCTGAGAAAGATTCCCTCACTTTTACAAAAGATAAACACAGAAAGAGACCATCTCTCCTTATGTCGTTGAACCCTGGCATGTCGGCTTATGACATCTGGATCAGTGACTGCCACCTTGAAACCAAAGCCACCCTACTAAAGATGACTGAACAGGAAATACAGAAAGAATCTGGTTCCTTGATGGCATTATTGGCCCACTGAATAAATTGGCTCTGCATAGGAACTTTTCTTCAGGATTTCTTCATATGTTTCTTTATTATTTAAGATATTTCACTTGAGTTCTCTGCTACTTGTCCAGAATATCCTGACTGATACACTTTGGTCTGAACTTATAGTATAACCTTAGGGATGTTACTTCACCTCTCTGAATTCAGTCTTTTCATTGGGAAAGAGAGAGTGAGTAAGAATGAGAGGAAGAGAGGGAGAGAGAGAAAGGTTGTTCTGTATATCTCAAACCATCATTTTATACAAACAAAGTCATTTTAACATACAAAAATAGAGAAGACATACTCCCAGGAAAAAAAATAATTGAAGATTGAATTAATTGAACTTAAAAAAAAAAAAACACACACATCATTCTATCCTTATTTTCCTCACTTCTTTATGGAGTGAAAAATTCTTCCAGACTCTGGTTGGAAAATCATTTGATGAGACAAGTCATATATTCACAAACTAAATAATGGTATGAATAAATTTTTGATTCCATATAAGATAAGAGTTCTGAAAACTTAGAGATCACAGAAGACAGGAAGGCTAGGGAACATTCATAGAGGCATGGGGCTATTAGCTATATAGTCAATAGGAGTTAGATCAATTTCTGAAAAGAAAGGGATAAACTGCAAAAACAAAAGCTCACAGCCAGGAACAATTATGGTAAATGAACAGGCATGGAGGAATACCCCAGCCTAACTAGGATGGAGGTTTCATTTAGGGAGATGGTTTATAAAATTAAGTCTTACAGACCTCAAGGATTGTATATGTCTTCTCAGAGATCTTTGAGTTTTCAAAGACAATTTTTACATTTAATGTTTCCATTTCTGGGACACTTTAAAACTTTAGTGTAAGTATATGTAGATCATTAGGGTGGCCACTTAAACTTAATCAGTGCTACATCATTACAGAGCCCATTTTTGTGTTCTTTTTTATGATCTGGTTTATGTAAGAACTTCTGATTCATGAAAAAAATAATGGTTTTTCTTAATGAGAAATATTCTGCTACTTATTATTTCCTTTTCTCTTTTTAGCTGGACAATATTTACTATCCTCTCTTGCACTGAGGTGTGGCTAGATTGACTGAGTTCAGGCCAATAGAATGTAGAAAAGAAGTTATGTGTGCCATTTCCAGGTCTGGCCTATACAAGCACCCATTCCCACCCCCCACCCCAGCACATCTAGTCCTTGGTCTCTTTCCCCATCTGCCAACTGAGGAGAAAGGTTACGGAAGACCAAAGGCAGGTGGAGCCACAAAATGAAAGGAGACCTGTTCTCTGAAAGACAATGTAGAAGACTGTCTGACCAGACTGTGACATGAGTGAGAAGTGAATTTTTATTGGGTTCAGCCATTAAAAATTCAAGACATACTTGTTATAACGGTTAACACTAACTTTAACTTGTAAAAAGAACTTTGAAAAGAGAAAAGTAGACAGAAAATGAATCATCACATGGCACAACAGTAATTTAGACTTGCTGAATCCAAGAGAATCTGCTTTCTGGTACCATCAGTACTAGTTTGCAATAGTTCAAGAACAGTTCTGTGAGTCAGTTAACCCATGATAAATGAGGAAATTTTAGTTTCACATTCTAGTGACAATTCACTGGGATACTTTTTAATGTAGATTTCCAAAAAAAATGCAAAATGCTAACCTCATCTTCAAGTAAATAAGATTATTTACAGAATTATAAATGACTCTGTTAAAATTGGCATCTGAGCATTTCTCACAGCCTTGAAATTATTAACAACATTCTGAACATTACATGTATATGAACATCTCATTGTTGCAGACTCTGATTATCTATAGTAGTGATTAGTTGTTACCTTTGATATGATGAAAGCTAATCTGGGCAATTCAGTTTCAGCAAAACAGCATCTTCTGTCATGTTAATTCTATTAGTTAAAATTTTATTGGTTTTGTAATTTACTTGGTATTTAATTTATAATGTACTTTGACTTTATGCTTATATAAGAAATATGGGCATGAAATGAATATATTTTTACATATGTAAGCTTCTTATCCTAAAAATCATTTATGTCAACACCATGAATCCACATGAGTTGTTTTTCTTAAAAGAGATCATTGCAAAAAGTTCATCGCTTGAGTTTGAGAATCGCTGGACTAGACCAACTCTGCTCTCCATGTTACAATGACAGCATTGTAAACTGAGTATTAGGAAAAAAGGGTTTGCAACCAAGCCTGTATCAGATTGAGCCCAGGTTTTGTTACTTACTAGCTGTGTGGTTTTGAGCCAGTCATTTTAACTCCTCAGACACTGTAACTTAACTGAAAAGTCAGGATGATAATTATTGCCTCTTCAGATTTTACTGTTGGCACAACACTGGCACGCAATAAATAGTAGCTCTTACTGTCATCTATGGAGTTCAAATTCATTTTCATTTTCCCCCATTTTCTAGCAGTTCAGCCTGGTGGAATTATGCTTTACATTTGTAAAAGTTTCTGATTTTGTTAAATTCACATACTCAGGATCGATGACTTACTTAAGAGGATTGCCAATATTTTTTAAAATTTGTTGTATTATTTTAAGTAGAAATTGGTGAGTCTAACAACCAATAATGCATAGCTTCTACATACTAAAGCAGACCTAGGTGAATCTCGACTTGGAGTTACTTTAGACCAAATTAATTCTATTTCTTAGATGCAAATAAAAAACGTTCTTTATAGTACATTTAACTTTAATTCAAAGTTTTTCTTAATTCTGGCTGACCTCCCTCATAACTAGCCCAAGTTTATAAATCATACAAATTGAGAAGCCCATGTTCACAAAGTCCTTCACTTTGTGGGATGCTTAAGCAGGTTCCATTGAATTGACATTCTAGTAATGCACCAGTAATGGGCCGACTCATTCCCTCTTAACCTAGGGTCACATTGTAACCTGTGCACCACAGAGAAATCCTAGCTGTGGTGAATTTTCATTGGATTGAAACTAATCAGAGACTTTTAGACACAGAGACTTGTCTTAGCTGGAACAGGCAATAATTTAAAAGGGTTTTGTAGACACAGAGACATCAAAGAGGAAGTGAAAAAGAAAGAAGGTACAAAAAAAAAAAAAAGAATAAATTGTTCCCTAGAGTGGTACAGAACCCCTAGAGCTTTTGTCTGTCTGGAACATTTAGCTTTACATTCCGAGGACATAAGGTACTCTTTCGCTACTAGAGGAATAATCATGTATAATTTCTCATGGACAGCAATGAACATTCCAATCCTAGTCTCTTTAGGAGCTCACGGTGAAAAACCATTGGTATTAGTAAATGGCCTCCCTTCAAAATAAGGTTATTAGGGAGTAGCAGAGGAGCACTTTCCTTTAGAAAAGTGTGTTCCAAGCCATTAGAATGCATGGAACTGGTTAACTGAGGGCATTTAGACTTCTCCTTGCAGAGAAAAATTGAAAGTCATGCTGTGCCATAATCACTTTGGGCTACTCTGAAAACCATTTCTCAGAGTTGGCTTCTAGCTTCATGCATTTCACTCCAGGGTGACTTCAGGGCAAACAACAGGAGGATTTTTACATTATTTTAACTTCATTGAATGCAAGCAACTTCAATCAGAGTCTCAAGTATCACCAGATTAAGTGGGAATATTTGTTCAGACAGTGAACGGTACTGGTGTAATCAGCAGGACTTTGTCGTGAGAGATTCGTCAGTCTAAAGCCTGAAGCTCAGTGATCTTGGGTAAATGACTTAACCTTTCTATCAGCCTATATTTCCTCCCCCATAGCATGTGGATGAAAATGCCTATGTGGTTATTTTTCCAGGGATTAAATAGTATAACAAAGAGCCAAAACATGGGTGGTATTCAGTAATTAATTTCTTCTTGTCCTTTCTCCTCCTCCAGCCCTTCTTTACTGTTTCTCCCTTTCATCTTCCACCTCTTTCTTTCTCAGTATAAACCTGGTATATTTAGGTCAGTTTATTGAAGAATTGTTGGGCACCTATTATGTGCCAGGCACTCTGCTAAGTATGTGAGTTATACAATGTAAGATCTAGTCGGGGAGGTTTTCATATAAAAAAAAAGGGGGGGATAGCACAACAATATTCTAATGTTGTATTATAACTTAATGTACAAATCTAAACTGTGTAATCAGTTCTTGATAAAGGCTCAAAAGTGAGACCTTAGCTTCTACTTTTAGGGCTAAGTTTCCTCTTCCTTAAGAGATCATTGCTTTTCAAAATATAGGCTCAGCGATGCAAAAATCTAGGTTGTGTGAGAAGGAAAGTGTTCCAAAGATTGAAGGAGAAAGGAGTAGCCCAACTCTGGAAAGAGCTGAATTCTCCCAGACTGTAAGAAGAGGGTATGGTTCCACAAGCAGTGAGGACCTGCTTTCTGCTCAAACACAGCACCCCAAAAATGGGTGCCTCCTTATTGCCATGTCCCAGGAGCTGAGTGGGACAGAAAGGCAGTGTGTGCCTGGAACAGAGGAGCTTCCTGCCTCTGAATGGACTAGAGACATCATAAAAACCATCACAATGGCCCTGCCCCACCCCCACTGTAGACTGAACAAATTAAGAGTTTTCATATGATCTACAGGAAAAAGAATTGGACCGAAGGACGTAAAAAATAAATGATATTGTATGTCATAACAATGCTGGTTGGCACAGACTCTGGGAAGGACAAGCCAAAACTAATTTGATTTAGACAAATTAAGAAACCTAACATCCTTCATCCAAGGTTTATGGAAGAGCTCAAGTCATTCTCAAATAACCATTCTCCAGCCTATGATATGCTACACTGATAGCAAGATCAAAGCACCAAATTGAAACTTATGAAACTGCCATTCACCAGCTTCCTGCGGTTCAATCTAACACACTTTGGTTGCTCAGTGGAGGGAATGACCAGGGCAGAGATGGAAAACTGGTGTTTTGTTTTTGGTCTACAAAACAAAAATTTAAACTTTCAATGTGCAAAATTAAATTTTTTATAAATTAAAAAATTTAAAACTCTGTATAATGTTAGGGAAATTTCATATAAAATACTGCTTTCTGGCTTCCCTGGAATAGTAAGAATATTTGGAACTGAAGGGCTCATGTTTTATCATGGTAACAAACTTGCTGAAGCTGAGTAAAATACCCTAATTCAGCACGTGTTCTCCTCTTTGCTAGTCTCCATAACTCCTTATTGCCTCGATGATACTGAGGTCAGTCATCAATAGCACTTTTTCCCTTTTACCTGCCTCACCTCACTCATTCATCTGACAATTACAGATACTTGCATATGTGACTCCTAGAGCTATCAAGAAAGTTCATAAGATAAAGGTGACCAGTCAGACAAAGTGAGGAAGATGCTCCAGAAAGAAGAAATGGCATTGTAAAAGACATAGATGCATTAGAGTGCCTTTCATGGCAAAGGAAAGCTGGAGTATGTAAGAAGAGGAAGCTGAGGATGGGAAGACAGATGAGGCAAGATAGGATGAGGTGAAGGGCATTGTTTGTGATGCTGAGGAGTTTAGATATAAGAGGTGATGGAAATATCTAAAATTTTTAAGGAGGAAAATGAAAATGAAACTATCATGTCTGGGATTTGAAAAATCACTGTGTTGGCTGTGAGACAGATGGATTACAGCAGAATGTCTGGAGTCAGGGAGGCCAACTTAGAGGCCCTTGCTATATTCTAGTTCCATGTAAATAATACACAGGCCAGATAGTCTGCCCACTGATATCCAATGAAAAACACTTAAAAATGAGGACATGGTTGAGTATTTTATTCCAATGACCAAAGTGTGCTATAAGTGAGGAAATGGGGCAAATAAAGAAAATGGGTTTGAAAATGTTGGAAAGGATGTGGCAGACACTATTAGTTAGCAACCCAAGAGACATTCTCTCCTTTCTTGCTAGCAGTTTTGTTTGGGCTGCAAAATTCTCAGCCTCATCAGATGAATCAATATTGATTGGTCTAGGGGTGGGCTTGTAATCCACTTCTGCATAATGAAACATAAAAAGTCAACTGAGGTCTTCTTGGAGAAAATTTCCTTCACATTAAGAAAAGTACACATAGGTGGAGATTTTTATTCACTAGCATCCTTTATTCTTGCTTTAATCATTGCCATATGAGAACATGATGCTTAGAGAAGCTGCAGCCACCTTGTGCTTGTGAAGTAAAAACCAGGAGAATTGCAGAGACATTCATTTGTTCATTGGGCAAATATTTATTGGGCACTTACTAATGCCAGGTGTTCTAAGTCTTGGGGATACATCGGTAAATAAAAACAGACAATCTTACATTGGATATTTATCCAGAGCATATTATAGAGCAGAAGATATTAGTGTCATTATTGTTTAAGACACTGTAAATTAAAGATTCTGTTACTTGCAACCCAAAGCATTCTAACCAATACAACAAGTTTACTATTACTAATATTAAAAGGTTAATAAAGTATCTAAGCTGACCATAAGCAGATGTTGGTAACGTCCTCAAATCTCAACCTCAGAGATTTATTTGCAAGCATTACTCTGCATGCAAGATTTATCCTCTTCTTACACACACACACACACACACACACACACACACACACACACGAAAGGTAGAGAGGTTTTGCATGGTCATCTGGAAGAGAAAAGTATGATGTAAAGGAAGATAAAAATGTGTCTGCTATTTACCCCAACTCTCAGGGTCTCTCTATAGACAAGCAGGGGTTATAAATGAAAGCTAAAGCATTATGTTAAGAAACTTATAAGACATTGCATACATAAAAGCACTTGGTGTCAAATTGCTATCAAAAGAGAAAAGCATGTCCCCAATCTCTGTACAGCACAGAGTGGCATCTGGCAGGAATCTCAGGGCAAGAATGGCCAGGAGGCAGTACTCCCTGTGAGGATCCTGGCTGCAGTGGCTGGGCTAAAGAACTGCAATACAATGGCTAGTAGCAGTGGACTTCGGTAATGATGCAAAATTAGAACACAAGTGGATTTATTCCTGAGCTCAAGTGGGACCTTCACACAATTGCCAAAAAAATTGGAGACAAGCTGATGTCCTCACATATGACAGGAAGGGCTTTAAGAAAGCTAAATCTAGAACTTATTAATGTCCCAATGATCTCATTTATACCCACTGGTTGGTGAGCTAAGGACATTCAGGTTACACTGCAATATTAAAATAAGGGGAAATGACTGTGATGTCTCTTTCTTTTATTTTCTAATTTACAGATAGCTTTCTTTGTTCCTTAACTTAAAACTCTCTCATTATCCCTCCACCAAAAAAAAAAAAAAAACCCACATGGATTAATTTCTCAAATTTTAGATCTTGAGTAATACCTCAATAGAATTTAATCTCTTCATAGGAGAGGAATATACAAGTTTTTCATTAGAAAGTATGGGGCATAGGAAATTTAGTTAAGGAAGACACTATAAAAAACATTAGAAGTTACTTTATGGTCAGAGGCTCTTAAAGTCTTTGACCAACAGGGTCAAAGACGGCTCTGAGAATTTAAGGACACCCTGGGCTTCTCCGCAGGTAAAACCTATTTGTATTAGTACATTTGAAGTTCATCCATTCCCCTCCCACCTCAATCTTGGATGCAGTGGGATCCTAGGTCAAAAGCTCTTGTATCAGGTCTCTGGCTTATAGCAGTAGTTCCTTGTGGGAATTAGAGTGTGATGCTGATGAAACAAAGTTCATAAATATGACCTGCTAGCTGGTCTGTTAGCATTCTATAAATTCCCAATGCATCCCTATTCCTCACCAGAATCCAGCTAGTATAGATGAATTCACTGCTAACAAATCATCTCTTCAAGTAGATGTCCTTGTTGGCTCAATTAATAGGTTCATATTTCGCTGTGTCAGGCTGAGAGCCTCTTTTTTCAACATAACTAATCATCATCATAAGGAAGGGTTGTAAAGAGTAACTGACACTTTGTACTCATAGAAGAGTCCTAATAATAGCTACATAAACAAAAGGGTCCTTCATCAGATACTTTAGAAACGTTATCCCATTTCATATTCATAGGAGCTATAGGAGATTACAAAATACAACTCCCATTTTACAGAAACTAAAGTTAATTGTCATGACCAAGGTCACGCAGGTAATAAATGGCAAAACACATAACCTGATGTTATGATATGAATGTCTATGTCCCTCTCCAAATTCATATATTGAAGTCCAAACCCTCAACGTTATGGTAGTAGGAGGTGGGGCCTTTGGAAGTTAATTAGGTTTGGATGAAGTCATGAGGGTGGAGCCCTCATGATGGGATTCGCACCCTTATAAGAAGATAAAGAGATACCAGAGCTTCCTCTCTCCACCATGTGAGGACTTAACAAGAAGGTGACTGCAAGACAGGACGAGGGCCCTCACAAAAACCTGACCATGCTGGCACCCTGATCTCAGACTTCCCAACCTCGAGAACTGAGAGAAACAAAGATATTTTGCTTAAGCCACCCAGTCTGTGGTATTTTGTTATAGAAGCTCAAGTTGAGTAAGACACTGAGGATGGCTAAGCCTATGTTTTTCACCTCTATGCTTTTTGCATTCCAACTAATATAAACATTACACTTTGTAATCTTAGTCCCAAGTGACAACCCCAAATTAACTAGGTTAATAAAAACTCAACATAAACACTCCTAAACCTCCTGAAATGATTTCAATTAAATAAAACTGGTATTTGAAAGATGATAAAATTTACTGACATTGAAAGGAGAAAAAAATGTCTTTTCACTTAATTGTTAAAATCCCCCCATCTATATCATGCCCACATGATTCTCAACTAATAATAGCCTATTTCACTCAGTGTCAGAAAAGAATACAGAATGCTATAATCCACATGTGTGTTATTTTGTTGCACATGCTCACAAACTATAATTAGCAGATATCTTCAAGTCAAACATTTTTGGGAGTTTTTCTCTTGCTTACAGAAAATTCAGGAGCAAACAGCTTTGAAAAACTTTTTTTTAAAGGAAGCATGAAAAACAAATCCCATTCTATCTCATATCACGATTTGACTTTGAATTTATCATCACATTTGCTAATTCTTTTTAAATCATTTCTAAAATAGATGTGACTTAAAGCAAAGAATGTACCCATCATAATACAAACATCAAAGAAAACACATCAAAGAAGTTGACTGCAAGGGAGGGCCATATAAAAAGAGAACTGAAAAAAAGTTTCATTGGATTTAAAATATGAAGATTATTAGCAAGAGTCATTTCATTATTGATGATTATAGAAGCACAACTTCAGTGAGTTTAAAAAAATTATGACACCTCCGTACAATGAACTACTCTGCAGTGTTTAAACAGACTGAGGTGCATTTATAAGTACTAAGTTAGAAATAACATCTATAAGAAAAGCAGGTAGCCAAACAACATGAGTAGCATGATTTAATATTTGCAACAGTAAAAACATTAGTATATAGAAATGTATGTGGGTATAGATATAGATAGCCTTATTTGTATATTTGTAAATGCACGATAGAATGGTAAATAAAATAAAAATAAAAGCATATCATTTATATGCAACTAAAAGAGGTGAGCATACTTACTACTAAGGGACAAGGGACGGCTCTTATTCTTATAAGCCTCATGGTACTATTTGATTTTCTAATTATGCTCATATATTATTTAGATATCAAAATGTTTAAAATTCTTTCCTAGAGTTTATGTCCAATTTTTGCATGTGTCCTGTTTCTTCTTACTTTCATGTCAAACTTCCACTAAGAAGAGTCTATGCATGCTATCTCCCTCCTCATTTCCCATTTACTCCTCAACCTATAGCCAATAGGTTTCTACTCTTCCCACTACTCTACAGAAACTTCTTTCACTAAGGCTATCACTCATGCCTTCCTAATTCTTCAATCCAGTAGGCATTTTTCAGTCATAATTTTACTCAAAACTCTTCGGTATCAGATATTTACCTTCCTTCCTTTTTTGCCTGCTTTGTATGATAATACTGTCTAGCTCTCCTCTGAATGCTTCTTCTCAGTCTCCATTTCATCTCATTGTCCCTTAAAAGTTAGCACCCCTAGAGATCTGTATTCTTTTTCTCACTCTCCCTGGACGTGTATTCATGTATTGCATGAATGCTGATTCTATCTCCAAGCCACCCCTGTACTACTGATCCATATATACAAGAGCCCACTGGATTTCTCCACCTGAATGTCCAATAGAAACATTCAGTACAATAATTCTAAAGCCAAATTTGTACCATCTGCTTCCAAATCTATTCTTTCTCCTGATTTCTGTATCTTGGTTAATGGCACCAATATATTCCCAATCACATAAACTAGATACCCACATCTCCATATACCCATAGTCTATATCAAATCCTACCTTCTTCAGTCCATTCCTGGTCACCTCCCCGCCATCTTCCCATTCCAAGTGGATGGCTAAAAAGGTTTGGGGGCTGAGATAAATGTGCATCAACCAAAGAGTCTAGAGAAATGAAGCATGTCAGATTCCTGGGAGAAAAGAAAGTCCAGATACTAGGAAAGCAAGTATAAATGCCAAAATCAAAGGACAAGAAGTCATGGAACCCAAAGTTCAAGGAGAGAGAAACAAAATCAGAGGAAAATCAAGTCAGGAATAAAAGTTCCAGATAGGCAGGAGATGAGGCCAAACCTTAATTAGGCAATAAAGGAGAGGGAGAGAAAGGGTATCCCGAGCAACTGGGGGAGTACTTAGCTTCTCTTTAAAGACAGACAGATCCGTGGTATAAGGATGAGCTACGGTGAGCTAAAAGCCAGGGAAGCAAGTTTTCTCATTTCCCTCTTTTCTATCCCCTCTTCCACTGCTTTAATTCACTCTTCATCATTTTTCTTTTGGACTATTAAAACAACACCCTTACCAGCATCCCTTGTTCTTGTATCATGCCATCTCACATACTGCCACCAAACTCTTCTTTGAAATATACAAATCTGACCATTTCCATGAACAAAGTTCTGTAATGCTGATATTTCAATTACTATTTCCTTAGTGACTTAAAACAATAATCTTTAATGTGATCACAGTTTTGCAATATGGGCTGGGCACAGGGAGGTTGTTCTGCTTGTTCTCGCCCAGGATAACTCTTGGCTGTAGTCATCTCACAACTCAACTGGGGATGGACACCCAAGATGGCTCATGATTCTGTGGAACAGGGACTTGGGCAGGGCTCAGCTGGGTAGTTATTTTGTTCCTTGCATGTTTTTGACTCAACTGTATTCATTTATAGCTGGGCTGGATTCAAAGGTTCAAATAAATAATTATTATATATATGTATATTTAATTATACTTTTAAAAGCTATGAAAAGATAAACTATTGTTTAAATGGTTAGTTATAGGAGGAGGGAAGGAACATGGTAGAGAGAACAGGAATAGAAGATTTCTCTAAATATATATTGTTTTGTAGGTTTGCTTTAGAACTATAAATATTTTACATAAAAATAAAAACAAAATTAAATAATGAAAGCAACCCCTGAATTTAAAAGTAGCAGGAAACAAATGAACTCAACTATATATTTAGTTGGTAGAATAATCCAAGAGAAAGAGAGAGAGAGAAATTATAAGAAAGTATTTTAAAACACAATAATTATCTTTTCTTAAGAGTGTATGCTAGAAATATATTCTAAATACAAAAAGTGCTGCAAAAAAAAAACACAACAAAACAAACAAAAAATCTTTAAACACGTAAGCATTTTGGAGGTAGTGCTGTTAGAACTGTATGAAAATTGTATCATATGAAAAAATAAAATGTCTAATTAGGCTGCTGTCACAGAGAACTGAAACTTTTTTGTGTGTCATTGCAAGGAGATTCTGATGGATAATTAATGAGATTAAATAAAAACAAAAGCATAACTTGGAATTGAAAAGTATAAGTATAAACTCATGATGTATTTTATCTGAACAACAAAAAACCAACATATTCTGTAACTGACCACTGAAAAGGCAAAGAAACAATTACCAACCCAGTAGCAATGAGCACCCCTAGTGTCCAGATTATGATTTCTAAATATCATTTCCCTCTTAAAGTAAACAATGCTTTTTAGAAAAAAAATAGTTAATTCTGGGTCTAGGTCAGAAAATGTAAAAGATATGCTAAAATATCTTGTTACAGGATGCTATTGAAGATCACCAGGGTAGATCAAAAATATTCAGGAGTCTGGTGAATTACACACTTGAAACTTACTGGATTTTGTGAATCAATGTCACCATAAAAAAAATAAAAGATAAAAAAAAATATTCAGGAGTCAACCTGAAAATCTCCACTGGGCTAAAATAAGAGATTTAAAAATCAATGATAATAATTTCAACAGATTGAAATTCTATACTAAAAATAAACTAGTCACCTTTGGAAAATTCCAGGGAAACATTTCCATTGTTTGAAATCTGACACATAAAAGGGGGGAAAAATCAAGCCTTTCCCTACATTCTTATCCAGTCTGTATTGCCGAATTATCAATAGTTGATGAAAGGAAGTTTCTCTTTATAGAAGTATTTCAACAAGTAAAGGAAATGGATTAATATTATTAGAATATCACCAATTTTGTAACCTTTAATGAATATCAAAAAAAGAGAGATACTAAGATATTATTTCCCTCATGATACCACCTATGAAGTAGTGTTGGGAAAAAAAAACCCTAACCTGAAACATATCAAGCTTCTAAATATAACTGCAAATATTATGGGAAATACCATGGGAATGCAGTCCACAAAATCTAGACTATGGGATACGATAAAATAAACATCATTTTAAAACCAAGAAAGTCTACAGCTATGCCACCTTGAACAAGCCTGATCTTGACTAATCTCAGAAGCTAAGCAGGGTCGGGCCTGGTTAGTACTTGGATAGGAGACCACCTAGGAAGACCAGGTGCTGTAGGTGTAAAAAATTTTAAAAAAATAAAAAAGGGATTGTAAGCTGACAAGCTCCTTGCAATCTGTGAGGTCAACCAAGGGTTGCCTCACCTAGAATAAAATAAATAAATACATACATAAATAAATAAATAAATAAATAAATAAATACCAAGAAAAACAGAGATATGTAGGATAATCCTACAAATTAAAAGAGACTTCGAGGATTTATCAAGTAATGGCAAACTACGGACCTTATTTGGATGTGATTTAAAAATAAAGTAGAAAAAAGAAGTTTTTTTTAAAATAGGGCTATCAGTCTAATGTGAACATTTATGTGATATTATTGATGAATTAATATAAATTTGTTTGCATGAGATGGTAACAGTATTGTGAGTGTGTTAAAAAAGACAGTCCTTATTTCTGAAGATACATATTGAAATATCTATAGAGGAAGTTACATGATGTTCAGGATTTACTTCACTGGACCACATATAGGACAGTGGTCCCATAAGATTATAATGGAGCTGAAAAATTCCTATCACCTAGTGATGTCATAGCTGTGGTAAGGTCGTACAGCAAATAGTGATGACATGGACAGGAAATGTCTTAGGGGCACTCACCTAAGCTCTGG
>CM053509.1:122466517-122646547 GCA_028627145.1 Eidolon dupreanum | reverse complement strand
CTAAGCCAAAGGGTCTACTCCTGGGAAGAGAATTGCAGAGTTATAGAGTATGAACAAGTAGGAATTTACTAGGTAATGTCATGTTGTGATACAAAATGCTTGTAATGATATCAACTATGACCAGTAAGAGTTTCTGTTGCTCCTCAGACCCAACAAAAGACAACTTTTTACAAGTTTTTAATTTTTGCTGATCTGGTGAATGTAAAGTAATATCTCATTGATGTTTTCTTCATTTGTACTGCCATGATTAATAGAGATTGAACACGTTTTTATATTTCCTCTTTAAAATGTCTGCTCAAGTATTTTGCCCAATTTTATATTAGAATATAATCTAATAAATATAACATAGATATAATACATACAGATATAATAGAATATATATTCATATGTTGTTGATCTTTTCTTAATTTTTCAGAAATATTTTATATATTCTGGATATCAATCATTTGTTGTATGTATTCCAATGTCTTCTCTAGTTTTTTAGCTCCTCTTTTTATTCTCCTTATATCTTTTCATTTACAAAAAATTCTTAATTTTAATGTAGCCAAAGTTATTGGCTTTATCTTTTTTGGTTAGTACTTTTTGTTTCTTGCCTAAGAAATAATTTCCTTCTCTGTTGTCATAATTTTCTATATTTTCTTCAAATAGTAGCTTTCATGTGTAGGGTTTCAATACATATGGAATTGATGTTTGGATATCACGTGAGGTAGGGATCTGATTACAGTTTTTCTTAATGTGGATAGTCTATCTCTCCAGGAACACTTCCTAAAAAGTTTCTTTCCCCACTGATAGGCAATGCCGCATTTTCATATATTGTTTTGATATGTGTGTAGGTTAATTGCTGTTTCATTGATCAGTTTGTTTATCTTTATGCCAATGCCACATTTAGTATAGTTTTCAAATCAACCTTGATATCTAGCTGGTCACATCTCCTTACCCAGTTCTTTTTGAAGAGTATCCTGGTTATTTATCCCTTTTAGAACCAATTCATCAGGTTCCATTGGAAAAACTTTTGGGGGATATGATTAGTATACATTAAATCAATTTGGCAAGAATCAACATCATTCAAATATTTTTCTTCATTAATCTGAACACAATGCATTCCTTCATTTATTTGGTTCTTTACAGTAGATGATGGGTTGAATGGTGGCCACCAAAAGATATGTCCATGTTCTAACCCCTGCAACCTGTGAATGTGACCTTATTTGGAAAAAAGAGTCTTTGCAGATGTAATTAAGGATCATGAGATGCTATCATCCTGGATTATCTAGGTGGGCCTTAAGTCTAATGGCAAATGCCATATGAGGCAGAAGCAGAGGAGATACAGACACAGAGGAGAAGGCCATGTGAAGACGGAGGCAGAAACTGGAGCTATGCAGCCATAAGCCAAGAAACACCTGGAATCACCATAATGATCTAGCATATCTTTTGTTATATTTATTTGCAAATTTCTTATTTTTTATGACTATTGTAAATGGCATCTTCTAGAGTTTATGCTTGTAAATGGTTTATTGATGACATTTAGGAAGGTAGTTAATTTTTGGACACTGATCTTGTTTCCAGAAACTTTGTTAAAATCTTCTTTTTTAAAAATAAACATATGCCAACATTTTATTACAATTTTGCATGCATGGAAGAAAAAATGCTCTCATAGGTCAATTAAAATATTTATTCCTGGTAGAGAACTTTTCTAGAAAAAGAGATTGGGTTAGATACAGAAAGAAAGAACGGTCTATTAGAATGTCACCAAATTCTTGACTGGCAATCTGCTGATAGTCAACTGCATGTGTCACTATTACCCAGAACAAACCTTTATTCCATCAAAATTCATTAGAAACTGGCATAAGGATTTATTAGAAATACTAATTTTTCCCAGAAAGAGGGTACGAATTACAGTCTATAAAAGGATTGTCCCAGATCATTTTTTATACAGATGTTCCAACTTTTACTCCCCTTACCTCCATTTTTCTCAGCCTGCAGCCCTATTTTTAAAGTATAGTAATAAATCTAATTATCAGATTGTGACACATTATGAAATCATAAAACCCCTAGAAGAAAACATAGGTGGTAAGCTTCTTGACATAGGTCTTGGCGATGATTTGGAATCTGATACCAAAAGCAAAAGCAACAGAAACAAAAATAAACAGTGGGTCTACATCAAACTAAAAAGCTTCTACGCAGCAAAGGAAACCAGTGACAAAAATCAGCAACCTATCAAATGAGATAAAAATATTTGCAAATCTTATATCTGATAAAGAGTTAATATACAAAATATACTTTAAAAACTCATACAACTCAATAGCAAAAACAAAAAATATATATCTAATTTTATAGTGGGCAGAATATCTGAATAGATATTTTTCCAAAGAACACATACAGATGGCCAACAGGTACATGAAAAGATTCTATATATCATGAATCATCAGAGAAATGCAAATCCAAACCACAATGAGGCTATGGTATAATCGATACCAAAAATATTATAAAGGAATAAAAAATAAATACCGTTAAAAACTGACACAGATTTACAATATATTTTTCACTGAAACACAAAGGGAAAATAATATATAAAGAATGATACTATTTTTTCAAAAAATAAAAGCAATATTATATGTATTTCCAAGTTATAAGTGTATTATGAAAATGCACAGAATAAAAAGGATACCACATATTGATAATGTGGCCACATTTGGGAAGACACTGGGTTTGGTAGGAAACCTGGTCAAAAATTTTAATATTCTTAGTATTTTAATTTGTTTCAAAAAGAATGTATTCATTTGGAACTATATATTTAGAAATAAACATTTTTAAAAAATCAAATTGCTTTCTGAATGTATCAAGTTCTGCTATAAAGATATGACATTTTTAATAATCAAGACCAAGTACTTTATACAATGGATAGTATGCTCACATGGCAATGTATATGTGAACTAATTAATATATAGCATAGTGCACATAGAAATCTTTAGCCAGATTTATAGTTATTCAGTTTCACTGTTGACCGATTTAGTCTTATTATGCTGATTTCATGAGTAAGGCAATTTCCTAACTGTTTATTTGGGCAATTTCTACTGTTTAAACCGTTTGGAATCTGGTGGATCAGAGACTTACCTTGTTTGTTTCAGTTATAACAGACTTTATTCCATCAGAAATTTTACTTGTTGCTATCCTTTAAACAAGTTTAGACCTAGAAAATTCCTACAATACCTCATGATGAAGGCAGGTAAGTCATGAATAACTGAAATGTTATCTTTTAGTCAATCTGACCATATCTTTTTCTTCATTTTAATAAATATTTACTACTATTAACTATCATATAATACTTTTCCTTATAAATATATGAACATTTGCAATGAAAGCACTAGTTTATGAAGAGGCACAAATAAATACTTTCTTTTTGCTAATAGTTAAGAGATTTTTAACAGGATATCATTCTAGAAATGTGACCTCATTTCATATATTTGTATTAAACAATAATTATCAGGGGAAAAATTAAGGGAGGGGATAGTATTTGAATATGAGAGGACACCTACACTTAAAATGTTCTGGAGCTAGGAGAAGTTTTATTTTTCCTCTTCCACAAAATAAATTTATTTGTATTTTATTAATGAAATAAATGAAATTTATCTAGTCATTTCCCTTTTTTATAACAACTAACATAAATGTATAACTTTATTACTTCCCCAGGGAAGATTTAATGGTGGCACATATCTTTCCTTTCATCTTTTTTGGCTAGAAATCTAAGAATGACAAGAATTGTCTTCGGTGGTGTTTTTATCTTATTCTGCCTCTTAGGTGGTAAGTCATTAAAAAACATAAATCAAAAAGAGAGAAATTACTTAAGAAATAGCTGAATTACAATATAAGTAGACTGTGACCTTAAGGTAATTAAGGTGCTTATGACAAGGCCTGAATGCTTAAATAATAAGAGCTAACATTATTGAGCATTTACTATATGCCATATACTGGTCTAAATATTTCTTTGTATTAATTCATTGAATCCTCATAACAACCCTATGAGTTAAGTGCTATTATTTTCCATTTCACAGATAAGAAAACTGAGCTGGTACATGGTGACTCACATGTTTCTGTTATTATCACTGAGCTGGAATGAACCATACTGGGCTGGAAGCCCTTATAACTATGGCAAAGAAAATGACTTAATTAGATCAAATCAGCACAGACAGTGACCTCCTACAACTTTTCCTCCAATATATGCTCTTCTTCACCAACCACAACATTCCTTTGTTTATTTTTTAAAAACCACACACACACACACACACACACACACACACAAAGGAGGTAACAGGAAGTTTTCAATTCCTTTTACAGAATTTCTAAGGCCCCTCAAACCAGGTAGATGTTCTCTCCAAACAGGCATGTTCAAGCACCATGAAGGGAATTCTCCCCTCTCTTTGAAATCGTAAGGTGGTAATGAAGACACTTGCTCTATGCTTAACCTAGGAGTCAACTGGGCAGAGTGTCTTAGAGTCAAAAGATTTAATGTACATATGAGCTCCCTGAGGATCTTATTAAAATGCAGTCTGATTCAGCAGGTCTGGGATGTGGCCTGAGAGTCTGCACTTCCAACAAGCTTCCAAGTGATGCTGATGCTGTTGGTCTAGGGACCACAGTTCAGCAGGAAGACTCTACGAGGCATCCCAGAGATAAATTTCTAATATTGAGACTTGCAGACTTTTGGTACCAAATACTGGAGTCACCACTAACTCAAATACCTAGTGTTGAGCCAGATAATATAAATGGGAGAAGCCAACCAGCAACAAAACATAGGAGTAGCCAGTATCCAGCATAGATGCTTGCTGCCATGGAGAAAGGAGAACCAGACATTGTCAAATCTTCTCATTCTTCAAAGAGAAGCCAGAAATTGAGGTTGTAGGAAAACTCTCCTGTTTTAAATGTTGACATCTAATACAATTTTTGAAAGCTCTATGCAAGTTAAACTAGATCTGGCCCCAGAACACCAGTTTGTGGCTTCTGCCTTCCACACTCCTCTCATTACTAAATACAGTGAACAGTAGAGTTCTGGTCACTTCTCACAGAGAAGGCGGAGAGAAACTCAAATTGTGCAGCCTAATTCTCTGCTACATTTAAGTCCTTATATTCTCTCCTGTAAAGAATATGAGGGGAGCATATAAATAGGTGAAAAACACAAAAGAGTGTCTTCAGTACCTTAGATATCATGAAAAAATGATCCAAGGAGAGGTCTGCATCAATTTTGCTGGATACATAGGGAAGATGTGAGAGTAAAAAAAAGAAAATACAATAAGAAATTCTGAAGTAAGGAATACCTATGAAGTAAGGAGTGGTTGTTAAAAAAAATTACCATCATGATTTATAATATATATTTCAATAACTTGTTGATTTATAATATACCTTTAAATAATTATATATACACATATATATGTATATGTATATACATATATATATGTATATACATATATATATATATGTATAATCTATTTGATGTCCCCAACTAACAAAGTCATAAAATAGAATAGCATACTTCAGAATTAATCATGTAAGGAAACTGTTCACATTACATATAATCCAAAGCTTTAAATGTAGTTGTTAAATTAAATTATGTCGTGTGTTAGTTATGTTAATAAAACCAACAATAAATTTTTAGACAAAAAGAAACTAAAAGGAAGGACATGTGATCTGAGGACACATTTATAAGTATCCAGGTAATTGAACAAATACAGTGAGCAAAAAGGCCTGAAAGTTAAGGCATCAGCTTCAGTTGCAGTAAAGAATGTGAGGGCCAAGGTTTTCGGAAGAAGGCTACGGATATTGGCTGTGGAATCAGAAGGAGGAGGGACCATATGAGAGGAAGAGAAAGAAACTAGAGCAGACCTCACCCAGAAAAATAGTCCAGAAGCCTTCGGCAAGGCAGAGAAAGACCTGACATCATGTAAACTCTCACCTTGGAGGGTGTCCAGCACCAAAGATCTGAGCCATGCAGTGGATCTCTTAGGGCAAGCTGTGAGACCAAGAAGTCATAAGTCCAGGAGGAAAACTCACTCAAGGATGACTTGAAGAAACAAGCAGCCCTAGTGTTCTGGGCAAGCAACTGACCCTAAATCTAGAAAAAGTCAAAATCTCCAGCAAGAAGAGGGTGACATCAGGGTTGGCAGCTGTAGTGATCTGGTGTGGTTGCTAAGAACAAGGGTTTTGAACTCCAACAGACCTCTTAAAATTCTTGTCTCCACCACTTGAGCAAGATACTTAAAATCTCATGGCCTCTGTTTGTTGTTATTGTTGTTTGTTTGTTTGTTTTTTTAATGAGAAATGTAGTCAACTCTAATACCTGCTTAAGAGGTTTATCATGGAAAATGATTGTACTAAGGCATGTAAATTGCTTATCAATTGATATAAGCTTAGTTCTTAAAAGGTATTTATTGATTGATAGCTGTTTATGGATTGAAAGTCTGTCATGCTTAGTGAGAAAATCAACGTGAAATTTCCAAAGTGTCTTTAGCTGGGGTTAAAAAGGTGGAGAATAGTCAACTGAAGTTAATTAACCCTATCAGCCAGACCATTTTCTACTAAAAATGATCTCTTCTAAGCCCAAATTTGACAGAAGGAGGTATAAAATACATTGCATAAAATGTCTAGTAAACTCTTCTTTGGGGTTATCAGTGAAGAAGAGTGACATGGCAATGGTCTTCATATATTAAAAGATGGGAACTATGAACACTAAGACAAATTTTAGATGAATTTCAGAGGAGTCTTCTAACACTCTGAGCTGCTTTTAATAGTGATGAGCTTTTCATCTCTAGCCAATGCTCCCTTCAAGGGTTATTATGAAAGAGATTCCTGAATTTGGAGAACCAGTGGTTCTCAAAAACTAGTCCAGATATCTATATCTAAATCACATACCTTTTGCTGGTTCTACATATCAAAAATACAAATTCCTGGACCTCGCCTTCTATAGGGTCTAACTGGAAGGATGGGGTACCCTCTGGGAATCTATTTATTTTAACTGCTTAAATAAATCCGATGCACAATCAAATTTGGAAACAGATTTTCTAGATAATGTTCTCCATTCTTATCTATATTGACCAAGTTCAAGAATCTCTGTGCTATTTCTACATAACTAAAATGAATAACATTTTTGAGCCACTGAATTTGAGTATTGAAGATAACCAATATATAAACACAAATAAAGCAATAAATATTCACAGAGAAGTTACTATGTGTAATGTGATGATTTAGACATTGAAATGAAGGCCTAATAGTAAATATGTGGCTGAAATTAAATTTTCTGGCTAAATAACTTTGGTTTGATTTAATCAGGCACTGAGGAAATGAATACGTTTTAACCAACTTGGTTGTTTAGACCACCTGACCTAAACAATTCCTAATTAGTATCAGTTCAGGGTACTTCCATTTTATGAATGCAGCATATGTGAATTAGAATTACTTTTTAAAATATTGCTTAATTTTTGAAGTTGAAAATCACTGCTTTATTTTTGGCTCTCTCCTTCTTTCTTCTTTTTTTTCACTCTTTGGTCCCCATCTCTATTTTTTCCTTTTATTTTCTCTCCAGTACTTGGACATAGTGAAAATGTGATTTGTAGATCATGCAACCTTTCAGTTCCTTTCCATGGATGTCTTTTAGACTTTGGAGTCTGCATAGCGAAACCTGGTCAGTATTGTATACAAGAGATCCACAGTCAAGGTAAGTCTTGACACTTAATAAAAAAAAAAAAAAGCATTCAAAATGAGCACAGGAAAAGTCCTTATGTAACAGCAAACATTCATTGAGCATTTACTACATGCCAGATTCTACACTAAGGGCTTTACCTGAATTGTATTACACCAACAAAACAAAATAGTAATGTGAACTGGATCTTGTCACTAACCTCGCCTTTTAAGCATGAGAAATCTCAGGCATAGAAAGATTAGGAAATCTGCATAATGTTATATAGCCAATGAATGTCAGAGCTAAGATTCAAATGCAAGTGCTTTGACTCCAGAACACACATTCCTAATCTAGACACTGCCCCCTTTACACAACTTACGTCCTTACAAAAAATTAATACATAATTTGCTGGCCCTTCTAAGCACAGCCCTATACAATTGCACAAGTTGCATGCTGAGGAAGCCAGCCTTGTCTGCATAGATTAAAGACCTAAATGTAAAAATCCAAATGATAAAAAAAATTAGAATGTATTTTAAACTTGAAAGAGGCCTGTTTAACATCCAAAAGAGAAATGTTATAAAGGAAATTATATATAAATTTAAATATATCAATATTTTAAAATTTAAAATCTAAATGACAACCCCATAATTTAAAAGATAAGGAATAAACTGGATGAAAATAGTTGAAATTTAAATAACAGAAATAATTATTAATATCTATCCAGAATAAAGAACTCCAAAAACCATTTTTTTCAAAAAGACCAACAATCAAAAAATTTTTTTAACTTGTTAAAGGAAATGAAAAGGCAATTTTAAAAAGAAGAAATATAAGTGACCTGACCTAAAAACATAAAGAGCTGCTCAACTCATGAGTAAATATCAAAGAAATACAAATTACAGAAATAATATAACAGTTTTAACTCAACGGATTGATAAAAATTATAAAAGTTTTATAATATCAAGTTTTAGGGACAGCATGGGGAAATAGGAACTCTCATACATTTCTAACAACAGCTTAGATTGGTTTAGCATTTTAGACAATCTTCATTAAAATTTTAAATAAGCACAACCTTCTGTGAAGAAATTGTATTTCTTAGTATCTATTAATATGTAGCACAAAAAGGCACATATTAATATTACCATTGCAACTTTATATGTTATAGTAAAGTAATGGAAATGACCTAAATGTTTGTTATAGGTGATTGTTACTTAAATTATGGTATTTCAAACCGTGGAATGCTATGCAACACTTGGAATGAACTAGATTCCTTTGTTAACACAGGGAAACCTCCAAAACATCGTTGAGTAGAAAAAAGTCAGTTGCAAAACAATATGAATAGTATACCACTTATGAATAAAAATCTCCAGAAACCAAAACTCTAAATTTCTCAATGGAAGAAAAGAATACAAATTAGAGGAGATCAAAGTTAGTTGGGAGAAAAGAATAGAATTTGGGGGGTCATGTCTGCTGGGATTTGGAGATGAAGAAGGTTACTCAAGCTTTGTTCAACCTGTCTAGCCTAGGTCCCCTCTCTAAGCCCCAAGTTCCCTCTGACTTGCACATTTGCCAGTCAGGCCCTCTTCCTTACTAAAGAAGAGAGGTTCCAAGGCTCCCTGGAGCCATGAGCGATTGCTCTTCTCTTCTCAAATGTGGACAGATAGTCATCGAGTCAGCTTGACATCAAAACAAGTATTAAAGGATTGTGCACATAAGAAAGAGCCTGGCAGCTTATATAGCAAAATAGTGACAATAGTACTTGATGGGTCAAGGACCTGGAATGACTACAATGTTGCAGGAAAAGAAGTTTCATGGCTTGGAAATGTTGCCATGTCACACTGATAAGAAACAAAAAGAACTGGAACTTACGTTTTTGAAAGTTTTATCAACAATGTTTCTCATCTTTGACACTGTTGACACTGGTAGGATAGTTCTTTGTTATGCAGGGCTATCTTGTGTATTGTAGAATGTTTAGCACATCCCTGGCCTCTATCCACACTGTGTCAGTAATATCTTCCAAGCTGAATCAATAAAAATGTCTCCCAGCATTATCTGCTGTCCTGAGGGTGGGGAAACAAAATCTACCTCCGTTGAGAGACAACTGTTTGCTCAAGTTTTCCAACCATCACACGTTTTGCTGCCTTTGGGGAACTGCTCCTCTGTGTTCTCCTTCATACAAGTGAAGCTAAGAAGCTAAGGTGACAGGACACTATTGTCACTTACTTTGCACTTTTGTGTGTTTTTCATATTTTCTGTAGTGAATATGCATTACTTCTATAATCGGGGGGAAAATTAAGTGAGGTCAAGGATACACCTCTGTTTCTGAGAAACACTTGCACATCTACATCCTCTGCCCTACCAGCTGAGCTATTGAAGGGAGCACTACATTTGCACATCTAAATGATCTTTCTGTGGATTCGGCCCTTTGAATAACTCACGCCCTGGGTTATCCTGGGAGATGATATTAGGAAGCTTCCAAACAACTCCAATTCAAAAACTACATAGCCGATGGCAATTACATTACTTTTATCATCTGAGTTTAAGAGCTATTTTGTTTCATACTTTCAAAGTTTTTGTATTGCAATGTACCCAACTGGAATATTTTTAGGTGGGAGTTCTTAAATGCAAGATGATTGCATCTTGATAAACCTAGAGTTTTGCTTTATGTGTTTTGTTTTGTTTTGTTTTGTTTTGTTTTGTTTTGTTTTTAACATGTTTGTTAGCTGAAGCATCTGAGGCCAGATAGGTTGCCCCTTCCAAGGGATTTCTTTGCTTCTACCTCTTTTGTTTCCCTCAGGTGGAATTCGCTGGTTTTCAATTAAAGGCTGCACAGAGAGCCACGATGAGTGCTTCAAGAGAAGTGTGAAATATAACAAACTTTACGCAACTCATTGCTGCCATCGTTCTTTGTGTAATATTTGAGCTAGCAGCCCATATCCAAATCACCTGACTGACCAGTCAGTCTCAAAACCTGGCATGGTCATCACGAGATGACAGCTACCATCTATCGGCCCTCTGTAAAAACCTCAGACATTTGCAGGTTGTGGAAGATATGGACTGAAACCAGTTTTGGTTTTCAAACTGCTCATTTTCTCTCCCACCATCTCCAACTCATCCTAGAAATATCCTTTCCAACATCATCCCTCTCCTCTCCTCTTTATGCTTAATTCCCCTTCTGTTGATTTCAGGGCTACAAAGAAGTAAAAAATATGAATGATTCTTTGAGTCACATTATGCACATCATCTCTAGTTTACTAATTTTCTTAAATATTTCTATACTCCATAATATAGTTTTGAATGAACTGTATTACAAGATACCAAATGACCTGGAAGTGTTCATTTGGTTTCCAAAGCAAACTACCTTGCTCTTTTGGGGTAATTTATGGTAATGGGAGGAAATGATTAAACAAATACCATAGGAAATATAAGCCATAAATCATCAAACCAGGCCTGAGAGAACTATGACTCCAAATGGCAAAGGGCTCAGGCAACTGTAAAAGTTGACACTTATTCATTCCATCTACATTAGGATTTGTCCAGTTTCTGGATTTCCATACTTTAACCATGTCTAAGGACTTTGGCTTGGCTAACTTTAGCAGATTAAGCAATTCAGCTTAAGCAGAGAATAAGTTCCTATCCACAAGGAGTTTAATAGGATTTGAACTAAATTTCACATTTTTTAATGTGCCACACATTCAATTTTTTCCCTTCAGTGCCCTACGTATGCAATTTCAAAATTAATACATTTTAAAATTTAAAGTTGTTTTTCTCTGTATTTTTAAGAGTTTGAGAAACCCAAATGGTAAATAATAAAAATCAACAAAATCTTCTTTTGTAGTCTTTTTTTCTTAGAAATAGGAGAACATCTCACACATTGGGCCCCCAACGAATGCTTTTCTATAAATTTTGAAGAAAAATAAGCATTAAAAAAAAATCCCAAGGAAACTAGGCATTTTCCTTCACATTTATCTCAGCCATACTTCTTAGACCATATTTCTGAACCATTACAAAAAGTTTCTTCATCTTGAGATTTAAATCCATTTGCCATTATTCTGTCATCTTATGCATTAGCCACATTGGTAAACAGTGGTTACCCAAGGTCAGTGAGCTTCATGGAGAGTTTTTTTTTCTTGTTTTTTAAATATAATTCAATATCATGGGGGTGGGAGTGGAATGACAAGATCAGATAATCAGTGATTAATTCCATAGAGCTTCCCAAACTTACTTTGCAACCCCAATGACATAATGAGAAGATAACTAGGGAGTAGCTGCTAGGTTTTTTGTGTCACTAACCAGTTGTCACTTTGGTCTCTCTTCACCTCATTCTCCTCATGCATAAAATGAAGAGGATTGGATCAAAGTGATTGCTCAGATTTCTTCAAATCCTAGCATTTCGCAACTTGACATTGACACTTTTCTGCTGCTGTTTTCTTAAAAATAAGATTTGGTGCTGAATACAGCCAATGAGATTAGGCCCTGATTATATGATTGATGCTCACCTAGCTCTGTAGAATCCAAGAAGGTGAAAGAAGAAATACAAGCCATGACAGCAGTGACCATCACTAAAGCAGTTTACTTGCATGCCAATTTGACCCAGAAGTCAGCACGGGCACGAAGATAACTTTCGCATCCTCCAAGAGGTATGCTGGATAATGGCTCCCCCCAAAATATCCATGTTCTGACCCCCAAGCTGAAGGTATGTTACTTTTCAAGGGATTTTGCAGATGTCCTTAAATTAAGGATTTTGAGATTAGGAGAGTTATCCTAGATTGCCCCAGTAGGCTCGATGTAATCACAAGAGTCTTTATAAGAGGGAAACAGGAAGGTTGGAGGGAGATTTGAAGATGCTATGCTGCTGGCTTTGAAGATGGAGGAAAGGGTTCACAGGCCAAGGAATGTGGAAAACCTCTAAAGCTATAAAAGTCGAAATGGAGTCTCCTCTCAAGCCTCTAGAAGGTGCACAATCCTGCAGACACATTTTCAGATTTATGACATCCAGAATGGTAAGATAATACATTTGCTCTTTTAAATTTACATATAATTGATGTATATATATTGTTTTCAGGTATAAGACATGATAATTTGATATTTGTATATATTATGAAATAATTACCACAATAAGCCTAGTTAACATCCATCACTATACATGATCACCAAAAAATCTGCTTTCTTTTAACATGGAGATTTGTTATAGCAGCACGGGAAACAAATATACTTGATTATGCAAGGGAGGGTGTGGCATTTCCCCTTCCCCCAAGGTTGACACATCCAACACTTGGTTTACAAGGGATTTGATTTTAAGACAGGCCTCTCTGTGTCATGTTGTCTTCCTTTCATTGTAACGATTTCTTGTCATATTTTCCCTAGAAGCACACAGATGGCCAACAGACATGCAAATCACATCTTTTTAGCTTACACCTCCCACTCAAGCCTCCATCCATTCAAAATTTTCAGCTAACAAGTTTATTCTTTTCCTATCCCTCACATCTAAAGACAAAGTGATACCAGATTAGTCTGGTTTTCATCTATAAAACATCAGGCTGAAGGGCTAATGGATCTGGAGACCCATCTTGATCTTCAGAATACCAGGTTGACTCCTTGTTGATTATTACATCTTTTGCTGCAACTGAAATAGAAACCTCAGTGGTTCATGCCCCTTAATTCATTTAGAGGGAAAGTCCTTGCAATCGATAAACGGGGGCATCTGGAGGATGTGGTTGGCAAGAGACTGAAATGATTCTATTTGCAATGGGGATGGAACATTTTGCTTGCTGGCGCTCAGTTACAAGGTTTTGTGATGTTCCAGAGAGCACACATTTTGTCATTGATATGGCCAATGCTGCTTTCCCCACTGCACTGACGAGGAGTCTAAGCCCCCATAGCTGACTGGTAGTACAGTCAGCCCTTATGAGAAACATATGGATAGTCAAGGAGCTGTGGGCTGGTGCGACCCTGACTCTTTACCGTGTGCTTCAAATCTCTGAGAAATGAGACTGTCGGCCCTTGAAAGAAGCACAGAAGCAAAGAAATAGAAGGAAATGGGATAGTTGATGACTGACCCCTGAGCTTCATGAGCAACCCTGAGTCTGGCCAAGAACTTTGGACAGAAAGAGATATACAGTTAGATATCATAAAGAAAAGTCTGGAGTCCTGAATGTTGCAAGCTACATAAACAGGGAGCCACCTTTTAATTTTTGATTTTCTGCCGTGAGGAACTTCATGTGCTAATACCTTTATGGCTAAAACTGCAGACTGATCTACAATGTTGGAGACATGGCAAAACACCCACATCTTTGGGGAGATCTGGGGCCATCTCAGCACTGTCCACAGTGGTTCACATTTTGTTTCTCAGTAGCTGACTATATGACTGTGAATCCTACAAGTAAAGGCATTAGAGGCAGCTGTACCTGATGGTATACACACTTCTCTTATCTTGCATATTTCCTTAATCTGTAGATCATCACTGGTTAGTAATGCTGTAACCACTTTTGGCTAAGCCTCAAATCCTAAAGCTCCAACTAGCAGGACAAATACAGAAAGGCAAGTCCATAATCTAGACTTCCCATAACTTACTATGTGAATATATTTTCTACCTTCTCATCCCCCCACACACAGAATAAAGTTAATAGATCTGCCATCAGAAATTGTGTAGAATGGAACTTCCCAGCAGAGCTGTAACTAGCAATTTGGGTGCCATGGCAAGCATAAAACATGCCCTCAAATTAACTTTGTAATTCATGTCTTGGCTCACATATGGGTGTTATTGATGATACTTGCCATCTGGTAGCTTCCTATTTTAACTAATTATTCTTGCTAACTAGGTGTTAAGCTTAGTGATACTATATGCATGTGCTGTTGAATTAATTGCATAATCATTTAAAATGTTGGCACCCCCTAAATTTCAGAGACCTGGGGCAAAAGTGTAAAGCCCAGGCAGAGTTAAACTCTGATTATGGAGAGGGAAGAGAAAGAAGAAGTTGTTGATGACAGTAGAAATATAAAATATATTGAACTCATTAATTCAGTAAATACTGAGCAATTCCCACATGTCAGGTATAATGGAGGTGATGAGGATACAATAGTGAAAATTACGTTCATGAGGTTAACTTCTCGTGCAAGGGAAGCCTAAATAACAATCATTTATTATTATTTCTCTTGGTTCTGGGGCTGAGAAATTCTTGATTGGGGTTTCTCATGGAATTAAGAGTCAGAGGATAGCTGGGGCTGAAATCATCCGTTTACATGTCTAGCTGGGGACTAGAACAGGTGGGGCTCATCCAGCATCTCTAACTCTGCATAATCTTTCCATGCAGCCTCCCTAACATGGTAGCTTCAAGGTAGTCTTACTTCTTCAATGGCAGCTCAGGTTCCCAAGAGGGAAAAGGCCAGACAGAAGCTATGCTGACTTTTATTACTTATCTCAAAAGTTACATTTGTCACTTTTATGCGACTCTATCTGTTGAGGCCCACCCAGGTTCATGGGGATAGTATACAGACTCCACTTCTTAATAGGGAAAAAGGTGAGCCCCAAAATGTGGTTGAGGCCATTTTTTGTAAAATATAAACTACCACAAGATCTACCAGCCTGTCAAATGGGTCCACAGCATTTTTAAAAAAAATGGTGAAGAGCCCCCTTCTAGAACTTCCTCACAACTGAAGTTCACTCATACTACATAACTTGACCCTAAAATACTAACCACTTCTTCTGGTTCCTACCCGATGATCATATCCAGCCTATTTTCTAGATCGTTTGTTCATCTTTTGTTTCAATCTTGTTTCTTTGAAACTATCCTTTACGATGACCCCTCCTCACCTACAAAACACACATACAACCTCTCTTTCTTTCTCTCTCTTTCTCTCTCTCTCTCTCTCTCTCTCCTCTCTCTCTTAAATCCTCTGTCAAAACCAAGTGAGCCTGTTTGAAGCTCACCTGCAAATCCTATTTTCTACCTTTCTGAGTTATATTTGCCTGAACAACTGGCCCTCCCTGCTGAGAACGCTGCTAACAAACCCTTCCACCTCCGGCTGTCAGGCCTTTGGGGAGCTCAGGTTCCCAGCGCAGCCTTAGCCTCTATGCTGCTCTGCCCTGAGTGCCTCTGCCATCTGGTGGTCAGACGTAGTAACTGCACCCTGTGGTCCAGCCTGAGGGCTGCCGTGCACTGCTCTTTCCTGGCCCCTCAAGCCAGGAAGCTCTACTTATCTTTTTAGGTTACAGTGTCCTACACCAAGTTATGCGGAAGCAACAGCCTTGAGTTATAAAAACGTATGGTCTCTCTGTCAAGTAAATGAATCAAAACCTGTAACAGTGCCTGTGGCAGTGGTTTGAAGTCTGACAGAGGGGGACAATGTAAAAAATATAGGATGAAAAAAGAGGAGGTAAGGTAAGGGACATAGTAAATTCAACTGACCCAGTGGGTTATGTAGCTCTGAAACTCAGAAACCAAGTGAGAATGCTGTATGCATTGTCAAGAACCACAGCTGGATTCTATCCTAGATGCACTACTTATTGGCTGTGGGGGCAAGTTACTTAACTTCTCTGATCCTTGCTGTCCTCGTTGTCAACACTGTGATTATATTTAGTCTGTTTAGTTGTTCTAAAAGGTAAGTAGAATACCTTATGAAAAATAGCCCAGTGACCAGCAGACAAGACGTGTTCAGTCATTGGCTGCTTTAATTAATGTGACTATAGTGTTAGTTTGACATGTCAGAATCCTTTTTAAGACTAATTAAACTTAATGCACCCATGTGCTTGTGGCAAGAGAGCAAAGGTAGATATTTAGAGGGGTGGGGATGCATACGCAGGAGAATCTCAGGGAAAAGTTGGGACTAGGACTTTTGTTTATGGAGAAGCCATTTCAAATCTTTTTGAGCTTTTAAAAGGCTCTCCCATGGAGGATGATAACAGGTCACTGTTCTGTCTCATATTCATTAAAGGAAGAACCAGAAGGAATGAGTCTCGATGGTTGATCAGTAATTATGCTTAAACCAGAAATACCGCAAAGAAGTTTATGTGTCTTTTTGATGTTTTTCATCTCAAAAGTGTTATATCTGTCCTCAAACAGAATAAATTCCCAGATATGAATTGGCATATGATCTGAATTGCCACCTCCAAGGTAGAAGGGACCTGATATAATCAACCTGCCATCAAGCAGCTGGCTGATGTCTTCCTGGTATGGTACTCCACTGAAGGTTCAATGTCATTCAGATACTAACATGTGGGACATTCGGCATTAGCAGTAGCTAGTAGGTCACCAAGGTGAGAGGTAGCTCATTCTGTTGGTCAAATGCATAGTTTCCATCCCTACCAATATAGCTACTCTCTTTTCGGGCCCACTGCTCAAACACTAGGTGGCCAGAGAGAGATACTGGCTGATATTCACTAGGTATGTCACCGTGTTCACCTGGTTATTGAGCATCTCCTCTGGAATGGATGCTCCCTCACACTATGCCCACTTCTGTAGGTCCACATACATGTCTCTAATCTTACAGTCTTGCTAGTTTCATGCCTCCGACCAACTAACCATACCATTTCCTCCTGCCTCTCAGAAGCCTATGGATGTCTATGTGTCTGGTCACTACTTTTCCCACACAAAGTGAACTACCAGGTGTACTGGTTCTGTCCACTAGAAGGACTTCCCCTCACTCTGTCCTTGAGGGTCAATACTGAATGACTATGATGTGACAACTGTCTATTTTCTTCCTCCCACATCATACTGATCCAACATACTTATGAATCAGACACAAAAATTTCACCATTGGATTACCTATGATGCCATGTGCATGAATTGAGGAAGAGGCACTAGTGTCACTCTCAGGACTTGCTTGGGCCTCATTCTTATGAACCACTTTTCATTACACAATGGATTGTGGCAGCTCCTTATGATTTAATGATGACAAGGCCCAACTCACGGTGAGCAACTCTACTCACAATCATTTGGTCTCCTGTGGTCAGGTCCTCAGTGTCTACAACAACACAGTAGCCTTCATGGAACTTCTTTTTCTACGGTGAGTGGTTTTCTACTATAGAAGGCATGATGATGTCCAGAACTCTATGAGTCTCTGCTGCAATTCTAGTGGCACTTGTCAGAGACTAAACAGCATCCTGTCCACCATGAATATCTCTAGCGACATTAGGTCTGTTGGGTCATTTAGCACAAACTTCAAGACAGATTGCCATGCAGCCCTAACCTTCTGTAAAGTCCCTTCCTTCTGTGGTCTTACTCAAAACTGGCTGTGTCCAAAATCAAAAAAGGCCCAACAAGCCTGAGCCTCTTTCTTAGTGGTTGAGGGCACAAGGTGCTATAATTTGTTTTTTGTTTTTCCTTAAAGGGGACGTTCCAGCACACCTCACACAATTGGACCCCTCATAACTTCACCAATATGGCAGACCCTGAATCTTCTTCACTTTATCTTTCAGCTTTTGGACCATATACATTTAACTAAAGCATCATAGTACTTGCTACTTTCTGTTCACTATACCCAATTAATATGATATCAGTGATATAAGTGGATCAGACGTCATGCTGCAAAATGTCAAGATGATTAGTGTCCTGGGAGACTATTCTATGTCAGAGATCAAACAGTTAATGTAGCTTTGGCCCAAGTCAGTGAATGTACATTGCTGTCATTTCCACATTAATGTGAACTCTTATCACCCTTACTTACAGAATTGGGAAAAATGCCTGATCTAGATCAACAGCAATATATACCAAATGCCAGATCTCTATGACTAAAGATATCGCAAATAGTTATAACTGAAGCTACCATTCATTTTTCTATATAGTCCACCTTTATTGCAACGATCTGTCTGGTTTTTGCAGGAGTCACACAATTGTACTGAATAGGGGTGTAATGGGGATCCTTTAATAATTTGAGCTCAGACCCTATATCTATCTAGGTGGACAGGGCTCAGAAAGAAACTGCCAGTGAATAGTTCCATCTGGGGAAGAATCATATGAATATGTGTTGCATACATGTGCTGGAAGGTAGCAGAAGCCTACCTTCAGGGATCCATCCTCTCCTTCAAGTGATGGACTCTGGGTCTAAAAACTACTCAAATATGAAAACTGATACAGAGATCATGTACAGTAGAGACTAACATCAGCCTTTTGCTCACCAATTCTTAATTTTTTCTGGTTATGCACGTCAACCATCACCCTGTTTGTCTACTCAGCTGTCTCACCCCTAAGAACACCATCATCATAGGTCCCTACAGGTCAGGTGCTGTGCCTGACACTCCCTCCTTGCTGTTAATTATGATAATTATGTCTACCTTGCATCTGATTCATAAGTGCTGTCACTGGCCTCTGTTATTTTGAAATCTTACTTTCCTCATTGATACTAGGGAGATCAATTTTGCAATAATGCCTGCTATTACCAGTCCCAGTCAACAAGGAGAGCCACCATTGAGCTTTCAATGATTCTGGTGTCCCTCAATAGTACTTTCCTTATTACTTTTATAAAAGGAGTACTTACTTTCTAGGCCCTCTTTGAGAATCTAGTCAATTGGTAGCTTCTCTGGTCTTATGTAATAAATCCATTCTAGCATGCCCACCTCTCTGAGCATGCAGATTCTTTCCTTCACATGCTCCCACACCAATTCTGGCATCTCCACTTCATTTGCTGAAGGTCATCATCATGTCCAAGCTTTATGGATCCAGCAGCATATTGAGATCAGCTACACATTTCTTTGTATTTAATCCCAAGTCATAGGAGAATCCTCCAGTCATTTCATTCTCCCTTATCTTCCTTTAAATTCTGTTCCTCCACCCTCTCCCATATCCTGCTACTCTCAAAATCCATTCCTGGACATACTCCCCCGGTTCTGCATGGTACACGTTAGCCATGCCCTGTAACTATTTTACTGAATACCTATTTCTACTATAGCAGGAACTAAACCTCCCCTCTTGGGTTACACTGAGACCTTACTCTAGTTATTGGTCTGGAGGCCAAGAGCTGGAGGGTGGGTATGGAAATGTCAGATCTTGAGAACAAACATCATCTTGCAACACAGCCACCTCAGGTGAGGTCTTTGCATGGTCTCCAGGTAAAGGGAGGCTATCTCTCTCTTCAAGCAAGGAGCACTGTTGCTTCTGCCAGTTCTGAGACACACTCATTGAAATGACTTCATCCTGGAGTCCTGACTTTAGCGTAGGAGATAGTGGAGGCTGTGGACTTAAGTGTTCATTTCAGCTCTATACCTTATTATTAAATCTTGGGCCTAATTTTTAGCACAGGCTGCCCTACAGCTTCAGGAGACAAGACTCAATTTATATGCTGCCAAGCAAGCCTCCTGGCTTTCACGGTTTCCCTTGAGTTAGTAATTGGCTAACCTACATCTGTTCTTTCTCTCTTTCAAAGATTCCAAGGCAGATATCCAACCAACTCCATCATCTTTATAATGACCATTTCCACATACCATTCAAGTGCTGAGCTTCTGAACAGCTCAATGCTTCCCCTTTCACTTACACCTCATCCCAGCCCAGCACACAGAGACCCTTAGCGACTATGGTGCTTCATCATGCAAAGGACTAGCTTTATCCTACTCATCACTAGCCATCTTGTCAGTAAGACATTTCCAGAAACCCATTCTAATGGTCTAATTTCTAGGGCTAGTTCTGGTACCAAATGTCTTAGTTTAGATTGTCCCTAAAGCAGAACTTCGACTAAGACTTGAGTGCAGCTTGTTTATTTGTGAGGTGATTCCAGGAAAGAGGAGTGAGGGAGAGGGAAAGGTGGATCAGGAAAGAAAGGTAAGCCAATATAAACATTCATCGTCAAGGTCACTTCTATCTTGATTCCTCTGGTACCTTCCGAAAAGAACTGTCTACCTGAAAGACTTAAGGCTGGCATCGACTCACCGACTCCCACCCCCCACTGGTGGAGGACTGCTCCTGGGGCCATGAACTCCCCAGTTCTGATGCTGCAGTTGGCAGGGTAATCGTCGAATACTAAAGCAGTAACTGCAGAGATAGTATAACCTCATGAATTCTGAGCCACGTGGACATAAATCCTTTCTTTAACCCAAAAGATCCTCATAATTACAGGCTGATAGATAATGATTGTAGAAGTTTTGGGGTTTTGTTACAATTTACTCATGGCAAAACAACCTGTTGACTACCTAGATCATTTTAAAGCCACATTTCTGTTCATTTCATAGACTAAAAGTTGTAGGAAAATAGGTAGTAGAAACTTCACGTGAATTTTTAGCAAGATTAAATAGCGATACCAATTTAATTAAGAATTCAATAGTTCTATATACATTAATTTTATTGTTGAAAATGTTAATTATCCTGGCACTAAACTTTAGATTTCAGAAGGTTGTTCCTATACTAATTTCATGGCTATTAAATGCTACAGTAAAAATCCAACATGAGCACACAATAGTCAACATAAAGAGTCTCTTCAACATCAAACACATACATATACACAGTAACAACTAATGATATATTTGGAAGGATTTGATTGTTAGAAAATAACCATAAGAAATATTTAAGACTATTGAGTAATACAAAAAATTATTCGGAGAAATAAGAGTTGAATTTATATAATATACGACTATGAAATTTTCTTGGCCAAAAACCAGTTACCATATGCCTGCCTCATGGGAGATGCAAAGGTAATAAGTATTGAACAAGTCAGGTCATTGAAAAAACATAAAGTAATAATAATAATAAGACTGGCCACCAGGTCTGTTGCAATGAGTTTAGGCTAAGATACCCCTGACGTCACTCATGCACCTTCCCAGTTCTCCAGTGATTGCCACTTTATCCAGGTCTTCCTTGTGGGAGTAGTTGTGGCTTTAGGCTTTGAAGCCACATTTTTCGTCATGACATCTAGGAGGATCCTGCCTCTTAAATCCTATAACCCTCCTCTCAGCAAGACTCCAGGGCTACTTTTTTGCAATACAAGCATCTCAATGGATTAATAACAAGAACATTGGAAAAGCTGTTGACCTGGCCTTCAGCACTGAACTTCAGATTGGTAAAGGCCTGCTATTCAATCTAGTTTAAGAAAGGGATCCTCCTTGAAGATCCTAAGAGGCAGCAGAAAGTAAAGCAAAGAGCATGAATTTAGGCATCAGGCACATCTGGATTTGAATCCCAGCTCATTGAGCAACCTTGAAGAAATTATTAATACTCTCTGAACTTCTATTATCTACCAAATTGAGGAAACTAATAATGGTCATCTTTCAGAACTGGGTCACAAATAATTTATTTAGTGTTCCTGTACATACTGACCACTCAATAAATAGCAATTTGTTATGGGGTCGAAAAGTATGGTTGCTAGAGTTCTTGTTATTTACTTGTTGTGTGATCTTGGGCAAATTATTAGCCTTTCCATGCCTCGGTTTCCTCGTCTGCAACAATGGAATAACGACAATACCGTCCTCATTGGCTTGCTGTGAGGATAAAAAACATTAGTACATTGACCTCTTTCTAGTCATCAAACATGCCAAGCTTATTAGTACCTCAGGAACTTTGTCTTTGCCTTTTCTCTGCCTGTAATGTTCTTTTAAAACTGGTCTCTTTGTTTGCATGTGTGTGTTTGTTCGTAAAGCATTTAGAACAATACCTGGCACACAGTAAGTGCTCCATGAGATTGAGCCATTGCAACATCACTATTATCCTTTAACCCTGTAAAACTCTTAAAATCCTGAGGTCAGGCCCTTCTGCACATCCAGAAGTCTTTAACCTCTTCTAAAGTTAGCTGAACTCCTGCTGCATATTCTAGTCCTCTAAGAAAATCTCTCTCCAGGACACCCCCATTCCCTGACTGTTTTACCATGCACTTGGAATATGCACAAGTAAAGTAACACATTCATGCTCTCATTCTTTGCAGTCAGCTAAGTGCCCAGAGAACAACAATACTGGACTTGGGAGTTTGAAGATCCAAGTTTCAGGCTCTGCTCAGCCCTTGCTAAGTGAACTTTGGATCCACCATATCACTTTTCCTCACTATCTGTTGGGAGGATTAACTGAGATAAAAAAATACAAGTTGTATACATGTAAATAATATTGGATCACTCACCTCTTCACTAGCTCTTTGTCCTTAGAACAAAATCTAAACCCTGTATCACAATGTTTGCCTGACAGACCTCATCGCAAAACTGCCCTTCCCCTCCCTCTGCTCAAAATACATTGGCTTCTTTTTATTCATCAAATACACCATGTGTACTCATCCCTCAGCAAATTTGCCCTTGACTGTAATGTTTTTCCTCCAGATCTTTTCAAGACTGGTCTGTCTGTCTGTCTGTCTGTCTGGGGCATTCGAGTCTCTGGTCAAATATCTGTCCTCCAGGATGCTCCCCATTGGCCTCCCACTTGCCTAGTCTAAAAGGTGCCACCCCTAGTTGCTCTCTTTTATTAACTTTTATTAATAAAAGCTCCTCTTTTATTTTCTTCAATGTACTTGCCATCATCTGAAATTATTTTGTTCACTTATTTACTTAATAATTTGTTCTGAGGGCAGAGGCTATGTCTGTTTAGTTGACCGCTCTCCCCGCAGTGTCTAGACAGCTCCTGGCCTATGGGAGATGCTCCTTAAATATTTTTGCATAAATAGATGTGGACATGCTCCACAAAGGTGTAAGGATGCAGGCATTCTGGAGGATGTATTGCACTGAATGGCTGTGGCCACTCACTGCTAGCACGATGGCCAAAAGAGCAGAATAGCTCTGCAAGTCCCAGAGGCCTTCTTTCTCAGGGATGCACAAATAAGCAGCATAGAGTTGGGAAATCCTTCTGTGAAGAGATGTGCTGTGAGACCCTAAACAAGGGAGGAAGTTCCTCATAGCACCCATAAAAAGGTAGCAACCACTCCAGAGAGAAGCCAGACCCAGGAAAGACCACATAGAGGACAATAAGTATGGGACCAAGGAGAAAGGAGCAAAAGGGCATCGTAAACTGGGTTTGGAATTAGAACAGCAAACAACAAGGGGAGCCATTTGGGAATGGTCTGCTCCAGCGGAAAACACCAGTGTATTTTAAAATATCAGTGTAGTTTATCATTGACCTTGTATATACAGCTGGTCCTTGAATGACATCATTTAGTTCAACATTGTTTCATTAGAACATTGATAAGAAAAAAAAATTGATTCTCAGTCAGGGACACTATCTGTGTGGAATTTGCATATGCTCCCCATGTCTGTGTGAGTTTTCTCCAGGGACTCTGGTTTTCCCCCCACATCTCAAAAATGTGCATTTGAGGTGAACTGGCATGTGTAGATTACCCCAGTCTGACTATGTGTGTGTATGTGTGTGCACACGCGCGTGCATGTGAGCACATTCTGAGCCGCCAGGAGAGATTCCAGCTGCCACGCCCTGGAACTGAAATAAGTGGGTTGGAAAATAATTATCTTTCTTGTTTTCTTGATCTTTTTAAATGTTAGTATAGTTTAAATTTATTTCAATGTTTAATATTAGAAGTATTTTAGGTCTTTCATTTGGAAGCTTAGTGATGTTTTCGTGACCAGAAATATGCCCTAGGAATTGAACTCCTGTCTATATCAATTAGCTTATGGTAAAATTGATTTTGTTATATATACATCATTTTGTTCAAAAGTCATAGTACCAACGACGTTACACGAGGACTTACTGTACATTCGATCCTGCCACTGTAAGTGGAGCATTAATAAGAATGTTGTTTGATTCTTACAAAATTACTCTGAAAAGGCAACAAAAGCTGGGAGACATCTGGCATGCAGAATCCAGTCGAATGATGCCTTTGAAAAGGAGGTCCTTCATAGACTATGTTACACAGTTTACTGATTTTTTAAAATCAGTGTTGATGGTGCAATTTAATGACAATGCTTGCTTTTGCCCTGAAGTCATCTATAAATTTCATCTATTTTCAAGTACTGGGAATAGTGTGATTATTGAAAGCAAAATAGAATCTGCTTTCAACTCAGTCCTTCTTCCTAGATAGGGTAACTGACTCTGTATGCTTGCTTTCATACCCTGGGCCACTCGCAACCTGGGTTTAGTTCCTACTCTTACAGAATCCATGCCCAGAAAGCATGATCTAGGGTCAATTCCACTCAGTGGTTTGTGGTTGCTGGTTCTTCTGCCAGTTTTCCTAGCCTCGGGCCCTTTGCACTTCCTTCCTTTTGCCTGAAACAGATTCTTCCCAAATCTTCATGTGGCTACTTCTTCTAGTCATCCAGGGCTTGGCCCAAATGCTATCTTCCTCAAAGAGGTTCTCCCACTAGAAAGTAAATTCCCAAAGAACAGAGATCTTCCCCATGTTATTCACCCTCTGTATCCTCTTGTTGCTAGAACTATGCCTGTCCTACGAGAGGTGCTCAATGAATAACAATTTATTCATCGAATGGCATAGGAGTTCAGGTTTTTACTGGTCTGTTTAAATGCAGGATTCTGCATCACCAAGGTCTCTGATATCTATATACTTTGTCAATGATCCATTTATCTTCAAGTAAAGAGCATTGACTTTAAAGTCAACCAGATCTGGGTTTTAATCTTGACTTTGACTAGCTATATGAGCTCGGGCAAATTATTTAACCTGGGCAAATTATTTAACGCCTATTTCCTCATTTATTATTTTATAGATAACACTTTTCTCATAGGCTAATTTAAGAATTAAATAAGATAATAGATGTAAAAGGCTTAGTGCAAGGCTTAGCACATAATAAGAACTCAATCAATATAACCCATTAATATTAAGATTAATAATATTGTTATTATTTGTGCTGTTTTTTTTTTTTTTTTTTTTTTATCATGGATGCACTTCACCTAGGAACAGTATGACTTAGTGAACTTGCCAGCTGATAACTCTGCTTGATCGAGTATACATTCTATACTCTACAATTCACTTTCACATGTTTATTGAGAGGCCACTGGGAATGAATCTTAAAGGATGGGTGGGGTTTTGAGAGAAAAGAGATGGATGTGGAAGGACATCTCACACTGAAAGGACAGAGTTAAAGTTCCAGGGACAGTAACTAGTTCTACATAACTAGACCATGAGTTACATTCATCCATTTACTTATTTTGAAACCATTTTCCAATTACCTGTGCTGCGTGCGGAGACTAAAGAGGAAGAGAATGTGGTCCCTGTCCTCAAGGAGCTCAGTCTAGCAAGGGGACACAGATGTATATTAACATCTTGTGAGAGTTGATGCTGTAGAATGAGTTACCTGAGCATAGAAAAAAAGAAACTACATTTTCTATGTGGGGAAGAAGTGAGAGAGAGCCTGAGAACAGAAATGGGACCCACTGCAGAGGCATCAAAGATGAGAGGACTGTTTAATGAAGAAGCACTGATGATTTTTGAATAGAGGAGCAATATGAAGACCGGAAATGGGAAAGGTAAATAAAATACTCCTTTTAGAATGCACCCATATTCACTCATCTTGAGAGCCTGGACTACTATAAAAAGAACAGCAATATCCCTTAATTAAATCAATCCAGAGCCTCCAAAGCTGACCACAGCAGCAGTCTTTTTGTGTGGGAAGGGGCAGCTGGACTTGAAAACACGGCTTTTCCCTCTCTTCCCTCTGGATTTAGCTCCTTGTCCACCGTGGCTGTGCCCACATGTCCTCCAGAGGGTGCTGTTCCCCCTTCAGCTCTAAGAGCAGAGCAGTACTTGTCAGTGAACCAGCCTCAGAATCCCCGGGAAGACTTGTTAACAGGTTGCTGGACCTCACCCCAGAGTTCCTGATCCTTTTGGTCTGGGTGGGACCTAGGCGTCTGCATTACTACGGAGTTCCCAGGTACATGCTGACGCTGCTGGTCCCGCAGACCACACTTTGAAAACCAGTGCTCACAGGGACCTAAGACCCTTCTTTGTGTCTTTAGAAGCACACATGAGTAAAACAAGGGCAGGACTTTGAAAAGAGACCTTACTAAAGGCTCAGGAGCAAAACAAGCAAGCAACCAACCAACCAAACAAACAAACAACAAACAAACAGAGAGCTAGACCCAACCAGATAATTTGTGGCTTTAAGTTTTGGGAGTCCTCTGAGTTCTGCCTTGCCAACTGAGATCTGGCCTGTCTACTCCAGCCCTTTTCTTCAGGACAAATGCACATGCCCTTATAGAGAAAGAAGTTTTGCCTCACAGCTTTAGCAGAAACAAAGCCAGTGAGAACATAACACAAAATCCAACACCAGTGCTGCATAATGTAAATGAGTAAAATACATATAAAATAGCAGGGAGTCTTCATTTCCTTAACAGAACAGTGTCTTGTTTATTTTGTAGCTCTCTCTAATTCCTAGGCTAGAGCTTTGTGCCTGGCGCGTGCCTAACAAATCTGTGAAGTGAACAGAGCTTTGATTTACAATAGCTCTTTATGCATAGAAGCACAGTCCACTTTACTGATGTTACTCATTTGTTCTTATTCAGCTATATTTATCCAAAGATCTTTGAATCATTTATTATTTTTAACATTGCCACAGCTTTCCAGAGAGCATACAAGCTCAGTAAATACAGGTATATTCTTCCTCATCTTTATACTATGTCTTCCTTAGATCATTAACTTAGAAAACTATGCTTAATCACTGGACTTGCTTTTATTTCAGTGCCATGACCTGTCATGATTATGTGTTGTTTTTGAAGAAAAATATACAACAATTTCTCCCTTGAAGTTAATCAATAACCATTTACCCTTCAATGTCACCTACAATCTTCTTGGGAACTAAAATTAAACTTTTCCACTTGTTTCCTTCTTATCTATTTGTGCGTGTGTGTGTGTGTGTGTGTGTGTGTGTGTGTGTAGTCGTGTGCCCCTTACAGATAGAGGACCAGGAAAGCCTCCTCATGTTCTCTTACACAGAAATATTTCCAAAGGCCTAGGGGTCTTTAAAACATTGACTAAAACATGAGTAGAAGGGAATGAGGAGTGATGAGAAGAGATGACCATAACATCTAGATCCCCATTAAAACTTCTCTGTGGATATCACTGGGTTACAAATAAAGGACAGAATGGGGCGGGGGGGGGGGTGTGGAATGGATAGAAGAGGAACAGAAAGAGTGCAGATGAAGCTCCAGCGGCAGCCATGGGCACGCCAGTCCTCTTCTCTGCCCTGTCCTATCACATCGCAGGCAAAAGCCTCACACAATCCTTAAAAGGATATGGTGGGAAGAAACAGGAGTACAGGAGGCCTGAGAGAAAGAACAAAAGAAAGTTATGGAGAGTGTGAGCACTAGAGCAAGTGAATGAGAGGAAAATATAGAACATGAGAGAGAGAGGGAGAGAGAGAGAGAGAGAGAGCAACAAAGAGAGACAGAGATACTGAGAGATTCTTCTAGAAGGATGAATTACTCTTCCCACCAAGCTACAGATACACTCCTAAAACAACCTCGCAAATCCCTCAGCCTGGAAGTCCAAGCCTCTATAGGCCAGCTGAGTCACCACTCAAGCTTGAAATAAACCGCTTGACCTAGTTCTGATGAAGATTACTTTTAGCCTTAGTCACTCATGGATTATTCTTTTATACTTTCAGTGGCCACCTGTCTTATGCACCCAAGGTGATTAATGGACTGAAGTCAGTTTTCTGACATTAAATTTGTGACACTAGCTTCATGTAGTCGTGTTTGTGTTTAAAAGACCATTCAGAGGCTCAATAAAATAAAATATGGCCTCAAGATTCTCATCCAGCTTCAAACAATTAAAACAAGACCAGGTTAAAGAAATGAAAGCAAAGAGATCACAAGAAATTAAAATGTGGCAGCTATCTGCCAACCCTTAGCCATTCAACTCTCATTCTTTCAGGAAGAATAACATCTTGATGAGCAAGGGTCATACTTGCAGTGTTTGTGGAACAGAAGGATTTAAGAACTTTTAAACTGATGATGATTTCTGAGTAAAGGCAAATGGTTTATCACATTTGTTTCCCATAATTTGTTTCCGGTGAGGAAAACATACTTAAGTAAACTGAGATTCAGAGAAAGAAAATGATCTCACAGCAAGAACCAGGAAGTAGAATCCAGTTCTCCTAGCTCATAGTCTAGTGTTCTTGAAAGTCTGTATGGGCAAAATGTTCACCCTCAAAAGTTAAGACAAATAACTATATCTCCTTGTAATCAATACCATTAGTCAATCCCCCCTAAGGTGATACCTAAATATATATTCACCCATAGAAAACATAGTCTTATCATAAAAAAGTCAAGGTTGCTTGGATTTTTTTTCCTACAAAGACAATAATATGTAGAGTTGAGAGAAAGATGACAGTTCAGAACCAGATGCTTAGTTCAAAAACAATAACAGCCAATGCAAATCCTCTTTATCCTTTAATTTCCTCTCAATTTCCCTTCATAGAATGTGTTGTTTGTTAAGAAGCAAGTATAGCCAGACTTTTGTTGAAAGCGTCAGGTAGGAAAAATAGAGGCACAAAACAAACACACAAAAAAGGGACCCAGAGGACACAAGTATAATGTACAAAACAGAATAATACATTTTTTAAATTATTATCATTTTCAGTGAAACAAGAGCTGCTATTTCATTCGTAAAAACTGAACAGGGTGCTATGAAAAAGAAAATAATAATAATAATAATAATAGTCTTGCAAACTCAGAGTATGACCAACAAAATTAAAAATTCAGAAGCATTGGAGTATAAAAATTAAGTAAATCATAATGCAGAACTATAAAAGACAAAGAGATAGAAATAAGAGAAAAGACAATAGACTTAGAGGAGAAATCAAAGATATCTATCAAGTGACTACTAGTAGTTCCAGAAAAAGTAAACCAATAAAATGGGAGGAATAAAATTATCAAAGAACTAATATATATATAAAAAAATCAATCCAGAATAGTAGAACATAAATTTCCAATTTGAAAGAGCTTACAAACTTCCAGATTTAAATAAAAAAGACCTGTGCCTCAGCATATCATATTAAAACTTTGGAGAAACAAAGTAAAGATTCTAACCACTTTCAAAGAGGAAAAACAGGTCACAAACAAAGGATAGGGAATCTAAAGGACATTTACTTCCCAGCAGCCACACCGAAAAGTGTTAGCACAATTACTTCACAATGTTCAAGCAACCATGTCTGCCAAATTCTATATCAAATCCCAAATCACGTGTGAAGGTAGACTAAAAGACATTTGTAGGCATGCAAGGGCTCCAAAATTTTACCTCAAATGCCCTTTTTAAAGAAGCCACAATAGAGTGTGCTTCAGCAAAGTAAAAGTTATAGCAACAACAAAGGAGGCAGAATAGAGGGACTCTAAAAAGGAAGTCATAGAATTGAATTACAGGCTAGAAACCAGCACTGCAGAATGGACCAAGAAGATCAAGGACAATAAGGGTCAAGCTAGAACCATGTACTTAGTAAAACTATTTTCCTTCTTATAAAAACAAAGATTAAGATTATTTACCACCAAAAGACTCTCACTAGAGAAATGTTAAAAGATATTCCTGATGATGGAAAATGATCACAGCTGATAGAAGTAAACGGGGAGAAGATAAAAAAAATTGGCTAACATGCTGGTAAATATAAACAAATAGAGGTCAACTTATAAATCATTAATGATGAAGCCTAATTTGAAAGGGGGGGAGAAAAAGAAGATAGAATTAAAACCATGGCAAAAATAGTGTGTAAGACAAATTCTAAGGTCCTTGAATTGGAGGAAAGAGAATAGAGATATTGACTGACTTTGTTAAGTATATGTATTAAGATGTTAAGGGTTAAAAGGAAATAATTAAGCCTTTATACTGTCTTTGAAGAACTGCAATTGAGAGTAACCTAATAGTCCTAGTCAAAGAGAAAGCTATTCCTTATCAAAGAGTTACAACTAATATATGTAAAAGGAATAAAGAATTAGAAAGTTACCATTTTGCAGCCTCTAATGAAAAAAATATGAGTCCCGCAAGGATTACCAATGAAGGCTAAAACCAACAGGTGTAAAGCTGGCTGGGAACAGAATATTTACAAAGTAACAAGGTATCACCCACAGGTTACTTGTGAGTCACAACAGGAAAAACCAAACGTTACAATGAAGACATCAGACTTACCTCACCTGAACCCAGTGATGAATATTCAGATCACTAAACAGAATGAGACATTGTGTGCTTTCTGACTGATGTAATGGGAAGTAAACAACATCATCTATGATGCATTCTTGCCAAAAATCTTTACTTTGAATCTAATCAAGCATTTAGCTCTCCCTTCTAGTTTACAGGAAATACAGGGGCTAGAAGAACCAGTCAAACAATACTACAAGGAAGCAATCAGAAAAATCAGAAATGGGCACATTCCATAAGACAACTGACCTGGTCTGTTTAACTAGACAATGTCATAAAAAAACGGTGTGTGTGGAAGAGGGAAAGAGAGTAACCAACATTCAAAGAAGCATAAGAGAATAAGACATTCTGATCAAAAGCTACATATAAACCAAGATTTGATACTAGTACACACTAAGCAACTGTAAAAGCTATTTTTAAAACAGTTGGAGAAATTTTAACACTGATTGGGTACTAACTGATATTAGGGAATAATAATGTTAAGTGTGATAATGGTTTTATGAATATGTAGAAATGTCTTTATTTTTGAGTCCCATATTACACTATTTAAGATATAAATGTCTTGCTTTCTGCAATTTACATCTAAATATATTTTTTAAATGTATAGATGAAGCAATTATGGTAAAATCAACATTTGTTAAATATAAGAGATGTACATTCATTAAACTAGTGCTTCTCATAATTTAATGTACACATGAATCGACTGGGGATATTCTTAAACTACAGTGTCTGATTCAGTAGCTCTGGGGTAGGGCCTCAGATTCTTCATTTATAACAAGCTCTCTGGTGATGCCTCATGCTACTGGTTCATGAACCATATTTTGAGTAGCGAGATATTACAATATTTTCTCAGCATATCTGATCGTTTGAAAAATAGTTAAGGCTATTCACTAAAGAAAAAGAAGTGAGTGTGCAAATTTCAAAGCTTGAATGTAAAAGTAAAATTAAAAATAAACTCAGAAGAAAGTAATAATGAACAAAAGAGGGGATATAGAAGAAGCAGGATGAAAAAGCAAAAGATAAGTTAGAAATAAAATTGAATACATCAGGAGTCACACAATGAAATAAATAAACTCAATTACCAGTTAAAAGACTGAGATTGCCAAACTGGAAAATTTTTAAATCTGGTCATATCCTATGTAGAACAGAAAAATCGAAAATATGGACATATAAAAACTGATAGTATTAATTGAAAAGTAGATATGTGTGTAAATAGGCAAACACTAACCCAAATTAAAGCTCTCGTAGCTATAATAATATCTGAAAAATAGAAGTTAAGGCAAAAATGTTATTAAGTTAAAGAAATTCAGTAGATTGATAAGAGTTTCAAGTATGATATTGTGGTATTTTCAAAATATGGAATTCTCTAAGAGCAGTGAAAAGGAATGAATCAGAGTAAAAATAGTAAGTTACAGAAAGATGTGTGCAATATTATACAATTTCTATAAAGTGTAAAACTGGGCAAAACAATAATATATATTACATTTTAGGGATATAGATACCTATATTATTTGTGTTGATGCGTGCATGCATTTGTGTAAAGTTTAAGGATACGAAGACCTGAGAAAGTTATAAAGAAGTGCATGACAGAACAGAATATAAAGAATGACAGAATGTGAACTCAGAATGCTGGCTTCTTCTGGGGGGGCAGGAGAGAGGGTAACAGGAACATCAAGTATGCAGGAGGCAGAAAAGGCTTCTCTTCTGCTGGCAAATTCCAAGGTTAGAAAGATATCATTTTCAGGGAACTATAAACAGAAGACACTATCACAATATCTGTGGAATATTCTGCCTCAAAAGAGAGAGAAACATGTGTCAAGCTGCAAAAGAGTAGTCTACCTGAGAAAATTTTACTTCATAATACTGAAATAAAAAGGAAGTATTTGCCTTAAGTTCAAAGGCAAAGGCAATAAAATCTAAGAAAACAGCGACTTTGGAGTTAGATTCATAATGGGAATGTCTGTGTCATCAGATCTTTCTGTGTTTCTCATTCTTTAGGAAGAAGTACTTGCCCTACCCCAACCTGAACAGGGGTGGTATGGGGTGGGGGGCAGTGGTGTTTCAAGAGAACAATGTGAAGAACCAGAATCCTGTCCCCTGAATTTTAGGGAGGTGGGGACTGGAATGTAACTTCCAATGGGAAGATTTTGGAAATGCGAGTCTTGCTGGAGAAGGCAAGTAGAGAGAACATGGTGGAGAAACCATGTTTCTACTGAGTGGCTGGGTCCTAGATGGAAGTTTTTTTTTTCAGGCCTCAAGTGGACTCTTGAAAGTCAATCATCTCCTTTTTAATACATTTTAATTGAAATATAACATAGAAAAGCATGCAAATCACAAGTGTACATCTTTATGGATTGCTCTACATCCATCATTTTTTCATACAGACTTTAGATTTATTAGTCCAGGTCCAAACAAACTAACAAACAACAAAAAGAAACAAAAAACCATCTTGGATTATACAGAGATCACCTTAAGTTTATAAATTTATGTGGAAGAAAATTAACACCTTTTGACATTGTCTTTTTATTCATGAACATTGTATGTCTTTGCACTTCTCAAGTCTTCCTTTCTGCCCTTCAATTATGTTTAAAATTTCATATAGGCCCTACACATTTCTTGTTAGGCTTGTTCCTAGACTTATTGTTGATTACTTAAGTGAAAACTATTTTGTATATTATTTCATACTATACTACTTTGCAGAATTCTATTTTTATTCATATTATTTTTCATTTGATTACTTTGGATTTTCTAATACAAAACCATGTCATTTGCAACTCATGAATGTTATAGCTTTTCCTTCTAACTTTTATATATTTTTTTCTCCAAATGTGTTAGATAATATCTATGGTACAATGTTTAATAAAAGTGGTAATAAAAGTGGGAATGCTTCTAATGTTTCCCCATTAAGCATGATGTGGGTATTTTTTTGTTTTTTATTTTAAATTGTTAACATATACTTTTTAAAACTTTTATTCTAAAATAATCATAGATTCACAGCAACTTGTAAAAATATTACAGGTATGTCACCTACAGCCTTCGTCCAGTCTTCCTCAAATGATAACATCTTATGTAAATATAGTATAATATCTAAATCATAAAAGTGACATTGGTAAAATGCATGTGTACAGTTCTATGCCATTTTATCACATGTGTGGACTCATGTAACCCCTCCTCAATCAGGATAAAAAATTACTCCAACACCACGAAGATCTCCCTTGCGCTACTCCTTCACAGTCATACCCAGTCTCTCACCGCCCCCCCAACACCCTTAACCTCTGGCGATCACTAATCTGTTTTCCATATCTAGGATTTTGTCATTTTGAGAATGTCATATCAATTGGAATTGCATACTATGTGGCCTTTTGAAAGTGGCTTTTTTTTTCCACTTTGCCCAATGCCCTTGAAATCCATCTAAGTTGTTATGTGTATCAATAGTTCCTTTTTATTACTAGGTAGTGTTTCATAGTATCGATGTGCCACAGATTGTTTTCATTCACTTATCAAGGGGCATTTTGATTATTTGCACTGTGACGGTATTACAAACAAAACTTCTATGGACATTAGTGTACAGATTGTTGTGTGGACTTGAATTGTCATTTCCCTGGGATAAATTTCCAGGAGTGTGGTTAAAAGTCATGTGCCAAGTTCATGTTTAGTACTCTAAGAAACTGCCAAAGTACTCTCCAGAGCGGCTATATCAGTTGACCTTCCCACTAACAATGTATGAGAAATCCTTATCCTTGTCAGCATTTGGTATTGTCACAATTTTTTAGTTTAGCCATAACAATAGATGTGTAGTGATATCATATAGTGGCTTTCATTTCCATTTGTTAATGGTTAATGATGTTGAATGTCTATTCATGTTTTTATTTGCAATCCCTATATCCTCCTCAGTAAAATATCTCTTCATGTCCTTTACCCATTTTCTAATTGGATTGTTTGAACATATACTTGTAAAAAGTTTATAGATTTACTTTGAAAATGCAAGTTTCTTTTGTAAGCATGAAAGAAATATAACAAGACTATTTGATTGTATTATGGATATTTAAATGTAGATGCAGGAGACAGAATAATGATGATGCTAAGACAAATATTAGGGAGATAATGTCAAGATATGAACATATAAAGGGAGAAGAAAGAGGGAAAATGAGGAGAGGGATGAGGGGAAGTGAATAGAAGAAGACAGGGAGAAGAGGAGAAATAGTACAGGGGCAAAGAGAAGGAGAGAGGGACACATAGAATAGAAAAAATAAATAAGGGGGAGAAGTAAGAGATATAGTGGATCCAAGGAGGAAGGTGAAATATGTCAAGGCTAAGTACACTCTAGGAACAAGAGCTTTTATTGGGGGCTAGAAAGTATCCCCAAGATGAATGGGCAGGGGGTGCTTCTTTATCCATAAAGAAGTTTTGAGTATTTTAAAATTAAACTGAAACATGCAAAGTTGTGGAGACTTTGACTTCCTTTAAACTAAATCTAAGCTAACTGTTAGTGGGTCTGAAAAAGAATTGCAGTCAAGGGATATTATCTTTAATAACGGTTCTACCAAAGACTGAGACCTCTGACCAACTCTTTCATCTGAAGGCTATGAAATCAAATCATCTGTGTCTCCTATCTCCTAAGTGTGTTATATTTTATAAGGCAATTACTAGAGAACACTTTTCACCTGTAAAGTGTTCTACAGAGGAAAAAAAAAAGGTGATTACTAATACTATTATGACTTTGTGCTCTTCACATTATAGTTAAGTTCAAATCCTCTGAGAATGGTACTGTAAACTACATTAAGTACACAGGCCAGCAGAGAACGTGGTGCGGTAAAAGGAAACATGAGAGAGGCTAGAGTTAATGGTACGGGGTTGTGACCCAGTACAGACTTTGATGAGAGTCACCTCTCAACCTCTTCCTGCTAGGGCGCTAAGAGAAAGCTTGGATCATCCAGCAAGTGGTGAGATGGGAAATTCCCGTGGTGGTTTCCCATATTCAGTTCTCTCTTTCCAGTCCAATTAGACATCAATTCAAAGACATTTCTCCTCTTCCCAAAGCCACCCTCCTGATCAAAATCCTTATCACTTCATACCAGAATTTCTGCAACAGCCTCTAACTCAGCAAAACATCCGTATTTCCCCTAAACCAGTTTTTCCTGATTTCGCCATCTCAGTCATTGACATATTTAGCTTTTTGGTTTAACCGAAATCATTCCTGAATCCTATTCCTATTCCTATCCAGGACAATTATGGCATATTATGACTTTTGTGGGCTCTAAGCACTTTTGCCTTTGTGGGACATTTGATCCTTTAAAAAAAGAAAAAAAAATACATATATGTATTTTACAACTGCATAGTTATACATATGAGTATCATCCAGACTGGATTCATTATTTTTTCTTGTTTTGAGATGAATTAAAATGCAAACATCTTTGTGGACTCTTAAAAGTATATGGGTCCTAGGCACTGTGCCTTCTGCCTAATGAGGAAGTCAGTCCTGCCATTCACTAAGATCCACAGTCAATGGGACCAAGTCCTAACTTTCTAACCTGGAGTCCAGAAATCTGACTGCTGCTTGCCGTAAGTCTTTCTGACTATGCTTTCCCAACAGGATGCTTTTCCTCTGTGAAGCTGGTCTGCCCGCTGTTTCTCTAACACAGTGGTTCCAGCTGCCATTTTTAGAGTTGCTTCTCTCCTTTTGGACTCTTCTTCCCAAAGTCTTTAATGTATATCTGTCAAATGAGGTCCAGTTCGATTTCTGGTTTGAGAGGCAGAGACAGCATTGTACAGGCAAAAGAACATTAAGTAGATTTAGATGGACTTAGGTTACTTTTCCTCTCTAAGCTAAAGTTTCCTTATTTCTAAAATCAGGATAATAGTACTCCTCTCTTGGGATTGTCATAAGGATTACATGAGATTAATAAATAACACAAAACAAAAAACTCCGGTAAAGCATCTGGCACACAAACATCCTTTCTTCCTTTCCCTTCTCGATTCTTTTGAATTGTGCAAGCTTTCAGTGATCTATTTCTCTGTCAAAACTCTGGTACTACATATTTAATCAAACCCAGGCAGTCTTTTCATGAATTGGGTTATAAATATAAATAAACAGTTTTATTGATGTATAATAGACATACTCTAAATTGCATATATTTCAAATGTACAGTTTGGTGAGTTTAGTTATGTAAACCCAGGAAACAATCACCAGGTTCAAGACAATGGACACACCCACGACCACTAAAAGCTTTCTTGTGTTCCTTTGTAGATCTGCTTTCTATTACTATAGCTGTTTGCAGTTCCTAAAATTGTATTTAAATTAAAACATACAGCATGTACTTTTTTTTATATTACTTCTTTCATTTAGCATAATTGAGATTCATCTTTACTGTTGCACATATCAATAGTTCATTCCTTTTTATTACTGAGTAGTATTCTATTGTATGGAAATACCAGAATTTACTTGCCCCCCACCCCTGCAACCACACACATGCGCGTGCACGCGCTCTATGGGCTCTTATAGATAAAGTTGTCATGACCACTTTTGTTGACATATGCTTTCATTTCTCTCTGGTAATGACTAGGAATGGGATGACTGGGCCATATGTTAAATGCACGTTTAACTTTTCAAGAAACTGCCAAAGTGCTCTCCAAAGTACTTTGCCCATTTTATATTCCCACCAGCAGTGTATGACCATTCTAGTGCCTCCCCATGGTTACCAGCACTTGGTATGATCAGTCTTTTTTAATTATAGCCATTTTAGAGGGCATTTAATAAATGTGTTCTTTAAAAAGTTTAGAACCCAAGACTCATAGAAATATTACCATATCATTGACACACCAGCCAAAGGCAAATGAGTACCCATAATTGAATCAGTGTTCATATGAGCTCTGAATCCTGATTTTTATTTTTAAAAGAATTTCTAAGCCTGAGACTTCTAAGTCCTAAGCCTCAACTTTTGGACTTTTGAAGCTAAGTACTGAACCCCCTGAGCCATGATTCCCTCTAAGCTCTGGTCTTGTTGATGCGGAAAGAAGGCTAAGCTTATTTGATTTCTTCTTTGTTTTTACTTTTAATTATTTTTTCTTGTTTTACACAAATGTCCATATAAGGTGCCCATACAGAACCTGAAAAACAGATGAACATTAATAAATATATGGTTTATAAGGATAGGGCAGGGTGCAGGGTAAGCATAAGAGACAGGACAATATCCCAAGGCTAGGGACAGTGGGGTACCACTAGCAGGCCCAGGCCTAAAGTTAGTGGAACCCAGAGACTTAGAAAATCGTGGAGAGGGTCTTCAGTTGAGGGGCACTGCCAGCCTCAAGTGACCTTTAATGGGGAGAGGCAAGGGGATAAATACTCTGACATCTCTTCCCTTCTGCCCTCCAACTCCATGTAGATGCCTCCCAAAGGCCAAATTTATCTATAAAAAACTAGAAGGCATGAGAGGCAGTTTGATGGTGGTCCATAAATGTTTTGTCTCCCGGGGCAGGAGAGCTGGATGGAGAAGGGCGCAGAGTGGATCTGAAGTGCCAACGGAAAAATATTTTGCAGTCTGTCCTTTCCCCCTTAAGCATGTACTCTTGTCCTGCAACCAAATGAAAAATGCATGTTCTCAACACATGAGATAGGCAGAGGCTCATCAGCTTTTGTATCATTGCCTAGTGATGTCAATTCATTCTTCCTTACACCTCAAACTGAAAACATTAACCACCATCAGTGGTCTTCATATTAGGGGGGAGGAGGAAAGGGAGAAACGAAACAAAATAAGAGAAAACTGTGCTGTTGTAATCCCTGCTTCTGTTAGTAACCACAGTTGCCTTTTTCTACCACCCATTTGATGTTTTCGGTCAGAACTTCAGCTGAGTGTGGTTCTTTATCGAGTGGAGTGACCCATTTATTCCAGGAGGGTCTGAGTCCTTAATGGTCTTGTCTTATTGGACGGCCACATTTTCTATTGGTTAGGATTATCAGGTATGTGAGAACTAAGAGGTGCCCCTGTGAGTTCTCTGCATACCAGACCTAGTCTTCTTTTCCCCTTTTGTGTCGAAGCAACCCAAATTCCTCTGGTATCCGGATCAATCATGCTAGCCAGTGGAATGGCTCTCTTGTCTACACGCTTGCTCAGTGACATGAGAAGCCTCGAATGGCCAGAGCTTCCAATTCATTGGAACCATCACTGTGTTTCCTGGAGGAAGAACCTCTCCTCTGGGACTTGACACTTTCAAATCCACTGAACAAGATTGTGGAAAAAGGAGGCAAAAAGTCTTGAAGTGGCTATTAGGTGTAGCAGAGAAACAGGTCCTCCCAGCTCCACCTGCCTTCTGGCTCTGAGGGAGAGGGCCCACATGTTGAGTGCTGATTTAAAAGTGTATATCGCATCCTGTAAGATGGCAACTTAAACTTGTAAAGCTGTCTCCTTTAACTGAATCTTCAGCAGTCCGTCCTACCATTTTATCAAGACAGATTATTCTACGCAATGGGGCACAAGAATAGATCAGTGCATTCTATGAATGCAAGCCCAGTTCTGTACTTCCTTTGCTACAGATGTCCCTTGATCAGAGGCAATGTTGTGTAGGACTCAATGGTTATGAATCAGGCATTCTCTAAGTCCAGAGAGAGTGGTTCTGACGGGAGCTTTCGAAACAAGGAAGGCAAATCAGTACGCAGAATATGTGTCTGATCTTGTGATGCCTCCATAATAAAAGGAGACCAATGAAACCATTATGCCACTGGATGGCTGGCTAGTCGCCCTGGGAAGAATGTCATATCGGAGGCTCAGGGTCAGCCTTTGCTGTGGGCAGGTGGAGCACTTGGCAGTGATTACAGCCAAATGAGGGAAGTCCGTATTGTCGAGCTTATGCCTAGCTCTTTCTCTGCTGCTCATATGGTTGCTCTGTACATAGGCTCATTGTAGCTGGAGAAAAAGATCAACTGGCATCCACAGCACAGGTTATCTTGTACACTCACCTGCTAAGAGCATCCTCTGAAGTATACACTCTGTTCTGAAACATCTCTTCACATACTTCTTCCTCCAAGCTTCCATTACACCAGTTTTCCTATATTGTTTTTCCCAAATCCCTAACAGGCTGAAAAATCTGTTTACTACTATTTATGAATAAGATGAATTCCAAACTATCTCTTTCACAAAAAGTAAACTAGATGTACTGTCTATAGTTCTGACAAATGAGAGGATTTCCCTTCGCCACAGTCTTTCTGGGCCACCCCTGAATAAAGCTGTACTACAAATGCCAAAATATTAGAAGATTCTTCAGTAAACCAGACCCATACTTCTCCATCAAGTGGTCATAGAAACCTTCCCATGAAGACATGTGCATGAGGAGAGAGGGGTTCGCCAATGTAGGAGGCTGAGCTATCTGCTTGGCAGTTCACTTGACTCTTGGATCCACATGGGACCAATTGTACACATCCCATTTCCACTGATAATGGGATGCTGTTGCACATCTATAGTTTTATGGTTCAGTGGAGACACCTATTCGTGTTGGGTAGTTTGGGTCACACAGATAGATGACGGCCCATGGTAAGGCTTTCGGACTCTACCAGGCCACAGGAGCAAGCCAGAGCTGCTCTCAAATGGTAATAGTTACTAGCAGGTCATGAGTTTCCTACTGGAGTTTGCCAGAGTTTCCATGAGATATTCTGCCAGTCACAGATATCTTAGTTATCACTGGGTCTGCTGGAGTGTAAGGCTCCAGTGGCAGAACAGCTTGCGCCACAGCCTGCACCTGCTTCTGAATGCTTTCTTGATCTGGATCTTACTCAAAATTGCCAGCTTTACAGCTACTAGGTAGGAACAGCATGCTCAAATGTGGTATTCAAAATCCAAAGAGACCCAACATACATTGTGTCTCTCTTTGTGGTGGTCAATGAAGGGTGCAGCAACTAGCCTTTCATTTTAGAGAGACATGCCTCCAATTTTTGCACGCCTCAAAATATCACACATGTGGCAGGTCCTCGTCACTTTCATGGACTTTATCTCCCACCATCTGGCCTGAATGTGACTTACTAAGGCATCTAGAATACTTGTTACTTGCTGTTCCTCAGTTCCAATTAGCATTATGTCGTCTTTGTAGGGGATTAAACTGATTCTAAGCAGACTATCAAGGGGATTGAAGTCCCTTTGGACTAGTTTATAACAGACAGCAGAGAGTTCACATGGCCTAAAGGCAAATCAGTAAAGGTATATTGTTGCCCTGCCTTGAAAAGACAAACTACTTCAAATACTTAGAATTTTCATTAATGTGAATGAAAAATAAAATCATTTGCCAGCTCAAAAGGTGTAAACAGAAACGTAGGGCTGTATTGATTTATTCCAGTAATGATACTGCATCAAGGCCATGGTTATGATTGGCATTACCATCTGTTTAAGTCGCCAATGATATATAATCATCTTCATAACCCATCTGACTTTTACACTAGACAAACAAGCAAGTCAAGTGGGGATGTGATAGAATCGCACCACTGCCTTTTCAAGTGCTTGATGGTGACAACAACCTCAGCAATTCCTCTAGGGATGGGGAGCTGCTTCTGGCTTACTATTTTGAAGGAGGAGTTGTGTAGTTCCAGTTTTTACCTGACCCTTTCTATAATAGTAACCACAAGGTCATCTGCTTTGTGACTACAAGAGATGCTCTCATCCTTCAAAAGCTGCCACCCAGGCTTTCTGATTATCCACTTATGGTTGGACACTCACAGTTCTATTTCTCTTTTATCCTTTGTACACATTCTAGGACTGTCAAAAGAAACCAGGTGGCACCATGATCTATATAATCATTTCTAACACCATAATGACTGAATGCTGCAGCTACTTGCTCTTCCAATGCCTTGCCCTCTTCCTGTACTCCATCTAATGCCCACATAGTGATAATCTAAATAATTATAATGCTGCCATATACTATAGATTATTATGTCCTATTTCCCATTCATGAAAATAGTTATCTCTATGTTCTTAAAATAGATGGGTAACCCAAATCCAGAATCCTATTCTGAGTATCTATTCTTTGGGCAGTTTAAAGAGTTTTTAAAAAGGGACTCTTTATAAGGATGTGAGTATAGTATAGTATATGGAATCCACACAACATGATACAGTATCCTGTAGCTAGGAACAGTATGGTACCATTACCACCCCTCAACCTAAGGGAGCAATGAGAATGTCCTTCCAGAATTGATGGCTGTAAGTAGAGAGCCATCAGATCATCTTTTTGCTTTCACCCAGCCTGCCAATGGTGACCTCACGGGAAGAGAGCCAGGGGAATCTTCTTTCAGGGATTCCCATCGAATGAATCCATTTGGAAGCCAAAGGGCAAGGACATCCATAAATCTAACCTGTCAGTTCAGCCTCCCAGGTCACAGATCAGGGTGTAACAGGATGGAGAATGAATCTAGAGGGACAAGTGGGAGATACTCTCTGGTTTTTAAAAATTAACTTCTCTGTGTTAATGTTCAGTCCTCTCGAGTAGATTATAAACTCCTTGGGTCAGACTCTGTCTTACCCTTCCATGGATCCTTTATATAGTACCTGAAATAGCTTGGCTTGAGTGAATGAAAGTACTTCAATGTTCAGAACTATGTCAGCACATGTCCATTGACCATGTAGCATACAAAGCATCATGAAAAATAATAATAATAATCTGAAGGAAAAATATCTGCCTGAAGTATTCTACCCAATTCCAAGAGAAGGGCATCAAAGTGAGTGAAATGTAACGGCACAGAGCACAGCAGTTCGAAATGACTGAATCAGGTAAAATTCTGACAGCATTTAATATAGTCCCAGATGAACAAAGATTTCAGCTCTCCTTGAGTGATTTCATAGGTTGATGTCAGACAGTCCAGCCCCTGCTTTTGATTATCAGGGCTTAAGATGAAATCAGATCACCTGGCATGTGGCTTTAAAGTGATAGCTGAGTAATGGATGGTAATTTCCCATCTATATTATGATAAGGCTCCCTTTCCAATGGGTTATTGTGCATTCTGATAAGTGACTCTGGTTTTCATTTCCCCAACACATTTTTCTTCCCTGAATGTCCTTCCAATATGCCTTGTTTTGACAGTTAATGGCTAAGTACAATTTGCAAGGATTTGTTTCTCTCTGCTACAGAATGATTTGTATCTCACCTTGATTTGTTAGCATGCATTTGACCTCCTATCACTGACATGAGAGGAGGTGAGGTCTTTTTCTGCAGATAATAAAGAACAGGCAGTTTTATATCCAAGATTCTATTACAAGATTTGAGGAGTAAGGAAGAGATAGCAGAAGGTTGTTAAAAGAGACTCAATCACTCAAGTGTATGCTGCAGAATTGCAGAATGTGTGCCCTGGACACATACAAACATTCAAGACAAATGAGGGCTTTATGTATATACAGACTATGCCATTGCCTTCTCAGTTTGGGGCCATATAGATTGATATATACATTTTAACTTAATATCAACATAAAATCAAAGTGCAATGTTCATCTTTGGTGGCCACAGATGGCACAAATAAAATAAGTCTACTTAATGATAATAGGCTGAGGTGCCAATTACTTCTCTTTAGGATTACATTTCAATTTTTTCAAGTTTTTACTATTGAAAAATAGCATATATAAAGTGCACAAATCTTAAGAATACAGCTCTCTCTATATATACATATATTATATATGTGTATATGTACATGTGTATATATGTACATAACTATCACCAGATCAAGAAGTAGAACATTTCCAGCACTCTAAAAAGTTCCCTTGTGTTCACTTTTAGTTATCACCACCTTACCCCCAAAGGTAACCACTATTCTGACCTCTATCAACATAAATTAATTTTGTCAGTTTTTAATTTTCATTTAAACAAAAGCATACAGTATTTCCATTTTGTGTCCAATTTGTTTTTTTATCGGTGTTTTTCTTTTTGTTCATCATTAAATTGTAAGATTCAGCAGTGTCACGTTATTTTTATTGTTGAGGAATATTCTATTTTATGTGTATACCACTATTTATTCATCTTATCACTGAGAGACATTTAATTCCTTTGAATAAAATTGAATACATTGCAAATGAATATTTAACAAATTGTACTCAGATATAAATCACATAATAACCTTTTCCCAGAAGTTAAGAAATACATTTCCTCCTCTGTGCAAACTCAGTGGCAGTTTTGAAAATGCCTTTCCTTCTCTATTACTGCGACACCTAGTGGTGTAAGAAGCCGGACGGTCTGGATGCGAGCACTTATATTTGGAAACGGTGACTTTTAGCTGTAATAGATCTCAGATACTATCTAGATGTCCATTAGAACCACATAACAGTGTCCCGGCCCCGCTGGAAATCATTTAAATCAGAATCTTTGGCAGGTAGGGCCCAGGATTGGTAGGTTATAAAAGCTGCCTAGGTGATTTTAACGTGCAGCCGAGGCTAAGAAATCTAGACAAGTGGTTCTCAAATTTTTGCCAAATATCAGACCCCCGAAGGGCAGGTTCAAACACAGATTGCTCAGTCCCACCTCGAAGTGGGTTTCAAGTAGGTCTGGGGTGGGGCCCAAGAATTTGCATTTCTAACAAGTTCCCAGGTAATGCTGGCAGTCTGGGGACCACATGATGAGAACCATTCATCTAGACCAACTCTGTCATTTTAAACCAGGAGAACCTGCAAGTCAGGCAGTCTGAAGTGATTGCTGGAGTCATGGAGCCAGTCAGTGACAAAGTTATAATTAAAATGGAGCCTCAAAATCACTTACCCTCTCACCCGATAGAAACAAAATTGGGATATCTCTGAAATTATGTCATCAGAAGCTATGTTAAAAGAGACCGGTTCCCACCAACAAAAAACAAACAAGAAGTTTAAGAAGTGGGTAAGGATAACTGTGTTCTATAAACCTATTTGCAAAAACTCGGCCATCCTAAAGAAGTGAGATCACATACACTAGAACCAGGATTTGAGAAGGAGGACAAAGGAGAGGAGAAAGGGAAGCTTTGGGATTTCTTTCCACAGATTGAACTCTGATCCCTGCTCAGGATAGGGTGGGTGCATCTGTCCTTCAGCACACCTCTAAGTCCTCCTCTCCTTCAGTTACCTCCCAAAGACTAAGCTGCTTCTACCCGAATGGGCCACATGGTCACAAGTCACCGTCAGGAGACCCCCTGGCCAACTGGCCAACTCCACATCTCTCTCATAGCACAATATTTAGTCTGTTTTACTATATTTCCCTAAGACTTTTTTATTTTTTATGGTGGTAACATTGGTTAATAAAATTACATAGGTTTCAAGTGTACAATTCAATTGTGCATTGTGTATTCACCACCCAAAGTCAAATCTTTGTCACGAAATATTTGACCCCCTCTACCCTTATCTACCTCCCGCACTCTCCTTATGACTTCTAAATCTCATCCACATTTGCCTCTTACAATAGAATTTTTCCAAATATGGCCAGCTTGTCTCTGCCAGTTATGTGGCTTCCTTCCTCTGGGATTGTCATTTTCTGTAGGATATCCTCTCAACTTTACAAACAGCGGCACAACATCATTAAGTATTTCCAAAACTACCAACTGAGGGCTTCCTTCATGTAAATCAATCACGTAATAGGATCTGAAATGCACTACATCTATTGCCAGGAAATGGATTCCAAAATCGTTTCCAAATTATTTTTAAGAAACACTTTTTCAGTAAGTCTTGTTTTTGTCACTGTCCAGTGGCAGCTGCTCATACTGCACCTGTCTTATTCAGCAGGCAGCCACACACTTTGCGAAAGCAAGACAGAAGAAACATTATAAAACAGTGTGAAACTGTTCAGTTGTACTTCCAAACAGTATGTTCAGTATGCTTTCAGGTGAAGTATGACAAATATACTATTTTCATTGTGTTTCCAGATGTTCTGGATCCTCTTATTAGTGTACTGTTTTTCCAGAATAACAAGTAGATCTATTGCTATAAATTTATAGTACTTCACCAGAAAACATACTGTATGTACTATCTGAAAAGTTTAAATAGTTTAAAATTCAGTTTGTCTTGTTTCCTGACTTTGCGGACATGCTGTAATATCCTCTGCTAAGGGACGTCAGTTTTGTCCTGGAGGGGACCATCTTCCCTAACCTCAGCTGGTCCTGGCAATTTTCCCAGAGCCAATTCATTTCCTATATTGGTCATTTAGATTGCTGTTCCCCATGTTGCCATAAATTTTCTTCATAAAACTCTTTTACAGGTTAAAGAAAAGATATTCCACAAATAAATTCATGACTAGATTAAATAAGTAAAAATAAAAAGTAGAAGAGGTCATACTCAATGGCACAAAAAGTTTTATTTGTAAATATGCAAACTTATAACAAATAAAAGTTCAGTGTAATGGATTATGCTTTTCTAATTCACTATTTTTAATTATATAATTTTAAAATATAAATTTTTTGATCATTTGATTTACTAGTTTCTCAGAAAGTTTCTCTGTGTATGATATTAATTACTGTTAGCAATACGGTATTGCTTAGTTTTAACAAAGATGAAGGGCAATTTGAAAAGTTGTTATTGTTCAAAAAAATTTTTCTAAAGCTTGCTGTTACACTCACACATTTATGAATGCTGTTACTGAACAAGTCTTTCCTTCCCGGGTACTAAAAATAGCCAATAGCAAGTCTGACATTATTTATATACATGCTTTCACTGAAGGGGTTTGCTTCTTTTAGTGTAATACAATTTCTGTATCAGGATTCTTTCTTTTTCACCCATCCAAGAATATCCAGTTGACCTACTTCTCACCCTCAGAGAGCTTCTTAATTTGAAAGAAAATGTCTAAACCTCAAATTATAAAGTAATATTTATAAACATCATAAATGGAGCACCTACTACAGGCCAGGAGCTTTATAGATACTAAATACAGCAACCTTATACTATAGAAATCACTGTCCTCATTTTACAAATAGGTAAGGTATACACAAGGTAGCTTCACATAGGTAAGGAAATTGGCCCAGGGTCACATGACTAAGAGGCAGGGTGAGGATTCAAACAGATCTGCCTCCTTAACTCCTAGCATCCCTCTATCTCTACCTGAAGTCAAGATTTACATTGCTTTATTTCAAGGCATGAGTTGGCAACAGTACACAATTTTTAAAAATATTATACTTATAAATGCAGGTAAAATTTACATACAATAAACAAACCCTGTGTTAAATTTTATATTTCTATACACTGTGTAACCATCACCTAGATCAAGATATGGGTGAGTCAAGCACTCCAGAAGGTTCACTCATACCCCTTCCTAATCAATACCACACTCCCAAAAGCAATCGTTATTCTGACGTGTATCACCATAAATTAGCTTTATTTTTGAACTCCATATAAATGAGATCATATATCCTCTTGTGTATGGATTCTTTTGCTCATCATAACTGTGAAATTCATCCATGAACAATGTATAATTTTTAAAATGTTAATTATGACTTAATGTTGAATTCAAACCCATTTAATTTGCTTTAAAAATGAAAAAATTAATTATAATGTACATTTAAATATTTAACATTAAAATTCATATACTTCAAATGAATGTTTCAGGAGGGTCCAGTAACTTCTAAATCAAATTTTGATGAAATATTTTATCACTTAGTCAACTTCTGAACATTTTGGTACTATTTCTATTTTTATATCCGATATATTTTTAAAACCTACGATAATACAAAGTACCAACTATATGTCTTATGATAATGCAAATTTTCTTTGAAAGAAAACATTTTAAGATTATAAAAAATTTCAAGATTGTATAGAAATAAAAGATGCAACCTCCCATGTAACATAGTTTTATTTTTGATAGCTTGGTGCTTTAATTCCTTAAAAAGTCTTATATGAGAATTGGAGATTCATAATTTTTCCCATTATGTATAATATTGACAAAACTGTGGAACTCATTAGTATAGAGCTGAGTAAATAATCCCAACATACTCCCGACTCCATAAGGATTCCTAGGAAAACGTGGAAAATGGGTCTTACAACCTTCAATAATATTAACAAATCTGAACATGAGTGGCGAAAATTCTATGCCATAAGTTATATGGAGGATATTTATGAACTTATTTTTTAAAAATGTAGCTTTTGAATAGCACAATCATTCAATACAGGATAATGTTACAAGGGAAGGAAAAGACCTAGATAGGATATATGAAAGGGATAAGGAAGGGTGTTAAGAATGATGTTACAAATTTCACTTACAAAACATCTAGGAATGTGAAACACTTGTAATTTTACATAAATCTGGTTAAAATAATATAGGCGTTGGGGCCATACAGACTTGGTTTGAATCTCAGGTTTATTATTTATTATCTTATGACAAGTAGGTCTCACAATAAAGTGATATCACCTAATTAAAAAAAAATACAGGTGTTATAATTCATATGTGAAAATCAGCAGTCATGGGGGAAATAAACAAAGTGATGTGAATTCAGTTGTATTAGCAGTAGCTAAAGACCTAAGCACTCTCTAATGATGCCCAGAACCCAATGGCTCTTCAGAAAAAAAAAAAAAAAAAAAAGAAAAAAGCTCTAAATTGTCTAAAATAATGGAAATGAAAGCATGACAGTGGGACTGTCATCAGAGTCCTGGAATAGTGGTATGGAAAATAGTGGAGTTATCCAGGCAGCAACTCACATATTATTCTTATGCATACTAACCCTAATATGCAAAATAAGTTCCGGGATCGATGTCTAAGTTCAAAACCTATAAGCCCAACACTTTTTGACTGTATGCTAAATTATTTAACCTAGTTTCTCATCTATAAATGTGGAAAATGACAGTCATCACTACATGAACATTCAATGAGCTTATCATGTAAAGGGGTTAGTTTAGCACAGTACCAGAGTACAGTAAGCACTCAATACATGTAAACCTTGCCTTCCAGGACACCCTTTCTTGATTCTCCTTCTACTTCTCTAGTCACTCTTCAGTCTCTTAAACTGCATACACACAGGGCACAATTCTAAGAGTCCCAGAAGAGAACAGCTGCCGAGAAGCTGTGAGCTAGGCAGAGACTTCAGAGGTCACACAGTGCTGAAGTTTGGGCTTACACAGAATGGAGATACCATGGTGAACAGCCTTGGAATTAAGACCCCAGAAAATACACGTCTAGGAATAAAGAAAGTAATCGAGGAGTAAGAGACGGGAATAAGGAATTCTAGAAATAAATGTGAAAAAAATAGTTCACTCCTAACAAAGCTTAAACCCAAGTTTTGACAAGATCAAGGAGATCCACAGTAATTTATTTTTACAGAAAGCCTCTGTAATCTATCATCCACAATTTCTAGCATATAATAAAAATTATTAGATGCACAAAGCAAGGAAAAGTGACTAATAATCAAAGATAAAATAATAAAAGCAAACAAAAGTGAAAAGGACTTCAAAATACCTGTTTAATATTTTAAAAAAGATGCACAAGATACATAATATACAGTATTTTAATAAAATTAAAATCTATAAAAAAGAATCAAATTGACATTTGATTAACACTGATACTGTTAAATTCAGTATCTGAAGTTAAAAATTTATTAGATGGGTTTTAAAGCAGACCGAACACACTAATCCTATTTATCTAGAAGATAGAATTAATAAATGCAAAGAGAGTCCAATAGAAAATATACAAACTGAAGCGCAGAAAGGAAAAAAGAATGGAAAAAAGAAAGCAGAGCGCGAGAAAGACATGGGACACAGTCAAAAAGGTTTAACAATAAATGTAATTGGAGTGTGCTCCAAGAAGAGGCGAGAATAAGCAAAAGCAATATTAGAAAAAATAATGGCCCACAGTTTTCCAAGTCTGTTTAAGGGCACTGAGCAAGATTAGAGGAACTCAGATAACCTTAAATGGCATAAATAAGAAATTCACACCTTTGAAATCGTAGTTATATACATGAAAACCAAAGATAAAAAATATCTTAAACGCAGGTTTAACGTGATCTTGCCTTCCATTACCTTCCCTGATCTTTATTTCTTAGGACTCTCTAACTTAATCACTCCCTTCCTTGCTGTTCCTCGAACACAGGTGGCACAACTTGCTTTAGAGGCTGTTTCCTCTGCCTGGAACATTCTTCCCCACGTCTCTGTAGACATCTTATTTAAAAATCATAGCCCACTTCCCACCCCATCCATGCCCTTAGACCTCCAATCACCCTGCCTTATTTTTTTTCCCATAGCACTTTTCACCTTCTAATTTACTTATGTTTATTGCTTATTGTCTGTCTCCATCCACGGAAAGTTTATCTCAAAAAGGATAGGTATCTTTGTTTTATTGATTGTTATACTCCAAGTATCTTGAACAGTGCTTTGCACACATAGGTGCTCCATGATTTGTTGAAGGAATGAATGTTACTTATATTATTTCCATTATCATTCCAAGCCTTTTTAGTCGCCAAATAACCTGTTCACTTCATGTCTTCCATAAAATAGTTTTCTCTATTTATTTTTAAAAATGCTTTTGACATGTAATACATTGGTACTATAGGGCAATAGTTAAAACACCACCACCACCACCACCACTCTGGAACCAGATAGCATGGATCTGCAAGTAACAGGATTCCATATATACACATTCTGCATTCCATATACATGGGGGGAAATATATATAGATTTTTTTTACAGAATCTAGGCAAACAACCAAATTAATGTCTTCATTACTAATGAATTTATATACATGTACAAAATCACATAGTAGCAATAATAATATCAATTTTATAGTGCTTTTATATGTTCTAAGCATTTTACATATTAACTTATTTAATTCTATCAGCAACATGGAAACAAAAGTATAGAAAAATGAACTAATTTGTACCAAGTCATACAGCTAGCAAGTAACTGAACCAGAATTCAGACCCATGCTGAGTTCCAATAAAAAAAAAATTTTAGATTAAAAAGGATAATTCCTAAAGAAATAAAAGTAAACTAAATATAACAATTAAATTTAAGTCTATTTAAAAGAAAACAAAACAATCTTTCTTACTACTAAACAATGAAATGCAGATTTTAGTATATGTCACTAGGTGATGCTCTTTGTTAAATTTCTCTCCTGGTAAAGTAATCTGAGAAATTATAATTCATTCAGATGGGAAAGAACTTATGCTAGGTCTAATAATAATTTAGTTGTCTCTTTAACCACAAAAGTTATGTTATAGTCCAGGAAATAAATTTATATGCAAAGGCAAGCCATATAAATTGGGAAAGAAACTTTCTCTAAGACTGTAAATTTAGACTATTGACACGTCCACATAATGAACATGGTATCTCCACTTACTTTTATCTTTCTCCATTTATGTCTCCATTATCTTTAATGTCTTAATAAGATTTTATATTTTTTTCAAGAATTCTTGATTTTAAAAATTTATTCCTAGGTCACATATTTATTCCATTGTAATGTTATCTATATTTTTACTTTCTTATGTTGAAATATTTTAAAGTAAACTGACATTACACACTTAAATATTTCAGTATACATTTTCTTTTTTTAAGCCTATAGCACCTAGTCTTCCTAGGTGGTCTTCCATCCAAGTACTAACCAGGCCCAACCCTGCTTAGCTTCCGAGATCAAACAAGATCGGGTGTGTTCAGGGTGGCATGGCCGTAGTTCAGTATAAATTTCTTAAATAATATCACTACGCTTCACCAAAACAGTTCCTTAATATCATCTATTATCCAAAAACCAAATGGTCAATAAATATTAAAAGGAGCTCAAGCTTATTAGTAATCAGGGTAATACAAATTAACAAAGCAAAGACATACATTGCACACATATCTGATTGGCAGAAATTTAAATGTCTGTTACCAAGTATTGGAAAGGATGTAGAGCACTGGAACTCTAATATATTGCCATGGGGAAATGAAATAACAGTCCTTCCAGAAAGACAGCTTGGCAGTATTTACTATTACTGAAGACACATACATCTGATGCTGTCTACCATGACAACATACAGATATACAAAAATGTGTACCAAGAAACAAGATATGGGTACCAAAAAACACATATAACAATGCTCACAGCAGTATTGTTTTTAATAGGAAAAATGTGAGATAACTCAAATGTCTCTCAATATTAAAGAGCATAAATAAATTATGACATGTAAATACAATGGAATAAAACAAAGTAATATAAAATGAACAAATCAGAGGTCTTGCAACAACATGAATCTATCTCACAAATTCCATGATACTAAAATAAAAAAGATACAAAATAACATGCATAATATAAGTCTGTTCGTAAAAAGTTCAAAACTAATGTCTGCCACTTATTTTCAAATGGTTCAGCAAATAAAATATATATCCTTGTCTATCTGTTCAGATACAAAAAAAAAATATGGCAAAAAGTTGACAAATATGAATCTATGTGAGGAGTATACAAAAGTTTATTGTACTATTTTGCTATTTTTCTGTAGACTTAAGATTTTTCAAAATAAAAAGAAAAAAGAATTAAAAAATCAGACAGAGCCAGTTTATACTGTTTAGGAGCAGTTTCTTATCTGGGTGACAGATGTATGATTTTTCTTTATAATTATTTGTTAAACTATACATATGTATTTTACACATTTTTCTGTATGTGTTTTACAAAAGAAAGAAGGTAAAGGAAATGTGATGAGGCACATAAAAATACTTTCAAAGAAAAAATCATTTAAAAAATAAACATTGTGCTTTATAATAACCAAACATAAAACGGGCTTTTGTTATGTGGGCCATTTACTTGAGATCAATTTATCAAAAGGCACATACTGATGATCAATCAAGCTGGTAATATAATAATGTCATCTGATTTTTCCATGGAGATAGTTCTTACAGAACCATCAATTATGGATCTTGTGAACTTTGATATTAGATAGTATCTTCTTCTAAATAATTCCCATGAACTGCGATAAAGCTCAGTGCTCATGTTGGCAGAAACTCCAGCATATGCTACTTAAATATTTATTATAAGAAAACTCTGGATGAAAGTTGTATAATTATTCAAAAATCATGCACAATTTATATTGGCCATGTATAATGTTGTCATTTTCTATAAGTTTTTCCAATTTCTTCATTAGGATTTCATAGTATTTTTTGAGAGAAAGTATGACTTTGTAAAAGTCAAAAGTTGTTCAGAATTTCATGTTTTCAAACTGACTTTTAATATAAGTATGTTACTCTGTATGACTGTCATCTTCTGAGTCATCTAAATCAATATCAAATTCTAAATCTTCATCACTTTTTTCTTTATTTCTTCTGCAATTGGAACGTAGGTTATTTTCAGTATTTTCTGTCTGTTTTAGTTCTTCATTAAACCTAAAGATGAAAGGAAAAACTCAGACTTTCATTATTTAACTGTGTAGATCAGAAAGAACTTTACACTACATTTTCTGATTAACAGAAGCTTAATGAAATACATACAGAGAAAAAGATATTTGAAGACTAACTTAAGATCCAAATAATTATAATACTGTTATCAATAAAATAAGCTCAAATAAATTAATACATGATGTCTATTAAAGAAAAGTAGTTATATAATAAGCAAGTCTTTTGTAATGAATAATGAATATAAACCTCATGGATAAATATTTTAATTTTCTAAAAATGTAGTTTCACTTGTAATGATAGAAAAATTTAACGAACAATTGACTTTTTCTGTGAGGTAGAAAAAGTCTACATTAGTGTGATATTATGTAAATTAAAACTCTTAGAGCTACTGAATGTTTCCTTTAAAAAAATTCACATATCAATTACTAAAAGAGTAAAACCTAAACATAAAAAGAAATACTCACGGGGTAACAATGTCTTCTTTCTTTCCACATTTTGCGCAGACTTCAAGTTCACAGGCACATGGTCTACACATTATGTGATAAGAATCCTTCACTGTCTTTTGTAAACATTTGACACTAAAAGTGAAAAATAAAATCAAATATTATTCTTCACTAATTACCTAAGATTTATTTTATGAAATGAGGGGGTGTGACTAAATGTATATATAAAAAGCCAAAAAATCAAAACATTTAGATTTCAACCACAGATATTTGTCACTTTAATTATTAAGCATTTCTAAAAAGCAGTTTACAGATGCAAAGTAATAGTACTTGAGATTTATCTACTTTCTTAAAACTTAAAAAGTATGTCATCAGCAAATAGTGACACTTTACTTCTTCCTTCCCAATTTGGATGCCTTTTATTTCTTTTTCTAGCATAACTGTTCTGGACAGGACTTCCAATATTATGTTGAATAAAAGTGGTGAGAGTAGGCATCTTTGTCATGTCCTGATCTTGTTCCTGAAAGCTTTCAGCTTTACACTGTTGAATATAATGTTAGCTGTCAGCTTGTCGTACATGGCATTTATTATGGTCAGGTACTTTCCCTCTACTCCCATTTTGTTGAGAGTTTTTATCATAAATGGATGCTGAATTCTATCCAATGCTTTTCCTGCATCTATTAAGATAATTATATGATTTTTATCTTTCATTCTGTTAATGTAATATATAGCATTTATTTGCAGATTATGAACTATCCTTGCATCCTTAGAATAAATCCCACTTGATCATGCTATATAATCCTTTTAATGTACTGTTGAATTCAGTTTGCTTATATTGTGCTGAAAATTTCTGCATGTATGTTAATCAGGCTATTGGGTTGTAATTTTATTTTCTTGTGGCATCCTTGTTTGGTTTTGGTATCGGTAATGCCAGCCTCATAAAATGAGTTTGGAAGCACTCCCTCCTATTTTTTCAGAGTTGAGAGAAGCGTTGGTATTAATTCTTCTTTAAATGTTTGGTAGAATTCACCAGTGAAGCTGTCTAATCCTGTACTTTTGTTTGTTGGGAGATTTTTTTATTGCTGATTCAATCTCCTTTCTAGTAATCGGTCTGATCAGCTTTTTTCTTAATGATTCAGTCTTGGCAGGTTGTAGGTTTCTAAGAATTTATCCATTTCTTCTAGGTTGTCAAATTTGTTGGGATATAATTGTTCCGTCATCTCTCATGATTCTCTGAATTTCTGTGGTATCAGTTGTAACACCTCCTCTTTCATTCCTGATTTTGAGTCCTCTCTTTCTCTTTGTGAGTCTAGCTAAAGATTTGTCTATTTGTTTATCTTTTTGTGTTGTTTATGTTTTTAAAGAACGAGGTTTTCTTGATCTCTATTGTCTTTTTAGTTGCTATTTCATTTATTTATGCTCTGCACTATGTTAGTTAATTCCTTCCTTCCACTAATTTTGTGTTTTCTTTGTTCCTCTTTTCTAGTTCCTTGAGGTATAGTCAGGTTTAAGATTTTCCTGGTTTCTTGATGTAAGCATTTATTGCTGTGAACTTCTCTTAGAATGCCTTTTGTTACATCCCACAAGTTTTGGTATACTGTACTTCTTTCTTTTCTTTCTTTGTCACAGGGTTTTTTTTTATTTCTCTCTTTATTTCTTCTTTGATCCATTGGTTGTTCAGTAGCATGTTGTTTATTCTCCGCAAATTAGTGAATTCTCCAGTTTTACTAAAATACCTAGAAGTGGAATAAATTTTTAGTTTCACACCACTGTGGTTGGAAAAGATGCCTGATTTCAATCTTCTTAAACTTTTAATACTTGTTTTGTGACCTAACATATGATCTATCCTAAAGAATTTTGAGAAGAATTTGTATTCTGTTGCTTTAGGATGGAATGTTATGTATATATCTGTATATTGTTAAAATGTCCATGCTATCCAAAGCAATATACAGTCAATGCAATCCTTATCAAAATCTTAATGGCATTTTTCACTGAAATAGGACAAACAATTCTAAAATTTGTATAGAACCATAAAAGACCTTTAACAGCCAAAGCAATCTTGAGAAAGGAGAACAGAGTTGAAGGCATCATGCTCCCTGATTTCAAACTATATTACAAAGCTATAGTAATCTAAACAGTATGATATTAGCATAAAAAGAAACACACATCAATGGAAGAGAGACTCCAGAAATAAACCCACGCATATATGGTCAATTAATTTATGATAAAAGAGCCAAGGACATACAATAGGGAAAGAACAATCTCATTAATAAACGATATTGGAAAAACTAGACAGTCACATGCAAAGGAATGAAACTGGACCACAACTGTACACCACGCAAAAAAATTGACTCAAAATGAATTAAAGACTTGAATGTAAGACCTGAAACCCTAAAACTAAAAGAAAACATAGGCTGTAAGCTCATTAACATCAGTCTTAGCAACGAGTTTTGGATTTGACGCCAAAAGTAAAAGCAACAAAATAAAAAAATAAACAGGTGAGACTATATGAAACTAAAAAGTTTCTGTACAGCAAAGGAAATCATCAACAAAATAAAAAAGCAACCTATTGAATGGGAGAAAATATTTGCAAGTCATATATCTGTCAGGGATTGATATCCAAAAGATACAAAGGACTCATACAACTCAACAGCAAAAACAAACAATCTGATTTAAAAATGGGCAGAGGATCTGAAGACATTTTTTCAGAAAAGACATACAGATGGCCAAAAGGTATATGAAAAGATGCTCAACATCATTAATCCTTAGGGAAATGACATTTAAAACCACAATGAGATATCCCTTCAAGAAGCTATTATCAAAAAGACTAGAAATAACAAAAGTTGGTGAGAATATAAAGAGAGCCCTTGTGCAAGGTTGGTGAAAATGTAAATTGGTGCAGCCACTATGTAAAACAGTATGGAGGTTCCTTAGAAAATTAAAAATAGAACAATCATAAGATCCAGCAATTCTACTTCTGGGTATATATCTGAAGAAAATGAAAATACTAGCTCGAAAACACGACCTCGAAAAGAAAACAAAGACACTAGCTCCCATGTTCATTACAGCATTATTTATAAAAGCCAAGAAATAGAAACAACCTAAGTGTCCATGGATGGATAAATGGATAAAGAAAATGTGGTATATAGGTACAACTGAATATTATTCAGCCATGAAAATAAAGAAAATCTTGCCATTTACAACTACATGTATGGACCTTGAGGGTACTATGCTAAGTGAAATAAGTCAGATGGAGAAAGACAAATACCATATGATCTCATTTATATGTAGAATACAAAACTAAAGCAAAAACAAAACAAAAAAAACCTAGCTCATGGATACTGACAGCAGATTAGTCGTCAGAGGCAAGGGGTGAAATGTAGGTAAAAATGGGTGAAGGGGGTCAATAGGTACAAACTTCCAGTTATAAAATAAATAAGTCACGAGAATACAATGTACAACATGGTGACCACAGTTAATACTGTCCTGCAGATTTGAAAGTTGCTAAGACAGTAAATCTTAAAAGTTCTCATCACAAAAAAATTTTTTTGTAACTATGTATGGTGATGGATGTTAACTGGACTTAAACTTGGTGATCATTTCACAAAGTATACAAATATCATATCATTATGTTATACATCTAAAACTAATATAGTGTTATATGTCAATTATGCTTCAATTAAAAAAATTAAAAACTTTTGTGCATCAAAGGACATTATCAGGAAAGTAAAATGAAACCCCTACTAAATCAGAGTAAACATTTTCAAATCAAATCTGGTAAGAGATGTGTTTTTAGAATATATAAAGAACTTGTAACTTAGTAATAAAAAGATAAATACCTCAATTAAAAATAAGTAAAATATCTGAATAGACATTTTCACGAGGAAGATATATAAATGTCCAAGAAGCACTTAAGAAGATGCTCAACATCACTAGTTACCAGGGAAATGTGAATCAAAATCACAGTGAGATACCACCTCACACTCATTGAGATGCTAATTATCAAAAAGAAGGGCAATAACAAGTGTTGGTAAGGATGTCGAGAAATCTGAACCCTTATATTGCTAGTGGGAAGTAAAAAGGAATGGTCACTTTTGAAAGCAATTTGGCAGCTCCTCAGTTAAATATAGTTAACAAATAACCCAAGAACTCCAGTTTTAGATATATACCCAAGAGAACTGAAAACATATGTAAACACAAAAACTTGTACATGAAATGTTCATAGCAGCATTATTTGTAATAGCCAAAAAAAGTGGAAACAATCCCAAAGTCCATCAACTGATGAGTGGAAAACATAAAATATACAGTTATACAATGCAATAATATTTAGTAATAAAAATAGAATTAAGTACTAGTAAATGTTACAACGTATCTGAAAAATTTATGCTAATTAAATTAATAGTTACAAAGACTATCTATTATATGATTCTGTTTATGTAAAGTATCCAAAATTAGCAAATCTAGAGACAGAAAGCAAAGGGTAGAGGGGACTGGGAGAAATGGAGACTGACTGCTAATGAGTATAGGGTTCTTTCTGAGAAAAGAAAATTGTTCACAATTGATTGCTGTGATGGTTGCACAACTCTGATATACTACGTCACTGAGAAGTATACTTCAAATGGATGAACTATGCAGTATGTGAATTAAATCTTAATAAAGATTTAATGTTATGTTTATGAAAAGTCAAATGGAAATGTGAGAAATCAGAAAAACATGGAGAGATACAAGATATAAGAAATTCACTTTAAACATAAATATATAGTTAAAAGTAGAAGGACAAGGAAAAAATATGCAAACACTAATCAAAAGAAAGTTGGAGTAGCTACATTATTATCAAAATGGATTTCCAAGCAAAAAAAACTGCCAGCTAAAAAAAATTAACATGATAATAAAGGAATCAATCTTCCAAAAACACACAATAATCTTAAATTTTATGCACCTAAAAGGGTGTTAAAATAAATGAGGCAAAACTATTGAACTAAAAAGAGAAATGGGCAAATTCACAATTACAACTAGGAACTTCAACAATTCTCTATCGCTGATGGGGCAAACAGACCAAAACAATCAACAAAAATATAAAACAAATGATTTATAGAAGACTATCAACCAAACTGACATTTCTAGAATATCTCACCCAGCAAGGGTAAGATAGTCTTTTCAAGCACGCATGAAACATTCTTCAAGAGGGACCATCTCCGAACCATAAAATCAACCTCAATAAATTAAAAAATATATATATATAACTTGAAACTTATATGAAGTACGTTCTCTTACCACAGTGAAATTAACTAGAAATCAATAACAGAAAAATATCTGGAAAATGCCCAAGTATCTATAAATTGAACACTTCTAAATAACCTACAAGTCAAAGAAGAAGTCACAGTAAAAATTAGAAAATATTTTGATTGATAGACAATGAAAACAGTATCAAAATTTGTAGAAGAGAGCTAAAGAAGTTCTTGGAAAATTTATATAATTAAATGTTTATATTTAACAAGAACTATCTAAAGTTCTACCTTAGGAAAGCAGAAAAAGAAGTGTAAATTAAACTCAAAGCAAACAAAAGGAAGAAACATTGATATGAACAGTAATCAATAAAACTGAAAACAGCTGAATTTTGTTTTTACTACTGTATACTATAAGGGTGAATTTTATTGCATGTAAATTACACCTTCAAAACACTTGATGGAGAAAATAAGTTAAAATCTAAAAAGAACCCTAAATTACAATTTAAGTGAAAATGATTATTAAAATTTTTTGTTAATTTATTTGGTATGTTGTTGTGACTTTCTGAAAAGCTTTACTACTTAATTAGTATGCAATAAAAAATAGATTTAAAAATGTATACCATTGAACACACACAGGTAAAGTTATAATAATTCAAATAGATAAAGATATCTTTCACTGTGTTTTTGGCTTCCATTTTTTAAAATTTTAAACTAACTTTTTAAAAAGTCCGTCTTGGTTAGGTTCACGTAAGCTTTAAGAAAATTAGAACACTTTCATTTCTCTATATATGTTTCTATACCAGGGACTCCAGGGGTAAACCAATCTTTAAGTATTCAAAATTGCTAATTCAGAGATAAATTGTATTTACCAAACTGTTAATGTTAAAATTTACGTGCAAAATAGGCTTAAAAATGGGATATCCCGTTTTGGAATCTGAAGTCAAAAGATCACAGATTCCACATTCTCTAACCAACTAATCCCCAAAACAGTGACTTTAACACAGGCTCAAACACCTGCAAAGCTTATTGCAATGCAGATTAATGGCTCCACCCCTTGTTTATGTAATCAGAATCTTGGGGCTGAGTCCCAAGAATCAGCCTGTTAAACAAACTCTTCAAGACATTCTTATGCACACAACTTGAGAACTCTTGACTAGATCAAGGTAATACTGCCTTGATCAGGGGGTTTTTCCCAGTGTTTCAGTAGCTGGTTGAGACTGTAATGGCCAATTCAGAGAAGGGAAGGAATTCCATTGCTGAAAGCAATTATGCTCCTTTCAAATTTAAATTAATTCTGAAAAACAGGTTTTATTGGTCTACTACCTTTGTGACTATAAATATACCTATTTACGAAGAGATATATACACCTTCTTAAAATGACGTTTCCTTTTTATAAATGTAAGAATAAACTATATAAATTTATAGACGTTTAAATAAACTATATAAATTTATAGATGGTTACAACCCTCCAGTTTCTCTGTCACAGAAGTGGGAGCTTTGTGTGCCTTCTCTTTAAAACTATTAATCTATGCTTTACATCCTCACTGGGAGAAGAATAAGAGCTGAAAGTAATTGAATTTCTAGATTTTTTTTTCACTTTAATACATTTATTTATCTAGCCAAAGAATCATGATTGTAAGCATGAAATGATTTAGACACGATTTTAATGAGATATGCATTCAAAGCTGTCATAAAACCTGTGAAGTATATTGAAATGTCTTTTAACATAACTGCAAGTTATTTAATAACTTTTGAGGGTTTTCTTTATTACAAAACATATATAGTAAGGAAAACTTAATTCATCTAAATATAAATTTTACCTAATTTCTCTCGAAGATGGCTATACTTTAAAAATTTTGTGCGTACACTGCTAAGAGAAATTCAGAGATGTTAAAATAATGATGATTTTGCCTTCTTTTAATTTCTCCATGGAATATAATTTCTAGGGACAATCTTGACCATTCATATACCACTACTAATTATTTTAGTGGAAACTGTGGTCAAAGAAAAACATAGGTTGCACCCATAAACCATGTTTACTAACAAAGGAGACAGTAGTACACTTTTTAAAATGTTACAAAATTTGTAATTTTTTACAATGAAAAGGAAAGAAAAAGTAATTAAAAGATAAAAAATGTTCACTGCATATTTAAGGATGAAAATCAGGGAGAAAAATCTTAAGTTTTAAATGCACCACCATAAATAGTAGAAAATATTATTTTGAAAACAGCACTGATTTGGGAAACAGAAGATCTAGATTCTAGCCCAGCTTCGATATCTTTGCTATCTAATCTTTGAAAGTCACTTTAACTTCTTTGAGTCTCATTCTTATAATGGATACTGAAAGTACTGGTACCTTAGCATGAACAAAGACAGTGCCACCACATTGTACTAGTGATCAGTATATTCATCACTTCCACAAACTCATAGTTAAAGAGCAAAAATAAAAAACCCATATACTTTTAAATGACAACATTATGGTAGTAACATGACTTTTTATATTGTATAATAAAACATCAACATTTGGAAGATCTGTATAACTCAGTGAACTAATATTTTCTAAATGAGCAAATGCATGATGTTAAAAATCATCCATAAGTGAAAGATCCATCCCAAGTATAAGACAGACCAGTTTAGTTTAACAGCATATAAAGTGTTCATTGATGTACTTTCAGATTCTACACTGTAACTAACCTTTAGGAAACTGCCACTTGTTCAGATCTGATACAGTATTAAAGATGAATTTCTAAAATTATCTGGAAAAGACTATTAAAATTTACATTTATTCCTTTTAAAGTTTACTCTTTCCTTTTCCTTCTACTAGCTGGACACTAAAGACATTTGTAAAAATGTAAAACAATGCCATTTGTCTAGTAATTTTGTTTAGAAAGTTATTTTTCATAAAATGTTATTAATATTAACACTCAACGGGCCTATGTTGTTTATATTTACATTATTAAATAATTATTTTTTAAATGTCAGTTTGCAAATCAATAAATATCAACAGATACAATCCTGCCACAACTTTTCTGGCACTGCCTTCATTTCCTGGTTAAATTATTACACTTTAACCTTTATCATAATTCAGCTCCACTGATAATAATACTCTCACATATGTGATGACTAGGTGCTTTCGTAAACAGTGAACTGTGGTACTCCACCCTTGGTGTATGAGTAATAGAAACTTAACATCAACAGAGTTCCATAAGTCATACTTCCTCCAATGGCTCTAAGTAATCTGTGCTAATGTAGATTCTGAAACTATACTAAGGAATTACATCATATACTACTTAGAAAATGCTTTTAAAGAAACAATATCCCCAAATTCCAAAAACTGAGAAGTTACAATTCACATCCCTGTGTCTCTACATGATGTGTTTGAGAATAAGTAGAGGGATCACTATGCCTCTTCTTATTGCAGCACTATATTTAATTAGATTAATTCTTAAAAAGAGTATTAAATGTTTACCACTGACCATGAGTACTTTAGAAAAAAAAGAGAAAAATCACAATTATTACACTTTAATGCAGGCAATTTTAAATGAAAGTTTGCTGTATCAATCTTAATGTCGAAAAATAGGATTCATGCACTGCTGAACAATTGAAAAAGTAATAAAACTCCACCGTTACCTTTAAATATTAAAGGACAAGGTCCCAGGGAAGAATAAAGCCAGAGTTAACAGTTACCACACTACAACATGACAAGAAAAGAGCCACCTGTGACTAAAACTCCACTCCAGGACATTTTAATACTCTTGGAATATTGTGACATGACTCTCATGTCACTGATTAATCATCAGAGAGTCAACCTATTATAGGAAATGCTGGAGTTGAAGAGCATAACAAAAGAGGACAAAGTATATAGTTTATTTAGCATACACTGGTATACGTGGAGAGTACTGATAATATTGCAGTATATAACAATACTTACCTTTGCTTGATAAAAGAACAAAAAATAATAATGGTCAACCCACTTTTTAAAGTATAGATATTCGACCACTAAACATAAATTATCAGTCTTGTTTTTTCTTCATTAAATGTATACTCAAAGGATACAGAAAATTTTTTTCACAGGCAACACTGATGAATGTTCATGGATCACCACATGCGTGTCCTCTCTTTATACAAAGTTTTTTTCTAATCTAACCAAATTGGCCAAACTAAAACCTTCAAGATAATCTTGAATAGACCAGTAATCCTTTTTTTTTTAAGTTTATCTACCTAACTACCTACCTACCTATTTTTTGGTGTTGGTAAAAAAAACATAACATAAAATTTGCCATTTTAATTATTTTTTTTTTATTATTTTAATATTATTATTTATGCCCACAGCATCTGGTCTTCCTAGGTGGTCTCCCATCCAAGTACTAACCAGGCCTGACCCTGCTTAGCTTCCGAGATCAGACATCAGGCTTGTTCAGGGTGGCATGGCTGCAGACCATGGACTGTGGCTCCACTGACTGGGGCACGAACCCAGGATCTTCTGCGTACACACACAAAGCAGACATGCTAACCACTACACTATGGAACCACGTCTGTCATCTTAATCATTTTAAAGTGTACAGTACAGTAGTGTTAAGTACACTTACACTGTTGTACAATCAATCTCCAGAACTCTCACCTCAAAAGTTTGAAACTCTGTACCATTAAACAATACCCCTTGTCCCCTTCTGCCAGCCCTTGGTAACCACTATTCTATTTTCTGTTGCTATAAATTTGACTATTTTAGATAATTTCATATAAATGGAATCCTATGGTATTTGTCTTTTTGCAACTGGCTTATTTCACTAAAGCATAATGTCTTAAATGTTCATCCATACTGTAGCCTGTGACAGAATTTCCTCCCTTTTTAAGGCTAAATATATATATACAATATTCCATTGTCTACATACTACTGTGGCAGTCAGTGAGAATAAAAATTAAGAGGCAATAAATTTTAAAATTATCAATTAGGAAGCGCTAAATACCTGAACCAGACCCTCAGGGGGAGTGACTTTGTTTAACAAAAAGATTTAATGAAAAGCAAAGTGTTTTATGCATAAAGCACCTACATCTCATGAAACTGTTAGGCCAGATGACCCTCGTGCAATGTTGGTTACAAGGCATGTTACTACACCAGTTACTCCCCTCTTCACTTGAATTATTTTTAGGATGAAATCTACTTTCAATCAACATTCTTCTTGTGGCATTTAAGGACTGGGCTCCCATTTCCCCACTGAGGACAGTTTTCTTTTGGCCTGTTGTGTTCAATAGACTTCTGGGTAAACTTTTGTTTTTGTCAAGAATTTTATAGCTGAAAAGTCTGAAAACCAATGATCTAAGATATATATAACATTTCATTGGCTTGACCCTGTGAGTATCTATTTATTTTGTACACATCAGGGTTTCTCAATCAAGACACTATTGACATATTGGGCTGGATAGGTCTTTGCGGTGGGGGCTGTCCTATATACTGAAGGATGTTGAGCAGCATCCCTGGCCTCTACCCACTATATACCAGTACCATCCCTTCCAGATCCTCTAGTCATGACAATCAAAACTGTCTCCAGATATTCCCGAACATCCCCTGTGGGGCAAAATCCTCCCTTCCCAGTTGAGAGCTGCAGATATAGAGGACTTACTTAACAGGCTTAATTCTAACTGCAGACCTCAATCTGTTCATGGCTTGTTGCTGTTGATACTAGTTTTCCCTTTCTCTTTTACTACGATGACAATGTTAAACATGAGCTCATTGTATTATTGGTGAATTTTTCTTTCACGGGTAGGAGGAGAAAAGCAGCAGGATAGAGATTCTAATACAAATTCAAGTATTTGCCTACCACACTTCCAAATTAACAGGAGAAAAAGGTTGCATAGTTACCTGAAACACAAGGCATAAGAAGTTTCTAAGTAGCAGCTTAGGCATTTCAATATCTAAATGTAAAATCTATTGTGTGGATACATGTATATGTAAAATAAAGCAGGATATACTCATATAAATGCCAACAAAAGACAAATTTAATTTAAAGCAATTAGCTTCAAAAAAAAAAAAACATTTAAAATTTCAAAACAATTTATGCTACCATCAGCATCTTTCATCAATGGATTTAAATCTCTTACAATGTTGGTCAAGTTTTAATATGCAGAAAAAGCAAAGTGTCTATAGATGAGTTATTCTTTCTATAAGATTCTCAATTTTGGATTAGAGTTTGAAAGCTAGACTTTCCAAAATGTCTAATGTGTCACATATTCAGTCTAATCTCAAATCCACGATGTTCTAGGATAGGTATGTGACCTCCTAAGTAACATGTTCAGACCACATTTTGACTAGCAGTTTCTTAGTGTCTCATTATTCATCATTTGTTTTACATTAGCTTAGGCTTCTTTATTCCTAGAGATTTTCCTTTAGGCATTAATGTCTTGTTATCTGTATTTTGGGATTTATACAATTTTATTTCCCTCATTTGCATTTATTATAAACAATTCTATGGCTAACCACATCTGCCTCGGGGTGATGTGGAATAGCAGCTCCTGACGTCCTCTGAGACCTCATCTCCTTGACTCAAGTGAGGTCTTTCAAAGGCCTCTGGGTTACATTGTACTACCCAGGTAGCAGCAACATCACCATGAATTTCCCTGACTTCAAGAACTTCAATGACTCTAAAACAGGACACAGTTGCTGACCTTTGGGTCCATGTGTTCGCACTTAACCATTCTTAAAGGTTGTTGTGCTGTAAGTTTTCTGGAACTATATATAAGATTTGCTATTAACACTGTCTCCTTTTATTTTTAACTGAGTCTTTGTTTCCTTCTTAAGAAAATATTTGTTCTTCCAGGATTTAAAGTATACAAATTCTTCTGGAGCTGTAAAATATTAAGACCATATGTAATATACAGAAAGATGTAAAATCCAAGAGCTGTCTAAAATAATTAAGTTTAGAAATTTTACAGCAAATCATAGCATCTGAAAAATCTGTAATAATCAACATTATCTTTTACATACTGGCATACTCATAATGAAGACAAATATAGGATGCAGCACATACAAAAGAAACCAATATTAAAATAATGGATAAGGCAGGAATGTTTTTAAGTAATTTTGTTTGTTATAATACTAATCTATTAAAATTCTATGGCTATGTAAATATTTATTACCTATACTTCAAATTCTTTTAGGAAATAATGCTATCAAGAGAAAAATGGAGACTGGTAATGAAATCTGAAAATACCTTTATAGAAATATTCAGAAAGCTACAAATTTTATATTAGGCAGGCTTATTAACTAAAACTACATGGTTTATTAGCATAATCAGCATCTAATTTTTATGGTAGAGACTATAGTAATTCATTCATGGAAATCTAGTATTGGACATAAACAGTTGCCAAATTTCCCTACTAGTAATTTAGATCAGTGAGCATAAAAATTATCAGATTTATTTAAAATTGTTTTCTTTTTGGAGGAATGCTAGAGAACATGAAAAAGACTCAAAGATAGAAAGAAACTTAAAGGGGTCAACTACATCTATAATAAATAACTAAAAAAATTCTGCTATAAAATTGTAATACAAAAAAACAAAATCTAAATAGCTAATCTATCCTTCCTTGAGGCTTTACCTTTCAGTATTAAAAAGAAGCACCTTAAGTGAAATAAACCACCCAAGATAAAAAATTCGAAACTGTTAAATATTCTCAAGAAAACAAATTACCCTATAGCTTGACTTACAGATTCGTAAAATGTCTGATATCATATTTCAATCAAAATTAACAGCAAAGGTTCTATCATATTTATTATTTAGGTAACCTTCCAAACTTTAAGTAAAATTTTCTCCCATAAAAGAAGAGGGAATATATTTAAGGAAGGTTCCACCACAGAATAGCTAAAAGGAAAATAAAGCAACAGTGAACAAATATGTGTTCTAAATAGCTATACTATATAGATTACCAAATTAAACTCAGAATGTAAAAGCACTATCACATACATTAATGCTAAATTTTATATTTGGAATTATCACTTTTCTCTTTTAGCCAGCAATCAACCTCTAATATGGTCCTTACTCAGCTGAGCTAAAGGACATAAGGGAGCAAGACCAGGATGTGTATACATAAGGTTGATAAAAGAATCCCAGAATTATAGAAAAAGGGTGAGGAACAGAGGATGAGAAACAAAGTCCAGTATCTTTTCATTTAGACTCAAATATTCAAAGGAATAAAATTAAAAGTTACCAACCTAGCGATTTATTTGATTATCTAAGCCTTTTCAGTAATCTTCATGGGTTGAATTAAAGTCAGACCCCTTTTAAGATCTCCTTGGTAAAGATGATCCATAGTAAATACTGTTGCCTCATAAGTGGAAGGTAGACTTTTACAAAATAAACTTCTTCTTCTCTGCCCTAAACCACCTGTTATGAACAAGATTCTATAAAAAATGGTGCATTATTTATTTATGAAAGAATGAGACAGGGAATGATGAATCCACTTTTTCAATCTATTTCCCTTCACAAAGCAGGACTCAGCATGTAAGATGAAATTCTACAAGGAAGAATGAAATTTTTTTCTCTATTTACTTTAATATTTATTTAGATACAATTTTGAAAATCGAGGAAGAAAATAATAAGCTATGATACATATAATACTGGTAAGGTAATTAAGAAACTTAACTCACCATTTTTTAGGCTTTGACAATGGTTTGTATTTGCTGTATTTTACTCGCCATTCTAGAACTTCTTTACAGCGCTGACACACTCCATCATGAAGTTTTGCATTAATTTTCTTAAAAACAAACAGAAAAGCGAATTGAGAATTTCACCTGAGCCAGCATTACAAGCCCCATGAAAAGGCATGAGTAAGTTTTTTTAAAAAGGTAACCTAACTTTAATCTATGTAACATTTTATAATACACTATGTATTTTTATATACATTATTCAATTTGGTTCTTTACAAAAGCAAAGATTCTTACTGATGCAGCTCAGAATCATCTAGGAAACTTTTTAACTTCCTGGTAGTATCTTTTTTTTTTTTTACTGAAATACAATGGATTTATTTAATTGATTGTATTTTACTGTATGTAAATTATACCTTAACAAAAATGTAATAATGAAGAAAATTCATATTTGAAGACTACTTTTGACAATTCAAATCTTACTACTGAAAAATGAGAAATTAAACTTAGAAACTGATAGCCCTGAATGTCAGTCTGTGGGAGAGAGCAGAATATGAAACTTGAAAAAGGAATGCCAGGGAGAAGCAGCTGCAAGCAAGAAGGCATTTAACTATTCAATTTAATCCATTTGCATTCTCATGTAAAGAAAAATGTTTTAGAAAAGTTACCTTGCTAATCCGGTTTCTTCAAAACAGAAAAGAAATGTTCATGTAAATACCTGTGGTGCACAAAAGGGCTTTATGATAGGAAAAAAAAAAACACCTTTTATTATAACTTCCTTCCCAAAATGTGTTGGGAATTAAGAAGGAGGGGGAATTTTTAAATGTGTCATGTGTGTGCCACAATAGTTTTATATTTTATGACATATTCATTTGACTCAGGATGTAGATTATATATTTTCACTAAGTACTCTGAGAATGCTCTAATTTACTTGCCTGTGGAAGCCTGGTCTTTGCTTATTGTTAGTATAATGAATACAGGACATTTTAAGTTTTCTTTGCTTCCTTTGTTTCTTTTTCTTTTTCTTTTTTTTTAATTTCTCAAGAGGAAAAAGAAAAGCATCACAAAAGATGCAGATTCTTTGGAACGTTATTTGATACTGAGTTAAAAACACAATGTTTAGAGATTATCTGAAACAAAACTTTTGAACAGTACTTGATATTCTTTACGGTTCTAAACAAGAAATAATGTGACATTTATTCAAAGAGAAATATTTCAAGGTTATTTTCAAACACCATAAATTAAGCTGTGAATATATTACATTTGAATCTAACTCTGTGTTAAAAAAATATAATTCTGTTACTTATGAATTGTGTATGAGTATTTCTTTTTTCCTGACCTATATGGATAGTCCCCAGGAAAATAAACTTTGCATGCCACTGTATCTCTTCTTACTGCCGTATGCTAACTATTGCCAGAGAGAAAGAAATCTGTGCCTAATATGAAACTCCTTATCAATCATGGTACTTAGTTTGCTAAGAAATACTCAGAACTAAAGTTCACATTACATCATTCGTTCTCACGGGCCTCTGTTACCTAGAATATTTTACTAAAAGCATTATTTACATTTTCATAACTCTAATAATAATGGGAACACACTAATGACTTGACCTAGGATTACAATATGAATATTATATAAACTTTCTAATTAGAATATTCTTAGAATGCAGAAAATTTCATTACCTGCAGTTTTATTACATGTAACACTCTGCTTTTAACTAGGAAGCATTATTTGGTCTCTTGTTTATTTCTGTATCTAATCTCTGGCCAGTTCATCTTGATTTACAAAGCTGCACATAGTTTTGAAACTGGTTTATTTAGGATGTATCAACAGCAGAACAAAACAGGTCTTTGTGGGAACTTGTCCTATGAGTTATGTGTGAAGCAGTATAAATGGAGATGTTGTACAGAGCTCACATGACTAGCACTACCACAAAATTAAACTTGATGTTCATGTGGCAAGAAATGAATGAGAGTAAGAATGAGAATAGCACTTTCACTTAAAAATAGTTGCACAAAGAACGAAAACTGTACCCCTTGTTTTACTATATTCTGACGAACTAGAAAAAGTGAATTCCAGAGATGTGAGCAATGAAAGTCCTAATTCTAGGAATCATTCTGCTTGGGGCAAAGGAGATGGTGATCCTACCTTACACCTATGATGTTTACAACTAACCTTGTAAAATTGGCAACAATTTTAGCATATTCCTCATGGTGGGAGATCATAGGTTATTAAGGTTAAGATTTAAGCATGTCCAAATTTAAAATCAAAACTTAATTTTGTAAGTACAAAAGTCTTTAAATATCATTTAATTTAACAGGATTCTTTCCAGATCTTTAAAGGGAAAAAACCATCAGTGTAAGATTCCACTGAACTTAGAAGTGTTAAAGAAGAAAATCTTATTTATCAAGTGAATATATTTTTTTAAAAAGTTAGAATAAACTTAAGGTGTATCAAATTATACTCCTACTTAATTTATACATAAAGTCTTAAAATTGTCTTATCCACCATTAATTCATACAACATATTTTATAGTAAATGATGTTATCCCTGCTTTAAACATTCTGCTGTCAGACAACGAATGTGTCTTTGGTTATATAACACAGCAATCCCAAAAAGAAATTGGGTGAGGACTTCAACTCCCAAGAAGGTAGCAAGAGCAAATTTTAAATATAACATCTGTATCAACATGCTGATGCTGAAAAATATTTGACAAAAACATAAAGTACCATTTATATCAACAGAAGGATGATACTATTGTGTGTGTGTGTGGGGGGGACTTGAATACCATTCAAGAGCAATTAATATAATTTTTCATTAGGATTTTTGGTACATGGGAATTCTTTTAGAAATGCTAAAGTAAAACAACATATTTTACTTCCCTTCATTAATTAAAAAATAGATTTAAAAACTGAAATTCTCAAGGAAAATGCCAATTACAACTACTGTTGAAAATCCATTTCCATGGAATGGTCTTGTTCTTTCCCCTGTGCATTTTCCCTCCCCACAAAAATAGGGTATTTTATATATTTAATTATATTAAAAACATATCTTTTAAGATTTTTTAGTAACAGTCCATTAGTATAAATTTAATTAGAGGATAAAAGATCTCTGGATTTGGGAGTGAGAACTTACATGACTAATAATAATAATACAAAAATCTGTCTTGTAGAGGTTGTGACTTTCATATCATAAACTACGTTAAGTCTTTTAAGTAAGTCTAGCACATCATTGGGCATAAAGTATCTGACAAAATAAATCCAAGCAAAAAAACAATGAGGGAATCAGATTAAGGGGGAAAAGAAGGTAGATAGAGAAAATTATGAAGCAGTCAGGAGTGCTGCTGGGAAGTACACTAGCTAAAGATGAGCCACAGGTGAAAACTGAGCTTTTTAGCAGCCAGGAAAACAAAAGCTCTGCTCCCCTCCTACCTGATTCAATGTCTGTAACATGCCAAAATCCAGTTTCTCAAAAATAGCACAACTATTCTTGCTATTTAAACACAAAGTTTCATCTTTACCAAAAAGGATACCATACGATATAGTAAGTAATGGTCCCAAAAATATCCTTACAGTACACAGCATTTTCACAGAACTCATTTTCTAACCAGGTTCTCAAAGTATGCTGGTGTTATATAATGCTAAACACAGTGTGGTTAAAAAAATAAAGTTATTCTCAGGGATGCAATGTAGGTACAGATGCCTGATATTCACAGGATCTATAGAAATATACTGCATATCACAAGGCTATCTTCCATAAATAGTACTCAATAGAGTTCTAAAAACATTTACCTCTAATACGAAAATTTTCAAACATGCAGAAAAAAGTAAAAACAATAATACTAATACATAGCCATATACACACTGTCTAGAGACAACTGTTAACATTTTACCTATTTGCTTTTATACATGTATACTTAAGTTGCAGACATGAAGACACTTCACCTCTTAATCATATATATCCTAGAAACAGACTTTCTCTTACTTAACTACAATACTATTACTGCACTTCAGAAAAATGAAAAATAACTTTTAAGGTCATTGAATGTTGCCAGTCTACATTAAAATTCCCTCAACTGCTTCCTCTATCCCCCAAATTAGTATTCAGGTACTGTTTGTTCTCTTTTTATCTAGAAGGGTCTCCTCTATTACACTGATGTTTTTGAAAATACCAGGTAAATTGTCTTCAAGAATATCCCATGCTGTGAATGATTGTTTTCTAATGGTGTAATTTAACTCATTGCTTTATCTCCTGTTTTTCCATAAAGTGGAAGTTATATTTAAAGGCTTGATTAGATCCAGGTTTAATTTTTTTTTTTTTGACAAGAATAGTTCATATGTGCTGTTGCTGTGGACTTCCTATTACTCCAAGTCAGGAAGCATAAAATGTCCGGTTCTCGCCTAGTCAGCAATGCAAAATGTGGCTGATCGCTTGGTTAAAGTGGTGACTTCCCAGATCTCTTCAAATTATAAAGATTAGCAATAATCTATGGGGGTCATGTCGACTTACTATTCCACAATAACATTTCACTTCATGGTTTTAGCAAACATTCAAGATCTTTTGCCTGAATAAATCATTTTAGTTGTTAACTTTATCATTCTTTCTACATTAATTTTTTTAAGAAAAGGTTGCCAGCTAAAGTCAGTTTTGAAGTATAATCTACTTATAGCAAAAATTCATCCATTTTAGGTGCCATCACTCTAAAAAGTTCCCTCATGTCCCCTTGTTGCCAATCCCCTACACCACTTCCCAGGCAACGCTGATTTTTAAAATCTGCTCCTATTGTTTTGCCTTTTCTAGAATGTCATATAAATGGAATGATAAAGTAAATAACTATTTGAAGAGCTCATTCCTTTTTATTGGTAAATGGTACTCCATTGTATGAATGTGCTCTAAGTTTATGAAGTCACTATGTGAAGGATATTCTGAATTGTTTCTAGTTTGAGCTGCTAATAAATATTTGCATACAAGAACTGACATCTTAACAACATCACGTGGATAGGTTTTATTTCTCTTGAGTTAATATCTAACAATGATATTGTTGAGTTACATTATTGTTTTATGCTTAAATTGATAAGAAACTAAGTTTTTCGAAGTGGCTGTACCATTTTGCATTCACACTAGCCATATATAACAATCTGGTTTTTCTGAACCCTTTCTAGTGCTTGAAATTATGTTTTTATTTTAGCCATTCAAATAGGTATGTAGTGTTCTCATTATAGTTTTAATTTGCATTGCCCTAATAATAATATTGAACATCTTTTCACGTGCTTGCTTATTATCATGTATTTCCTTTAGCAAGAGTCTATTTAAATCTTCTGCCCATTTTTTAATTGAGTTGTTCCTTTTCTTATTATTGACATGTGAGGGTTCTCTATGTATTCTGGATACCAGGTCTTTATTGATACATGTTTTGTAAACATATTTTCCCAATCAATACTTCTAAGTTCATTATCTTAGCAGTGTCTTTCTAATAAAAGACCTTTTTAATTTAATGAAGAACAATTTTTCAATTATTTCTTTTATGGACCAGGCTTTTTGTGTCAAATCTAAGAAATCTTTGAAGAATCATGAAAATTTTTACCTATTTTTTTTTTCTAGAAGATCAGTTGCCTAAGACAGATGGTTGAATCCAGTCTTTTGTGATTTAGTTTCTACCTCCACCTACTCTCAATCTCTAATTACAGTTCTCTAAAACAGTTTTTCTTGGGGGAAGTAGGTTTTTGAGATTTGAAAATGTAGTATTTAAATCATAAAACCAAAATGTTGTAAATCTTCTCTTTCAGAAAACAAATTTTAAATCAAAAATATGAACTTCCCCTTTAAGATGGGACAAGCTTTGATTAAATAAAACCTGTAAAAATAAATACATACATACTTGATATATACATACATCAAAGACAAATATTTGAGTAATCAATATTTGATTTTTTTACTATATAAAATTCTTATCAAAAGATACCTAAGCTATTAAGTGAGGTATATTTCTTCCCTGAATGTGTCCAGGGAATAATTTTCTTCCCTGAAGTTTAATTCATCCTCTTCATATTTACTCTATATGCATTATAAGTCCCTCAAATACCAATATCAAACTGAGAAAAGTAAAAATATATACTAGAAATACTCAAAGTGCTCCTCTTGTTCAATATACTTACAACATAAGCTTTTTCTAGTCAAGATATAATATTTGATTCCCTCTCCCACTATTTTTTTGTTATTGCTGGCATCTTTAACAGGCAACATCTGTGAAAATAAACAATTGCATTTTCATCCGAAGACAATATAAAATGAATTCTGATCATCCCAAACAGAGAACTATTCTTCTCAATAAGCGGGTAGAGCTATTGTCAATTACAATTATACAGAGAGGGTTTATATAGAAACTACCCAAACTACCTATTGATTTATTTCAGCAGCCAAGCAAATTACCCAGATTTTCATTGACAAACTTAATGCACACGCTTAAATGGAGCCACACCTGCTTACAGGCAGAAACATGTTAGTGCAATATCATCTTCTGGCAGTAGAGAAACCTATTAAGAAAGCAATTTCTTTTTTTAAAAGTATACATTACTCATTTATTTTTAAGAAAAATTTTAAATAAGTTGGTACTGTAAGATTTCTGTAAGATTCTAATAAATGAAACACTACATTGATAAGTCAATCACACCTTTTAGAACAAAGAGCACTCTGGTATGAAGATTTTTCATTCTCTCCATTTTGTTCTAAGAGGCACAATTCAAAAGGACATGTTATGAATGTTAAATATTTTTACAGAAGGACCAGTAATGCAATACTAAAAACAAATTATAAGAACACAGAAGGAATTATCTCCAGACAAGAGAAATTTTGTCTTTCAACAGTTAAAACACGAGCACTTACTATTTTAAGATAATGTGCTTTCAATCTGAGGATCTCTGAGCCATCCTACTATTAACTATAGGACATTTTTAATAAAAAGTAACTAAAGAACAATTTCTCTACACGAAAATAAACAGCTTCATTGTCAGAGCAGTTCTATAGGAGGAAAGCCTTTGCTTCCTCAGAATTTTGCTGTAAATGGCCAAAATGTCAATGGTTTTATCTCAGAATAATTTTTGTCTTTCCTGAAAAAAAGACTTACCTTACAAAGGATTGTACCCCTACCTCCATTTGCTCCTTCTCAAGAGTCTTTGCTAATACTTCCTCCTCTTTTTATCGCTTAAAAATATCCATTCCCCAATATTTAATCAACTCACTCACACTCATTCACTGTCTCTGTGTCAGCATCTCTCTTCAACCTACGTGTCTGTTCAGTGCTCCTTTCTTTTCACACTATTTACTCTTGGTCAACTGAACATGTATCTACAACCTCAGTAATGAGCTCAGTGAGGATTACATCCAAAACTATGTCTCTCTGGAAGTCCCGATGTCTCAGACTGCATGTAGGATATCCATTTTCCTCCTCAGGGAAATCCCTGAACCTCAAATTCATGGACTGAACAGGAACCACTATCTTAACAATAAAATCTGTTCCTCCTTTGTCCCAAACTTTATCTTTAAAAAGTTTTCTTGTAGGCTCAGGTACAAAAACTCAGGTCACCTTTGACTTTTCCCTCTCCTTTTACCAAAATGTCAATACTGACAAAATCAATTTTTCCACAATATCCCCAATTCTGGCTTCTAGTTTATATCCTGCCTCCCATTTCCTTATATCAGGTCCTCATTTTTGATATGTATTACTAAAGTAGCCTGCCAAATGTAAAGTGGATTAGAGAGAAAAGTAGAAAGAAAAAGGGAGACCAAACTGTCAACAGTTATGTTTTAATATCTGTCCATATCCCTCCTCTGGTCGGATATTCAGAACTCTCCATAATTTGAACCCTACTTTCTTTTCTGGTCCTATCACCTGTTTTTCCTCCCTATACATTTAAGCACTCTCAAGTAAACAAGTCTGGTAGTACAGAAACTGCACTCTGTCTCCTCCTAAGTCTGTCTATAATGCATCTTCTTTTGTTCTTTATTTACGTGAAGTTTAATTCTTCATCCAAATTCCAGCTTTGCCTTCTAAGCAAATGCCCAAGATCCCTTGTAGCACTTCCCATCTCACTCAATTCAGAAGATATATAAAATACCTGCTATGGTCAGGTATATATTTGATACTGAAGATTCATCAAATACATAAATATTTTTTATTTGTTTGTTTGTTTTTAAAAAAGGGTGAGGTCCATGTCCTTGAGCTCTTATTATACTAGAGTATCAGAGTAAACAAAGGACGCTTTGAGGTCATCCTCTACTGAACAAAGTTCAAGTGCATAGGGAAGGCTTCATGGAAGCATAAGAAAGTATATGGCCCTTCTGGTAAATTACAAGCAGTGAGGACCAGCTGAATGCCAGGGTATGAGAAGGGAGGCATGAGCTAAATTATAAGAGAACTTGTTTTGCTGAGCTAAAGAATTTAGAATCAAACATGGAAGGGACCTGATTGGATAAGATCCTAAGCAGCAATTAATGACAATACTAGAGGGAAGGACAGAGATCAGTAAGGAAGCTGCTGTAGTAATCTAGAAATGTTATACGAAAACACTAATTTGGCTGTGGCAGTGGGATAGAAAGATGGGCACAGACATAGGAAGTAATAAAGATGAAGAAATTATCTAGATTCAGTAAATGGGTAGAGAAAGATGACTGCTATAGTTGGGTCAAAGCCAAGACTCTGAGGAAGAATGACTCTTAAGCCAGTTCTCAGATTCTGGGGTATATAAGACCCAACTTGAAACCATACTAAAAATCAGATTTCTAGGCCCCACACCCTGAGAATGTGATTCTGTAACTTAGGAGCTTCTATTGAACAGACTACACTTTGAGAATCTGTGGTTCAGGGATGGAGGAAGGCTCTGGAGCAAGAAAGAGCTCAGACAGGACAGGATAACAATCCCTCTCTGTCCCACTTTTCCAAGATAGACCTCAAGGCACAAACCAAGGTAGTATATTCCTTAGGAAGCCAGTCACGTAGACCGGAGTATCGATTTGAGTATCAAATATGGGGGAAGGTAATTACCAGAGTAGTTTCTTGTGTGGTTTGAGGACCAGGTATGTTAGAATGACCTGGGAGGCTTAATAAGAATAGTGATTCCTGGACTGAACCACAAGATCCACTGATTGAGAATTTCTGGCAACTGAGATCTGCATTTTATATAAGCTTTCAAGATGACTCTTAAGTATGCCAAAGTTTAAGAACCACTACCCTACATAACTACTGCAAGTTTCTAGAGAAAAGAATATTTCTGACCTCTGCTACTGAGAGTACTATTATTAAGGAGTTGATATTTTTTCTTCACAAAGTTATAATTATTATAGGTGAAACACCACTGGTTAGTGTAAGAAATAATCATAAAATTTATAATGTTTATTTTGCTTAAAAATCAATATTCACAGTTAATTATATCATTTCCTCACAACTCCTTGGGAGACAAATAATAGTATTCCTTTTTTTACAGATGAAGAAATAAATTCAGACAGGTTTTTCAATCTGCCTATGATTATACATCTACAAAGAAATATCAGAGCTCAAGATCACGCCCTCTTGACTCCAAATTCCATTATTCTGTCCCACTATTCGATACTGCCTCTATTTTAGAAACTAAATCTCAGTCTGATTTCCAGTTTCACCACTGACAGCATCACTTCCCTGGGAAGATGTATTCTGATTTCCAACCAAGTGACTTAAAGAAAACTTTGAAACAGTGTTAAAACTAGACCATTTGCATGCTAATTTTAAGAAGCTTTTCTAAGATTCTATATCAAAAGACATCATCCCAAAATGTAATTTACCCAAGATTTTTCACTCTGTCTAAAGTCTCTTAAATCAGACATAGCTTACACTAGTACAGCACTCTATGGAAACCATCTGTGTTCTATTTCCTCATGGTCAAGGAAAATGGAATGTATATCAGCAGTTTCTAGCCTTTATTCCTATTGCTAGAACTCATGTCAAATCTAAACACATTGAAAGTTGGGAAGTTATTTCTTTGCTCTTTCCTATGTTTTAACCCTGCCTTAGTTATGAGATCAAATGTCAGACCAAATATCAAGTAGCTAGGAAATCTAAAATCAGGAACATTTTGGGAAATCCAGGTAATTGCTAGATCAGTGATTCTCAGCCTTCTTTCTGCCTCTACTATTCACATCCCCATGTTACTCTTATCACCAAAAACTGAAAATAATATTGTCTTAATTAACTGGAGAGTAGTATCTGGGGGAAGGACAGAGAAGAGAGATCCTGATACATTCTCTCCTAACAAAGGATGTCAACATCAAAACTAGAGGAGATAGAGCTAAATGATGTGTTTCTATCGTCTCAAGAGATCTTTTACTATACTTATAATTTAACTTCCTGCTTGGCTATTTACAGTTCCTGGTCAATGTTCTTTTGCTTACTCATGTCCTTGAGTGATTTCATATACATGGGACATGTCTGTACTTTGGAAAGGTGTCTAGACAAAAGCATGCTTAGGAAAGTTGTTTATGTGCTTTATTGCAAAACAGGTTTTTTTGGTTTTCATTACAAAAATAAAACAAACTAATTTTTACACAAAAGACTGCTATCATAAATCTATAAACCACATACCTAATCCTTTATATAAATTCTTTCTGCTGCTATTCTTAGAACATTCCTGTGGCTAGGGGCAGGCATAATTATCTTCATTTTGCAGATGAAAAACCTGAGGCTCAGAGAATTAAGAGATTTGCTTGAGGTCACACAATTAACCAGGAGCAGCAGAGGCAGAACCCATAAAAAGATGTCTTTTAGTTTAGGGCATTCCATTAAAGTTACAAGTAGAAAGTGTTTCCCTACAGCTTTCAAGGTTTTCTAAATACTAAAAAGGCGGGAAAAAAAAGTACACAATTTTGCAAAGTACACATTTAGATTTTACTGTGTTTCGAATCGAAATCTAGCACTGGTACACTGTTTTGGAAATAGGGCCAAACCTGCTGGCCTGTTCCTAAGGTAATCTTGCAGTATTATTCATTACCTGTTTAAAAAGCACAAGACAAAATTCCAAAGTTAGAGAAATTCATTTAGAAAAGAAAAAGTATCTTTACTAAGCAATGTTCTAAAAGATTTACTTTACTATATGTTCTTCACAGGTTTCAATACAGTGAGATCTAGACAATAAAGGGTAACTAAGTGGTGAACCACACGTGTTAACTATGTACAATTCAACTGGAATGCAAAAAGCCCAAGCAGCAACTGTGTAGTGCCATGAGGCAACACACATGTTTTTATTAGTACTCATTAAAAGTTAGTCACATTTTGAGATCTTGTCCAACTGGTATGCCCCAAGTTAGTGATCTTAAAAGAGACAACCATTGTCTGACCATTGTCTAACAATGTTAAACAAGCAAACGAAAAAGAATATTTCCTAATAGCATATTTTAAAACCTTATAGATTTACCTTTTTCAAGGATAATAATTGGTAATGTCTACAAACCAAATGATTTTATCTTTTAAAATAAATCAACATTGTAAATTATTTGCTTGGGGGTAGGTATATAAGAATAATTATCACACCGAAGCTAGTTAATTTCTTCAAAGATGGCCTTGTTTTGGTCATATAAATATGTCATAAGAATAACCGACTGAGGTTATGCTGACAATTGATTCAAGAGTCAAGTCACATCAGGAAAACATTAGGCTTGTGCCATGACTCATTTAGGTTCGAGCTCAGTATTCATATGCGACTTACTTCAGTTTAGAGTATTTTCTCACTCTTAAAAGGTAAATAAAGAAGTTCTTGATAAGAATATAAAAAGCTAAGTAATAAAATTAAGGTATATTCTGAATGACAAATGCAAATCACCTGTAACAAAATACTACTACATTTTATTTCTATCGATTTTTTAAAATTGATAATGCTTCTCATTTTATTCTCATACCATCCCTGTGTGGAAAAAGTGGCACTGTTATTTATTTTTATTCTCTGTAGAGTTGATATAACTTACCCATGATTATAGAAAAAGTGACTCAGTAGCCATACCAGGAGCCTGAAGAGTCTACTCCTGGTATTGCCCTGACTTCAAGCTTAGGACTCCTTCCAACATTTCAAACTATAAAATGTGTCACGGGTTAGAATTAAATACAGCATGTATCATAGCTAACTCTCTGCTGTCTATAAGAACAATTTGAAAAAGTGTGAGTTAGTATGTATTCACACTATACTAGATATCTCAAGGATTCAAAAGATTTATGATGCAGAGAATTCTTACAGTGCTTAAAAGCTAGTTGGAAAGACCAAAGTAACAGGTATAAAGTAAACCTGGAGAGCAAGCAATTATTTGCTAGAGTTAAAATGGTGTTTAAAACAAGAGATTAACTGGCGGGTTTTTTTCAAACTGGGGCTTTCAGAAGAATTTGGAAAACATAGGGGTCACCAGCAATCCAGAGCTGATTGGTAGCCTTGCAGATTCAAAAACTATCCTTTCATTCAGTCCTAACCCACTGGGACAAAGTGAGGGCGTCATGTATCTCGTATCTCCACTATTTATGGTTAATTTGCAAAGGTGTCACAGAATGGGAAAGGCATTTTATGTTTTCAAAGACCATTGTTAATCTTAAGTAAGTAGGTCCTCAAAAGGTTTCAGATCAAAGTCTAAAGCAATACACAAGTTTAATTTAAAACAGCAGCAACTCATCTTCCTTCAGATCTTCCTTGGACTTCTTCCAGTCACGTATTAAAACTAGAAATAGGTTCATTCACAAACAGAAGCAGGAGTGATTACGTACAGATATTCACACAGACTACTGTGTTTCAGCCTTTCTTGAAATTATATGACTTGATAACGCACAGAAAATCAGGTGATTTAGATAACTGCTTTTACAGAGAGGAGAAATCTCATGTTTTAATGCCAGCTTATATGAATAATATTACCGTTCAAACTTTTTACTTCACTAATGGACATAAAAATACATCTCAAACCCTTAATTCGGATATTTTAAATCAAAAGCCTTTTTAATTTTAAGAAGGTTTTGGTAAATTTACTAATTTGCTCACTATTGCTTCTTGTACACTGGTCTTATCTCCCCAGCTAGACTATCGATAGCCTGAAAGCTAGAATGAGGTCTTGTTTTCATCTCCACATTGCCTACCACAGACACCAAGCAAATATAGGCAATCAGACTTTAAAACTTTGACAGTAATACTGACTTTTCTTCTATATGGCTTCTCCACCACCCAAACGAGACCTCTAGCTTGCTTTTATTTTTTAATTCTCAGATTTGGTTGAAATCTGGAAATATAGGTATAGAGACTGTCTTCCAAAAAAATTTTCTTCTATTTCATGATCCACATATAACAATAGCATTAACTTTTATCACCATATTATCAATCATTTAAAGTTAACTCAGCTTTACTAGGTTCTTGGTTCACATATCTTGTTATATTTGGGAGTACAGCCCTAAATATATACATATTTTCTGGACAAATTTTTAGTCTGGATGATTCTTTTGCCCTGATATCTGAGCCATAGCTTAGCTCTATAAAGAATTCTAAATTAAAAATACTTCCTTTACAGCACTTGGGAGACCTTACCCTGTTTTTCTCAAGTAGCAGATGAGAAGTCTGATGTATCTACAAGATGATAGTTGCTTTATGGCTAACCTCTTTTTCCCCTCTCTCGTAGCTCTTAGGGATTTCCATCATTGGAGTTCAAAAATATCATCACATGTCTAGAACTCATCTATCTGAATGCCTAAGATTTTCTTCAATTTTGTGAAATTTGGGCTTTCTTTACTTTTTATCATATCTTCCTCACCCTCCTTGCCTTCTGGATTTCCTCTAGACTTACCTAGCTCAAACTTCCATATCTCAAATTCTATTTCATCATTTTTATCACTTTTAGACAAGGTTTTAGACTAAGCCATTGGCTTGCTCTCTCAAATTACTAATTTTGCCCTTATTCTTGTTCATATTGCTGCTATTCAGTCATCCTATTAAAATATTTACTTTACATTTCTACAATTACCGTTGCTGTTTTAAGAAATGTCACAGACTTTTTGTTTCCCTAATGGCAGTCTATCTTTGTCTTATGGATATTGAGAGCTTTTCAGATCACTCACAATAGATATCAATTATACTTTTTTAAAGTTCTCTTCTGTGTCTTATATTACCTCTGTTAAATGGGTGTGGGAGATAGGGTTTCTAATTGCACATCTCATGGTTTTGGTTTTCCTAAAAATGTTTAGTGCTTTAGTAGTCTGCTCATATTTATAAATGATAGCCTAGATCTGCACTATTAAATATAGTGGCTACTATCCACATGTGCCTATTTAAATTGAAATAAATAAAATTAAAATACAGTTCCTTAGTTGCACAGGCCATATCTCAAATAATCAGTTTATGCATGTGGCTAGTGGCTACCAAATTGTATAGCACTGATATGGAATACTTCCATCATTACAGAAAATTCTTCTAGGTAGTACTGATATAGAATAAGCAGTATCAAATATGGAATGAATGAATTACAAAAGCAGAATTCAGGTATAATCCCTGACTCTGGCTGACAGGATAAAAAATTAATAGCTTGATAGTTTTTGCTTTAACTGGCACAGGAAGTATGTTGCTTCTAAGTAAGAGGCTCCTTGTTAAGCTCTGAGACCAAAATGAATCAGGAACATTGCTCTGCCTTTCTCGTTCATGCATTACTCCACTTTCGAGACTTGTTCTTAATTTATGTTGAGGGTAACTGTTAGGGAAAGCCACTTGATGAAAAGGATCGGTACAGATCTTGTTAATTCTGACACTGGCATCATTCTAGAGTTTTACTGGAAAAATCTTGACTTATATCAGTATTGTATTACAGATTTATAAAGTATTCAGCTGCATCAGTCTAACCCTATTTTATATCTTAAATTTCCTAATGTTCTTTTCTGCTTTTTAAGTTTTCTAATATTATAGTTTTACCTTTTCTTCTGTCATTTCACTGAAATTTGGGGAAAACAGAAAGATAAATGCATATTTCAGTCAGCTGTTTTGAATTAGAAGCCTTGGTTTTTCTTAGTAGGTAGCTAAAAGAAGGCCTGAATAATGGTGTCCCTAGAGAACTCTTAAGATTAAAGTTAATTGCCACAGTAAACCAGGGAGCTTAATTTAAATATACTAGGAATCAGCTAACCTTGAAGTCATCACATGATGGTCAAAAAACTGCCCATGGTTCAATAATAAAGAGTTTAAATTAAAGCAACAGCATCGCATATTTAAAAGTAATCATAATACTCTTTTATATAAATGACAGATAATAATTTATCCCATGTGACCATTTTAACTTTATTAAAAACTAGATCTAGCATCATGTCTTGTAAGCATTTAAGTGTACAGGAAACATGATATCAAATTACTACAATGTCTTATGATAAAGGCTAATGATGGTATACAGGTCATTCGCATATACAAATATATACCATGATGTCAAAAACGTTACTCAAATTGATGACTTCATTGACATCAGTAATTTCAAAACAAACAAGTCAGCCACCTAGTTAAAGAAGGCTGAACATTTAGTAATATATGAAACAACAAGGCATTTAAAATAATCCCTAGCTTAGCTTGGTATTTCATATCCATGATGTTATAAATGGCCTACAACACCAATGACCTTCAAAACCAAATCTGATTAATAAAGTTACAATAGAATTCTACTGCTGATGAACCATTACTGAAAATTATTATAGAAACATAGCTCTATCCCTACAAGAAATACTTCCTTGTCAATGACATATGACTGCCAAAGCAAAAACAAAAATAGAAAAGCAAATACAAACAAATATACAACTTAGTTCCAAAAGGACAATTTGAATAATTACATTAACTTTAGGATGTAAACCTAATTACTCCAGCTAAAAATAAACCTGACAAAATATCCAAGAGAATGTCCCCCAAAAAGTTCTAAAAATGTCACTAGACCTCATGAATAAGCAGATAAATTAGAGGAGAATTATGACTGAAGTTGAAATAATCAGCTCCAAAGCTATGGGGAAGTTCAAATTTACCTTTGATTTTTTTAGAACCCAAAAATCCTACAGGGACCAAATCAATAATTACATGATGGTCAAATCAAATCACAATGATTTCTTTCAGCCCAAAGAAGTTATTATATCAAGCTGTATATTTATATTTAAATAGTTGAAATGATCCATCAGGATGCTTTTCTACAGCCACTAATACCATTTCTGAAAAGGGAGGCTACTCATCTGAATACCTGTATCTCTCTCTCTCTTATGGCCCCCAAAGCCATGACTTTAAGGTTGTTTCAAAATACTTCATATTCATCATATAATGGTTATATCTGAGGAGAAGAGTGGTAGTGACTAGGAGAGGCCAGTGACATTCTCTTGATCTGGGTATTGGTTACATGACTGTATTCACTTTGTGAAAATTCACTGAACTCTATTATGATTATTGCACTTTTCTATATATTTGCATTTTTATACTTCGATGAGTTTATTAAATGAACATGTTCCATATTTACCTTTTTTTCACTTTTTGAAGTAGTTACTAGTCTGAGATTCCTGAATGAAGGATTCATATCATACTCATCTTCTGTCAGTGCTTGGTACATAACAGGGACTCAATAAAGATAGGTGAATTACCAGAGACCAGTAATCGATTGTATAATGACAATAAGAACTACTTAATTTCCATTCCTCCATCCACAGATTAAAACTGCTAATGAAGGTGCACATTATACTCCATGAGTAGCTCAAAATGCTTAAGTCCCTTGTCCCCTAAGAGATAGATGGTATTAATGTATGAGAGAAAGAAACTAAGACATATATACTAATAACTAATATGGCATGCACCGTATGTGTAGCAGGGGCAGTACAAGCCAGAAAGATGGTATTTATGTAGGAGAGAAAGAAACTAAGACATATATACTAATAACTAATATGGCATACACCATATGTGTAACAAGGGCAATACAAGCCACAGGGAAGGAGAGAGACATTCCAAAGATATTCATCAGGAAAGTCATAACTGAGGAAGTAGCATATGAGCATGATGAACATCTTAGTAAGATGAAGGAATTGACTAAAAATTTACAGAATGCTTAATGCCAGGTACCATGTGAGTATTTTCATAAACTGTACTAAACTCTCACAATACAGCTTAACCTACTAAAACCCTGGCAGTTTAAGAAATTTGTCCAAGATCACACAGCCAGTAAATAGCAGAGAATTTGACCTAAATCTTTTGATTCCAAAATCAATGTTTTTCTCCCAGAGCCTGATATCTTTGGCCAAAAAGCCAAAAACTCGCATATGAAATCTGAAACAAAACAAAACAAAACAAAACAAAACCCTGATATTTTCTTCCTACCCACGGATACACTTCAAAATACTTTTATTCTTCAAAGTAACCTGACTAAAATCAAAATAAAACAGACTACATCTACTTAGAAGAATGATGGCCTAAATTGACAGTACTGGAATTTTAATTCATAGCTTGAAATCAATCCATTCAGCTATCCTTTTTCGTAAAAAGGTCTTGGTCAACCACAGTCTTCTAACCAGAGAGCCTTTTACCTAAGAGAGGCTTTCGTTCTATGCTTTTGCCACCACATAATGTAACATGTTCATTTTGGAAATAAACATAAATACCTATTTATAATCTTGTTTTGGGAAAAAAAAATCTTCAGACTCTTAGCCTTTTTTCCCCTTATATCTTTGTTTTCAGAGGACCTTTATTCATTCACTCAAACATACTGAGGAACCTTCAATGTATCAGAAAATCATCGCTCAAAAATGAATAGAAGAGAAGCCTCGGTTCAAAAGATTCCCCAGCGTAACAATTGTACCTGATTCTTTTCATTTCATTTTGTTTTGTTTTCAGATTCCTGACCCACAACATACAAACTCATCAGTACCCATTCTTCTTTCTGCCTTACTCCATTTATCTATCTGATTCTATTCAACTTTTCCTTGACCTTTCATCTCCAAACTGTACTATCTCCTTGAGGATAATACTACATCAATTATTCCCTTTCTCTTCCTTTATTTCTGAATCATTGTGGTAACCCCCTGTAGTACCCTCATCACAGCATTTAATACACTGTTATAATTGTTTATTTACTTCATTCGATCACCAACTACTTATATAATACCTCCTATGTATCAACCCTTAATCTAGGCATTGAGGATGTAAAGAAAAGCTTTGCTTTCAAGGAAAATATATTTTAAGATGGGCTATAAATAAGACAAACAGGTAAACAAACAATATGTCAGCAAGTAACGAGGCTACGAAAATTAAAATAATGTAACAACTCACAATTTTGATGATAAATTGAAACCCAAAATGTGAGAAAAGGCCAAAAGTCAGAAGTGATTCTTATACTTTTGGTTTAAGGAACTGGGTAAATGAAGTTCCTTACAGAACTGGTAAACACTGGAGGAGGAAAGATTTGAGAGAAAAATGAGGAGTTCTTTCTTTGCCATGTTAAGCTTGAGGTGCCTTTTACATATTAAAGAATAGATGTCAGGGAGGTAGTTAAATAAAGGAAAACTCTGCAGCTCCAGAGAAAAGTTGGTCTAGAGTTCCAAATCGTAAAGGTATCATCATAGAGATGATATTTAAAACTATGCACTGAGCTGAATGAAGAAATTATTTCAGGTGACTGAGAGGCAAATGCTGCTGAGCAATTGAGTGAGATGAGGATTGCACATTAACCAAATATTTGGAACACGGAGATCAATAACCATGACAAGAGTGTTTTTAGTAAAATGGTGGAGACAAAAACTATTTGGATAGGGACAGAAATAATGGGAGGTAAAAAAATGGAGTCCAGGAGCTTTTCTATAAAGAGGAAGAAAGAAATAGGTTGGAGCTAGAAAAGAACAGGGGTTATATCTAAGGAGGGTGTTTTAAGAAATTGAAATAACCCATTAGAGATGGAAAGATTGATGATTCAAGAGAACATAGACAATTGAGGAGCCTTAAGCCTTTAAGTCCTTTAGGTAGACAAGAAGGAATGAGCTCTAGCATTCAAGTGGAGACTAGTCTTAAGGAAAGACAGGCATTTCACCCACTGTAATGGAAAGACAGCATATATTAGTACAGATACAAATAGTTTGGCAGATGTAATGGTGGAATAAAGAAACCTGGATCTAAGCAGGTTAAGATTTTGTCAGGCAAGTATCACGAAGGGGAAGAAGTATAAGGGAGCAGAGGTATATACAAATGAGCAGTTATATTAATGAAATATAAACTCCAAGCTACATAAGAAGGGAAGAAGGGGCATCAATGAGGTACAGTGAAAAGTGAAAGGGCTAATGGACAGAAGTATCCAATGGGTTTTTAAAAAAACTATTTGAGGAATAAGGAAACAAGGTAGTAGATGATAGTCAATATTTTTAAAAAATTCATAACTGGAGCAGTTATAAGCAATGAAAGAGTTTAAGGTTTGACTATGGGAGTAGATTTCCAAGGTCAGGGTGCAGGATCTAAAAGCTGAGAGATCAGATCTTGGATTATCCATGTGTATGTAGCAATTATTAAGTACTGTGGCAGGAATTGTGGAAAAGCAGTGAGCCAGATACTAATCAGGAGGGATAACTAGAAGGTAAGGGCAGATCTGGAAGGGATAACAGTCTGATGGTACATATTTCAAGAGTTAGGGTTTTGAGTGAAGAAGAATTGGATTCAGGCAGCAAATGGAAGAAAGAGTTCTAAATGGGAGGCTGCAGATGTGGGGTGAACAAATATCATTATTTAAGGACTACAGGAAAACAGAGCTCCCAGGAATAATCGGGTAGGGCAAGAAAGTGAAAGAAATTTTATTTTCAACACTGTCTCTATTTGATGATGATAAACTACCAATTCCAGGAGGCAACTGGAAGGGTTAAGGGAAGGGGCATTGAAAGGTTGGAAGACTGTATCAAGCTGGATATGCACAGTCAAATGAGGATATAATTTCCCAGTAGTAATGGCCAGCCTGGTAATCTTAGACAATAAAAATGCAACCGAAGCAAATAGATAAACGCCTTTTATAAGCTTCATGAGAGCAGTTCAGTATCTTTCCAATAAATTCCCTTTCTGCTTAAGTTAGCAACTAAGGAATCCTAATAATAATTATCTTCATGTAGAGGGGGCCTTGCATCAAACAAGTTCAGAAAAGGAATGTTTCTTTCATAGATCAAATTCATTTAATACGTTTAAGTGCTACTAGGCCTGAAGTGATAAGGAAGATCTCAGAAAGGAATCTTAGGCATGTTAGCTATTCCTTTATCCTCTTCTCATGTCATTTTTTCCTTTCATAAAAGTAAATGGTGAGAAAAAGAGCAACGACAATTGAGGATGGCGTGAGCTGACAGCAGGGGTGTTCTGAGGACAAGCAGGATTCTCCGTACAATTGCCTGTGACCTCATAACACTTATGCAGGTGTGGAAAGAGTCCTATGGCTTAAAATAACAAATGTGGCAGCAGCTCCGAGGTTCTCTGTCCAACTGTGCCACTCTCTACTAGTATTCTTTTAAATGGAAAATGGCCCATTTTGGGGAAAGTTAATATAAATTATGACTTTCTCTCTCTCAGGTGAACTAATTTATCTGGATGAAAAATTCTGAGAAAACTCTATTTCTAACATTGTAGTATTTAACTTTATGTAGAAACAAGTATTGATAAGATAATAAAATTTCATAACCCAACAGTGAGTATAGTCCTATTCCTTAACACATAGATCAAATCAAGACAAATTAATTTCAGGTGTTATTCATTGTACATATAAAATGAAATGTCTAAAATATATAATTGAGGTAGAAAAAAACAATTATAATAGGACTCAACATTAAGAAACAAGCAGAATCAATTTACTGGCATCTAATTTATTGGCACTTTGAAAAGGTAGGTATATGGAATATACCAAGCATGGAGGAAATACTGTGTGAAAGGGAGGAGAGAACCTAAGAGGTAAATAATAGAGAATACAATACTTCAAAATATTCACAATAGTGAATATTCACTAGCACTACAACTTTTATTTGGTATAATACTTTTATGTATATCATAAGGTGAGGCACAGCAGAGGGTAAGTCGCTTTACCAATTGAAAACGTATGTGTGAATTCAGTAACAAGTAAATGGTGGTGGTGCAGGGGTGGTTATATTTAACATAAATCCACTTAATAGACAGCATTGGTGAAATATATCAAAGAACATTTCCCAATTTGAAAAAAATTAAAGGCAGTCCCAGGTGATCTCTAGAGTGCCAGAGATGGTTACCTTGAAACAACAGTGGATTTTACATCTGCCCAACAGCAGATTTGTTCAGTGGCAATCCACCTGTTTAACTCTTAATTGCAGAAACCCATTGATTGAAAAATAATATTTATTCCTATGACTGACACTTTATCACTCACACCAGAGATTACCTGAACCAATCTGAGACCATTCCCTAAAGCATAACATCTCTGGGCTGGGGGAGATGTGACATTACTGTTAGATAACATCAAGAAAATGCACAATGAAAAGCACTTGAAGTTTCTGAGGAACCGCTAGCACAAGAAGTACAAGTTCAAGAAGTCTGTACTTATAAGTACAAAAAGTACAGTAAGCTATAGTGCAGTTAGATATTAAAATTGCTTTTTATCATCTGGTGAAAACTAATCAAAATTAAATGCATATGCCAAAACTTAACAGTAAGAACACTTTATTGAACTTTTTCCCGCATCAGAATTTATCATTATTCATAATTACATATCATTGTGCTTGCTTATTATCCAATGACTCAGGAAACTATAAGCTCCTTGAAGGCAGAGTCAACTCTTGAATACTTTATGCACTTGAGCATAGGGCCTTGTACATAGAACATGCTCATTAAATATAGGTAGTGAAGAAAGAGAAAAGGAAAAGGAGACCACAGGTTGCCATAAACAATTTGCTTTTGACATTAATTTCTCAATGTTGACAATTTAATCACTTATTGGACATATGATCTAGACCCCTTTTTACACCATTCAGTTTAGCCTCACAACAATCCTGCCAGGTTTATCACTTGAGACCAAAGTTAAGGCTCACAAAATTAAATATTAAATAATTCATTTAAGCCACACACCTTGTAAATTTGAACACCAGTTTATTTGAATATCGGGTTCATCTGATTTGTGATGGCGACCTTCAAGATGCCCTTGTTTTCAATTACCTCCTCTCCTTACAGCCAAGGAAAGGTTGGACGGGGAGATATTACAGAAAATTAGTAATTGTATACAACCCAAGACCTCTGGCTATCTAGACAGTCTGAATTTTCTTCTAGCTTACAAAAATTCTAAAGAAGTAAATCACTTACAAAATGCAAAACAAGCATTGTTACATTAATCAAACAATTTGATCCTCAAAACAATTTTACAAGAGGCATATTCCCATTATGCTGGCGAGGACACTGGGTCTAAAGAGCGCTTAATCTTTCACATTCTCCCTACAAACCTATGGGCTTGGGGTTTCCCATAATGAAATAGTGGCTGCATGAACTTGGTACATAATTCGAGTACCTCTTGCCATAATCCTCGTTTTGCCACTGCAAATGTGATCCAGAAGAGAGCGTTCAACGACTCCCTATTTGCATTTTAAGTTCGATGAGGGTCCCATTCACTTTTGTGCAATTAGTTAAGTACTGACCGCCAAATATATTTACGAGGAGACAACACATCCAGGTCAAAGAAAGGGCATGGGAGTATCATTTTAGAAAGGGTTGCCAAAACTATCTCTGGGCTGCAGTCCACACTCACCCTCGCCAATTCGTCTCATTTCCTCTTTCCCCTCCATTGAACCATTCCTTCCTGGAGTCAGGTTTAGGACAGACAACAGGCAGGTTCCTACCTTGGTCTTAACACTCTTATCAAACTTGTCATTTTTGAAGCTAAACGTATTCTGGTGCCGCTGAGGCCTGGAACGAGCCACGTTCCCTTTCTGAGAGCTCATCGACGAAACCACAATCACCACACGCTGGGACAAGGAAGATGCAGGGAGGAGGCCTTAGGCCGTCAGGAACTACCTCGCAGAGCTGACGCCCCTATCACTGACCCGGAAGGAACTTACCCAGACTTTCCGACCCTTCCTCCGTAAGCCCACGTGACTCCGCGCAGAGGTCGAAGAACACTCGTCCGGCCCTCAGCGACCAAAAGGCTCTTCCACGCGACCCAGCCTCAACCCCTACCCCTCCACGCAGCTTCTCTCCTCAACCCCGCATATAAATCCCGCTTACTTCGAAGCGAGAATTCCCCCATTGGTCCAAACGTAGCAGTCCATCAAAGCAGAGGGGCGGGAAATTTTTACTTCTATTGGCTCTTCTTTTCCGCAATCCCCGCCTCCTGCCGACTCAGCTCAGCCTCTCCTGGGGCCCGACTCCGCTAGGCGGCTTCTGATTGGTGGAAGTCAGGCTGAGCTGGACTGCGTCCCTCCCCCAGCCTGCTCTCAGGCTGGAGCCCGGGTCAGCTTTGGCACCTTCCTCCAGTCAGTGACCAAGTCCTGGCTTAGCGAGTCTAGTACTGGACTCCTTCGATTTACTTCCAGCGTCCCTCCTGCCACCAGAGCGAGTCCCGCGGCTGTCAGGTTGAGAAGGAGCAGAGAAAGGATCAAAGAGAAGAAAGACCTAGCTGGGTTTGGGTGGTGTCTGCAGTGCCAGAAAGGGAGGTGGTGGTGGTGGCGGCGGCGGCGGCGGCAGCAGCAGCAGCAGCAGCAGCAGCAGCAGCAGCAGCAGCCGCTGCGACCACGGCCGCGCGGGACCTAAGGCCCGAGAGCAGCCGGCGGCGGCGGCGACGGCGGCGGCGGCAGATCCAGCGCCTCGCGCCGGGGCCGTTAGTCAGCAGAACGCGACCCCGTGAAGAGCAGCAGGGCCGACGCGAGGAGGCGAGACTCCGGGTGTGCGAGCCGGCCCTCTCCGGCGCTGCCGTCCTTCCTCGTCCCGGCGCCGGGGACTGCAGCCCTCGTCTCTCCTCCTCGGCCGGACCCGCCCGCAGGCCGGGAGAGTCCGGCGGCGGCGGCCGCAGCGCGGATCGCGCCTTGTGGAGGACATCGCGTAGGCAGAGGTTCTCTCCCGGCCCTTTCTGCCTGACACCTCTGCTGCGGCCCCGCAGGTGCAGGTGCGTGGCGCCGCGTGGGGCTGGGCCGCTGCGGCCGGGCTCGGGGAGGGGGTGCTAGGCCGGGAGCCGCAGCGCGGGAGGGACGAAACGGGGCCGGGCGGGGGGAGGGGAGCGGGAGGCGTCTTTGTTGTTGGCGACCGGGATCCCACTCGACTCTGGGGAAAGAGGGGGAAGCCACTCCCGATCGGGTCTGCGTTTTGGAAAGGATTCTCCAGTGGTTTCGTGAAGGGGAAAGGTACTGGGATCGTTGTGGTCGGTGAGGCTGCGGGAACCTGGGGGCGGAGAAGGGACGAACAGACGGTCTGGGAAAGGTCTTGGGTCCTTGCCGAGAAGGGTCTCATTTCACTTCCTTTCCTTTTCTCCCTGTGGACCGAAAGATGGGGTCAGGTTCACATTCCCCTCCCTGACTCATTGAGATTCGTGGTGCCTGAAATCTTTCTCCTGAATGCCCTCGTGTGCCAGCCTCGATTTGAGATCTAATCTGCCCGATGTTTGGTGATTTGCCGGCCGGTCGTAGGGTTCTTTTTCTCTAGGTGGTTGAACTTTAATCTCACCTGTTTTCGAGCTCTGGGATAGACTTGTCAGGAATTTTGAATTGGAAAATTAGTTTATGTTTGGATTTTTCTTTTTAATCGCAAAATGAAAGTTCTGTCAAGTTAGATTGTGTTGTTGTGGAGGGCTTTTGAAAAGAGAGAGTTTAACCCCCTCTTCTTGTTTAAAAAAAGAATGTTTATGGTGAGATTTCTGCCAGTACCACGACACAATTTTTTTTTAAAAAAACGATGTTTTGATTTAAGTCAGTGTGAGGTGGATTTGGTAAGCAAAAGGATGAATAACGGAATACAGAGAGAGGGTGACCTTTAAATTTTCACTGTTTATGAAAAGGTAGTCCAGTTTAATACTCTTTGTAATATATAATACTTGATTCGCAAGATGAGTCACTGATTTTCTTTAAAGGTCCCAATTAATAAAAAGAATTTTGGATATCTTGTGTCATCGTTTTGAACTACCTAATGAGTCTGAGTAAAAAGATTAATCTGTTTACATTTACAAGGAGACTTGAAACGAGCATTTCTTCATAAAGACTTTGTCTTTTCATATGTTTATAGCATAAACTTATTTGGGTGACATGTCTAATATCTAATCATTGCCAATGTTTTGATAACTATCATAATTCCAGTGGTTTAATTTAAGACAGCTCAACTCTCTGCTTGGTGGTAAATTTTTATTTTGGGAGTAGGGGTGGTGGGTTACTTAAAGAACAGTGGAGATAACCATGTTTCCACTAATAAAAAATACGAAATTCCTGTTATACAATAATTGCAGTATTATTTGAGATCCAGGAGGAAATGAATAGCATCCTCACCCATATTTTGACCTCTCTTTTCTCCTACTCTAGTATTAATAAGGTTAATTGAATAAGGTTAATTGGCAAGGATGGGATTAGATTTTTAGCAGGCTAGGCAGTTTTAATTTTGTCTCTCGCTGAACAGTACTGTAGTTGATAAGTGGCTTGTTTCCTTTAGTATCTTTACCCATTTTGAAATATGTATGAAATGATATCTGACAAAGAATTTTCTGTTTTCCTGTGACAAATAAAATTACCATAAAGCATGATAGCAAAATAACGTTTTGGATAGCTACTGGATACAAAACTAGACAATTAGTATCTGTTCCAAATTTTATCACTGAATTGGTCTACAACTTCAGGCAAGCTATCCCACACCTGAGTCAGTTTCTCCATCTGTAGTATAGTGCTACTAAAATGTGCCACCTGCTCACCTTATAGAAAGGGCAATGATAACCAACAGTTACTCTGGTTATGTGACATTAATTGTTTTAAATAAGAGTACTTTGTTTTGGTATTATGAATTTAAATTTCTTGGTGAAGAATTAGCATAAAGAAATAGTTATGATAGAGAGCGTACCTATCTATATGCCATTTAGGAGTTGAGAAAGTTTTTCCCATGTTAAGATTGGTGTTATATCTTTAGAATCACTGATGACAAGAAAGAGAGTGGCAAATTAATTGGGTTTATTTATTGATAGGTTTTATTTCTAATACATCTTAATTCTCAAAAATTACTCCTACCTTTCCTATTCCATTACAAAGTTGTCACATATATTGCTCTATATGCCTCTTAAACTCAGCCTTGTGAGTTGGAGGAGAAAAGTGATGTTTTATGACTTTTTTACAGAAGAAATAAAGCCCAGAGAAGTTAAATATTTGAATTGCCTAAAGCCACACAATTTGTAAGAAGTAGAACTGAGACTGAAGACTGGGTTTTCTGATATCTAGTCCTAAATCCTTTGCTTGGCTGGAGCAGTGGTTTCCAAATGCCTGTCTAGTCCCAACAGTTTTCTGCCAATTCAGGTGTAATGAGAAATAATATAGCAATGTAAGTATTGGCAACATATAATACAATCAATGTCTATGCACCCATTACCAATACGAAGAAATAAAACTACAAAACAAAATGAGGCTTTCTTGTAGTACTTTATGTATACCCCTCTTAAATTCTACACCCTCTATTTCCCACTGCACACCTCTAACCCCAAACTGACATGCTTCCTATCCATATGCTGATACTTTACTACATACCTTTATATACATGAACATTGTATAGTTTTTCTTTGACTGTTTTAAGACTATTTAAATATGTTTGTATTTGTAGATTGCTTTCTTCACTCAATTTGCCAAGATTTATCTGTGTTTCTTTGGGTAGTTCTAGTTTCTTTATTTTTACTGCAATATGGTATGTGTTCCATTATTTGATTATATCAGGTCTCTCTTGGTCATTTTAGTTTCCAATTATTTGCTTATTAAGCAGTACTGTAGGGAATATGCTTGTATATGTTTACTTGGGAGCATGTGTAAGACTTCCTAAGCAGTGGTTCTTAATCATATATCTCATTTTTATAGAAATATTTTGCAACTTCCCCAATACTGTTCTAAAATGAAATTCATACTAATAAGCTTAAATTCATGTTTTAAAGAAAGTAATGCTCCTACTAAAATACAAGAAATAAGTAATATATGTTACTATGTAAGTGCTGGGGCTCAACCACACTACATCTTGATACCAAGTGTGGTAGTAGACCAGTAACATCAGAATTCTTGGAGCTTGTTAGAAATCAGAAGCTCAGGACCTACGCTACTAACTCAGATGATGAATTTGTGTACACATTGAAGTCTAAGAAACACTGCTACAAAAAATAGTAGTCAGATACTTTGCACCAATGAATAGTATCACCATGAATAGGACAGCTGCTAATGAAGTTTAAAACAGGTGTGTTGAATTGGCCATTCAAATACCAGTGGTAGCACTGTTGTTGGTAAATGAGTTTCTGAAAATAATGAACTATTTTCAGTAAAGTTGAAACAAAAATAAAAGTTGAAACAAAAACAAAATCTCCTTACACAGTGACTGCATTCTTTAAAATCTTCATCTACATTAAAACAACACAAATATATTTTGTGTTAAATCCTGTTTAAAAATATCTGACCTCATTTTTTCCCCCTGTTCCCTAAGTGAGTGTCCAGCAGAATATTCAAAAGACATGAGACATGGGGCAGCATTATCTATCTATAGGCACCAAGAGTGCTTGGCATCCCTGGCATCTGTTCAGTAGTGCCCCATTATAATAATTAAAAGTCAACATTGGAGAAAGTTTGCCCTGGGATATAAATTTAATAGTAGTTTGCTAGAATACAAGGTTGATGCTGCTGCTTTAGCTTTATTAAATAACTACCAGTTTTCGCTCCAACGTGTATGTTTACAAAAGTTGAATGGATGAGAAGGTCTGTTTTCTCACCTTCCAAATACTTTAGACTTTCCTTAAGTTTTGCCATTCTGAGTTATAGAATATGGTACCTCACTGAGGTTTTCATGGGCATTTCCCCAGTTAGTCCTGTAATTGAGAACACTTTTATTTATTTTTTAGCCATTTATGTTCCTTTTCTGTGAATTGCTTATTTAGCTTTTTTCTGGCATTCATCTTACTGATGTGTAAATGCTTTTTATATTTTCTGGATAACAATACTTGGTAGGCTTTACAAATATCTTTCTAGTCTTTAGCATGCCTTTTCACTTTAAATATGATGCCTTTTATGTCTAGATGTTTTAAATTTTAATGCTAGATTTATTCTTTTATGATTGTGCTTTTTCTCTTTAAAGGAAATTTTCTTTATCTTAAGGTTATAGATCCTGTTACAGCTTCTTTTAAATTAAAAGCTTTACTTTTTCATATTTAGGTCTTAAATTCACATAGAACTATTTTTATATAATAAAGGGTTTGTGAATCTAAATTTGCTCAATAAAAATTACTGCCCTGTATACTGAAATTATATCATTTTATGTTAATGTATTCTGATGAAATTATAGTGATGGTAGATTTATTTAGTTTGTAATATCTGTGGCAAAATTAAAATTGGTCAACTCTGTCATTCCAACTTTTTTAAAAAAAATTTAACTGTTTTTTTTAAATCCATAAGGTTTGAGAACTGTTTTAAAGTACTCTGATTCCTATTTCATATACCTTGTGTTCAGCCTCTAAAACATTATAGAAAGTGAGCAGGCACTCTTAAGTACTGATCTTCTATCATCATTTGCATGCTCTGCATTTCAATTTATTTTACATTGTCTTTTCATTACTTTTTATTCTGGCTAGAAATTTTTAAATGATACTTATGACCCTAAGTTTTTTAAACACAATTTCAGGCTGAATTTAAATATTATTTTAATGTTAATTTGGCTCAGAGATAGGTCCTATTTTGTTTTCTTGGGAATTAAAAGCAAGAATGGTTAAACAAGTTCTTGCATATAGCTAAAGGTGAAAAGTGGAAAAGGAAAAATAGGCAGTCTTTTGTATATCGGTCAATATTCCAGGCTTTGAGGTACATCTGTAAACAAAGATCCCTCACTTCCTAGAGCTTATCACCTATCAGAGGACCATAAAAATGCATAATAAATAAATAAAATATCTAATATGATAGAAAGTGATAAATACTTTTAAAGAAAAAGTAGAGAAGGAGAAGGAGAAATTAAAGGGGCAGTTGGACGTATTAAATAGAGTGGTTAGGGTTGACCTCTTTGAGGAGAGAATGAGCAGAGTTCTGCAGTGAGGGCATTAACCATGCATACATTAGCAAAATCTTGGAAGAGTGAACAGAATATAGTCTTTAAGTTAAACCTGTGTTCCTGGCTCTCCCACTTAAGTTGTGTGAACCTGGGCAAGTTAATTGACTTTAACAACCTGAGCCTTGATTTCCTCATGTGTAAAAAGGTGATAACCTGAGAAAAGTATTATTAAGATTAAAGGAGATAATAAGTGAAAGCGTCTACCTCCTGCACCCCACCTAGTTCTCATGTAGCACTCTGTACTTTATTTTCATAGCATTTATCACAGTATATAATAATGTCATTAGTTGATGAATTTTATCCCACCCATTCTGAAGTATTAATAAGAAGAACCAGTCAGTATAATTATATATCTCATTAACATATAGTCATTTATAAACTACCTTTAAACCTGTTTTTATTTGAAAGTCATCTCATGCAGATTTGTTGAGAAAGTTTTGTATTTATAGTGTCTTTATGCTGTAGCTTGACATTGTATTATAGGCATTAGATCATTAAGCACCACACATCTTTGTGATGGAGGCAGTCGATATATATCTTGTGCTTGAAGGTATCAAAGGTGTTAAATGGCATAAAGTCAAGGAGAATTTGAATCAAATCTGATTACGTTTGGTTCTGTTTTCACTATGTTCCCTTTTTTGTCTTTCTGCAATATTGCTAAAATTGACTCTAAATTATAAAAAGCAAAATTACATGGCTTATGTTATATTGTTAGATCATGTTCTTTGGAAAATCATTAAGACACAAATAATATTTTAGTTATGATTTTATTTTCAATTTCCCCTCATGCAGTTTCTCACAGTGTCTAAGGAACTAATATTAGAATTGGCAGTAGATTTAGAGATCTTTACACTTAAAAAGACATGCTACTAAAGAAATTCTTTTCATCATGGCTGTCTTGGAGTATTTAAGATTTATTTTTTAGGGTGTAGTCACATTAAAAGAATAATATTAAAAATATAAGCATATGCTTAATGTAGGTCCAGATGAAAAAGAAAGGGAGTTGAAATAACCTCATTAACCTGATGTGGGCAATTCTCCTTTCCAGTCCTAACAAACCTGAAGTAAAGCCTGTGCTTCCGGGAAAAAAATAGAAGATATTGGTTTATTAATCACAATAAACTTGTTTGGTTTCCAAACTTAAATTGACCTTAAATACGTCTTGAAAATTAAAATCAATTGAAGTAATTCCTTTAATAAACTTTTTCCAGAAATGCCATTCACAGATTGTGACCTAGATATTTTGTTTCTGATTAGTATCCTTGGTGCACTGAATTTTTCACTCCATTGCTCTGTTATCCCTGCCCCCAAAAGTAAAAATTACTCTCTGCACATCAGTTATCAGCAAGAAAATAATGCCATTCAGTAACTTGGTCTGGCATGCCTACATCTTACACACTGCTGGTTATATTTTGTTCAATTTTTTAACTGACCTCGATATCACTTTTATTAATATTAAGGGCAGTAAAGTTAATAGGAGTGAGGAGGACTTTTTAAAATTATACATTAAGGATATTCTGATGCAGTCCCCTAGGATAATGGCTTTCAATTTTTGTTAGAATCCATAAGAAAAAACATCTTGGTTCATGACCTGATACATGCATATGTGCACACACACAAAATTTCACTGAAGAAATTATCTAAATTGGTCAGCATGAACATAGCTCAGGAAAGGTTTTTGGGTTGTTTGTTTTTTTCCCCTAGAGGAAGAAGTAAAACTTAAACAGAGGCTTAAAAAAAAAAAAAAAAAAAAAAAAAAAAACCATTAAAAGTTGTTTCATTTATTTGAAGGGAGGAAGATTTTACCAACAGAGAAGGGAACAGTACACAAAAGCATGAAAACAAGAAAGAATCTCTTGAGAAACAGTATGTTCAATAGATGAATGAATAGGGAAGCACTTAGAAATAGGCTAGAAACCAGAAAGCAGAGAGGGTGGGGGAATCATGTATGACATGCTAAAGAATTTTAGATTTATTCAAGAGGGCATATAAGGCCCATTGAAAGATTTTAAACAGGAAAGGGATGTCACCTATCAGTAGTGTAGAGTGTGGATTAGAGGGCTATGAAATAGCTATTAGTGAGTGATTTTATACCATTGAATGGAAAGTAGCTGTGCCTAAGATGTGGCTAAGGGCTTGGAGAGAGGTATTTAGGAGATAGGCCTTGATTAAATGAGAAGAATGTGGGTGGGGGGTCTACAGCTTAAGGAAGATGTCTGTGTTAGAGATTTTAAGTTTTTAGATTGAAGCATCATTAGTGTATATGTAGTGGTGAAAGCCATGGGTATGGTTGAGATAAAAAGGCATGCAGAACAAGATCAAAGTAGTAGTTAAAACTGTGGATTTGAGTTAGTTAAAAGATAAGAGGAAGACAATAGGTGGTCAATCTGTTATTTTAAATTAATTAAACAACTAAATAAATCGTAAGAGGTCACCAGAAAAACCAAGATTAGACGTTAGTTTCGAGAAGGAAAGAAAGGACAATGGTATTTAATGCCACAAAGTCATCTTGTAAATTGGAGACTGAGAAATATCAGTGCACTTTGAGTTATACAAGGTCATCAGTGATCTTAAATGGATGTACAATTTGATGACAGATGTTAGATCACAATTCATTTAGAGCCCAATGGGGAATAGTGGGAAATTTGATTCTGAAGGACACTCACAGATAATAGTTAGAATGTGGATATACTTTGTTTTGTTTTATTTTGTTTTGTTTTGAGAGCCTTGAATATGTTTATAAACAGAAGAGATGAACCAGTAGAGCTGGAGAGGCTAAAAATACAAGAAACATATAGAGTAGATAACCAATCAGGCAGGGTCTCTCTGAAGATGCTAGAGGCATTGGAACCCTCCAGAATATGTGTGGAGGAAGTGAGACTTCTCAGGAGCAAAAAGGCAGTTGGGATTTGATTATTTGATTTTTAGGGTTCATTTACATGCCTGCCTATTCCAAGTTAAAGAATATCTTTTTTTTTTTTTCTGCTTCTAGTATGCCAGGAACGTAGGTGATGTTTCATTTAATGTCCCCAACAACTTGTTGTTTACAGATAAGAAAAAAATTGAGACTCAGAGAAGCAGTGTCCAAAGCCATATAACTGGAGTGTAACTAAGTTGTGATTTGATTGCACGTATGTCTAGTTCCAAAGCCTAGTAATTCTAAAACTTTCAATGTGGCAGGACTGATCAAATTTTCTCAAAAAAGGGAAGACTAATAAGAGGCTACCAGTTTAAGTTTTGCCCAGTAAAATCAGCAAAATTAAAACTTAGTATCTATTACCATTTTAAACATTTTGTTTCATTTTTCATGAAAAGATCTATTTTAATGTTAGAAAAAGTATAAAAGACATAATCTCTGAATAAAAGGCAAACCTTTAAATTTATTAAACCCACTACTTTTGTCCTTAGCCTTCTTAATTTGCCAAATAGTAAGAACTTTATCGCAGACTAGCATCAGTTCTCAAGCCACCCTTGTGAAAAAAGACTCATGAAGTAACTTTATATATGAAACATAGTACATGATTACTGTTTTGTAATAAACGTCAGTCGTTATTAGTTCAACGTTTTATTGTTAAAAAATTAATGATGTATTTTCCCCATATTAGAAAGTTTTTTCGTATTTGGTTTGCTGCAAATTGATTTCTAGGAGTTCTTATAACCAAACTTTTAAGAAATTAACAAGGTAACTGATGAACAGAAACAACTCTGAAAAATATATAGCATTAATTCACAAGCTATTTCTTTTTGTTAATTTATTTGATACCTTGAATTTTACTTATTATGGCCTATTTTTAAATTTGATGAAAGCCATTGTAAATCTAAATGTTTTGAGAAATAGAAATTAAATTGCTCTAACAGTATTTTGTAACATTGCTTACTGCCCTGCCTTGTCCCAGTAGGGGAATATTATCCTGTATGCACAAACTCATTTGCTTATAGAAATGTAAATATTGGCCAACCAACTATAACATTACATCTTTAATCAACACATGGGTAACTCATTTTGGGGGATTTCTACCAAAGTTAAGAACTGAGCTAGGGTCCATGTCATTCTCTTTAAAATCTGAAGTTCTGTTTCTGCATGTGTTAGCCCTGGAAAGTAATGAGAGTAATATAGGAAAAAAAATATCAGTTTTCAGGGGCTTACAGCCACCATTATTGCCAACATTCTCTTCCCCTGAGTCCTGAAGTCTGTGGAGATGGTTAGCATGGCATTCACTATTCCTTGATGTTAATGCTAACAATGGAGAAGAAGGAGAGAACTTGGTTTCTTGGTATTTGAGTATCCCAATCACTGGGTGGTCTACTTTTAGGTTTGACTGAGGCTGGGCTTCACCAGCTGAGGTGTTCAGCAACTGCAGTTGATGGCAAGGCAGGGCACTTCTAAAAATAAAATTGCTTTTGTAGTGTTATTAGGACATTTTCACTTAACACTTAGGGACCGTACAGGAGCAAATCACTCATTTATTTTAAATGCCAAAATCATTTAAAAACAAATGCTTCAGGAATACACATTTCATCCCAAAAGAAACTCTCAGACATAAGAGAATGTTCAGTTTTGCCAGTACAAAAATTAATCTCATCAAAATAATTCATGAATACTAGGCTCTGAAAAATAGCCTCCCAAATTAATTGGGAAGATTTTTAGCTTTTTTTTGCCACCATCCAAATTACTCTTTAAAAAAAGGATTTTCCAGCCTTGTCAAACGATGGTCATAATATAACTTAATATATAAAAATATAGTATTATATATAGCTTTATAATCAGGAAATTGACTTGCTATGCTGCAGTTAATTGGCATAAGCCAGATAAAACATATCTCCAATTAGTAAATTGTACATATGATAATTATCCTCAACTTAATCGTCTGTTTATTGCCTCTCTTGGGGATTATATCAGAAGGTGTTTTTTTATGCATAAATTACAGTATAAATATACACATTTTGTTAATTAACTTGGTTTCCAGAAAGATCAAACTATAAATTACATACATTAGTGTTGTTAATTTGGTTCAGAACAACAAAACAAAACCTATTTTGATTATATCTAGCATTATCTTCATTTATATTATGTCAGGTCTTTAGGTATAACTGCAGGTTTTTATTTTCTTTACTCTTTTTCTTTTGGTTAGTAGATTATTATTGATCAGGTGCTACTTATATACTGCTGAAGAAAACACATGGTCACTAACCTCATAGTAAAGACAATAGGCATTAATCAAATAAGCTCACAGGTGAATAATTAATACCTGGCAGGGATCACAATTTGCAAATATACTAAAGGAAAAGAACTGAATACTGTGAGAAAGCATAACCTAATTTAGATTTGGGGTCCACAAGATCACGCTGACAAAGTGGCATTTGAGACTGAAATAGCTAGAAGTTAGGTAGAGAGAGAGCAAAGCATTGTGCAGCCCTTGATGTGGAAACAGCTTTCATATTTTCAAGAAACAAAGATAGGGAGACCGCAGTTATAGTGATGAAAGGGTAGAATATCAAAATAAGTTTGGAAGGGTAAGCGAGGCCAGATTGTTCAAGGCCTTTAAGGACCTGTGGAGAAGTTAGGTTTTATTACAGGTACAGAAGAAAGCCATTAAGGAGTTTTTAAACAGGAGATCACCTTGTAGGCTATGTAGAAAAGAAATTGTAGGTTAGGAGAATGTATGAATGAAAGAAATTCACACTTCTTCAAATATTTGTTTACTCACATGAAATATTCCTTCTGTTGTCTTATTCTACAATTTTGTATTTAGACTCTAAGATATTGAGGTCAATGAAAACTACCTGCTATTTATACTGTTTTGATTTGTTGTTAGTAACACTCCCACAGGTTTAACTTTTTTTTTTCTTTAGAAATGTGTTTTTAGAGTCTTTTTATATTCTTGGTAATTTTAATAAAATGTACAGTAAGAGTTCTCTTTCTGTAGAGAAAACAGAGGAAGAGAACCATGTCTAGTTATACAACGAAACTATGAATATAGAGTAAGATGCCCCCAAAATCCAAGCAGATTATAGAGGAGAGGGGGGGAATGAGTATAATAAAATATTCTTGCTGAGAAAGCTCTAGATCTTACAGTTCAGTTCTCACATTAAAACTGAGGCAGTTATGGGCTTAACAACTCATTTTAAATAGAATCATTACTAGAACCTTTGTTTCCTGGGCTGGTGCTCTTTCTACTATTCCTTTATTTTATTTAAATGAGATATGTATACTGTGAAACAGACTTCTTCAAAAATTGAAAATTATATGCAGTGCCAGAAAACATTAGATGAGTTTTATATTGCTTGCCTAAAGTGGCATGTAGGATAATATTTAGTAACCCAGTTGATGACATTTGGAAGGATGATCTTAGATGCTTGCTTTCTTCCTCACCTCAAATTATTTATACCAGAGATAACACTAGACATGTAGACTACCAAAAACTAGCTATCAGATTTTTCTCAAATCAAGTATCAAAGATTTGCCTCTATTCTCCTTCCCTCCATTCTTTTCTTCTCTAGTTGCATTATTTGGCATACAGCGTCAGTACATTGTTGTCTGTTAGTTTCACCTAAAATACTTACTTTTCAGACATATTCTAGAAATTGTCTCTAAAAGAAAACAAGAGTCCACAGTGTTCAATCGTTTGCTACTGTGTCTTTAAAAGAAGACTTATAAGACAAAATATTTGTTTTATGTTACTATATTTGTTACTATGTTACTAATTTGGAGAAAATTAGTAACCTACTACATACTTTTAAATGTAGTCAAGATTTTATATTAACTAAAGGATGTGGTTTACACGTTTTGCAATATTAATGCTCTCGTCATTCTTTTGTTAATTTTCTACTTTCTTAACCGTGTTTGACATACCTCCATGTAGCAGAGTGAAATGTGTGCCTCTTTGAGGTTTGTTTTTGAAAATCTTAACGTTTAGGCACGTAAAATTTTTCAGCAGCACATGAGTTACCAAGTTATTATGCTCTACTTAAGTCATCATTACCATTGGTTTTAATGTCAATCCAAGTCAGCATAGGCTCGTATGCAGTTATCCAAATGACTGCATCATTCTATTTATTCCATGTGTAAAGAACTACAATTAGGTTTTTTATGTATTATTGAACAGAAATTTGTTTTGCAGACCCTGAGAAAGAATATACCTACTAATAAGGGCTCCTGCTGGCCAACTGGGCTCAAAGGGGGATGGGGGACAGTGGGTTGGACAGGAACCAAGCCTAGCAGACATTTCTATACAAGGGCCTCTCTCATAAACACACTTTAGGGAGAAGCCTGCATTAAGCTGCCTGCCTCCTGCACTGAACTGCCTTCCTGCACTGTGTTTCTGCCACGTGAGCCAGCCCTTATAGAGGAGTTCCTAGAATCCTATTTCAAGCAATAGGACTGACTTTCCCTCTCAATCTGAGCTGCACAGCTATATCCCCTAATGGCTCTCACTGACCAATCAGAGCAGCCCCATTCTGACCAATCAGGACAGTGCCTTTAGGACCAATCATACTACAAGGATTTGGAATCCTCATTTGCATGAGGACAGACCAATCAGGGGCCAGTGGCAGGGGCTTCTGTCTATGTAGGTCAGCTCCTCTCTTGCTCCAAAGGCTGAAGACTGCGTCTCCCCAGCTTGAGGGGAAACACCTAGAGCAGGACTAATCAGAGAGGGGCCTTCCCCAAGACCACTTCATAGTTGAGCTGTAACACTAATAAGCCATAGCCATGCTGCCTTGTTGTATGACTGTTGAGCTGTTTGCACTGAATAAAGTTTCCTTCTTCACTGCATCCCAAATTGAGGATTCCTATTGGCATCAAGTTGGCTCCAATGACCATCAATTGACAGTTTTTAAATTTCTCATTTATCTAATCCTCATCTCTTCCCAATTCATTTCCTCCTTTTCACTATGCACCCTTTGCTTTGGTTCTTTCTCACTATTATACTTTTACATGTATCATTCTCCTAAACCGAAGGGTTTTTCCCCTGCTTTTGGAAATCATATCTAACTCTAAAGTTCTGACTCCTTTACAAAGTCTTTTCTAATTATCGATACCTACATTTGTCTGATTTCTGAAGCTTAAAATCTACCCCACATTACATAACACTTAATTTATTAAGATAAAAAGACCCTGTTAGACCATTAATTTATTAATAATAAATTATATATTTATTCATTGTATTACATTTAAAATACTGAATACCAATTTATAAAAAAGCTCATGAATTTAGAATTTAAAGAAACTTTAACAAACCTTAGGCCAGTTACCTTATGTTTTCAAATAAGAAACAGACTCAGCAATCAAGTGATTTGCCCAAAGTCTAAAAGAATTAAAACTGACTTCTAATCTGTTAATATGTTAAAATGTTTTTATTTCTTAGGCATTTACATCTTTTTTGGAAATAATTATTCAAGTTCTTGTTGTGCATGCCTACAAAAGGTAAAAATTTCATGTATTAAGAAACCTTGACAAAAATGTTGGTTTGTTGAAGTCAGGAAATGTATTAAGCACAACTGACAGTGACAAGTGTTAGTTGCACATATTCTGGGAGTAGTGGTATTTCTTCAAACATTTACTTACAGATGAGTATAGCTAAAGGGAGGTAGCTGGTAACCAGAGGAAAAGGAAGTGGTGGAGATGGCAGTTTATGTAGATAACCAAACTGTTGATAGACAAGCTGGCCATTTTAATAAAGAATGACTGGCTTGTTACATAATCTATGTAAAGAGAGATAATGATCCTTGTTAAGGAATATTATACTGACACTTCATAAATGCCATAATTCCTTCAGTATCCCCACTGAAAAGGTACTGTATATATGGAGAAAGGATTGATAGATACAAGGAGTACACTTGTATGGTACTTATTATGCAATTCTGTGGTTTTATTGTCCCAACAGTTGATAAAATACCTCTTTCAAAATAATATCTATAGAAACAGTTGAAATTGTAGTCTGATCCATTCAATCATATGCTTTTGTGATTTTTTTTCTCATACTGTTTTATTAAATAAACTGTAGGATAAAATTGGCTTAATTTAAATAACTGAAATTTTACTCCTTAACTAAATAAACATTTTTAAGGGGTTACATCTCAAAACTGGTCTAATGGAAGAGCCTATTATTTTGAGAATTAATGTTTAATATCTATATGCAAATTTGGGTCACTTCCATTTTCAGTCTCTTCCGTAAGCTAACAGAATGTCATCATAACAAGGAAGGAAGTTGAAATGTATTATCTTTCAAAAAAGAAGTTTCTGAACAAAAGGCCAAAATAGAAGGTAACATATAAAGGAACCAAGGGAAAAGATAACTGGCAGAGAAAAGAAAGGTTAGAGCCTGGATACATTTAATGAGAAAAAAGCCCAAGAATCCAAAGAATATTTTGGAAGGAATAAATTAGTACTTCATTTCCATTCTAGTTGACACTCTTTTAGTCCTTCTTAGCTACTTTATACTTATATTCAAAATTAAGACACCTATATGCTAGATGGAATTCAAGTGCTATTGAACCCAAAGCTTTGTATTAGAGATAAGGAAGCTGAGGTTCAGGAAGGAAAACTGACTTCCCTAATGTCTCAGAGTGAGTTAATGTCAGAATGAGGACTAGAATCCAGCCTTCCTAATTTATGCACTGGTTCTTTATACTATCCCACAGACCAGTTATTGAAATTAAAAAAAAAAAAAAAAAAAGTGGAGTAGGGTGGGGACGATAAGACCTAATACATTGTTAAATTTAGACAGTAGTCATTGTTTATATTTTATATGTTCTGATTTTTAAAATAAATGATAGTTGACATTTTTTCCTCACTTGTGACAGGGGGCACATGATTTTTTACAGACCTTGATATTGTAATAGCCTTGACTTTATAATTTAGGAAATAATTTCTTATTTACTGGGTGACTTAATATCTTATGTAGAAAATGGTTACAAGAAGATGATAATATGAAGCAGCTGAAGCCCCCTAAGCCAATTGTTATTAGTTAATTAATTTTATAGCTTATTCTTGGAGCTATAGTTTATAGGGATTGAGAGTTTGTTAGCTTTTCTTGGGCTAATCTTTAGGTTAGAAGGTCCAGTCTATTAGCATTAATTGGAGCTTAAAATTCTTTATAGTTATAAATTCATGTGTCTCCTATGAGAGACCTAAAGGTTTTCTTATTGTTCCCTAATAACTCCTGGGAGCCTACCGGTGGACATCCTAGTAAGCTTTATTCTAAGAAATTTTCCAGCCCCAAGACTGCTAAAAGAGATATAGATGACATTTCCTAACCTAATTCAGCTTCTTCACTCAAAAAATGGACTTTTTCCATCAACATGAAAATATGTACATGGACTTGATTAATTTTCTCTATTTTTCTTTTTAATCTTGATATTTGTCTTTTTAAAAGTGGGGAAAGGGCTAGCTAGTCTCATGTCCTGAGGAAGGGGTATATATGTGTTTTGGGTTAAGAGAAATATGTATATCTCCCTGTTTCTTCAATTGACATTATTATGATAATCTTGGTACTCTTTTTACAGATCCTCTACTAGGGAAAGCTGGCACCCTTACTAAAAATGTGGCATCTTGCTATATTCACAGATAAAAATTCCAACCCTCTCCCTTCCCTGGTATCTCTAAGTCTACCTTCCATAAGGATTCAAGGTATTTTTTTAGAAATGTGAGGTCTTGACCAAATTCTCTGGAACTTAGACTGGGTAGGTGACAGTGCTAAGGATAATCCTTAATGCCAAAGTGAAGGCATGTCCCCAGGCCAGGAAAAAATAAGAAGTCTGCTACCAGAATTGTAATCTGTATTGTATACAATGCCAAAATGGGAAAAAAAGAAATTGAAATTAGGAGAACAAAGAAATTTCTGTCTATAGCCTATAATATTAATCATACAAAAGTAAAGTTTGGGAACGAATGAGCATTTACAGAATCCGGTATAGGTATATTAAGATCCAGTTGGTTCCTTTTGTGACAAATACCTTACTGCAGCATTGGAGGTATCTATCTTAACCACAAATCAGATGCAAAAGAGAAGCATTCCTTTAGCTTTCCAAATACCTCTGTAGAAGTTAAGATACCACAGCTATTCTAGATTGGGTGTGTGGTAAGCCTTGAGAAGCATAAAATGAATATGTAACATATATCTTAATTCAAGAACTTCTATTTTTTTAGAAGAGAGTTACCAGTTCACTGTTGTTAATTGTTTTGAGATTCTTTTCCTAAAACTTGGCTTATAGTTTCACGAGTCATAGAATCACACATATTCTTAATAGTACAGTAACTGCCTAAGATAATTTTCAGGTTCGACACCAAACTTACAGTACATAAACTGATTTTACATGGAATTGATTAAATAGTACCTAGCTCAAAACCATCCAGATAAAGGTTAGTCTGTTGTCACAGCTGAGAGCGATGTACTTCATTATGCCATCCTGATACCCCATTTTGAGGTAGAGGATGCTAATAAAAAATAATTTATTAAGCATTAGAACATTAAAAGGTGGCATAATAAGGGCTGAAAGACATGACACATTCTTAAACTTAACCAGACTTTACAAGAGAAAGTAATATAGCACTTCTCTACCTGACAGATCTATATTGGCTTGTAACCTTCACCCACCCCTAGATTTAGTCAAAACTAGTAGAAGAGGACAGAAGGAGCAGCAGTAAGAACAGTTCCTAAATTGTCACTGATTAAGGTTGACAGAGATGAGATTCTCCACACTGGTATTCTACAAAAGGCAGAGAATCTTGAGAGTAAAATGCAAAACAGATAATTAAGCCCTGAGAGACAATAAATATACCCATTTGGCCAGAATATAGGCCTTAGACATTAAGTGCTGGTCTAGTCAGTTCTTCAAGGGTTATAATTTCCTTGGCTTCCAGATCTAAGAACACCTTCCTGATGACAACCACTGAAACTCATAAATATGCTGTTAACATGGTGGGGAGATGGAGGATAGGACCTCCAAGCAATAGAATTGATTATTTCTAGTGAGCTTCAGCACTAATAGTAAGGAAACAGTGTAAATACATGATGCTCCTCAAAGCACCCCTCAGACCTCTGGGGCAGATTTCCTATGTAAAATCCTTATGTACTTATCTGCCAACCTGCCATCAGTGATGGTAGCTAGTTGGACAGGGATGAGTTTTAGTCTCACTGTAAATGTCCATTGCATTAGTACAAGGTCTACAAAGCTTCCCAGTGCTAAGGAATTTACCATGCTCATGCCTCCTGATAATTCCAAAACAAGCTATTCTCAAGGAGGGGAAAAGTGTAAAATGGAACATGATAAATAGGGACGTACCTGGACCCAGCCAATCCTGGGTTATTTCCTGTTTAGAATTAAGGCATTTCAAATGGCTTGTCCTTGATTAAGTGGCCTGTCACCCTGTAGTATAAGCAGAATTGTGATTTTGCTTACTGCCAGTAAGCCCAGTAAGCATATATGAGGCTTCAGATCTTTATAAGTTATAAGCTACCCAGGGTCCCCAATGGACCTAGTGGCGCTCAGACTGGTGACTGACCTCCCTTCCAACAAGGTAAACTAGCTAGCCAGTTTGCCTGACTGTTTAGTGCCCTCTGTGTATCATTCTCTTTTTCCCCCTTTCTCATCAAACAGAAGCTTGAATTTAGTGTAGGGGTCAGGTAGATGATTTATGTGTTTCTAAGTATGAAGCTGAGGGTGATTTACAAGTGAAATAAAACATATAACCAGAGCCCTCAAAATTCAAGGGAGAATCCAGGCATAAGAGAACTGGACAGAAACCAGAAATTCAGATAGAAGGTAACAACAAAATCTAGAAGTATCAGGCTAGATAGAGTGAGTTCAAAAAGAAAGGTGAAATTAAAATCCTAAAATACTCTCTGAGATACAGCTGCAGTGGCCATAAGTAGGTCCATATCCTCAGGGGGGGAGGGGGAGGAACTATTCAAGGGCTCTAAGCTGGCTCAGATTCCAAGTTGGTTTATGAACCAACAACACCACTCCCGTTCCCATGTCCATGATAACAAGTCTCCCAGGGAGCTTGCCAAGCTTTCATAGAAACTCATCATTCAAGGCCAGAGTTAAAGCTTGAAGGTAGAATTCTGTTCCTAGTGACTGATAGGACCTCAGCTCTTACTCCTTCTTGCAACAAACATCCTTTCAACTTGAATTTCAGATTTGTATTAGATCGCACTTATTTTACTTCATTCTCAAAGCAACCCTGAGAGATGGGTAGTGTTCCCATTGTACATCATTGCAAGGATAGACCTCTTCATTTGTCCTCTAATAGTTGGCACTGAATGTTAAATTTATAAGATATTGTTCATTTAAGACTCATTATATTAGTTTCTGTGCAGTAGGCAGTTGTGAGATATTATCCATTTCTCTTCCTCATTGGAACAGCTACTACTAGAAAGTGTTTTTAAAATATTTAAAATTGAGAGAAAGAATAGCAGAAAACAACAGAACACAAAAACCTTTAGGAGAAAAATATAATAAATCTATTTATTGACTATAAGAAAATATAGCTAGTTTTTCTTTAGCATAGAGAGAGAACACTCCCCAACTAAATTTTACAGAGTTAGCATAACCTTAATACAAAAACTTGGCAAGAGAAGTGTGAAAAAAGACAATTTAAAGACCATTCTCAATCATGAACATAAAAAATCTTGTGCAAAATATTAGTAAAGTGAGTCTAGCAATATATAAAAAGTATATATTGTTAGCTAATTAGGATTATTCCAGGAATGCCAGGATTGTTTTGTAGAATTTATCCCATTAAAACTCTTAGCAAACTAGGAAAAGAGGAAACTTTCTTAATCTCTAAAGGATGCCCATAAAAAATTGTAGGAAAAGTTATATTTACAAAGAATACTGCCAGTGTTTCACCATTAAAGACCAGAAGCATATTCGACAGTGTACTGGAATCCCAGCCGGTGCAGTAAAGCAAGAAGCAGTAATAAGAGAATAAAGATTTACCAAATTATTGTGTATTATGTCAATACACATAAATATATTGTGTTTCTGTACATCAAAAACAATTAGAAAATGGGACTTTAAAAAAGATATAAATAGAGATATTTTGTTCAGGAATACACTCAAAGATTTTGGTTCTTCCCAAATTGATATCTACATTCAGTGCCATTTATCAATGTCTCAACAGAGTATCACTTATGATCATTAAGGTATCAAAGTTAATCCAAATGACAAATCCCCATGAGGTGGTTGTATAAGTGTTGCTGCAAACTTATGCCACCTTTGAAAACAGTTTGGTACTGCATTTCAGGTACATTTTATGAAATAGAAATTTGATAATATTGAAGCCTATATGCAAAGACTTCCTAGAATCCTTACACATTTAAAGACCACTGAAATATATCACTTTCTTCCATGTAACAAGTAAAATTTGCCTTTTTAAAGTGACTTCAGAATCTTCAGGAGAAGAGAACAAAGCTATGAATTTATAGCTTTGAATTTATAGCTAGTCTAGGTTTTGCTTACTTTTTTTTTGCCATCTAGTGGAAATGACCATTTCTTCCTCTTTCCCCAGATAAATATTCTCACATTCTGAACAACTATCTCACTTTTGATTTTTTTCATTCAATCTTTGATTTTTAAAAAATTTTGTTTTTGTTGTATATGAAATCGGAAGTTCATTTATCCTTATTTTTCTTTCTCCACTGGACTCATCATACTCTCATGTTCACGCCATAGCAAAATATTTCATTGCCCCATACTAATCTAACTGGATGAATAAAAGCATGAGATCTGGACCCAAACTGCTGACTGTGAAGCCTGGCTTCACTATTTATTAGCATTGTGATCTTGGGAAATTTAAACTTCTGTTTCCTCATCTGTAAATTGGGCCATGGGGGGAGGGGGACGGTGAGGGTAGAGGATAATTGTATCTAATAAGATTGTTGTGAGGACTAAATAAGGTTAATATTTATGAAGATTTTACAGTAAGATCTAGCTATCAGTATATTTTGATAAACACTAGCCTGGGTTTCATAACCTAACACTAGCCTGGGTTTCATAACCTAACAAAATTTCAAACTGCAAATTTAGATTCTTCAGTGTCAGCAGTTAGTGATAATGCTGTTTGATTTGTTTTGTTTTACAAACTTTAGCTCAGCTAACATTGGGTTTCAAGTGACTTCTGTGTGGCAGCCATTGCTAAAAGTAGGTATACTTGAAAGTTAAGTGTATGCAATGAAGGGTGGTGTGTGTGACAGAGAGAGAGGGTTCAAAACAATAAGAATGAACACATTTTTGTGGTTATATTAGTTTCACATGTACAGCATAATGATTTGATATATATAGACCTTACAATTGGATCACCACAATAAGTCTAGTAACCATCTGTTACCATGCAAAATTATTACAATATTATTGACTATCTTCCCTATGCTGTATGTTAATGGGAAAATATTTTTAAGCCTATTTATAGCTCCTTTTGAAACAGAACTTCCTGGGCCCTTTGTATGTATTTTCATTGTTTTAGAAGATACCTTTTAATAATTTGTAGCCTGGAATTTAATTTTTCAATGATAATTCCCTGAGTACTACAGAAGTTTAGAAAATTTGCAGAATATATGTTTAAATTATTTTGTTGAAAAATTAAAATACATGAAGTTTTATTTTAGGAATTAAGTATTTTGAATAGTTGACTGCTCATACAGTTTTCATGTTCAACATGTTAAAATTTAAAGTATATTTAATTCAGATATTAAAATCTACTTTGAAATGTTAACTCAGTTCTGATATATTTATACAAGTTGCTAGATATAGCATCTATTTTGTTTCTAGTTGATGGGAAGTAAAATATAATTCAAACAAACTAAATCTACATTAGGATAAAAATATTTTTTAACATTGCTGCCCCCCCCCAAAAAAAAAAGAAATGAAAGTAGGGACTGGAACAGATGTTTGTTCACCCACGTTCATAGCAGCATTATTCACAATGGCCGAAAAGTGTCCATTAATGGATGAATGGGTAAACAAAATATATATATACAGTGGAATATTATTCAGCCTTAAAAGGAAGGAAATTCTGATACATGATACAACATGATAAATTTTGGGGACATTATGCTAAGTGAAAATAAGCCAGTAACAAAAGAACAAATATTGTATGATTCCCCTTATAAGAGGTGTCTAGAGTAGTCAAATTTATAGAGTCAAAAAGTAGAATGGTGGTTGCTAGGGGAAGGAGGGAATGGGAAATCATTGATTAATGGATACACATTCCAGTTGGGGAAGATGAAAATGTTCTGAAGAATACTGGTGGCAATAATTGCACAACAATGTAAATATACTTAGTGCCACAGAACTGTACACTTAAAAAATGCTTACAATGATAAATTTATGTTATATATCTTTTAGATAATGAAAAATAAAATAAAATAAAACATTCTTTACCCACAGTGGCCAGGACACAAATCACTCACTGTGGAAAGCAGAGCTGTGAGAAATGGGAATCTCTCTCACCCCCTCATGAACACCTGTACTCTCCTCCCCAACCTTGTCACCTGCCCACCCCCCCAAAACAATTACAGTTCATTAGCTATAGCTTGCTAAATATAAACTAATGTGTTTGTTTAGGTGCTTTGTTTTTAGTGGTGGTAGGGGACTTTGGAAATCTCTGAAGTTTTTCAAATTATAAATCAATTTTTTTACATGCTATGGAAGATTAACGTTTATGAGAAGAAAAAATCTTAATGCTAACGTTTCTGAACTAGAAGAAACTTTAATATCTAGTTCAAACTTCTCATTTTATAAAAAAGGAAAATTGATAGAAAGAAATTGACTTCCCTAAAGTCATCTTTTTAGTAGTAAAACTAGAACTAAAAGCCAGGTCTCTTGATTCTTAGCTTCGTGTTTTCTGGACTACACTGTATTTGTTGTAATTTACTGAACCAAACAGTTAAAGCTGTACCATGTTCTTGAATATTTGTAAACTATCTTCTCTTCCCGTTGAAGATGCTAAAAACAACACATTAGTTCCATAGGCAAAGTAAGATGGGTGTGTGTGGGGAGAGGGAGAGGGGAAAAAAGAAAGGAAGGATAGAGAGAGACTGAGAAACTGAGAGACTTGAAACTGACTCTCAAAGTACTCTATCCTTGAAAATACTCTTTTTTTTTTTAGTAGTTATAGGAGTTTCAAGCCTATAGCCAGCCAGTCAGTCCTATTCAGACTAGAAGTCTTCAGAGTCAGTTACACAAATAAAAGAGACTCAGCTAAGTTCTTTGCTCATAACTATGAACAGTCAATGAAGAAGTAATCCAATAACATGAAAATCCAAGGTTGTCAGAACAACAAATTTGTCTCAATTAGTATTCTGAGAGATTTAAGAGACTGTTGCACCCATAAAACAAAAATCAGAGTTTTAATGTTAAAATTGATTTTACACCCTGGAATACTAAAATAGTGATCTGTAAGATAAACTAGAAGAAATTCCCTAGAACATAGTGGATTCTTTTGCACAAATTCTAAGAAAAAGAAGTTGGAATATTTTGAATATGATGAAAGTTTATGAGTTTTCTGAAAATTAAAAAGACAAACTTCAGGAAAATTAAATGGTCTTCAGAAAATTCAAATATGAAGCAAATTGAAATCTACTTATTTTTGAACAATTATCGGGACTTGGAATTTAGTAACATAAAATAACTACTCTTTTTCTCAGTTTTATCACACTACTTGGATGGTAGTAAATAAAATTGTAAAAACTTTTTATTGTTATCCAAGTTTTAAAAATCCACCTATAGGTAAAACAGAAAAACATAGTAATTATAAAACAGACTGCAAATGATATAAAAAATGTGAAACTAATTGTACAGATACGATGATGTATCTTTACAGTTGATGTATCTTTACATGGGGAACCAGTAGCAACTTCCTCAAGTTAATGGAACAGGAAATGGAGATTCAAGTATAAAATTTAAAGTTACAAAAATAACCAATAAAAAATAAAAATAATAAATTAGAATGATCACAAGGGAGAAAATAGGGTAAATTCTCTGAATCTTTCAGAGTGAGAATACCTTATGATAACAGAGGATAAATATATGGTATTAGACACCAGAACTAAAAAATAAATGACCCAAAATTATAATTTTAGAGACTGAGCCAGGTTTGAGTTTCAGTTTAGATTGGGATTAGGGAAGAGATTTTTTTGTTTTAAATTTTTATTTTTATCAAATTTGTACAAGCACGTAGTTAATAAGCCAAATGATTTCACGAAGTCCGTTATGAAAATTTACAAACTGGGCCTCCCTTCTCCTTGATAAATCCCTTTCCAGTGGCCTTTATTTTCTTTTGAAGGATTCTTTTGATGTTTACCTTCATATCTCTAGGTAACAGTATTATATTGCTACTTCTTACATGTGTTGACATGCAACTTATAGACGAGGTTATAGCTACTCCCTCCCCACCCCCGTTACACACATCCTTCCCATTCCCCTAACTTCCCTGTGTAACTGCCCATATCAGTATCTTTGGATCTTTCAGATTAGTCTGATTCCTCAGAGGTTTTTCCAATGTAAACGTCTGGTCATCTAAGGGAGAATATCTAGGGAACTACATTCTTAAATTGACTTTTAACCAGTCCTTATCTTAGCCTGGTGGGGAGACTTATTTTGTATTTTGTAACCTATGTGGCTGAAATTTTTTAAACCATGTCTTATAATACTTTCATAATTACAATGATATTTTTAATATTGTATTAAATCTTCATTGCGCAGCTTGTTTAATAATTGTTGACTCTGGCTCCAATTTATCTTGCAGCAATTTCACTTGCCTGAGAACAGAAGTGTTGTTATTTGGTATTTTTTTACTTTATTGGAACAGCGGATTTTATTTACTACTTGGTAATGAATGGCTCATTGGGTACTTGTTCATATGCAGTGTTGACTGTAAATGGTATTATAATCATTTTTACAACTCTTAGACCTCTTCAAAAAAAATTGTGTTCATCGTTTATAATCAACAATACTTAAATTTTCTGAAATTTATGACTACTTTAATTAGATTATATTGAGCTCTGTATGGTTATTACATTCAGCCCTCCATGTTCATTGATTCTGTATCCATGGATCAACCAACCAGGCATTGAAAATATTCAGAAAATGTTAACGCTGTTGCTGACATGCACCATGTAGTTAGGCCTACATTGATTTTTATCTGTACTGAGCATGTATAGACTTTTTTTTCCTTGTCATTATTCTCTAAACAATACAGTATAACAACTATTTACATAGCATTTATTTTGTATTAGGTATAAGTAAGCTAGAGATGGTTTAAAGTATACAGGTGAATTTGCATAAGTTATATGCAAATACTACACTATTTAACATAAGGGAATTTAGCATCTGTGGATTTTGGTATCCTTAAGGGAGGGATGACTGTATGTAGTGTAGAATGTGTATTGAATAAGTGTTCACCTGAAAAGCTTCACAGAAACAGATTTTACTTATATAAATGAGAAGGGAATAATGTGTATTTGTGGAATGTTCCTACCAATGTACTATGACATTGTTTTATCTATTTTGAGGATAAGTATGTGTTGGCAAGTATTTCCATAGAGATATCAAAAACTAATGATCGAGGGGCAGGGCAGGAAACATGTGTCCATGTTTTAGCTTACGTTCAGCAATACATAGAGGTGTGACTTTGAAAGCTGAGCTAATTGCACTTTACAGTCACCAAAAGTTCGATGAGAATCTGTGGTATTAGCATATGCAAAAATCAGCACCCCTGTCCCGCTTATTAATTCATAAGACTTGATTCACTTGCTAGGACATTGCTTAAGTGTGGATCATCAGGATTGTTGAGTGTTGAGAATACTGTATGGACCATGTTCAGAAATTAGTTGCCTAATGTTACAAATGTTTTTATAGTTTCTTATGGTTTACTTGCTACTCCAGTTTACAGAGAACTTTTCAAGAATATTAATCCCTTTGACCATGCATTGACATGTATAGATAGCCTAATTGATTTGAATTGCTCATTTTTAGTAAAATGGGTTTTGCATTAGAATTGGGTTAGCTGTTGTAATATTTTTGTCAAAATAACATTATCCTAAAACAGTATTGTGTAGATAGTCTAATTTAGTTCTATATGGTTTACAGTGTTCAACAGGAAGATTTATGTAAATTGATGGAAAGGCCAGGAAGGTTCCAACATTTCAAGCTAGAATGGATTTAAAGCATGTCAGCTCTGATTCAGGATTGCCTGGATTTGAAAGGTTCTAGTTCAGCACTGCCCGATAGGACTTCCTGCAGTGATGAAAATGTTCATTCTGCACTCCATTTTGGTATCTACTAGTCATATGTGGCTAGATGGCTAAGAAACTGAATATGTAATGCCAATTAATTTAAACTTGAATAGCCATATGTAGTTAGTGGCTCCTATATTAGAAAGTGCAGTAAGTATTAAACTGAGGGAAATCATAAGTACAGAATTGACATTGACCTGTTTAGGACTTTCGATCTAAATTGGTGTGCTTGGCATAGCTTACGGGCTTCTTCAGCCTTAATTTCCATCTTCTACTTTAGTGTTGTTATAGATCTCCTTTCTTCACCTTTGAGCCTTACTGCTTAACTTTTTTTTTAATTAAAAAAAAAAATCTTCATAACACTAGGGTTGAGACTTTAGATGGTACCATTAAGTATCTCTAGACTCTTATTAGTATTTACAAATTATAATTCTACCTTAAAAAGTAACTAAAATAATTACTTTTCAAAGAGATAATTTTTTTCTTAAGTTTTTAAGTTTCCATTCCTGTGTAGCACAGGTAATGTGGTATGTATCTTCAGAGTTACATTTTTCTAGCAAAGTCACTGAATTAGGTCCTGACCTCTGGCAAGGAGTGCCTCTGTTGCTGATTCCTATAATGGTCTAAAAGGAGAAAGAAATACAGCCTATCCCAAACAGATAAAAGTCTTTTACAAGCTATATTTCTATATAATACATACACAGATAAGATAGAAAATGTGTTAAAATATCATGCTAAACACCTAGTTCTTAAGTTACACTTCACAGAAAACTTGTTCATTGTAAATGTTTTGGATGCTCCATCTTGACTAAAAAAGCATGTTGCCAAACTTCTTTAAAGGTGAATATTCAGCTTCTCTTCATGCACTGCACTGTGTAATGTATATGACTCTCTAAAGACCATAACACTCATGGTTTCTCCTTATCACTGTACTTTGGTAAATATCGCTACAGATTACATACTAGATTTTAGGATGGCAGTGCCAAACTTGCTTGATATCCTCAAAGGATACTGAAGTGAGGTTAATTTTCCTTGCTTTGGTATTAATACACCCCTAAGCTACTGTGACTGCCTTTGTATAGTACTGTGATTTCTGTTCAGTAGTCTAGGAATATGTTGGGCTCCTGGACTGCTTGTACAAAACTGACCTGAAATCTGATTTTTCTGCTTTTTCATAATTGAATATCATCTCTACTCTTCACTTCTAATTTTAGTTCATTTTGATCTTTGATACTTCTTGTTGTTCATATTCAAACATCCACCTCATTTGTCCATTTTCGGTGTGAGGCTTCTATAAATCTAATTTTATATTTTCTGTTTTCTTTTCTCAGTTTACCTAAAAAATAAAAAAATCAGACTTTAATTTCTCTAAACAAAGATAAGCGTCAAAAATGAGTTTGTGGTTTTTTTTTTTTTTTTAAGGCAGCAAATGGACCAATCTTTATTTTGTGCAGTCTTCCCGTTTTCAATTATTTTTCATCTTTAAATGATCAGAAATTTGTTTATAACTTAAAAAAAAATAATCTCTGGGAAGTGTTCTGTTAATTCTGAATCATTGGGACTTCCAGGAGCCTGATTGCTAGGTAAATGGGCCTATAACTAAGTAGAATTAGTTGCACAGTTTCTAGATGACAGGATAAATTCTAACATTCTATAGAACAAAATAGGTAATATTACTTGCCTAGATTTATTCATAAATGAGGCCAAATTCAAAATAATTCATCTTGGACTTCAGAATAAAGTTCTTAACATGAAATCAAGTGTATCAAAATATAAGTGGCTTATCACATACTACATACACAATAAATTGGATAGAGCATAGTTGTCAAGATATCACACAAAAAGAAGCAAAGATATAAGCATTTTAAAATTTTTTCTCTAAAACCTTTAAAAAACTTTGAGTACCAAGTGTTCTGTTCATTACAACAAAATCTTGAACCTTAAAAGAATTAGTTGTCCTTTGTAGATGGTAGTAATATGAGTCAATCGGCATTACCAAGAAACTACTACAAAGAAGATGGAAGGGAGATTTTTTCAGTAAATTGTTACCACGTCAGGAATATAAAGGAGTCATTTCAGTAATTCTGTCAGAAAAGAGGAAGGACATATAGTAAATCATTCTATTCAGACTTTTTTTTTAACTAGTCTTCCTGTTTTGCTGAGAAAGAGCTCAGATGTTCATCTTTTTTTTCTTTGTCATTGAGCAGGACAAGTTACCAGGAGAAGCAGATTCTTAAATTATTATTTCATACAGTTTTAGGAAATTCCTTCTATTATGAGTGAAGTAACTCTCAGTCTCCTGCCAAAAGGAAAACCTTAATTTCCACAATGGGCCATCTGTTTAATATTGAGTTGACCTTTCATTTTGTGAACTGATTTTGAGATAGGCAAATTTTACTTCTTCTTGGAAGACTGTCCTATTCTGTTGATTCATAACACACTGAATGATTTTAGTAACTAGCAATGCTTTCCCCACATACACCCACCCCCAAAGCTTAGGTTCATGGGTTTTTATTTGATAGTTTCTATTTTGTCCCCATACAAGAAACCTAAATAGTTGTCACAAAACATATTTGCTTTCTTTGTTAACGTGTGATTTAGTAAACTTTTTTCTTTTGTGAGGGCTTCTTAGATGCAGAGAGTTGAATTAACCTTATTAATTTACTAACTCATTCATCCAAAAAATATTAGAAACCCTATTATGTGTCAGGTACTCTGTTTGGCACCAGGGGTCCAGAAGTAAGCAAAATGTGATTTTGCCTCCCTGCAATTTGTCTCATTCGTGGTGCATTATCATCATCAATCTATGAACATAGGTCCTGTTTTTGTTTTACTTAATTTTTATTTTTTCCCTTCAGACTCCTTCCTTCTTTCCTCCTCCATAAAAATATACTAGGATATGCATGTCCTTAGATATTTGTCCTTAAAGGCATATAACATTTATATGTATTTTTAATTTATGTTAATGGTAGCATAGATCTGGTTATTCCTTACTTTTTTCACCTAGTGCCATATTTTTAAGCTCTAGCCAGCAAAGTCACTACTTCTGACTCTATAATATTCCATTGTCTGCATCCAACACATTAACATTTGTTTCCCCATTGATGGAATCTGTGTTGCTTTCTGCACCTTCACACAAATAATGCTGCAGTGAGCACCCTTGTATATATTCCCTTAAGGCCTATGCAAGTATTTTTGAGAGCACTTAACCCAAGAGTGGGATTCTGGGTCATAGGTAGGCAAAATGGTTTACCAAGCAGTTCACAAAGGTTCCTATTTTCTCCCATTCTCACCACTAACTTGATATTACTTAGTTTTCCAATTTTAATTTTTCTTATAGTGTTAAAGTGATAGGTCTTCATTGCTGACAGTTGGCGAGACTGACCTTTCTTTATATACTTGTTAGCCTTATTTGTCCTGTAAATTGCCTATACATATCTTATGCCCATTTGTTCTCTTAAAGTTACCTGTTTTTTTCTTGTTTTTGTAGAAGTTCCTTGTATTTTAATATTAATGATCTGACAGTTTGGGATAAAAAAAATCATCTTTCCCAAAGCATTTATCACTAAACTAAGAAATCCTTTATTTCAATAAAGCTAAATCTGCCAATGTTTTTATCATTTGTGGATTTTTTTTTTTAAGTTATATTAGTTTGCCTCCTAGGTCTGCAATCCCTCTGGGGTCAGTGTTCTACATACTGAGAGTCAGGGACCCCTAGCTACTTTTGCCTACATGGTAAATTTTCCCAGGACCATCTTCTCAAGTATCCATCCTTTCCTACTGCTTTGAAAAATCAGTTATGTCGTAGGAGATTCTCGTTAATACGCAAGTCTGTTTATAAGCTCTGTCTTCTGTTGCTAGGTCTATTTATTTCTGTGCCAGTACCAATCTGTCTTTATTACTTTGTCTTTGTGTAGTCTGTCTTAATACCTGGAGAGAAAATTCCCAGCTACCCAACAAATAGATATGTACTTTTGCTCTTTCTTTGCAAAATTACCTTAGCTTTCCAAAGACCTTTTTTTCCCTAGCAGCTTTAGTAAGATATAATTCACATACTATACAGTATGTGGCTTTTAATATATTATTAACAGAGTTGTGTGGCCACCACCCAAATCAATTTTAGAATATTTTTCTTACCCCCAAAAGAAATGCCATACTCTTTAGCCCTTGCTCCACAGCCCTAGAGCCACTAATTTATTTCTGTTTGTATAGATTTGCCTATTCCAGGTATTGCATATAAATGGAATCCAACAATAAATGATCTTTTGTGACAGGTTTCTTTTACTTAGCATAATTTTTTTCAAGATTCATCCACTTTGTAGTATGCATTAATACTGTTCTTTTTTATGGCTGAATAATATTCCATTGTATGGATATTACACATTTTGTTTACTCATCAGTTGATGGACATTTGGTGGTTATTTTGGCTGTTATGAATTATACCACTGTACACATTCGTGTACAAGTTTTTGTGTGGACATACGTTTTCATTTCTTTTGGGTTTATACCTAGGAGTGGAATTGCTAGATCAAATGGTAACTCTGTGTTTAAGTTTTTAAGAAACTGCCAAACTGTCTTCCAAATTGGTTGCCCCATTTCGCCTCCCACCAACAAGGTATGAAGGTTCTAATTTCTCCAAATCCTTGTCAACCCTGCTATGATCTGTCTTTTTTTTTTTTTTTTTTTTTATAACCATACTAGTGTGTATGAAATGGTATCATTGTGGTTTGATTTGCATTTGCCTAATGACAAATCATATTGAGCATCTCTTTAGATGCTTTGCTTACTAACCATTTGTATATCTTTAGAGAAATGTCTGTTCAGATTCTTTGTCCATTTTTTAATTTTTTTTTTTTTTACTTTTACTCAAGAAATCCATGCATTTCATCAAAATTATTTAATTTATTGACTTTTTTGAAACAGTCTTATTCGTTTAGTATTTTATACTTTTATTTTCTCTTGATCAGTCATGTCTGAGTATTCTTTCCACAGAACAGTGGTTATGAGTTCAGGCTCCAGTCCTTCTACCATTTATCAGTTCCACCACTTACCAGCTGTGTGACCTTTGGCAGGTTACATAACTACTCTGACTCTGGTTCCTGAAATAGGTATAATGATAGTCCCTATGCCAGAGAGTTGTTGAAAGGATCGAGTTAGTATGTGAAAAGTGTTTAAAACAATACCTGACAGTGTAAGTACTCAGTGAATGCTAATTGCTATTAGTCGTAAAGGAAGCCTTTTCTAAGAATCAGCTTTTGGGTCTGTTAATTTCTCTATTGCTTTTTGTTCTCTGTTTTTGATATCTGCCCTTAATTTCCTTTTTTCTTTGTACTTAACTACTCCTTCTTGAGTTTAACATGCTGATAAATATTCAAAGCTAGACATTTGCAGTAAATAACAATGCTTCAAGTGTATCCTACAAACTACAGTTTTTGTGGTGGTTATATCTGAGTCATACTTATATTCATGTTTTTCTTCCGTGTCTTTAGCTTATCAATATTAATATCATTCTGAACAAGTCAAGTGACTGGTGCCCCAGCATATTTTCACTTCTTAAATGCACCCTAACTCTTCTTTCAATCTTCTCCATATTGGCATTTTCCAAAATTTTGATTTTGGATTGTTAGGGATGGATATATTTTGCTGCCTTTTTTTTTCACTCCATTGCTTACTTATAAAAAAATGTATTATATTAACATTTTCTTTATTTGTCATAGCTCAGATACTCAGAATCTCTTAGATTTATTTTCCTCCTTACTGGAGTTTTTCAAAGAAGGTCTTGGTTTGGTAAACCTAAGTATTTGTATTCCTGCAGATATTTTTATTTTATCCTGATGTAAAATTCTAAGTTCAAAGTCTTTTTCCTTTAATACTATCCCTCCAACAATGTCTTCTTGTTTCTAGTGTTGCTATTCAAAAGTCAAATGTTTAACTGATTCTTGTTCCTTCGTAGGTAATCTGTTCTTCCTTTTAGGAAATTTTCATAATTTTGTTTTCTGGCAATTTTAATATTTACTGTAATGTGTCTAACTGGGAGAGTTTTCTTAAGTATCTGTTTAGCACTCTGAGCTGTTTCAATCTGAATTTTCCTTACTTAATTCTGAGACATTCTTAGAATATTTTCTTTTCTCCTCTTTACTTTTATCTCAGGACTCCTATAGTACTATTAATAATGGTATTTCTATTCTTATCCTCTTTATATTTTCTTTTGTATTTTCTAGCTCTTCATCCTTCTCCCCCCAATATTCCGTATCTGGGAATTCCTCAACTTTTTATTCCAACTGATAAGTGTATTCCTCAACTGTTACCAGTTTTCATACCCCATCAGTTTAATTCTTTATTTCAGATACGGATTTTTTTTTTTAATGTCAGATTATGTTGGATTTTTCTTTATGACACTTTTCTCTACTTTAAGTATTATTTCTCTCTTGTTCACTCACCTACTTTTTTTTTTAAAAACATTTATAACTTAATTTAAATCCTTGTTTGTTCCAAAAATAAATTATTCAATTTGTTATTTGTCTTTTATGGCTTTTGGGTGCTCTGAGATATCTATCATTTTCCCCCTACGATTATTCACTGCCTTGTGTCTTCAAGATTTTGTTGCCAAGAAATAACTGGTAAATGACATTTTTATTCTGATGAGTTTTATATAAAACAAATTTGTACTTAAAAATATCTAAATTGAACAAGCTATTTCAATGATTTTTAATTTTTTTTAATACTTTTACTGCAAAATTTTTCACTTACTGAAGGGAAGAGAATAACTTTTAAGCAAGTCTGTGTTGCTGCTTATACCAGGACTACTATTAGGAAGGTGATAATTTGCAAGTTGGCTTGTTTTTTTGTTTGGTTTTTTTGTTTGTTTGTTTTTTAGGCAAAGCAACCTTTGGTTGACCTCAAAGGTTGTAAGGACCTTGTCATCTTATAATCCCTTATTTTTTTGTTTTTTACACCTACAGCACCTGGTCTTCCTAGATACTAACCAGGCCTGACGCTGCTTAGCTTTCGAGATCAGACAGGATCGGGCTTGTTCAGGGTAGCATGGCCATAGACAAGATTTTGTTTTTAGAGTGGACACCATTTATCTGGGTTTGAGGCAGTAGTGGTGGGAATAATTTCTCTGCCACCATTAAGAAGGTCAGGTTGTCTTCATTAGATTAAACCCTAGCACTGCAGCTTTTCTCCTGTGTACATCTCATCTTTGGTGTTCATTCCCAAAGCATCTCTGCAGCATTATATATGTTCAATTGGCCAGGTTTATTTCAAAATTATTGTAGGATATTAAAAACTTAATATTCAAGAGATAAATTGTAGGAACATAATCTAGCTATATATAGTTTACTTATTAATCAACTTTTAATAAGCTGTTGTAGGTCAACAGTTAATGGCATATATAACATATTGGGGATGAGAACTAACCGTAGGCAGATTATTAAACAGATAGCATTGCTGTATTGTACCTTCTACCTCATCTTTTTTCCAAGTCACCTCTTTCTTTGGAACTGACCCTTTGAACTCCCTTCCCTACCATCCTTTCACTAAGTTCCTTCTTTATCCTCCTGACCAGAATAATAAATTTGTAGCCACATTCTATAGTAGACATTGCTAATTTATCACAGTCTTTGCCTGCCAAGCCATGAGCATGGCTCCAAATCCTTCTCAGCACAACACTTCAGGGAACCACTTTGAGTTAGCACTAAAGATGACAGCTAGTTGTCATTTCTGTTCTCTTATTCCAACTAGTCTAAGACATTAACATATTCAGACTATATTTGCTTTGAAGGCTAAAAAGGAATAAAGGTAGAATAGCAAATAAAGATGTTTTCCAATGTCCAGGCAACATTTTTGTGTCCTTCTCATTCTCCTCTTTTCAAGCCTTTTATGTCATTCCCTCCCTTGTTTATCTACCTTGTTTCTGCTTCTTTCTACCTAATTAGTTCACAATAGGAACTAAACACACTTGTATGGACAAGATAGAAGGAAAACAAGTATTTATTTTTGCTTCTGAGTTAATATGAGATGGATACTTTAAAAATACTAATAAAAAAAGACACAGGAGAAAGTAGACCATTCCTAATGGGCCAACCATGTAGCCATTATTGTATTATATGTCTTAACTATATCATAGTGTTTGTTCTTCACAACCACTTTGTTCAGTGTAGGTATTGGCCTCGCGTATGAAGACAGTGAGGGTCAAAAAGGTAAATAATTTGCTCAAGGGAGCACAGCTAGTAAGTAGAGTTGGGATTCCATGCCCCTTCCCTTTTTTTTTTTTTCAGAATGGACTTCATATTATAGCCTTTTTCATTTGGGCAATGATTATACACATACATACATTTTAATGTTTTATAGGTTATTTGGGTTCCGGCACTATGGCTAAAATGATAAGCTTTTGGCCCAAGGAGTGTTCTGAGCCCTTGGCAGTGTAGCCCAGTGAAGAAGGACAGTGACTGAGCCTGGTGTCAGATCCTGACTCCACCACTGCCTCAACCTTGTGCAAGTTTCCTCTCTCATACCAACATACAGGGTTGTTTTGAGGATTAAACATAGAGATATGCCTAGAACACTTAGCACAATGCCTGACAAATAGTAAATGCTTCATGAGTGCTATTATATAGTTACCACATCATGTTAAATCCTGAACTTCTCCATGAGAATCTGAGAATTTTTATAAACTATATTAAAGTTTATGTTGTAGATAAAGAACAAATATTACCTGTACTTTGTATAATTTTTCATATTTTGGTTAAATATTATAAGATATAATCACTACTATTTGAATGAAACATGTTACATACTATTTGACTCTCCTGGTCAGGAATATTTCCCTCATCCCAGGATTTACAGTATTTCTAGAAAGATCCCAAAAATCTGTTTTGGGGGAGGATGCTTGAAAGTAGTAGTAGATGGTGACCACTGGTGTCTTTGTTTTAACCTTCTATTGTATAAGAATACAGAATCCACATTCAGTGATTGAAACATTTTCCTGTCTCCTTTTATTTTTCAGAAGATGAATAATCTTTCGTTTAGTGAGCTATGTTGCCTCTTCTGCTGTCCACCTTGTCCAGGGAAAATTGCTTCAAAATTAGCATTTTTGCCACCTGATCCAACTTACACGCTAATGTGTGATGAAAGTGGAAGCCGCTGGACTTTACACCTATCAGAACGAGCAGACTGGCAGTACTCTTCTAGAGAAAAAGATGCTATTGAGTGTTTCATGACTAGAACCAGTAAAGGCAACAGAATTGCCTGCATGTTTGTGCGTTGCTCACCCAATGCCAAATATACTTTACTCTTTTCACATGGAAATGCTGTTGATCTTGGGCAGATGAGCAGCTTTTACATAGGACTGGGATCACGGATTAATTGTAATATATTCTCATATGATTATTCTGGATATGGTGCGAGTTCTGGGAAACCAACAGAGAAGAACCTCTATGCAGACATAGAAGCTGCTTGGCTTGCTCTTAGGACAAGGTAAATGGGAATTATTTTCCACATTTAAGGTGATTAAAATTGTCTTGTATAAGAAAAGAATAAAAGCTTTCTTTATAACACATGTGTTGAATACTAAATGGAGATTATATTTACCAATATATGAAGAGTTAAACTTAGATTATAATTTTAAATTTTGTACAGTGGCGTAAAAAGTTTTTTAAGATAGGTCATGTTTGTATGTGTTAGTGCGTGTGTGTGATTTTCTTAAACATTTAAGTCAATAACAAATGTTTGGTTTTATAAACTTTAGAGTGTTATATAAAAATGAGTATTCAAAGTTGCAGTATTTCAAGGCATGAGAGAAAACAGTGATTTAGCTAATTAATCATTCACTTGATCTATCATTAACCATGTAAGAGGCTGGTTTGTTTTTGTTAAAATCCTAAGCCAGGGTTTGCATGATTTTATATAATTATCTCCTAGAAGATATGACTTAAAGTATCTTCTTGGAACTATTTTTAAAGTATTTATTCTGTAAAACTGGAATTTTCTTTGCATTCTGGACTCAAAATTTTGAGAGATCATCTCAAGTAAAAATTTAAAAAGTAATGTAATGATAAATCATTTAGGTAAATTCTCTTACTGTGTCAATTATTCTTTGATTATAACAGAATACAGTTTTGGGAACTAGAAATTGAATTAATCTTTTCTAGTCACCGGAATACTTATAAATTTTCTTGAAAAATAATGCAATTTTGTAGACTTCACTGTATTTTCTCATCAGTGTACAATAAATAGAAAGGTATCTAAATACGAGTTAGTCTTCATATTATACATTGATAAAGCTGCCTGACTTCCAGAGTATTTTAGATGAAACCGAAGAACATAAAGAAAACTTAGCATTTCTAACTTAATGTTTAAATATTAGTGGTTTCAGTAAGTTAAGAACCTCAATTTTGTTAGTAGGCATAACCTTTTTTAGAAAATGTCTTATAACCATTTGCCCCTCCAAGGTATATAATAAAACAACTCTCAGAGCACAATAGTGTATAAAGGGAATTTTTTAATCAGTTGAAGTGACATGGAAACATATATCTGATGAGTAAAAAAAAAAAAAAAATAGAGAGTAACTAATATAAATAGTAGATAAGGAGCTCAGGTGGGGAATGTTAAAAATATATAAGCTTTAAAACCACTTTAAATGATCAAAGTCAAAATCTGCTTCAGATATACTGATGTCAGTCCCCTCAGGCCTACAAACAAAAATGAATGCCCAGTTGAATGTAGTATAATAACTGTCAAGAAAGTGTGATCATGTATTTCTTATAACAGATTTGTTACAATATAATTTAAAGTATAACTTTAAAAGTCTAACTTTAGTGGATTAGTATAGTGTTTTTTTTAAGTATGCTGAGTTAAAGCAGATAGCCTTCATTATTAGTGCTTCTAAGTAACACAAAAGGACTTATTTCACATAAAACATTAGTGTCTAGTTCAGTGTTCCATGTTTATGTAAAAAAAAAAACCTTGTAAATGGTCAGCTTATTTTTTTTAATCTTGTCAGATATCGATTTGAAGAGAACATTTTAAAATGATTCCTAGTCTTGATTAAATTAATCTTTTTTTCCATACTTGATGACCAGTATAAATGAGGAACAAGGACAGAAGAGATAATTTCTAAGTAGTCCTACATACTAGTTTAGCATAGAATTTCAGAGTTATATTTTTTTTCAAGTATAATCTTAGGAAATTTATTCATCTTCTCTGAGCCTGTTTCATCTGTTTAATGAAGAAATTGAATTAAATCATCTCTAAGATCCTTTCCAGTTCTGGAATTCTGTCATCTAATAAAATGTATGTAATCAGAATTCAAACCTTTTATTTCCTTTGCTTGATTTAAGTTAAGTTAGGGTTTATAAAACCAGGAAGGGAAAAATAAATAATGAACTTAAGTAATTATTATTTGAATGATCTCCTTTTCAGTAATCTATAATAACCTAGTTTCTGAATTTCTGATCAATCAACAGAAAATAAGGGACTAATATTCACTATGCAGACTTCCCCGATAGCAGTTGAAATCATTGTCTTTGTGATATAATGGAAAAAGCACAAGACTGGGAGTCAGGATACCCGGGTTCTAATTATAGGTCTGACACTAACTTACTCTAACTTTCAGTTAGCAACTGACCTAGCTTAGATGGTCCCTAAAATCCTTTCTAACTTGCATTATTCTGAAATTCTGTTATTGCTTCAAATCCTCTGATGCTAAACTGGCAGCTCTTCTGCTTCTCTGGAATCTTGCCATTGCTAGCTTTAGTCTAAAGCCCTTAGTTGCCACCAACAGTACTGCTACTATTCAGCTAATAGCAACTGTGCAGCCTCAAGAGTTATGCTGATACTGTAAATGTTCATTTTCCTAATTTTTTCATTCCTATTAAGTATACACAGCTAGGTCTATTGTAAAGAAAAAAGCTTTCCTGAGTTTACTTAAATTTAGAATCAGTCGGAAGTAGATGGAACCCAGTCTGTGGCACATATCCAGATGCTTGAGTAGGTATGTTAGAAACTGTGGGGAGGTATGTTACCATCTGGTTAATCCAAAGAGTCCTGTGCCCCTGGAAAGGGCCATGGGGAGCATATGGGATTTGTCTTGCTTTTTCCTAGTGAAATGTTCAGATAATTTAGAAAGCTCTATTATCTTTCCAAAAGATTAGAAGCTGTTGTCCAAATGGCCCTTAGCAGCCCAAAGTGACTACTGTCACACTTCTAAAGTGGAAAGGCATATTTGATGTCACTCTTAACTCTTAACCCCATATTCATTAGCTCCTGTAACATCTCACTTAAACTTGCAGTAATTTACAGTTGAGACAGTTATATTATAGACAAGTAATGGTGCCTGGAACATAGTATGTATCCAATATTACTGAGTCAATGAGTTTACATATTTAAACCTGAAGCATTTTTAAATGGAATAAAGCAATACATACTCTTGAAAGTTTAGTATGAAGTCTATAATCAACTGAATCATATGGCATTTGGAATTTTCATTTATCTGTTTATCTTTTCAATCATTAGTTTATTTCTATGGTAAGTAAATGCAAATTTTAGGAAATAGAGTAATTTGCTCTTGGCTAAAACGATATATATATTATTCATTCCATACTGTAACTATGTCCCATTTTCATCACTATGACCAACTTCAAAAAATAAAATGAGCTACTTTTGATGTCTAGAGAAGTAAGAACTTTTGTTACATTGAATGGAAAATTACGCTAAATATCCATTAAACATCAATCCATTGAAATATATGTTCCAAACTGAGTCAACAGTATGCTATGTTGAATTACATAAGTGGTTTAATGAATCCATTTTTAAGACTGAAATTCGAAAAGACCTAGCAATTATTTTTCCAAAAGATGAAATTGAAACAGATAAGCTAATAAAATAGATCTCACTTATAGCACTACATTTAATAGTGATGACTGTGAAACTCCACTTTTAAAATATAAATTTGTTGACATTGCCTTATTCTAAGTCATTCTGTTATAAAATTAAGTCCTTAGGAATGATTTAACGTTTCATACCAGTCCAACTCTTTTTTTTTAACTTCTGAACTTTGTAGATATGGCATTCGCCCTGAAAATGTGATAATATATGGACAAAGTATAGGGACAGTACCATCTGTGGATCTTGCTGCTCGATACGAGAGTGCTGCTGTTATTCTTCATTCTCCACTGACCTCAGGAATGCGAGTTGCTTTTCCTGATACCAAGAAGACCTACTGTTTTGATGCATTCCCAAAGTAAGTAACAATATTCAAAATACTTTAATTTTAGATAGTTTTGCGGGAATTTTATTCCAACACTTAAAGTATTCATGATACAGCTCTCTCAGCCATGAGCTTCAATTTCAGATATCTTATAGAAATTGTGAAAAATTAACTTGTGAAGAGGGTGGTAGCAGGATACTAATCAGGAGGCTGAAATGTTTGAGCCATGGTGATCCAGGTGAAAAGTGCTGAGAGCCTTTTACCCCAAACAGTGGCATTAGTATTAGAGACAAGAGAATGAATTTGAGAAATAAAATTGACAGAATTAAAAGTCAGACTGGATTTAGGATGCTAAAAAGAAGAACCTGAATATAATTCCCAGGTTTCTGACCTAAGCTGCTAATGAATGATGGTGCCATTCAATGAGGCACATAATACTGGAAGAAAGGAACAAGTAGAAAATGAGACACATGTGCATAGAAATGAGCGAATGATTTGTAATATCTGATTGACAAAAGAAGTGAATTGCAAAAAGGAAAATTGAGTCCTAAATGAACTAGAATAAATATTGCTGCCAGAAAGTCTGCAAACATACAGTGTTAAACAAATTTGAAAGAAGGGCTACTTAATTACCATCCTGCTTCTTAAAACAGGATGATAATTCCCACCAGCTCGTCATAGTTAGGAAAAATTGATGGCCTATTTTTCTCAAAGGGAGAAGGCAAGAAGTGAGAAGCTGGCAAATTTCAGTTTTATTTTCTTAGCCTAATTGGCAGCAATACAAAGAATTTCTTTATAGATGGGCCAAAGGCTAAGTCATTACTTGTGTCTTTATTAGAACAGCAAACATCGTTTCATAATCAAATTTTTTTCATCATTAACCAGTAAGAGATCACGTTCATAGGGAAACTTCTGGGACCATGTGATCTTATCACCAGAGCAGGCTGTGGGAGGGAGGTTTTTAGTTTTTACATTTATTTTGGGTTTGTTTTTGTTTTAGATAATGATAGAGTGGAAGATATGTGCATTATACTGCTTCCATCTAGCTGAGTGGTAGCTTGTGAGGGAGGTATTTGGGTAATGCTATTGCCATAAAACTTCTAGCTCTGTCTAACTATTCTTTCATTATGGCACCAACAGAGAAGACAGCCTTAAGAGTAAACTGTTTGGAAAAGATTATACATTTTTTTAAAATTTTCATTCTAATTCCTTTACGATTAAACATTTGACAGCAAATAATATACCCAAACATTTTTCCTTGCCAAATGCAACCTTTAATTAATTCATTGATGATTTTTCTCCTTTTCAAGAGTCCTCATTTTATAGTTATAATGCCTCATTGCTCTCTCTAAGAATTTTTTTTAAGAGTTATTATTTGTTTGTAAGATTTCTTCTCCGCATAGTTTATGTCTCCTTTGAGTTACCTTTTTTTATTCCGATTATTTTCATCTCTTATATTTAAAGTGTTCTCTTTGGATATATGGTAATTCTTAGATGTCTGCTTATAGTTCGAGTGAGGGACTAAATGGGTGATTAAGGCTTGTTAACCATGAGTTTCACTATAGAGTGACCTAGTTAAGCCAGTAACTTGGGGATCACCCTCCACCTCCACGTCAATATTTATATTATCTTTCCTCTTAAAATGGATAGTCTCCAAACACTTTCTAAAACTTCTCCTTGGTGGCTGAAGGCCTGGCTGCCAGCATTCTGAAAGCCTAGTAGGGAAAAAGGGTGCATAGCAGCCAGTAAGCATATGTCTGCTCCGTCTCTGATACTTCTGCCCCAAACTGTGTCTAGCAATCTCTAGTCCACAAGCCCTCCAGTTTTGGGTGGAGAGCAATTACCAGCTGCAAAAAGAAGGGGAAAGAATCTGGGGGAGAGGGACCTAAATTATTTCTTAAACAGATTTTGAACAAATTCTAAAGATTTTAATTAGCTGCCCTCAACCCTTTGATATTTCCTAGCCTTCTGGGATATTCCATGGTATAAATTAGGTTGGTTCTTCGTTTCAGTCCTCAAATTTTGTTGTTTTATCACATTTGCTCTATATTTGTGAGTTAGTACCCTAAAACAAAAACAGAAGAACATTTTGCTGTCAGAGTGCAGAGAAGTATGAAGTTAAGCACATACTTGAAATGGTCCTTAGTTTTCTCCTCTCCTTGCACCCTTCAGATTCTCTGTGTGAAACATCCACACTGTAGGAAGGTGTAGTAGGGTTTCAGTAACCAGTGATTCCCTCAAAACAGAAGGGCATGAAGTTAAAGTTAACTTCCTCAGATACTCTGAAAGTATAGTATGTACACATGACTTCTGAATCTTATTTGAAATCTAGGCAGCATCCATCCCTTCTGGATAAATTCAAAGACAGTTCTGAAGTTTGAATTATCCCTCTGATATAGGACAAGAAAATTTGTTTTACATTATTTTCATAGTTAATTCATTGACTTTTCCCCCTCTTTCCCTACAGCATTGACAAAATCTCAAAGATAACCTCTCCAGTATTAATAATTCATGGGACTGAAGATGAAGTCATTGACTTTTCACATGGCCTCGCATTGTTTGAGCGTTGCCAAAGACCTGTGGAGCCTCTGTGGGTCGAAGGGGCAGGTCATAATGATGTGGAACTTTATGGACAGTACCTAGAAAGGTTGAAACAGTTTGTGTCACAGGAACTGGTAAATTTGTAAAATACTCTGTAAATTAGCATACCGGGTTTTCTTTTGCTGAACTGCACTCTTTGGTAAATAACATAAAACCTGAAGGTTTTGTTTGCAAATCATGTCAGTTGCCTTCATAAATGTACAGGTAATGATTTGTTAACAGACTTAATGAAGGTTTTAATTATGAGAACTAAAACTGGAAATAACAGTATCATGCAGTCAGGCTGTGTAATTTATATTTTTTCTGTGAATTTTTTTTTAAACATCAAGATGAGTACTGTATGAAATTTTAATTCTATAAAATCAAATGCTGTAAAAGTATTGCCAAATGCTTTTGCATATGAGAAACAAATTTATAAATATTTTTAAAACATCTCAATGTACTAAATCTTATCCTGGTATACAAATGTAATATTCTTTCAATAAAAAACTGTATATCTAAAACAATTCAAGTACTTGTAATAGAATAAATATAAGAAAACATACAAGTTCACTAGAGATAACCTAAACCCTGTTGTACAGGGAAGGAAGTTTAAACGGTTATTTTATTGTAAAATACATTGGATTTTCTCTATTCCCTGGTTATCAGACATTTTCTCCTTTAAAAAAATGATGTAAGTCTTAATTTTATACCATCCATTAATTTACCAACTAGTTACCTTGTAAATGAGAAGTCATAATAGCACTAAATTTTAACTAGTTTTGATTTATAAGTTTGGTACTGTGAGGCAACTACTTAAAATTTTTATTTTAGTTATTTAAAAGGCATTTAGAGCTTTAAGAATGATTTTGTATGCACTGTTGTTTTAAATTTTGACTAATCTCATAAAATTGCAGTACTCTTTATTATAAGACACCCTGAAAGTCCATTAGATTTTTTTGTTCAAGACCACAAACAGACTGGCTTTGGTCCCTTTTCACTTTGGCTGTTTTTAAGAATAGGATTTATTCTTTTGGATTACTATCTGAGAATTTCATGGATTCACTCCTGGATGCAGGAGATAAAACATTTAATTCATAACTTTTATATTAACCAATGTAGTAAAAAATAAAGCTCACACACAAAAACTAAGTTGCCTTTCCTTGAATGAATCTTGCCTGAATAAAACAATGAAAGAAAAATAAAAATTAAATTAACGGTATGTAGTCTAATTTGTAAATGAATGAATATTGAAATAATACACACTGTGGATATATTTTAAGGCCTTATGTAGTTTTAATTGTTCTGCTTGTTCCGTGGTTATGTCTAAGATTATAGTATATGATTCTCTTCAAAGTATATCAAGTATTGTGAATGCTTTGGTTCAGATGTGTCAAACTAACAGTAAAACAACAAATATACCACTCAGCTGTGCTTGTTTGCCTTCTTCCATGCTCCCCACCACCTACTATAGTGAAAAAAAAGTTGCATTGATCTTAATAGAACATAGTTCTGTAGTTTTCTAAATTTTATTATCACTTCTTTCAGAGAGGTTTTTCCTTCTCAAGATTGACTTGGAGCCTATACAATTCTTTTTTTGTACAACATACACCCCAGAGTTTAGCTGTGTCCTCTTTGATTACCTGGGAAAATCAAAATATTGATTATACTAATTCTGGATTCATTCAACAAATATTTATTGAATCTCTAAATAGTGCAAACTCTATGCCAGATAAAGATGGACATTGACCATGTCCTCATAGAGTTCACAGTATAGCTGAGGAGACAGATATCTACTGCACAGGTATTAATTACTGTTTGGATAAGGACTGAAGGAGATTAGTAGGGTGTTATAATAGATAAAAGGTACTCCTGGGAGGGGATCATGGGGAAAAGGGCAAGGAGTATTTGAGCTGAGCTTTGAAGGGTGACTAAGAAATGACTAGACCTGGGTGCCCCAGGCAGAACTTTCCTGGCTGAGGGGAGCAGTATCCAGAAGACTAGAGGAAGGATGGTACTTTGAAATTAAGAAGACTGGCCAAAGGTGAAGGGGATAGGATGGTATAGAGATGAGGTTGCAAGCTGGTTAGGGTCACAATCATATGTGCTATATGGACCCTGATCATCGTCCTAGAAACAATAGAAAGCCATTGATAGAAATATTAATGTCAAGAGTTTGCAAACAAAGTAAATCTGGAGATCTTAGCTTGTTAGAAATAACATGTAGGCCAACTGTTTAGAAAAACTGATATAATTTTAGGATGCTGAAACATTTATCATGGGAAAACCACATCTGCAATATTCCATTTCAGGATGCAGTGAAAAGATATTCACAAATTAGAACAAATCCCAGTATATTTTACCAAGTTAGAGAAAGTCCCGTAAACTGAAATTCAAAAACTAAAGGATTATGTTACTAAGGAATGATAGCTGTTTTCAAATATTTGAGAAACATATACAGTTTATTCTTTTTGACACTCAGTAGAACAAAGGGAAAGCAAAATGGCAGATAAGAGCTCAGTGTAAGAAAGAACTTTATGGTTATTTGTCCATCAAGGAGCCTCCTAAGGATTAATGACTATCTTACTACTGGAGCAGAGCAGTATGTTATCTGTCATGATGCTATAGAACAAATTGCAGATTTAAGTGAGAAATTGAACTAGATGGACCATGTATAAAGTCACTTGAATGTCTTCTACCTACTCAGAGCATCGCTTACCCTGTGGCACCTAGAAGACGATACGATGTAGAAGAATTGGCAATAAGATCTGGGCTCTTTTCTCCACTGACACCGATTAGCTCTGTGACCTCGGCAAGTTACTTCTCTGGACCACCAATTTCCCCACTAGAAATGAAGAGATGGAACTGATTGATTAGTGTAATCCCTTACATTTCTAACGTAATATGAAAATCTCTCGGCCCTGTTCATACCATTTTTTAACCCTGGCTAGAAGAGGACCCAGATAACTTATTTTGATATTTATCTCTTGTGCATACCAAACATGGTGCAATTTGGATGCTAACACTAGTCCTGGGAAAATGGTCAGCAGTATACCTAACTCCTGCCATATCTTACAAGTACAAAAAGCAGAATAAAAAAGTTAAATAAATTGATTTGTCATCACACTTTCTGGACTTCTAACTTACTCAAATTTACCAGTTCTATATCTCACCTAAAAATATATATCACAGTCATTTTTTCTCTTGGTGATTTCTCTGAATATATAGGTGTTACTAACTTAAAGAAAGCTAGATAAAAGTGAATTATAAAATTGTAAACTGACATCTATTGTAAATAGGATGTTCATAATGTATTTAGACATTCCATATGACAAAAAATAACTTACCAGGAACAGGTATTATGGAAAGCCAGATAAACTCATAAATTCTAAAACTTTAGATATGATATAGCCTAATCCCTTTATTTTACAGGTGAGGAAATAAAGAGAAGTGACTTTGCCAAGGTCTATCAGTGGTTGTGCTATCTCATCTTCACCAAATTTATCTAGACTGATATGCCAGTGATCCTTTAAAACTATAATACAGCATAAGCTTGTTTGCTCTTCAATGTTAATTATAATTTTATTTAAATGCCTCTCAGATTCCTCCTTATTGGCTGGTTATTGAATAGTAATTTGGTGGATTGTGCCTTTCATATTTCTCAAAACTAATGATTTGCATATTTAAATAACACTAATTCATTTTACTAGGCTTAGTAACAGCTATTTGGTTATGTTAAATCACAGTGAAGATGGTAACTATAGTCAAATAATCAAGTGTTTACTTAAGGCACATTTACTGTAAATTACATAACATACCGAAAATTAGCAATTAGATTGAATAAAGTATCAAAGCAGTTACTAATTGGTGATAGATGGGCTTTTAGTTTATTGCTTTGGTTTAAAACAGGCAATATATTTAAATACCATGTCAGCTTGTTGCATCCTAATAATAATGTATACCCCAAATGTTCTGTAACCAAAAGAGAACTACTGTGATATTCAGAATTGTATTTTGAGTTAAATTTGCAGAATGGAGAAAAGACATTTGTCTGTTACATCTCTGCATTGTGCCTCTGACTGAGTAGTTGAATGAGTAATGCTATGGGAGGAAGCAAATACCTCTAGCCTGGAATGGCCCACTTAACATTAGAGTCAAAAAACAACAACGAAAAGGAAGTAAAGGATAGTCTTTATAAATATCAGTAAGCTAAAAGCTGTTAAACTGTTTCTTTCATTAGAAGCCAGATGGACTTGAAATGATTTCACTCCCTCTATTTCCTCTTGTAGGCCATGTACTGAACTTGCATAATACTGTAGTGTCTTGAAAAAAGTTTTAATAGTATTCTTTAATAAGTGAGATGTTTATATTAGAAAAATAGGGGGGAAAGCTGTTTTTAATCTGATATTTCGTATCTGCTGATAAAATTTGAATTTCAGTTATATTTCTTGATTAACTCAGTTGATTTTTTTTCCCAAAATTACTGCTTAAGGCAGTGTATTAAAGAAGTCAGAAAGACAGCAGATAGGTTTATGGCTATAGGGACATACGAGTCAAAAATTTTAAAGGTACTACTCTTGTTGCAGAAAAATTAGACTAGTGAGAACCAAGCACCACTTGGAGAGCTAGAGAGCTCAGGGTTATTTCGCCGGTGGTCCCAGAAGAAATAGCGCTCTGAAGATATGGGCCCCAAGCTCAGGGGTAACCTTATTTTCATAGGGCTTAACAAGCAAAGGCAATACATCTGTTATCTAGACAGAACAAGCAAAAGGGAAGGGTGAGTCTTCAGTTGATCTCGAGGCCACCTTGCCCTTTGGCCTATGAAGCAAGCATGTCTACAGAAGCAGAACAAAGCTGATTACAAGGTTAGCCATTTGAGTGGAAAATTCCTCTTCACTCTTTCTAAATTGTCTGTGAAATATGGTAGATTCATATACTATAAATCAAAACTTCTAATTAGCATTTTACATTAAATATTACTAAAAAATACTTGTTTGTATTTAAATACCTAATTTCAAATTATGTAAATACAATTTTAAAACTTTGGTAAAGTCAGAGGCCATCCATATTACTTTACCAAAGTTAAAGATGTTGCGCTTTTTTTTTCTAGTATTTTTGTTGTTGTTTTCTTTTTTGTTTCTGTTTTTGAGTCTGGAAGTCTGTAAGCTCCAAACCTTGTAGGTCCACCACTAGAAAACAGAAGAAGCAGATGGGAGAGATACAAGAAAATAACATATCCTTGAATACACATAATGCTATCAAGAATGATAATTAAACTTAAGTATCCAATGTAATACCAAGTAAATTAGATGATAGATAGATAGATAGATAGATAGATAGATAGATAGATAGATAGATAGATAGATTAGATGATAGATAGATAGATAGATAGATAGATAGATAGATAGATGATAAATGTGGTTAAACTTCCAAAAAATAAAATGTCAGTGCCTGTGGAATAAAACCAGAAGGGAATAAACAGAATGAAAAATGATTGTGTTGAGGTAGCTGAATTATGGGTGAGTTTTTTCCTTTTCTTAGGAATCTTTTACGTTGCTATGTTATTTTTTTATGCTTAAAAGAAAAAAAAAAACAACCTGTTCTTATTTTCACTGTCAGAAACTGGCTCTTTTAAGTCCAGGCTTCTGAAATCATAGGATCCCAGTATAGATCAAGGAGAAGTAGCTGAAACATTTTTAGCCTGGCTGTCAGAGCAACAAATAAAAGTAGCTAAAAGAAGAGGATTCCTTATATTTGGGTGATTTTTTTTTTTTTTTTTTTTTTTTTGGTGGCAGGGAGGGGAGGAGGAGCTTTTGGCAGGGAGTGTAACAAACTGTATAATATCTGAAACTATCATTGAATATCAAGTCTAAGGAAAATATTTTCTAGATAATGCCTACATATTATATCTATTAATGTTACGAATCCAGCAATGCATTGTTATAATTATTAGTTTACCATCTATAGTCATTTTCTCAGCCCACTACAGCTTTGCTCACATTCACCTCAGTTCTGCTGTTGGCAAATATATTGCACATATATTACATTTATATGTTATAGGCTCAACAATATATACATATTCTATGAAAATGCTTTTTAAATCAGTTAAGAAATATTTATATATGTTGCATAATTACCTTCATGTTTGTTCTTATTAATTCCTTTCACTGTCTGGGATCACTTGCTTTCAGCCTAAAGAACTTCCTTTAGTATTTCTTATGAGTTGGCTAGCAACAGATTATTTTTTTAACAATAACTTTGCTGTATATAGGAGTCTCTTTTGACAGTATTTTTATTTGAGCACTATGAATGTTTTCCCACTGTCCTCTGGCTTCCATTGTCTCTCTTTTAAGTGACCCATTGTTTTTCTCCACCTTTTTCAAGATTTTCTCCTTGTCTTTGATTTTCAGCATTTTTACTATGATGTGTCTATTTGTAAGTCTCTGCATTTATTCTTGGAGTTTGTTGAGTTTTCAGGATATGTAGGCTATTGGTTGTTTGGTTGGTTGGTTGGTTGGTTGGTTTTCAATAAATATGAGAAGTTTTTTGCCTTTCTTCAAATTTTATCTTTTTCTCCTCTCTGGTACTTTCAAGGGCTACAGGGATTAGTCATCTGCTCCTAATGTTAATGCACCCCAGGCTGCTATGCCTTTTAGGTTCTTTTGTTTGCTTTACAATTTCCTCAGCTGTCCTTTCACAGTTAACTGTCACTACTTGCTACTGTAAGCTTGTTTCTTCTGCCTAACTTGTTTCTGTGTTTCTACTCGGATGATCTAAGAAACAGGTAACTGAATTCATTAAATTGTGTCTAAATTAAAGAGCAAAATGGCTATGCTTAAAACCCTGAATGGCTTATTCTGTGAGCTGCAGCCAAACTGATAGACCAAGGCTACCCAATCTGAGGTAATTAGTTCTTGGCTGCCCAGGAGATTGGTATTTGTCCAGAAAATTTGGATTTCTAAGGTTGGCTGCTAGGAGCCAACTTCTCTGGTAAATGTTACTGGCTGTTTTCTTATATTTCTTATGAATTTTCAAAAAACAGATCAACATACTATCTTTAGCTTTTGCCAATAGTGAAACATTGGCTTCCAAATGGCATCACCAATCTGAGAAACAGAGGGAACATATGAAGCAGGAGTGATGCAGGACAAGGCAAATTTCCGAGTTGGGGGAAGACCAAGCCCTGTACCAAGAGAAAAGTGTCCTTTGGTAGAGAGTGTAGAGAGAATTCAACACACACGCCAAAGTTAGAGTCAAAAGGAAAGTTTATTAGAAAAGGGATGACACTCCGCAACAGAGTGGTCTTCTCTCAGAGGCAGACCATGAGAGGAACAGTGAGAGAGACAGAGTAAAGGCATTGAGAGGGACCCTGCGTGTTCAGGGAGTTCAGTTTATATGTCATTCTTGAGCCCATTTGCTTTGATATGGACATACAGTGAGGAAGAGAAGGGTATGTAGTGTGAAAAGGTAAGAATATGTAGAGTGAAAGGCCTGCTGGCAGTTTCCAGCCTTTAATCTTTAGGTTCCCCCATGGTTTTAGCCATCCAGAATGACTCTTAATTCCTGTTTCCCACTCACAGGTGTAATGGGCTGTTAGCAATTCCAGCAGAAATCTTCCTTTGTTCTGAAGGTGTCCTCCTGGCCTGGCTGCAGAGCTGTTCAGCATATTGCAGTCTCTGATGTGGCTTGATTAACATTTTAATTCTCTTGCCTCCTCCCTAATTTAGTAGTATGCATCAATTGTCCTTGAATTTAGCACTATTTAATAGCCATTATTGACCGAGATGATGGATTTGAAAATGCTTTCTTTAGAATTCTAAAGACAAATTGAGCAGTTGCAAACGTTGAGGAATATGGAATAGAATTTAGATTGATCTTGAAAATAAAGGAACAGGTTCATCAATATTAGAAGCAGAATAGGAAAAATAATGCAATATACTTTAGGACTAATAAGTTCTTCCAAACAAATATACATAATCAGGAGAAAGGCAGGGTAGGTAAAACTACAGCCTGAACACCCTGTCAATTAAAGAATATTTTGCAATTCATGAATACCTGGACCATAACAATAACAAAAAAAGACTGAATTAATAGTTAATTTGAATATGAGTAGATAGTGTGGAACTGTTTTCGAAATACTGGAAACAGTTGTAATGGTGGGAGTATGCCTAGGGATTAGTCTTGCCTCTTGAGCCCTAATTAAGCCTTTATTTTGGTGACATTGGTCTCTGCATTTTTGTGCTGCAGAACCTAAGAGAAATGAGCAAAACTTCATGATAAAGAATACAAAAGAACACATAAGGAAAGCATAACAGTAGTTTTTGTGGTTGCTCCAGTCTTTTGGATCCTTCCCAATGTTTCTCAGAAGTCATCTACTCAAAGCCCCACTCAAAGAAGACTTGTAGTGAAACACAAGAGATATGAGACTGTCAACTATCCCTTTTTATCCTACCAGTTTTAGGCAGTTCTCTAAACAGACTTGTCATGCAGTGTTGTAAAGAAAGAAGATTCCCAGAGACACAGGCCCTCCACATTACAGATCTGCCCTCCCCAAAGCTATCTGATACCTAATTACTGTTAAATTGGCAATATCTGAAGGGCCGAGAATGTGCGTTTCCCTATTTATGGAGCTGATGCTTAAACAAGGGGAGGAAGAGTAGGGTACTGACCCCTGCTCAGTCAAAAATTCTGGTATAACTTGACTCCCCAAAATTTAACTACAGTCTGGGCCCTTCACATCCACAGATTGAAACAAACAGGGATGGAAAACAGTATTTTCAATTCATGGTTTGGAATCTGGGATTAGGATTGGGATGATACTGTTTTCATTCTGCGGTTGGTTGACCCTGTGGATGTGAAACCCTGGATATGAAAAGCTAGCATTATTTATTGGGAAAAAGAAAAAAAAAGTAAAGTGGACCCATGCAGTTCAAACCTGTGTGTTTAACAGTCAACTGGATATATACCTTTCCCTTGGTAACTGGAAGCTTCCTGACAACTGAACTCATACTGTATGAGAAGAAACTGTTCCAAAGAGGTAAGACTTCATTTTTGTCCTTCATTTCAAAGTTTTAAGTCAATAGGATAGCCTCATAATTAGAAGCTGTAACTTTATATTTTCCTTTTGTATCTTTAAATTATTATATTAGAGAAAATAGCAAAGTTAATAGTATAAGGTGGGAATGGAGGGTAGGTAGCTTTTAATATCTTGGACATACTAATTGATCTCCTAGATCCACAGTTAAAGGGGATTATTGATAATATTCATTTTGGACCTTGGATGTTTACTATGAAGATTAAATGATAATCCTAAATGGGAATTCTTTCAGTGTTCTAAAGGAATATAAAAATAAAAGGGGTCATTTACGTTTTAAAGTTGGATCTGTGTCTAGAATGAAGAGGATCAGGCCATAAATTACTTTTAGATAATTTTTAGGGGGTTTTTGTTCTTGATAATGTGCCAAATTTACTGGTGAATTTGCAGAGAACACTTTAAGTCCATGCAACTCTGTGATAAAAGCTGTCCCATTTCTTACTTTAGCCATATTCATATGACTGGCAGAATATAAAGGACCAAAATTTCCTGTCTGTCGAGCCTTATGATGATGGTCCTGCTGGAAGCTGGCAACAGCTGGAAGAGCTGTAGCAAATGAGAGCAAATGTACCTTTTGTCCTGTCCAGTCCTGCCCTACCCTGGCGACACTCTGGCTCCAAAAGTGTCCTATTGTCCCCAAACATACTGCCTTTGTTTCTGAGTTTTGAGAGATAAATTAGAAAGATTTGGGGCAAGACAAATAAATAACACTGGGACAGATGAAATGAAAATCCTATCGTTTCTAAAAGGATTTAGTCTGTAGTGACAAGTCCTTGATGCTCACTTTTCCTAAAAGTTTAAAAAAAAAATTCTAAATACATTGATTTAATGACAGTGCTTCTCCACTGACACAGGGATTAATTATTCAAATTTAATTTGTTAGAGGTTTGATGTTTAACTTTTTAAACTTAATAAATTACTAGCATGTTAATAAACAATAAGATCTCATCTCATGGAGGATTTAAAAATGTAAATCCTTTAATTTCTTAACATAATATTTTATTTGCCTTTATAAAAGAAACAAAACAAAACAAAAATGACTTACAAGAAACTCTATGCCTTGACCAAGTTCTTGCCATAATCTGTATTTTACTCTATATTTTATTATAATGTGTTGACAACAGGGTTACTCCTTTGCTTTATTCAAGAATTAATGAATTTAGAATTTTTCAAAACAGCAATTGAACCCAGAAGGGACAATCCTATTAAAAAGGTTGTCCGGGCAGAGTTACCGTTCATTCAGCTCCCTTGAAACACAAGCTAATAAACCTATTCCCAACTGTTTTGGAGATCTCCCAACATGTCTCAGTAGTGACTTCATCGAAATAAGCTCAACTCACCAGAACTTGGAAAGAGAGGGAGGGACACTTTGATTAAAACTACTTAATAAAGAAAATATTCCTTCTACTACATCATGTGACATAAAACGTGCATAAATGAACAAAGTATATATGATTTAAACCTCATCTGTACATGGGTTGTGTTTTCTGAGTCCAGAAATGATTTGTTTGTTTGTTTCTTTCATGAGGTTTTAAAATGCTATTCTAACTTTATAGTTCTGAGAAAGAAGTTTTTAGATTGGGGTCCAAAAATATTCTCCATCACTCATACTTCCTAAATTTTCCTACTTCCATGTATGGTCCATCAAAAAAACGCTCTGCAAATTCCCAAAATAAGAAAAACTGGAGCTTAGAATAATCATCATGGTACAAGAAAAGTATATGTAAATTTACCAGAAATTTTCATGGAGGAGATAAAATTTATTCATCCTAAAGTGGTTGATACAGTTGACCAAGTTACTTTTTATATCTAGCTTTTCTAGCTACACAATTCTGCTTACATCAAAGGATGATTTGTTAGTCCTATGAGATGATATATGTGAAAGGGCTCTTAAAATTGTAATGCTAATTTCAATTATGATGATTATAGAAAAATGAATATGATAACTATGTATAAAATACTCCATTGATGCTTCCAATAAGATGTCATTGGTGCCTCACTTATATTTCCTCACTCCTACCACTTGAGTACACACAGGCCCAAATCTTAAAATTCTTTTAAAAAAATCTTACTGTGTGACTTTATGCAATCCTATCTAAACCTTAATGTTCTCATCTATAAGAGGTTGAAACATAACACCTATTCAGCCTATTTTACTGTGTCTTCTCAAAGATATAACATGATAATTAATGTAAAAGAATTAGGTAGATAGATCTATAGAAAAGAAATTCATACAGAGATTATTGTTGTAATTATTGAGAAAAGCTTCGAGACACCAGTTGAAATTGAAGTGAAGAAACAAAGCATTCTGGGCCTGAGGCAGGTGGTTGGTTGTGGGAGCACTATCAATCAGCTAGATTTAAAACAAGTAATTTGTAGAACGATGAAAAATAATGTAAAGAACTTTATAAATTATACAATTTCTTTCCTGTCCAGTCTGAAGTGTAGGGTTCTATGTGATAGACCGAGAAAGTCATTATGTGGTATAGAAAAGATATACAGAAGGAGAAAAGAGAAATTAGCAAAGTTATACTCAACACTGTCTAGAAGACAGAGGGACCAGAGATGTAGGGAATCCCTGGAAAGCTGTATAATTTCCTGGCTTCTCTTAGCACTGTTTCCCATCTCCACGCACCCCTGTGGGTTGGCAGTGGCTAAGCATGAAGTCCTTTTGATTGTAGTCAACCTTCATGGAGCCCAGCAGAGATAGACAAGACTGCTACAAGCTCGCTGACAGTCTGGGATTTCCAGTGCAGCCCCCAAGGTTTCTGCGACTTCCTGGGAGATTAGGCTCTCTACTGACCACCCTAGCTCTGAATTCCTGTTCCTACATAACAGAATGTTCTTTCTTTTCCATGCACAAAGTCCCTGTTTTGTATTTTGTTGACTCAGAAATAGAACTCACTTTTTTCTCTTGATTTACATCCCCCCCAATACATCACATAAACACACACACAGGTACTCCTGTGAGGTGTTTGTCAGATTTTATCAAAGGTTTAGAATGACAGAAGGGGTTTGCATTAGGACTTGAAAATTGTAACTGAATATTAGATATCCCTGTCTGTAAAAAGTTCCTGAGTCATTGCCTGCTATGTTGTTTAGCCTTCTTCTCTTTTATTCTTGAGTCGTGCTCCCAAAATTCTGATCCTATCAAGGTGAAAATTTTTTTACTATTACTTCATTTTTCCTGGTGAGCTTATGCCTCAGAGCCACACTTTCTACCCCAAAGCAGTACCTCAGGGTATATAGTTCAAAAAACATAATTTTCTAAAACACAGCAGACATGAAGGTACATCCCTCTGACCTTCCCTCAAAGGAATGTATTGCAGAAGCACAGTTAAGTGACAGCCCCCAGCTGCCAATCTTTGTCTCCGCTGTGGCAGCCAATGACTGGACACAGTGAGGCCGTATACTAGAGTGAGCCAGTATTCTTGCCTGACTGGGGCTTCTCTACGGGGGTCCCATGGAACTTTGCTTGGAGACTCCCCACTGACCTGACAAAGCTGTCTCAGAACTGTGCTACAATCACAGGTTCAGTCTACAAATTCTCCCTCCTGGTCTCCTTTTCACAGACATCAGATCTTTATCACAATCTGAAGGTTCTCCTTGCCTACTCTGTCTAACCTACCCACCTCCCTTTATCTTTCACCTCTTTCTCCCAAGTAAATCTACTGCACATATAATTGCATCTGCTTCTTGGAAGTATGAACAGAAATACTCTCTAAGAAGTTATGATGCCTGCATTTAAGATCATTTTCCTCCATTCTACTGTACAGATATAATGTAATCTCTTTGTCTATGATATGTGCGTGTTATAAATTATATCCATTTGTAGATAATAGGTATACATTTCTCCATGGCAACAAGATTCAACTTGACCTAAGGTTCAATCACCAAATTCAAATAGCCAATCTTCAGAATTCACTTCTCATTCCTAAGCTAAATAAGGAGGTTCTGGTTCTCAGTCTGTGGTGGCTTCAGAAATCACTTCTCAGTCCAAAGGCTAGGCATTGTTCTAGAAGCTCTTTTTTATTGGTGCCCCATTATTAGTAACTTTGCTGGAGCCTTAAGGACAGGGCACTTAGTGCCTGGTCCATATAGGCAAACCTGCAGTCTTCTGAACTTTGTAAACCTGGAATTCTTCCCCAGTTTTTAGGAGTATATCTGTCTTCTAAAATGGGGTTATTCTCTCCTCCTATCTTTGATATTTTGTCCCTTCTCTTTTAATCTCCATAATGAGCCTTTGAAAACAAAGGTTACATATTTGTCCTCAGGGATTAAACTCATCAGTGGCACAGAGTTTGCCTTCTGGGGCCAGTGGATGCTGGTGGGTACTTCCTGTCAGAGGCTGAGAAAAACAAAATAGCTAATTTTACAGTGGATTACTTTGCCCTGTCAAATGTTCAATAAATCAACCTGCTACACACATTTTTCCCCATTATATTTCCTGGATCGTGGATATTTGAGCAAAAAAAAAATCTGCTAGTAGAAACCCCTTGTTCTAACAAGTAGCAGCTTGTTCTTAGTGTTTCTGCCATAGCTGGACAGAGGTAAAATTAGTGGAAAACAGAAATAATTACATCCAAGAGAGACCTTGGATATTAAGTGGTTCAGGGCTCCCAACTTTACAAATGAACAAACGGTGATCCAGAGTGGTCAGGTATTATTAGTCCAAAGCCACACAGTCTGATGGTGACAGGGCAGCAACTCTATCTGCATCTCCTGGATCAATGATATTGCAACATAACCAGAAAGAACATGCAGTTGCATAAAATTGTTTTCTTGCTTCTTGTTCTCCAGGAAAATTTGGACATGTTACTTATGTAATATAAGTCTGTTTTCCATCTTTAAACTTTGCATTCTAATAAAAACGGAGTTGTTTGGAGGCTAAAATGAAACGTGTGCTTGTGGTAATGTTCTGGTAAACGGTTAACAATCAGTTCTAGAGGCTGATGGAAGAACCATGATTTGTAGCACTTGATGATGTTCATATTCCTTCTGCTGTCAATTTCAAGCTTCCAACATTAAAAAAAAAAATGCCTGGCAAGATTCCTGAAAATCTCACAATTGCCTCTCACAAACCAGATGAGCTGGCACAGGCTGGCTCCAGTACACCACAGAATGGAAATACTTGGCATATAGTAAATACTCAATAAATAGTAGTTGCCCTCTCATCCTCACAAGGCACAGGTTCTTTCTACCATGCCATGTAACTATTGTTTGAGGAACATTATCTCTTTGAACTTGCCAAAAGATGAAAGTCATTGTTGTAATAATCTATGTAAATAAAATGAACTCTTTCATGTGAAGATGCCTGCATCTGAGGGTATATTTGAGATGCTCTTTCTACAATACAGGACGTGTGAAGTGCCCAGAAATTCACCTTGTAGAATCCTCATGACTTCCTAAAGAGATCGGTTAACAGTGTCCAGGGCAAATAAAACTGATGTAAATTTAAAGCCTGTGGAGACCATAAAATAAAAGAGATATGGTAATTTCAGATAAGAACTTTGAATGAAAGGCAGATGATTTGAATTATAATTGAGCTCCTTCTCACATGGGCAACTCTATGTAGCATATTCCAGGGTAAGAATATGCTAGTGGCACATTTATTTGCTGTTTATTAATGATTCCCCGGAACAATGCCAGATATTGTATGTTTGCTTGCCTGCTTTAAACATTCGCTATGGAGTTTCACTTCTAGCCAAGAAGGATTAACTGGTACAGAATTGCCCTCCTACTATAAAAAACTGGAAAACTGGACAACATATATGAAACAACTGTTTTCAGATATTGCGACCAGAGTATATTTAAGATTGTGATTCCTCAGAGAAGAAAAACAATTGAAGTGAGCCCCACAATTTTCCTGGCTTTCTGCCTGGAAGTAAGGTTGCCAGCTGAAACACAGGAGTCTAGCTAAATTTTAATTTCAGACACATAATGAATATTTTTATTATGATTATGTATAAAAATGCAATATTGGATTTTTATTTGTTTATTAAATCTGGCAACCTTACCTGAAAGTAATTTTTAAGCTGTAACAAAGAGAAAGGAAATTCAAATGGTGCATACTAATTTCATTTGGATGAGGAAACAGAAATTCAAGTTTTGTGAGACCAAGATGGCTAGAATTTGCAAGGCAGAATACGGTCCAGAAGCAAGCTGCATAGGGAAAGAACTCCAAAAATTTTCACAAGGTTCCCCTTGGTTCTTTGGTTAAATATTACTCTGTGTATGTATAGGGTGAAATTCCACAAGGCCAGGCAAAGAATAAAGATCAAAGAGTTCACACAGGACTTGGAGACATTTGAGTTCCATCCATCCAGGTCAGAGAGAATTTTCTGAATATTTGGAGCCATCAAAAAAAGTCTGAGAAGAGACACACATGAACAGTAGGGCTGTGCCGGCCCTAGAATAAAGGCAAAGTAGACCCACTGTTACAAAGCTTTAAAACAAGCCTCAAAGAGTTAAGGTGATCTGCAAGAAATTAACTGCCACCAAAACAACTTTCAACGCTCTTTAAAGAGGACGACAAAATTTAAACACTCAATAATGAAATATATATAATATTACTGTCCATTTAATCAAAAATGACTAGACATGTAAAAAAAAAAAGTAGCAAATGCTAGTCCATAACCAGGAGAAAAATCATAGACAGACTAAAAATGACTGAAATGATAGAATTAGCTAACAAAGAATATAAAACATTTTTATAACTATATTCAAGGATTTAAAGAAAAACAAAATGAGAAAAAAATCAAGACTATAAAGATATAAATTGGGCAGACAATTTACTTTCCTAATGCCACTTCTCTTGAGACTGATATTGTGTACCATGAGTACATACCATCTAACAGAACAAGAAGGCAAAATAAACTGATTTGCTATTTGCTACAGGACATTCATGGTAAAAGTGGGGGTAATCCAGAGAAGATTTTACTTCTTCTAAAGAATTCATTCTTGGAGTCCACAAGAAAATAGTCAACTTTAAACTATAAATCATGCAAGAAAATACAAATCTGAAAAATAAGCTTTTGACCAAATCATTTCTTCCATTTTAGAGTTGGAGATAGGCAGCTGCAGAATGTAGTTTACATTAGGATGCTGAGGAGGTAGGAAGGAATGGGGCTTATGCAAAGTATGTTACAGATAGGTTCTTAAATGTTTTTCTCTCCATGTTGCATGCAAGTATGACATGGATCTTTTTTGTATTTGGATTATTCAGTTGTGTTAAATGCATGTTAAGAAGGATGCATTGGTACTTTTTAATCAGAATAAAAAGAAATGTGTTTTTGTGGCTAAAGACACTTAATTTGTGTTGAGGAAGTTTTGGCTTACCTTATATATGATTCTCTATAGCTGTTTTCTTTCCACAGTCTACCTTTAAGCACATGAAAAAACATGTGTCTCATAACTAATCTCTCAGTTTTTACACTTATCTTTTTCTTTCTTCCTTTTCTTCTCTCTCTTTACTTTCCTTTGAATCCCATTCAAAATTTTCTCTTAAGTCAACCATAGATAATTTTATAAAGCTGTTCTATCATTCTAACTTGAAAAATAAAATTAAACAGTAACCACCCAATAATCCATGTTTATTATCTCATGGTGAAAAATTAAATCTCTTGTATCAGGAAATAACTGATGGATTTGTTGATTCATCATGAGGTTAAACAAGGTCCAACCCGCTCTGACACAGCTGTGATGGTAGGGTGGGGCTAGCCATGTGTTTATATAAATTAACTGAATGAATTTTGCCCCCTTTCAAAAAAAAAAAAAAGTGGTTCTAAGAAGCATGTGGTAGGTACAGCGTCAAGAGAATACATTTCTTCTCTTGCCAAACTTCAACTTTGTTGGTCGATAAGTAAGAGGGCATCCAAGGACTTTCCCTTTTCACTATTGTGCCCAATATTACATTAGCTTACATCATATTTTTAATTCAGACACAATCAGCCATGCCCATGCTTTAGCATTTTTAAACATAACTTCAAAGAATGAAGAGATTCTGAAGAAGATGCCAAAAAACAAAATCAAATTCAAATCAAAATGTTTGCCACAGACTATAGCACATTCATATTGCACTGGCTTGGAAAGGACTAACAGCTCTCCCAGACTAACTTCTTGTGAACAAGGTGAGAAGCTAACTAACCAACTGTGCTGACAGTCTTTTGCATACACCCTGAGAATTACAGTCTGTTCTCGAGATTCTCGTGATCAAATGGGGCAAGGACAGGGAGAGGACGACATCAGGGAAATACGAAACAGCACAACTCATTTGGATGGGAGAAGAGTGAAGAGAGAAAAAATAAGTGGGGGAGGAGGAAAAGAAAATAGACATGTAATAGAGACGATAATTTTGATTCTTGGGGGAGGAAGGATAACAGATTGATAGTTTCTAGGTGGGCCATTATAACTGGCTGGGAAGGGAGAGGTGAGGATTTACAACCTATGTACAGAGATTTATTTGAAGTTTTTAACTGTTCACCAAGCTGGTTGAAAGTATTTAGACGTATTTTGAATACTAAACAGAGGATCACATAAGGAGTGATTTCTAATGGTTTGGGAGGGAAAAAAAATTAAAGAGCATTGTCCAAAGAATCAAATACCCAAAGCTCTGGTTACTGAGAATATTAGACTAAAACTGATAATAGACTCAATATGCCCAGAAATATAACAAATTACATATCCATATTCTCCCCAAATTTTCAGTCTTCTCAAGGGCAAGAGACCATTTATAATGCCTGGCACATAGAGACACAAATGCTTTTTAAAATGAGAGGAAATAATCAAGAAGTACAATCTCTAAAAGCTATTAAACATTGAATAAAACACAACTTGGGGATAGAGATACTCATTCTGGAATGTTAAATATTCTCATTGATAGTCTATATCATTTAACAAAAGACCTTAGTTTGATTAAACTAAAATCAGGTGATATTTTCCTTACAAATTAGTAGCTAAGAACTCAAAATAAGATGGAGTTTGTTGTTTTACGAAATTCCAAAGTAGATCTGGTGGAAAGGATATCGGATTTGTGTCATTTGTGTAACTAATCACTCCAGCTAGGAGAGATCTAGCACAAACTCTAACCTTTCTGAAACTCTTTGTTCTTCTCCACAAAGAAGAGGTTGTCTTTCTCTTGGGTGGCTATGAGGATGAAGGGAAATATGTTTGAATAAAGACTTTTATAAACCAACAGGCATTTTTTATGTCCTTTTTATGAGAATATTAACTATACGCTGCAATACACATTGAAAAACAAATATTCAAACAATTTGTCAGAGGGATTTTATCCTTTGGGTCGTTTGATTCTAGAAGCTGACAAAGGGTATATAGTCTTACTTCCAGACGGAATTAATAGTATACGTGGTTACTGTATTTCATTTTAAAAAATGCAATTCTGAATGGTATTTTTGCTAGAATGTTAAACAATTTTAAATACTAAATACATTAAATAAATAACAATTTTTTCTTGTTTCTAAGGATTTACAATGAATTTATTTTTAAATGCTTCATCCTAATTTTGCTATCCACCTGCTTAAGAGGATAGTAAATAAATAAATGTGAAAGTTGTGAAAAGAGTCACATTGGTAGCTTGTGAAAATCAGTTTCTCCTTAAAAATCATCCCCAAAACCACTTCAGTGATTCACCAAGTGAATGAATTTTATTACTGTATGTTTGCTCAGCAGACATAAACATCTCTAAAGTAAGCCATCTATCCTCAAGTTTGTTGTTGTTGTTTAACCCCCTATGCCTAATGTTATGACAGAGATGCTATAAAGCAATGTGCTCAACCTCTCTTCTTTTTTTTCTTTAATGTGACTCACCTGACTGTGTAGCTGACTCCTGTTTTAGGGCCCCTTCCCTAGACAAGGCTCAGCACTAGATTCTCCTGTTTGGGGTTCATTCAGTTTCTTAAATCTGTAAGTTGATGTCTTTTGCCAAATTTATATTTTTGAGTATCTTTTTATCCCTGTTCTTTTTCTCTCCTTCTGGGACTCTGAAGACACAAATATTGTATCTTTTGTTACAGCCTCACAAATTCTGAAGTTCTGTTCATTTTTATTTTTTTCCTTGCTGTTTTCTTTCTGTTGTTCAGATTAAGTAATTTTGTTGTTCTCTCTTCAGGTTCATTGATCCTTTCTTCTGGTCTCTCCATTCTGTTAATTCAATTGAATTTTTATCTTGATTATTGCATTTTTCAGTTCTAAAATTTCTATTTGGTTCTTTGTTTAATTTTTTATTCTTTGCTTCTTTTTTTCCATTTATTTCAAGTGTGTTCGTAATTCTCTGCTGAAACGTTTCTTTTTTATGATGGTTCCTTTAAAATCCTTGTCAAAGAATTCCAGCATCTACATAATCTTGGTTGAGATTTTTCTGTTTTTTTTTTTTTTTTTTTTATATATGAGTAATTTTCAACTGTATCTTAGACATTTTGGCTATTCTGTTAAGAGATTCTGGATCATATTTAAATCTTCTGTTCTAGCAGGCCCCACTGCCATCATACTAGTGGAGGAAGGGTGGTGGCATCTAGTTATATTATTGTCACGTGGTATGGACACCCAGGTTCGCCACTTGGCCTCCATTGAACCCTGGCAAGCAGAAGGCATCTCATTATTGCTAGGTGGGAGTGGGAGTTCAGAATCCCCACTAGGCCCCTGCTGACACTACAGGGGCTGGGAATCCTGGTTATTGCTAGAATGTGGTAGAAGCCCCAGCCTCACACTCAGCCCCCTCTGCTACTACCTTGGCAGAGGGAGGTGCCTCATTATCACTGGGTCGGGGTAGAAGTCCTGGCTCCCTCTATGGTCTTTACTGACAACCTAGGACAGAGAGTGGAGTGGTCCCATCACTCCCAGAGAGGGATAAAAGTCCTGACTCCTCACTACTTGGCCTTCTTAATGCCAGCTGGGGGGAGGGGAAGAGAACTACTTTGGTAGAGCTGGGCAAGGGCCTAAATCTAGACTTCCAGATCATATTTTTTTTCTGTGGTATTTGGCTTAGAGTAGAGCAGTTATTCTCTAAAAGTTATCTGTTTTGTTAGGCTACTCCTTTTTTTGTCCTGTAGGTAGTACTGACTTTTCTTCTTGTTTTGTTTTGTTTTTTAAATCTGTGCCTGTTGGCTTTTCCAGTCTGCCTGCTTCTTCAGATCCCAGTCTAGGCTATATGAGGCAATAAGATTACTTATTCACACATGGTTCCTTGCATCCTGAGACCCCAAGCAGTCCTGCCTTCTCTCTACCTTTTAGAATCTTCTTCTACTTGTTTTACATACAACATCCAGGGCCTTTAGCTATACTTAGCCAAGGTCAAGGGAGATGCGTGTCTACTCCATTTTGTCTTGGAACTGGGAACTCAATATTGAATTTCAGTGGTTCTGCTCTCACTGCCATGGCACAATGAGGTAATGGTTCCAGAAAGAAAAATGGACATCAAGTTCATATACTTTTTTATTGCTAATACCCACCACCCATATGTTCTGGTCCACATAGGTAGATGTACAGTGTCTTAGCTCTACACCCAATACAACACAGTTTTTCCCTTCCAGTGTCAGTGTGGCAGGTAGTTAATGAGAAAATTCTGATATTAAAAATCCATATGTCCCAGGTGCTGGGTTGTTTGCTTCTGGGCTGGAAAATATGTCACCATCAGCTGTGCTTCTTCAGGAACCATACCTGCCAAGATAAGATCTCTATTCTCTATCATGAAGGCTCCAACTGCATAGCATTTCAGAGCTTAACTAATGATCTCTTCAGGATAAATTCTGTATTGAGATAAGAGAAGGAACCATCACTTTTATGTATTTCTGATGTACTCTCTAACAACCAACACAAGCACTTCAAGCCTTGAAATCCCTTCTGCTGGTACACATTTCAAATAGCAATTGGGACTGTCACTTAAGGCAATGCAGTTTGTATATTGCACAAAGGCACCTAGCCAATGGGACAAAAGGGAGCTAAGCTCCAGCCCAGGCTCCACTTGCCAGATTATGTACCCACAGGGCTGCATCACCCAGAGGGATGCCTCTTTCAAATTTGCACAAAGGCTCCCTATAAGCAATCAGCTGAGCTCTGAACCTAACAATAGCGGTATTGCAGCATTTCAAAAGAAATACTCTCTTGTATTCCATAAACTCATTATACTTGAATATTCAATTGATACTCATACATAATTTATATCATCACTTCAAAATAATTTATTTTCAGATATTCAAGCCTGTTAAAATGAGCTCTAAATCATCTGGGGCAGGACATATTGCAAATTTTGTCCTGGGTCAAATTGGCTTTATAAAGGGATTTTCCCTTATCTCTCTGGGACTGCACCTAATAACTCCCATTAGTGAGAGTTATTAATTATCAGGTGCTAGGCAAATAAGATAGGCTTCTCCTGTCCTTTAGCTGTGAACAAAACTCTCCCCCACTCTCCCACTGACCTGTGACACATCCATATGTCCTCCCAAGGCAACTGAAAATCCCTGCCATCTTTGAATGGCTGCATCACTGATTAACTCTGGAGACTGAAGGCTGAAACAGGTAATAAAAGAGTTATGAGAAGAGGCTCATTACTTGTCTGCTTAGTCAACTAGTGCCCACTTAGTAGATACGTCTCTGATCAGAATAAGAGTTTTAAATTCCTTAGATCAGATAAATTTTATAAAATGCACTATTGGTCTTAGACTTATGGTAAATCAAATGGTGATTTAGCTGTAAACCATTGGCTCACATCAAGACAAATAACAAGAGAGTACCAAAGTTTATGCTGGTTTCTTAATCTATAATGCTAACCCTTTATTTCGTGGATTCACTAAAATATTAATTAATATTCTGAAAATATTAATATTTTCAAAAATGAAAGTAATTATGAGCTGACCACAGTGCCAAAAACACTAAACTGGGCTTTGCCAGTGTCATTTGCTCAGTTCAGCAAATCTCTCAACACTAGGGTCTGTGTTTACTAGATAAGGAGTCTTAGCTATCTCTAAAACACTCTGATTCTTATACATCCCAAACAAGTATATCTTGAGTGAGTAACATCCTTTGAGTTGCATTTTTTAAAAGACATTTACGGTAATTTTCCTAATACATTTAAAACTCTTATCTCCTTCATTTGGGAATTGATTTCCCATCTACTAAACTCTCCTTTTTCAAATGTACTCATTTCTAACAATAATGACAAGAATTCTGTAAATAGCCACAACTCCTTTGCAAAACACTACTATGACACAAGGAAAACTCTTTTGAAAATCTACTGTAAGGAAAAATAAAGTTTTGGAGACTTGCTATAAATTTTCTTTTAGTAGTTAAGGGTGAGCGGAATAAATTCTTTATCTTTCCATATAATATGTTTCACTGTATAAGTGTAATATGTAATATTATATAAGAAATGGTATTTTGAAAAGTAGATGTCACAGAATTTGGCTAATATGGCTCTCTAAAATGCTTGTCATAAGTCTACATCTGGCCACATAAATAAACTTTTACTGTTAAAAAGTGGTTAGTTTTGAAGTGTGTGATTTGGAAATATTTATCCAATTTACATTGGATTAAAATAAAACAAAATTCATTAAAAGATCAAGAGCCTCGTCCTCATTCTGCCATGTGTCGTGAGATCTTAGATAAGACATTTTCCATGCACAGTTGTTTTCACATCTGAAAAGTGAAGAAGCTAAGTTAGAATCTTATTAATGGCTTACAGTCCTAAAACTCTATGTCAAATAGTTCTTGGGCTGTTCTTCAAAAGTCTCACATTATTAGAAGAACTAACAATTCCTAGTTTACAGATAAAGAAACTGGGATTCAAATAAGCTAAGTAGCTTGCCCAAAGTCACACAGCTAAACCATCAACTGGCTGCTTCCTTACCCATGTCTGATCCCAAAATGCAGGATTTTAGCTCTACCTCCAATGCAGTTCTTGCCTTTCAGGATGAAACTCTGCTTTACTTTAGCATAAAACGTATATCCTACAAAAGAGTCCCCTTGAAGAGAGTGCTGGACTGCTTGAGGGTTGGTCTCGATATCTTGTCCTTCAATTAAATGAAACAGTGGTTCTCATACTGTGCTCCCTGGACCAGAAGTATAAATAACACCAAAACATTTGTCAGAAATGCAGATTCTAGGACATCACCCCATACATTCTGAATCAGAAACTCTAGGAATGAGGCCCAGCGATCTGTCATTTAACAAGCCCTCCGAGTGATTCTATTACACGCTACAGTTTGAGAACCACCACACTAAGGTATGTGACCTTGAAAGGGCATAGTTCCAGCTGCCAGCTGAAATTCTATGGTGCTTCTATGACCTAACATTTGAATTATTAATCAAAGGATAGATTAGATTTATATCCCTAATTTTGAGAACTGATACCTAATAAAGTGAAGAAGAAGAAGGCAGATGAAGAGGACAAAGAGGACAGCATTTTATATAGCCCCCAATTAGTCAAAGCAGCAATTTTGTTTGTGATGCTTTATGGCAGTGATGTCTGTGACATTCCAAAGTAGAACATCTTTTTTGTAGTCACTCTGAATGCAACCAGCTCTTTGGGAACTTAAAAATTTATTAGGCCACTTGAAGCTCAGCTCAAAGAAAGACAGAATCAATTAAAAATAAGCATTCATTTCCTTAACCCTGCTTTAAGTCATTTAGGAGACAGTTTCTGGGAACGGAGTCTAATTGGTCTTTTTTGCAAACTGGAACAAAGTAATATTTCACTTCCCAGGAGTTAAAACCTCTTTTCCACCACCCCACCCCGCCCCCCACCTTAGGAGATGACGTATATTTCGGGATCTATTTCAACCAGAGATGACATAACCAGCCTTCCAGGTAGCTTCAGAAACTCATGTTCCCTCAGCTTAACAATGATTCAGGGGATGGCAGGGAGTATGAATGGCCTTAAGTACCATACTGGCGCCAAGGGTCATATTTTCATTATTTATTAAACATTTTACTTGCCCAGAGCCTAAGTCCTTGTAATTTCATCCTTATGCTGTGCATGGCTCAGATCAGAAATCTCTTCATTAGGCCTACCCCTGAGGTTAGAAAAGATGCCATTTTTTCTCTTGTAAACTTGAAACTACTGATGATCTATCATCAAACTGTCTGGCGCATAGTGACCATTCAGTGAAAGTCAATTGAATGAAATAATAAGTTACAAAAGCAGTGCACAGGCTTAAATCTGGTTTGTAAATGGCAGGGATAGTTGTATACTTTTGGAACGCACACTCTTATTTCTTTTATGATGTGAGGAGAAAATTAACACGTTCTGAGCAATTACTATGCCCCGAGTACTTTGCGCATCTTCACCTCATTTAATCCTCACAGCAACCCTGTGAGGCTGGAGCTCTTAGTCCCATTTTATAAGCAAGAAAACTGAGTCAGAGGTTCCTGAAACTGTACAGCTGATAAATAGCAGAGCCAGGACTAGAACATAATGTTTATTCTTCTATTCTTCCCACTGTTTAATACTGATTATGGCAGATTAAGGGAAAAATAAATGAACTGTACATTTTGTTTGTTTATCAAATATTTTGTAGATATAAAATTACTTATGGGTATGTCATTTATATGTAATATGTATAAAATAAAGATAAATTTAAAGAATATGATAAAATAAATACTTAAATTTCCATCACCCAGAAATATGTGTATCATTTCTTCATTGTGTCTCTTGACCCAGAAATAAGCACTATTCTAATTTTACTGTTATCCTTCCTTTGTTTTTCTTTATGGTTTTATTACATGTCTTTATGCACATATGTATGCACAAAATGTATTATTAACTTTGTTTTTAAACACTATATGTAAGGTATTATACTGTAAGTATCTGAGATTTTTCTTGCTTTTTAAATATAACATTATGTTCCTGAGATTTATCCATTTTGTTCCACAGAGTTGTGGTTCCTTTAGTTTTACTGCTGTACAGCATTCCATTGTATGAACATATCATGATCTATGGGCATTTAGGTTGTTTCTGGTTTTTGACTTTCACGAACAGTGCTACTATGAACAGTCTTGTACGTGTCTCCTGATCACATATCTGTTTCTGGGGGTAAATACTGCCTAGAAGTAAATTGCTGAGTTGCCAGCCATGCACATGTTCACCTTGATAAAGCAATGACAAATTGTTTTCTAGAGTTTGGACCAGTTTACAGTGCTACCACACAGTAGAAAAAGAGAAGAGACCACGACCCTGCACATTCCTCCATCAGTGGCTAGCCCGCATTGGGCTCTAGCCTGGGGAGGGGCACACTTTAATTTTAAATCAAGTTTGGTGTTTTCAGTGTTATATGGGACTAAATATTTTGAAATATTGAACTGAGAATGTGCTTGACACTGAAAGTGACTATAATAGTTTCTATTATCCAATAGAGAAAAAGTCATTAAAACTACTGGCATTTTCATCTAAGTGTGAGAGAAGGGAGTCACATGAAAGGTTAAAGGGACAGTGGAAGACAGATATTAAGTTGCTTCCTGATGACATTCCATAAGTACAGATTTTTAACATTGCTACAACTAGAGAGTGGCAAGAGAAGCCATTATAAAGAAGGTGGCAAAGGCCAGATCTGAAGGCAGAATGAGTCACATAAGGATTTGGGACTTGTCCCGAAAGACCCTCGAAAGCCATTGAACAGTTTCAGGTAGGGGAATTTTGTGATCTAAACTGTGTCTTTAAAAAAATCCCTCTAGAATCAGGCAAATGATAATTTGAAGGGCAGGAGAGACAGGCATCACTGGTTTAGATGGCTTGTTCCAGATTGGTGGCAGTGGGGATAAAAAAAAATGGAAGCTTTTGAGATAAGCCAGATGTAATTGGTGAGGTGGAAGGTCAAGGATGGCTCCTACAATTTTGTTTTGATCCACTACGTAATCAGTCAGCAGTGCTATTTCCAGAGACCAGGGCAGGCAATAGTGTCTCCATCTTACTCATGTAGTGACTAATATTCAAGAAAATCAAGTAATTTGCTGAGGTAAACATATCTCCTTACAGGCTGAGAGCTGTTGGCATCTTACATTTTCTACTTCAAATGACAATGCTTGAATTAGCGCTCTTTGATTGCATTTAGAAACAAATGGCCCACCATAGGTGAAGATAAGTGTGTAATATGAAGAGAAAAAGAGAGTTCTGTTGTAGTCTTCAAGCTTAAAATATTTATACATTCAACAATTTTAGCAAAATATAATTATACTTCTTGGTATCCTGAAAACTTTCCATAAAACCCTGAATACAGTGGAGAAAACTCTGAATTGACCTAGGTAACCTTTTGTTTCTCTCACAGCCACAGGATTCTGCAAATTTATGTTTTCAGAGCAGTACTTCTCAAACCTTAATGTGCACATGAATCACTTGGGGATCTTGTTAAAATGTCGATTCTGCTTCAGTAGGTTTGGGGTACGGCTCAAGATTCTGCACTTTTAACTAGCTCCCAGGGGATGATGCCCAGGCTGCTTGTCGACTTTTGAAAAAGCCAGGTTTTAGAGGAGCCCAGAACTTTTCAAAATAGATGTGGGCACTGAGAGACATCAGAGTTACAAGGACCCAAAAGAATCCCAGGAATGTAATTACTTTGGGGATAAACATAACTAAACCTTGCAAAATGGTGAGGCAGACAAACTTTGTCAGGTCTATTTCCCCAACTTCTAAATTCCTTTCCTCATTCAGTGCCTCGCCTATGCCTGAGTCTTCGTCTCTACAGATTAACTAACTAATCCTTCCCTAGGGGCAGATTGCAAGGTGGTTTTTCTTGTTGCCCTTCCCAGGAAGCTGCATTTTCGACTGCACCTTCAAATTTCAAGACCCAAAGAAATAAAACTTTAATGTAGAGTGGTAGGCAATACTTTGATCTTTTCGGGGAGGGGATCCCTGCTCCCTGTGCCTTCAGTATCAGAGACAAATCCTGGAGAAGAGAAGAAACTACCAGCTCAGGTGGCTTGTCCTGTGGGGAATGTTCTGTCCTGCTTAATTCCCCAGGCTTCCTTGAAATCAATCTTTAAGATATGCCAAACGTTAAAAAGAAAAGAATTTCTCTCCAAAGAATATCCATTGGCAACTTTGCCTGTGCTCTCCTTAGCCAGAAGTGATGTGGAGTATAAGGACATTGTAGAACTCTCAGTGAGTTGAGGAATAAACATGTAGAGATGAATTGAATTTGACAGAATTATTCCAGTTTTTCATGCTGAATTTAGAGCCAGGAGATGTTAGGTTCTGCTCTGAGTTTTGCCATTTATATTCTCTGAGACTTTGAGCAAGCCATTTTACACGTCTTTGGTTTCAGCCTTTTCACATGTAAAATGAAATGGGCCCAAATCATCTTTAAGTTTCTTTTTGGTTATTACAACTTTGTTTCTGAAGTTTTTACAGGTGAACAACAAAAAAAATGATACATTTTAATCTGTCGGTGTTTATAATGGCTAGTCATCAAAATCACTTTGGAGAGCTTTTAAAAAATATAGACCTCCTACCCTGTTCTAATCATTTGTGGATGCAGCCCTGTGAACGATTTCTGCCAAGTTCTCCAGGTAAATTATGTCCATCAGATAAATTTGGGAATCGCTAAAGTGAGCCACAAGAGGGCGCCAAGAGATGCCGATTTCCATTTAAGTGATTTAAACCCATTTTGAATATTAAAATAAAAACAAAATTGATTTGCCATTTTCATATCTAATTTTACTTCATATAATTTGAAATGAATTTTTGGTTGAAAGCATCTTTTACCCTTTGGTATTTTGAGTTTAATTTTCTGCGTGAGCTAAAACTGTATTAATATAATATGTATATAATTTCCAGCATTACCAAACTTATAAAAGTAATATAGTCTTCAGCATTCAAGCTAAGGTTGGAGTTTTGGAGACTGGTGAGCTATCTCTTCATGGAAATGAAGGATAAATGTTCCAAATTTTCTAAGACAATCCCTTGACCCATACTCTCCCTCATTTCCTTTACCATTTTCTCGGAGACTTCTAGAAAGACTACTCTTTACCTTACTGTCTCAGCAACTGACGTCATCATCTTTGCCCTCAAGTTATCTTTTTTCTCTTCTGTAAATGAAGTTAATAAGAAAACTAACCGTATTGGGTTGTTGTGAAGATTAAGTGACTTAATACATTTAAAGCATTGGGAACAGATCCTAGCATATAGTGAACATACAAAATATATAAATTATTAATATTGTTATTGTACTATTATCATTACTCTCTGTTCTTGACAGGGCCTCTACCACTTAGTTACCCCATCCCGAAACCTGGGTTCCACTTTTTTTCCCTGTTCAGAGAGAGAATATAATTAAGTAAATGGGATAAAATGTTAACAATAGGTGAATCAGGGTAAGTGATGTGCAGGTGTTCTCTGTACTCTTTTTTGTTGTTGCAACTTTTCTGTAAGTTTGAAATGATTGTCAAATGAAGTTACACCAACAAAACAAAACACTTCACTGGCTTCCTCAGAATAATGTCCAAACCTCTTACCTACCTCTTCGGACTCATCTCCTGTTTTTCCCCCTTGGTGTTTAAGTTTCATCCATAATACGTGATTTTATTTCATTACCGTGGCACTCTCTGTTCTCCAAGTTGGAATGCAATGGTCTTCACCCACTTGTCTACCTGAAAAACTCCTATTTATATTTCAATATCCAGGGTATAATCATTCCTGTATAATACTTGTGTTATTTGACAGAATTAATCACCTGATGCCCTGGGCTGACTGTGATCCTGTGCCCTTTTCTCGTTTAGTGTAATTGGTCTTATTCTTCTAATAAACTGAGTTCTTAGGGAACAGAGTTCCCCATGTCTTATGCATTATTGTACCCAAGAGCCTAAAATCCTGATTTCTGTTTTCTTGCGCTCTTAGACACATTTCTATTTGCCAGGCCATACTGGTTAGTCACCTTGGCCTCAATGACACTTGGTTTGCTGCTGCTTCCTGTTGTTCCCAGCTGAAGTTTGGCTCCTGGCCACGCTCCCTAATTTTTTTTTTTTTAACTTTTTCTCCGTGAGGAGGAAGTAAGCTTTTACTGATGAGCTGAAATCTCATGGTCATCATTGTTACTTATAGAGTTTCCTCCAACCTAGTGACCTTCTTCTCTTATTCCAAGTCTTTGTAACTTTACAAATTTACTTTACCTCTTGGAAGTCTGAGTGTCCTCATTTATAAAAACGGTATATTTTAGTCCAGTATCCTTTATAAGACAGTTAAGAGAGAAAGAAAATAATTTTCCCTCTACTAGTCTAAATTTTTGACTGAGATCCCTGAAGCAGAATTTGTCACCCCAAAATATGCCTGTTTGGTTTGAGGATTATCTTGAGCTTGTTATTTTTAAGAAACAGCAGATAAAAGAGAAGCTCTGAAAACGAAGAAGTTACTTTTTTGCAAGAGACATTTATATTTATAAGGAAAATCTCCATTTTTAAGGATGTCTTCCTGTCTCTAGCAGGTAAATAAGAATGAGACTCTAAATCTACAGAAAATGTCATTTGAGAAGTTCCGATTTAAATCTGCATCACCATGTTTTTGTTGGTAACCTCCCATAACTGCCTTCCATCCTCCATCCTTTTTTTTTTTTTTTTGTCTTTAGATAACGATGGTATTTAAGGGGGTGGTCTCAGCTAAGAACCTAGCATAGCAGAGTAAATATTATTTTTCTTTCCCTACCCTCCCCTGTAATAAAAGACAGATTAACAAGAAGAAAAAAAAACTCAGAAGTTTAATAATACATACCTTCTATATGCATGGTAGATACCTAGGAAAACTGAGTAACTCCCTGAATGGCCCAAGCCACCACCTTAAATACCATTTATAGCTAGTGACATAAAAAAGTTGTTGGGGTGTGTTGGGGGCAGTTATGGGAAGTAACCAGGAAAAGCACAATAAACAAGTGTTAGATTGTGATGCAGATTTAAGTTGGACCTTCTCACCATTAAAGAGTTTCTGGAGATTTAGAGTCTCACCCTTCTTCTCCTGCTGGAGAGAGGGAGTTACCCTTAAAAATGGAGATTTCGCTCACAAAAGAGCAACCTCTACTCTGTTTTCAGAGATTCTCCTGCATCTGCGGGTTCTCAAAAATAATCAGCCCAAGATAACCCTTATGCCAAAGAGGCATATTTTGGGGTGTCAAATCTTACTTCCCTTTAGTTACATTTTATTTTCTATTCCATTTGCTTAGGCTTCCTGTTAAGACAGTTCATTTCATTTAATCCTTCATACTCATTTGTCAAAGTTCATCAAGTGTTAATTGAACCTAGCAAGTTATGTTTTGAAAGTTATGTAAGTGGCCCCAACTAGTGAATGTGAGTCCCCTTTGGATTCTTATATTTTCATTCTATGGAGATTTGCTGGTAGCTTAGCACAGTTTAGAGCAATAAATGACACTTCTAAAAGTTCCAAGTTTTCTTCCTTTCTTTTACTACCATTCAAAACAATACACGTTGTGGCTAAAAAAAAAAAAAAAAAAAAAGATGGAATCCTTTAGAAAAGAAAAATCTTGACATTGGCAGCAAAACACATTCACTTCAAAATACCACTTATGAGGGACTGAGTATTTTCTACACTGATGAAATAGATAGCATGCTTATAATTTACCTGTTGGGAATGTAAGTATGACAATGAGATGAATACTTCATAATAGCAGGGACCTCATCTTTCTTATTCTACACTATCACAGTGCCTACTGACCCTAGTAGAAGCTCCACAAATATTTGGTGAATGATTAAGTGAATGAGGTCAACAGCTCTCTTGGGAGAATGCCAGAACTTGAAGAGCCTAAATATATTGAAGCAAGTGAAAAAGAGAACCGTGAAGAGACAGGTTCTTCGATGCCCCAAGGATACCACTTGGTGCTTCTGCTTCATCTGTTACGATGCACAGCTGCACCTAGGCAAGGCCTTTCCATGGTGAATATTCTCCAGATATTCCTGGAATTGAGGGTTATAATAATATTTTTTGGTTCCTTTGTGCTCCTGTTTGTTGCATGCTGCAGATTTTTGAGCAGGGGCTTTTCTGGAATAGTTTTGCTGCAGTACAGGGCTGAGTTACTGATAGCTGTTCTCTTGCTCATCTGCCCTTTATCAACACAAAACAGTTTCCTGTACCCATCATCGATGAGAAAATGCAACAGCTGACATTAGTACATGTGAGTAACCCAAAGTTATGTTGTATAAATCTTCCGGTCATAAACTCTAACTTTATTCACATTTTATATGATTTACAGTTATTTACTTAAAGACTCATCTTATTTTCTCTTTGAGTTCCTGTTAATTTGCTTGTTTCAGATTTTCTGAAGACTTTGCTCTTTTTGCTGTTCTTCTAGTTTGGAGAACTGACAAATGACAACACTGAGACAGTGGGTGAGAGAGAAGCCTTAAGATGTACTGTATAAATCATCAAAATGTGATGTACTGTACATCTTCAGCATAAACTGAAAATGGAAAAATAAATGCTGCAAGTAGAATCAATTCCTTTGAGCTTAAATTGGATGGGCAGCAACACAGATTCTGCTGTGGGTTGAAGTCATTTTCTACTTTGGCATTACTCAGTCCATGGGGAACAGAGGAGTCATGATTTAGCAGCGAGATTCTGGGAGCAGGCCAGCATCCACATCTGTTCTAAACTGTAAGTGGACTGGAAAAACGCTTTGAAAAAAAGCCAGAAGAGGGAGGTGAAGAACGAGAACCTTCAAAAAGTCCATGCAAAATGACTCGATCAATTATAAGAAGATCAGATTTAGAGAAGCTTCTATAGAAATAAAATGTATACAATTCTTTCTTCGTCTTCATTCATTAAGTTTCTCTCTTCTTATGATATAAGAATCATAATACATAATACAAGAAAATCTTAGAAACAACTAAAACATCACTTACTGTACTTGGGATGAGTCTTAATGTTTGAAACCCAATACCCTGACAACACCCAGACATTTAACACACTTTTAGTGAACTGCGTAATGGATCTCTTTTCTCCAAATGTGTGACTACACCATCTTGTCGGAATCACTCATTTTTACTTCTTTATTTTTGAATCAAGAGGTACTCTATCAATTGAATGTCATGAAGACCATGGGTGAGAGAGAGTGTGTCTGATTTATTGGAAAGAACTTGGAAACAGACTGGTCTGGGTTCAAATTCAACTCCGTCATTTCCTGGCTGCATGACTTCAGGCAAGTTGCTCCTGACCCTCAGATTTATCACCTGTAATGGGGATAGCTATGTCTAATTCATGGGGTTGTTGTAGGGATTAAGTGACTCCCTGGGCACATGGGAAGCACAAGATAAATATTAAGTTTCCTTGGTTTCTCTTTATTCTCTTTGAGTTGTCTTTCCTTTCATCTTATTGCCCTGGAGACAATGTTGCATATCCAGAGTCATTATTTTCAGAGAAGGTATTTTTGTCTGATTGGAGTTGATGAGACACACTTGGGTTGTCTACACTTGAAAGTATCTTTTCTAACTCGCCAGAAGTGGCTTGAAGAACCAAGAGAGAAAGCAGGCTACGTGGCATATACATAGAGAGGGCGACTCTAAGTCTTCTTGGAGCAATCACAGTAGATTTTGTGGAGAAGCTGGGGCAAGGATTAGCTGGGCTGTTTAGTCAAATGCCAGATTCTTTTTGGAAAGACTTTCTGAAATGCAGTCAAATTTCAGTAAGCAGCAAATAGAAGATTCTAAATAATAGAAATCATAGAAATAATTTCCACATCATTTAGGACTTTTTTTTTTAGTTTCTCAGAAAAACACATTACATATTTTAAGCAACTCTTGCAATGTATAAAGAGAATAAAATAGCTCTTAAAGGTACCAGGGCCCTACTCAATCTCTTTGAGCCATGGTTTCCTTATGTTAAATGAGAGGATCAAAATGAAATTGATTATTTCTAAGGTCCCTTTTAATCTAAAATTCTAAGATTTTGTGCTTTGTTTAAACTGATATTAAAATTATGTTTATGTTTCCTATAATGACAGCAAATGATAACGATTTACTGAGAACTGACTTGGTATGCTTCGGGTCACTTATTCTCTAGAATTAACCTAGGAAGTAGATACTCTTATTTGTCCCAGTTTATAGATGAGGAGACTGAAGCGGAAAGAATTTAAGTAATTTTTTCAAGGTCATCCAGTTAGCAAATGGGGAGGCTCCGATTTTACTGAAACTTTCTGATTTTATCTCCTGCTTTTAATTCAAACTTACATGCCTCCTAGTATATAGTAAACACATTGATTACTGACAGTGGGATAAGAAGCTTTACTGGCAACAGAGAAAATTCAATCATGTTGAGAAACATTCTCTTAAATAAATGGAATAATGAATAAGTATATATATTAGAACTGGGGAATTTGTCAGTGCTTTTGATTGTGAATCCTATTAGTAGGCAATTTTTTTATTTTTATTTTTCCTTGGCTGCTGCTTGCCAGGTACAATGGGCATTGAGTAAATTTTTATTGAATGAAATGTGTATTGTATAACTTTATTATAAGTCATTATAAAGGTTTTGAAGGCTAGAAGCAACTTTACAGCTCATTTAATTTATCTACCCCACATCCCACTATTTTATAGAAGAAAGAACTCAAATTCAAAGAGGGAGAATGAGAGACATAACTAGCACGGAGGGCTCCTAATTCACAGCCCAGAGTTCTTTTCACTTTGCGTTTGTATTCTTTCCTTTCTGACAGTGTATTCACAAGGCTCAAAGCCCATCCCACCAGTCGCGATGGTCAGATCTCCAGTTTATGACCTCTACTTTTTGGCCCATTATCTACCCTTGAAACAGGCTGAGGGCATTGTAGGAAATGCCAGCTGGCATGGCATGACACTCCCTTGAAAGAGGACTAATTTTGCCTGGCTCTGGAGAACTTGCTTGCCTTTTTTTCAGTTGTGTCTGCACCAATACGATTTGATTTACAAGAGCCAAAAGGATATTTCACCATCTGCCTGTTAGTGGGGAATTGCCCTTTCTGCTCCTCTAACAGGGTTTTAGAAGGCTTGGTGGCTCAGGGCCAGCCCACTGAGGCGCTCCTCCATGGACTGCATGCTGCTGAAGGAGAGGAAACTGTGCTGAGCTCCAGAGCCAAGGGTTACAAATGGCTCTCATACATCTGCAACAGCAAGTGTGATCTAAACACAATTGCAGCATGTTGCAAACTTTCTCTTAAATACATGTCATTATCACATTTAGACAGTTGACTGAGAAAGACCTGGCTTAAAAAAAATATATATATATATTTTTCTTAATTACAAAAGTACTGCATATTTATTACAGAAAATTTAGAATGTACAGAAAAATACAGAGAAGGAAGTAAATACCATTGATTAGATTACCATTCTGGGGGAATTACTGGGAAATTTTTGTTATATATTCTTTTCAGGTTTTAAAACATACGTATATGGATTCTACATATGTACGTGTTCGTTTTTTAAAAAAATACATCGTAAACAATTTTGTATACTATTAAATCTTATTTAACAATATTTTTAGCAGCTGCATACTATTTCATCCTATGCTTATAGCATATTCTGTTTACACCCTTATGTTGGGTAGTAAAGTGCTCTTCAGCTTTTTGTTATTTTAAATAATGTGGTGATAAACCTCCTTTTTGCCTAACTTTGATTGTTTTCATCAACAAGCTCTTAAAAGCATAATTATTGAGTCAAAGTTATGGCTCATTTCTAGTTTCTAAGCTTTGAAATCCACTGCCAAACTGCCTTCAAGCAAGATTATGCCAATTTACTTTCCCACCAGTGGGGTTCTAGAGAGCAGATTTCACAGTGTCCTCATTGAACTACACAGGGAAAGAAAGTGAGGAGCAAGAGAATTGAAAAGGAAGGCTGGAAGGATGAGTGTTTTAAGGAGAATGATTAAAGAAGTTAGAGCAACTGACATTGCAGAAAAGAAAATAGGAAAGGTAGGTGTTAAGGAAGATATTTATGAAGTTTTGCTCTGTGTCATGCATTTGAATGCTTCTTTTGTAGCCTCTTTAAGAGACCCGGAGGTAAGATCTATATACCTCTTTGTTGTTCTTTGGAGCAGGATTTATCTTCCTTAGAGACATGACAATGTGATGAACCTTAACATGAGATGGTCTTGTTGTTTTTAGGTTAAATTTATAAGCTACAGATAGCTACTTCTACTGCAGTAATCACTCATAAAAGAATGTTATTTTTTAAAAAGACCATTTATTATCTGTCAGCTGCTTCACATATATTTTCTCTTATATTTTGAACAGTTCAACAATGTAGGTTTTTCCCATATAAAATTCTACCTCTGGAAATGTGGGCATTTTTATCTTGAGGCATTGCATGCCTGCTTTTAGGAGAAACTCTAAGAAATATTGAATCAAATATGCAAAATTTTACAAATTTCTACAATAACCTCAGCCATTGCTATCTCTTCTTTGCTAGATTAAAAATTAGATAAGTCTAAATTATATTAACATTACATTGTTAAATGCTAACTGGAGCTAAATCTTTAAACATACAATGCATAAGAAGTATAAATATATTCTTTTGAATCAAATATCTAATGAATACTTAAATGATATATAACTTTTCATAATTATAACAGCAAAGTTAAAGAAATATGAGTCACTCTTAAATTGAACATGTATAATAAAAGCCAAAGCAAAGCTTCTACATGTATATGGAACTCGTTCTCCCTCTTAGTTTGTACAAAGTTACTCATAGCTCAGTTATTATACAGCTAAGAATAGAACCAGGTCTCCTGACCCCAGGCTTAGTCTGATTTTTTGTTGCATGGACTGCCTCAAAAGCAAAAGACTCTCCTTAACTCTGTTTTTGTCCATTTTGCCAGCAACCTCTAAAAACGATCATTCCATTATAATTACACTCTGTTCCCAACTAGGCCGATGTTAAGCTCAGGCTCATCTGGGAGCTAAACAATCGAGAGCATCATTAAAATACTTGAATTTCCATAAAAGTGCTGTAGCAAACAACCCTTGGCTCTGATCTCCACTCATGCTCTTCCTACGAAGAGAAAGCAACCTAGAGCAAGAGACAGATGTACTTAATAATAGAGCCCTTGGCTTCCTCTGCCCAGTATTCACATGATGCCCTCTAGGGGCAGAGCGGAACATTGCCAGCAAGGGGATGTTCCACAGCACACACTAAGGTCTTCCAGCCAGCAGTTCGTTTATTATGCGCTTTATTTGAGTTAGAGGTAGAAAACAACATATTTTTATTTGCAATTTAGGATGTAAGTTGCTATAGTAATCCAAAATAGTTTACAGTAATTACTTTTATATCTACTTCATCTTATCCTTTTAGATATGTTTTTTAAATATAAGAAATAAGACAAATCATTTATGAAGTTTAACAGTAATTAGAAAATTTTCTTCAAAAGAATTTTCTTAATGTGTAATTAGTATAAAACTCATAGTAGCCTACACACACACACACACACACACACACACACACACACACACACAATGCATAAACCCAAGTCTTTAAATATATATAAAAGCATATTTCTTAAAAAGGTACTAAAAAAGGAAGTATACCAAAATATGCACTGTATACATATGTACACACACACACACACACACACACACACACACACTGTACTTTTTGACAGTCTTCTCTTCAAATTTCCAATGATATATAGTAGAATGCTACAGTAGGAAAATACCTAAGGCAATTTAGTGTATAAAAACTTGTGCATAATGCAGAAAAAAGATAAAGTTATCATTTCAAAATTAAGGTTTGCAGTGATAGTTGATTAACACCTGAAAGCCTTGGAGTATCTTTATATCATTAAAAAAATACAGATCTATGTTTATTGTGCTACTGGAACCAGGCCTTGAATTGTACTTGATGTGAAGAATCTCCATCTTTAAAATAATTTAAAAATGTTTCTACACTGGCAGATATTTTATTACTGTGCTGTTTTATAGTCTGGCTATGTATAGCAAAGTTTATTTGTAAATAAGATTTGTATTTATAATAAATAGCTGATCGGTCGTGAGAGCCAACTACTTCTCCTAAGCCCTACTATAAAATAGACACATTCTAAATATGGAATGTGTAACATATTGGACTTTGAAAAATGACAATCTTACAAACTCCCCATGTTTTATCCTATTGCATAGCTGAAATTCGTTTACTCAGAAACAGTGTTCTGTTCATTCAAACAGAATTTTGCTGCAATCTCCTTCAATTTTCTTCTATCATACTATGTAGTGTATCCACAAGTTTATTGTGCACATGTATTAAATTTTTAAGTAGTTTAAGTCTTAGATCTAGAGTAGCATCTTCATTATGTACAAAAAAGTTGAGAGATGCTGCTGGAAGGGTGAAACAGTCCACAAGTGACTCACTCCTTCCTCCACGGCTTTGTACAGGGTGAACACCTTGTGCGTACCTATTACGAGGATCATTACCTCCAACAGACAGATCTATTCCTCCAACTTCTTTTATTTTCTTTTCAAATGCATCGCATTCTGTTTGTATCATTCCCATCAAAAATATGAGCATTCTTAGAATCTATACCAATATGCTTAAAAAAGTTATTCCACACGTAGGATGATTGCTGGGAAATCCTACATATTCATTCACCCATGTTAAATGTCTTCACATATCTAGAAGAAAGTTCTCCATTCCTGTGATGTTCTAGTAGGTTTTTATAAGATACTAATGCTCTATGTTGGGACTCCTCATGGACCGACTCACTCTTCTGATGCTGGAGCAGCAGGAACACCGACAGTGTTTTCAGAGAGAAAAGTCACCTGTTTTATCTCACGTTATTAAATACTCACCTATGATGTTTTCATTCCTCTCCTTTGTACGGAGAGTCATGAACAACCACCTACACAGTACTAGCTTCTGAACTTGCAGTTATTTACAGAGTACCTTGGATGATGCTACGATTTTAGATGCAATGACCTAAACTTAGTTCTATACAAAGAAATAGATGTCACTATCTATTTTTTAAAATTAAACTATTTTGCTCTTTGTTATACCATGATTTCCTAGCTCTTTCATGCTTGTGTAGACATGTGTTAGCATAATAGCTAAGGATGATGAGTCATTTGACAATGAACCAGATTTGGAGAGGCAATCTGTATATCATTTTTCAACAGAGAGTGCAACAAAATAATGACACTCACTTTGTAGTTTCCTTTCATGGTGTCACTGAGGTCTGGAATTATCATCTTACAGCCAACTGCTGGGAACTACTGTGTTTTGGGACATGGAGAATTTGGCACAAGCAGCCTGAAGTCACAGTGTGATATGAATTGCTTCCATCGTATTTCTATTTCCCATACATATTATGAAAACACTTCCTTTAAATACATTAAGAAATATTATTTTTTTAAAAAAAGCTCTCTTTATCTATGTAAAGTATTCTGAGTCAATGGAGTAACTGCCGCACATTGTAGATGGCCTAGAATACTAGTTCAGTTTCAAGGGCTTGAAACTGGGGCAAGGGGCACCTCCTTTTCTTGCCATTGGCACCCCTGCCAACCTTGCTAAAACACTATATTGAATTTCCTCAAAGCAAGGGAAAACAAAAGCCTTTTATAGTGCCATGTATTTTAAAACCAGTGGCTTCGTTTGCATAGTTCTATTTATTGCGTAATTAAAAAGAAAAAAGACTATTTGTGCTTAGAGGAAAATTCTCTTGAAATGTTGTTGCAAACCTTGTAAAATACAACCCATGGGGAAAAAAAACAGCTTTCTTTTTCATGAAAAAACAATTTAAGAAACAATTAAATCTTAAGATAGACATTCTAATAATTTTAGAACTAGTATTCTATGTGAAATGTATGTATTAGTTTTTGATGAAGTGAAAAATATTTGGCAGAGATGAAAGTATGCCACACTTTATATTTTATTCATGCTCTTTACAAAGGATGTGACATCTTCGAAGATAGAACTGATAGAAAATGAAAGCACATGTTTTTAAAAAATCTTAGGCAATGATGACTATCACATATGCTAAAATTTGGCTTGCTCTGCCCTTGCTAAAGGGCTCAGGCAAATTTAAGCTCTCACAATATTTATATATCCCACACATGTAGAAAAAATATTCAAAGACAAAAAAAATTAATAAGAAGAAAAATAAGAGGCTCTCTGTCTTAATTTCCTCATTTAAGACAATTTCCTCAAAGCTAGAAAGTGGAGAAAATATTTCACTTGCGAAACTCGTAGTCTCATTGTATGAAATACACACAAGGCAGATTATTAAAAGTTGTAACCCCAAGTACAGAAGTATTGAGCTTTGGCTGGTAACAACAATTATAGAATATCTACTGCAAGGAAACTGAGGTTAAAAATAAGCTTGAAAAAAATAATTAGCAACCTCACCTAGACTTATTACTGACATCTTTCAGAGAGGGTAGCCTAAGTAGCTTATGGATCATTTCATTATTTCTATGGATCATATTCACAAACTGTCACTGAATTTTACATCTTGGTTCTTTCTGGTTAGGTCAGATCTGAAGAGACCTGTATGAATTTCAATCTCTATTTCATTTTTTTTTAAAAAAAACAACCAACCAGACTGTGAGTCGTTTTAAAAATCAGGTGAATTTTTTAATTCTACAGTTTTAATTGTGTTTAGTGTGTAGTGTTTCCTATTGATGAACTTATGAGAGCTGGTAATTAACAGGTTTAAAAGAAATTATGTTGAATGTAATAATTTTCCAAAGTTCTCTTCTGAGGTACTCATTCATTTGCCTGGTGGATGACTGAAGAGTGTCACCTTCTAATTCTTTTTATTCAACTCATTCTGGCAGGCAGGAAGCTCCTTTCTCTGAAAATATCACGTGGAACCTCACTCAAAACTTACCATTTAGATAGTGCTATAATGTCATTATGATGTGTGAAAAAGCTTATAAAACATTTCCACATTTTTTATTCTATTTGGTTCTCATAACAACCCCAAAGTAGCGAAAGCAGACACTACTGTCCTGTTTTGTAAAGTTCCAGAAGTAAACTAACATATCCAAGGACACAGAGCTGTTAAAGCAAGCTTTGAACTCCAAACTTTTCTGACTTCAAATCTCAAGCTTTTTTTTATAATGTTAGAGTAAAATGTTCTAGACCCTTTTTTAAATTGAAGTATAATTGACACATATATTAGTTTTAGGTGTATAACATTATTATTCAATATTTGTATACACTGTGAAATGATCACGGTAAAAAGCTAGATCATTTCATAGGCAATCTCTTACTTCCACCAGCACTCCTCGTCTCTCATCAAACCCTGCTACTGGGCTCAAGTGGTGGCCTTCCAGAGTCACAAGGAAAAGTAGGGAAGACAGAGGCCAGTCTAAGCGCATGAATGCTCACTGGCATCTTGGCAACTAGGTATGTACTGTCACAGATTTACCTCAAAGGAGTAAACTTTAGTAAAGTTTAAATAGATTAGGACTATCTTTACCACAATTCCTTCCCATCATCCATCACCATAGCAACCCACATGCCAAATCAGCAGAAGTTTATCAGGAAAGATGGCAAGAAAGTGCTAGCGAGTATAGCCTCCATTCCTAGTTCCAAAGTTATGTCCAGGTTCCTGGCTGATGCTCAGTCTTCCTGCTTCCTGACATCATGAGACATTCAACTCTTGCCCATGAGCACTGGAAAAGTCCCAGATGGATTCCAATACTCCCAACATTTGGCACCAAAGTTTCCACTTGGATTTCCCCATGACCTTCCCAGTATCCAGCCCCCATTAGATATGAACAATGCTAACATTACATAAATGCTACTGGAAAAAAAAAAAAAAGAAAAGAAAAGAAAAGGATATTTGTTGTAATAGATTACACAGATTTAAAAAAAGGTTTCCAATTGTCACTAAATGGGCCTTATAATAATGAAAAAAAAGTTATTGATCATTTTTCATATGTCAGGCAGTGTGCTGAGAGCTTTAAGTGCATTATATCACTTAATTCTTATAGCCAGTTCATGAGATAAGTATTATTCTTTTTCTCATTTTACAGATGAGAAAACTGAGACCTAGAAAATTAGTCACTTGTCTAAGCTCACTTCATTCTGAAGTCTGCTCAATCTGAAATTAAAACAGCTACTCCTGCTTTCTTTTGATAATGTTGGCATGGTATGGCTTTCTCCATCTATTACTTTTAACGATGAGATGTGGGGAAAGGCACATGTTTTACAGTCCTGCGATTAGGTCTTTGTGAGTCTGGGCCTCTGAACCGTGAACTTTACAAGTGCTGCTCTTTTTTCCTCCCCCTTCTTAGGTGGCTAGATTGGACTTGAGCTAGGTATTTTTTTTCTCTCCTGCAAAAAAGCCTAGAGCTAGCTGGAGTTGTACACGTCTCCTCCGTTAGGTCACTTGGACTCTGATAAAACTCCAGCTGGTTATTAGCCTCTGGTCAAAGAATTTTTCCCAAGGGCAAACCTTGTTAAAGAGAACATAATTACCTTACATATTTCAAAATGGTTCCTTTTCTCCTCCCCTTGCCATGGGAGAAACTGGTAGATATCAAGGAGATTAAATTTATAAAAGTATGAGGTCCTCCTGATAACATGGTCCTTTGGCGTTTTTATCTCTCAGATTTGTCTATAGTGAGCCTCCAGTAATTTGTCAATTACAGTTCGGGTATCCCTACCCTGGCCTTGGTTCCCAAGCAGATGTCTGTTCTGGTAGGTTGTGATTCTCTGCACCTACCTGTTGGTTTCTTCAATTTTGATGGCAGAGGTTTGCCTTGTGACTTCTTTCTCTAATGCATCTTAGAACTTGATTTTTCAATGTGTTCAGCCTTTTTTCCTTGTTGTTAGGAGGAAGTGCAAACTTTCAAGCTTCTGATATGCAGGACCAGAAACCAGAAGTCCCCATAAATCCTTTAGAAATGAGAAATGTTGAGATTAAAACCTGTTTCTTTTCTTCTTTCTCCCTGTAGATTTGTAGCAGCCATAATTATCAATGAAAGAATTTATTCATAGAAGAATCTGTATGTATGTAATCTTGGTATGAAAAGAAATATCTTAAATATGTTAGATAATTTGAGACATTACAACAGTAGTAAATGAATAGCCTTTGGAAGCAGACATATTGCAGTTTATTTTTATTTTTATTATTATTTTTTGTGATAGAGTCATCTTTATTTAACCTACATTTTTTATTTTTTATTTTTTTCACATTGCAGTTTAAATAGTGGCTTGCCATATATGATCTGTATGGTCTTGAGCAAGATATTTAACCTATTTGAGTTTCAGTTTTATATCTTTTAAAAAATGGATAATATAGAAATATAAAAATATAACGTAAATCTTTTAAATAAATATGTACAAGTAGAATATAATATAAAAATATAAAATTTGAAAATACAAAATATTTTTGAAAAGGACAATAATGCCTATATGTGGAAAAGAGTTAAAAGACAGCATAGAAAGACATAGCAGTCCTGAGCTCTCTATTCTTTGAAAAGTCTGCTTGCAAGGTTGGCCATTGGTTGGCACCTGGGTTGCTGGGTTTCGGGAGGGTTCCTACCATTCTCTTGTAAGAGTGGCTCACTGTGCTTAAACTTTTTGTGCAAATGGTATGGTTTTTGCTGAACACCTGTTTTTCTTCTGGGAGTCTGGAGTTTTGGTACATGCTAAGCAGAGAGTGCCTATTTGAGTAGTCCCTGATAAAAATCCTGGGCAGTGAGTCTCTAATGAGCTTCCCTGATAGATGCCATCTTACACGTGTCATCACAACTCATTGCCAGAGGGATTAACAGGTCCTATGTGACTCTGTTAGGAGAGGACTCTTGAAAGCTCATGGTTTTCTCCAGAATTCATCCCATGCACCTTTTCCCTATTGATTTTTGTTTGTATCTATGACTGTAATAAATCATATCCATGAGTATGACTATATACTGAGTCTTGTGAGTCCTCCTAGTAAATCATTAAACCTGGGAGTGGCCTTGTAGACCTCTTGCACAACCTCTTTTACTGGATTTTTCTAAGTATTAAATGTGATCACTCAGCATAATATTATAGCAATAAGTAATAATAAACACTAATAAATGATAGTCAGAAGTATTATTTATCTTGCGATAATCTGGTGAATTTGAGTCTTTTACTAAAGAACATGGAACAGAAAAATGGCACTAGCCAAATTTGAACTTATCTGAACACTTTCCAAAGTTGATTCTCTTAAAATAATCATGAATAAGTACTAGGCTTTTACTTATAGTAGAACAATTAGGATACTGTATTACTGCTTGGCCCCTTCTGCTAGGTTTGAGTCAATGAAAACATTACACATACCAGCCAGATATAGTCTCAGATATTGTGTGTGTGTGTGTGTGTGTGTGTGTGTGTGTGTGTGTGTGTGAGTTAGGGGAACACTGTACCATTCTGACCCTTTGAGAAAATAATTTGCCCTAGCCACTTCCTGTGTTTAAAGAATTGTAATGTATTAATATCTGACAGGAGCCTATTTGAGATCAAGACGTGAGAACAACAGGATGTGCTTTTTTCTTGTTAAGGTAGAAGTCTCATGTCTGGTTGATCAACTAGAAAGTTTGATTTTTACATGCCTCAAGAAGAAAAGGTCCTAGGTGGTTTAGGGAGTTGTATTCTCTAGTTTTTATTTACCTGTCTGGGTCTGTACATGCAAATCGATGTACTTATGCTGGGCCCACCAGCTTTCATCTATCTTCATTGTCATGTTTATCAAAAATAGATGAAAACTTGAAGCCATATATGTATGTTCTGGTTACCGTTCCAACTTATATAATCAGTGACATGAAAGTTGCCAGATTTGTAGGGGGTCTTGTGCAGAAAAGCACTTCACATCAAACCAGCCTGAGGTATGAGTAGCCCTGTCATTTTGGGTCACATGATCCTGCAGACTCCATGGTGTTGGGGGTATCAGTTGTGGGAAAAGATGCTGTATGGATTTCGTGGCAAGATGGGAGAATCATAATTCAGGGCCTTGGGAATTGGGAACAAGGCCATGCTATCTGCAGTAGAGAATCATATGCCTTTTAAAAACTGCCCCTGCCTTGCTACAGAGCTCTGATAGAGACAGAAAATCTGTCAATGGTCACTAAGTGACCATGCAGTGATACCTCTCATCATGAGCTAGGGCAGATCAAACAAGTCATAAGATAAGAGGGTCCTAGCAGCAATCCATCATAAAATGAAAATCCAGGGTTGAGCATAAACAGGACCAGAAGACAGAAGGAAGCTACATGAGCAGTAGCCTAGAGCCCCCATGGTACCCCGGGGCCCCTCCTCAGCTCACACCCGTGGCTGTATGGGGGATTCTGCATGATCAACTGAAGGAAGAGAAAAGAGGCCAACTTTGCTTTGCAGATGGGTTCACCTGTATGTAAATGCAAGCTGGAAATAAATGGTAGGTTCTCTACAGCCACCCTTAGTGGTGGCCTTGAAAGACAATGGCAAGGAAAAGTGCTCCCAGTGGATAGAGCTTTGAGTGGTGTCGTTGTTCATGCATATTGTATAGAAAGAGAAGTAGCCCGAGATTAGAATACATACAAACTCACGGCAGTGGCAAATGGCCTGCCACTTAGCTGGGGCTTGGAAAGAAAAAAAGACTAGAAGATTGAAGACAAGGATATCTGGCATAGGGCCATATGTATAGACATGCAGGAGTGGGCATGAAGTGCATCAAATGTTAACATCTACTAGAGGCCGTCTACTGAAAAGGCACTAAACAATTAGATAAACAAAATGACCTGGCCAGTTGACTGACAGCTACCCAAGTGTTGGCATGATAGATACTTGTGTCAAGTGGATATGGTAGTGGGGATGGAGACCATGCAGGTAACAAGCATTATGAAGTCTCACTTACCCAAACTATCACTGACAAATGTCCAACTTCCAGCAACAGAAACTGGGGAAATAGTCGACTATATTGCGTCCCTTTTATCCTGGAAGGGCCAGCAATTCTTTCTTAGGAATAGATACATATTCTGGGTATGGGCTTGTCTTTTCCTATATCCTGGGCCTCAACAAGAACCCCTCTCTGAGGGTTTACAAAATGTTTAATTCACTGTTATTGAATCTCATGTAACTCTGTGTCAGACCAGGGACTTGCTTTACAACAAAGATGCGGGAGTGGGTCCAAGGCCATCAACCTGTCACATACCATGTCACCCAGAAGCTGCCATGCTGAAGGAGTGTTGGAACAGCCTGCCAAAGGCACAGTTTGAGGACCAGCTCAGAGGCAACTCTGAGGGAGAGACTGTGCTGGGATGTTCCACTGGGACTTGCTGTAAACGCCACACTGTATCTCTGACGGCGTAGGGTCTGACAGATCACATGGTCTGATGGCAGGGCTGCTAGCACAATTTGGATTTCATGCAAAGCTTTTTTTCTGCTATGGACCTCACTCGAGGCTGGCAGCCTTTTATGTCATCCAGTATGTGGGCAAAAGCCATACCTCTAGGTACAGAGTGTGTTGTCTTCAGAACCCAGAGAGGTCCAGCAAGCACTGTGCTTCCTTCTTCATGGTAGAAAATACAAGATGCAATAATTAATCTTTTACTTTAGAGGTATACCTCTTTCTATCAGAGCCTGGTATACCTCTTACTATCAGGCTCCTTGAAATGTTATAGATATGGCAAGGCTTGAATCTTCATAGGGTTTCTCTCTCACCCTCTGGAGCACATGTATCTCACCGAGGCCTCTGACATACTAGCTATTTCTTGTTCTTCCAGTCCAATTAACACAATGTCACCAGTGTTATGGATCAGTGTGATGTTCTGTGGGGTGTCCAGAAAGTCCAGATCTCTTAGGACTATATTGTGATGGAAGGAGGGAGAGTTGATATAACCCTGAGGGAAAATTGCAAATGTATATCGTCTATGACATGTGAATTCAAATTGTTTCTGGTCCTTTGCTGATTGGGATAGAAAAGAACACATTTGCTAAATCAAAATCAATTTCTGAATTGTCATTGTCCCAACCGTTGAAAGAGTTTACAATAATTTACATAGAAATATTTTTACGGTGCATAAGAATAGTGATTATTCTCTGGGATACTTACAGATGGCCTGCACAACATAGGTACAAGTGGTATACACAAGTTTAATTGCTGGAATATGGCTTTCTAGGGAAAGTGCATATTTGGCCAGAGGTGGCAATACTGTTTAGAAGTTAAAGGGTTACAGACACTTGGTAACACTTCGAAAGCTGAAGTAGAAAGTAGTTAGGAATATTTAGAAAGTAATATTAAAAACAGTCCAGTACACAAGCTTAACTCACACAGATATCTTGAGGTTCTTCCAGAATGGAGGAAGAAAAAGACTTCCGCTTCTGGTTTGGTTACCATTCCAAGTGAAGTATTATTGGTTTACACTCAAAGGTGGAGAATTTTCTTAGAAGTTAAGCTAGATCATCATCTGTGCTTACAACTGATATTGCTGAGTACATGTGTTCAGTAGAAGCACTGTGTCTGCTAATGTCTATTAACAGATCCTCTTCAGTCTGTGTAACAAAGGCCATATTAATCTCCTCTGTCAAAGGTATCACATCTGGCCTGGAAGCTATGATTAGGCTGTTACTTGGTTGAGTTTTCAGTAGTCTTCGATCTCACTCTACCAGATCCATTCTGCAGGTGCCAGGCTGGTGAATTAAGGGAGATATGTGGCGGGGCGGGGGGGCGTTGGGGGGAGTGGGGACAGCAATTCCTAAATCCTTTAGATTCCAGGATGCAATATTATTTGTTTCTTAATAAGGAGGTATGGGCCACACCTGCAGCTTCAGAAGGTTTAAAGAAATCTAGGAAATCAGAATCTTTGGGAGTATCTGCCTAGATGTCCCATCTCATGTGTCATATGCCTAGTTCCCCAAGCAGGGCCTGACCTTAGCATAACAGAACTTCTTTGGCTAGGCTTTTAATCATCTTTGAAGTTCAGCTATTCTATTAACATCTGGGCTTGGACCTTGACTTTCTCCACCCTTCAACTACAGGAGATGAGAACTTCTTTGTATGCAACCAAAGAGGCCCTCCACCTTTCACACCTGGCTTTCAACTTCCTATTTCTTACCCTCGGCTATTCTCTATCTCTCTGTAGCACATCAAGGATGCTTAGCAACTCTTCATTAGTGTTACCTTATAGCTACTATTTCCTCCATATGTCTCAAATGTCTGATTCACTATGTCTGCTAGTGCATTCCCTTTCATAGGTCCACTTTCTCAATTCGCCACTATTTAAGGTTTATGACAGAGTTGTCTGTGCTTCAATGATGAAATCCTTACTATTAGTCTGGGCAATGAGTGATCCAGCTCCAAACCCCATCTTATCACCTGTTCTTTTAGACTGTTCCTGGTATAGTCCAGATTCTCCAGAAGCAGATGCTGAGACAGAGTTTGGGTTGCAAGGTATTTGCTGGGAGTTGATGCTTTTGTAAAGAAAAGGAAGCAGGGCAAGAAGTGTGATGCAGGCCTGACAAAGTTTCCAGCAACTCAGCTGGCAGCGCTGCAGTGAATTTACCTGTCATAGTTGTCTGTTATTGGGCCAAAATGTTTAGACTTTT